>CM046867.1:38012822-38633655 GCA_025617745.1 Heliocidaris erythrogramma
GCCAGTGAGCGAAGCGACCGAGCCGGGGAGGGTGTGGGGGTATCCCCCTCCCACACCAGGGACTTTTTCAAAAATCTGTCTATTAAACTTGCATTTTAGAGCATCCCAAAATGGTTTTTAATGAAAAGAAGGAATGCATGGATCTACGCCAATGGACGGAACCCTTAATTGAGAATAACAATGCGAGCGAACAATTTTTTTTACAACCTCCCCCCCCCCCCCCCCCCCCCCCCCCCCCCCCCCCCCCCGGATCTGCCGATTGCACTTCTGCAGGTTCTGCTCCACCCTGTAGGGGCCGGGCTCGACCTCATCATGAGTGCTTTTACATATCCCCCATACCTTTGCTAGATTCTTACTCAAAATGCGGAGCGCAACTGAACATGTGCACACCCTACCCCCCCCCCCCCCATTCCCTTATCCAATGCTGCCGTCAAGGCCGGCCCCTCTTTTCACATAAATTCTTCAGGAATGGCTCGAAATTTCTTTGGAGGGGCATTATCGTCAGCGCATTTGCACTAAGCATTTCAGACACTGCGTTTAGGCTGAGATTTTTTGGGGAAACAGGTTGCATTCCGACTTAATTTTCCACAAGCCAGGACCGGACCGGGTTTCGCACGTCAATGCCCCCCCCCCCCCCCTCTCTACCTTTCTCTTTCTTTCTTTTCCTCTTTATATTTTTCTCCTTCTTTCCTTCCTCCTTTCTTCTTCTTCTTCTTTTTTCCCCCTCTTTTTTCTTTTTTTTCGCCGCCAATTGGGGGGGGGGGGGCCGCGGCCGATTCGCCCCCCCCCCCCTGGATCCGCTAGTGTCATGTGTTTGTGTTAATGACATGCATTAGTATATTTTGATGTTGTTGTTTCTTATGCTTCATTTCAGCACGGCTTCATTTCAGCCCTAAAAAGTAAAGCTCCATATATACACACGAGAGACAAGTTATAACGTAAAAGGTTATTTTGTGAATATTATGTTAAAATAAAACGGCAAGAAACTAAAATGATTTTTTTAAAATTTGTATGAGAAGGAATAAAAAGGGTCATAATCTCATATATTTTTCTTCTCTAGGAACGAGAAGCGGATTTAATGTGTATGAAAAGGGAATCGTTGAAACATTTTCCTCGCAATAACAGGTATACCCTGTTGTCAATGTTATTTTATGGACATTACCAACAGCTTATAATTAGCTTTCAACTTCCTACAATTACCATTTATTGGCACATAATTATAGTGATTGCAGAATGAGAGAAAGAGAGAGGGGAGAGGGAGAGAGAGAGAGAGAGAGAGATAGGGGTAACGGAAAGTGAGAGGGAGGAGAAAAGAGAAAGAGAGAGGGGGATAGGGGAGAAGAAAAAGAAGATGGAAAGTATATATTGAAAACCAAGATGGGATGGGCGTAAGCAACAAAATGTTCAGAGGCACTTTTTGTACCCAAAGGAGGCATTGTTTTGTTTTACCCAAAAGACTGGGGCAATTGGTAACTCTTTTTTTTTATGAGATACAGTTTTACAGTTCCAAAACATTAAAACTATTTTTTTTCCACATTTCAAATTGTAATCCAAACAATGTCTAAAAATCTTGCTTTTTGATTGTATAAATCAAATATAAAACCTCTATGAATTTATCAATCTTTGGACCTATAAAAATTGCGTTAAAGAGGGATACTGGAAAATTTTGATTTCTATAATACTCCATATAATAATGATAACAGACCTTATAATGTTTTATATACGTGAAAGGCATGATGTTTCCGAAATGACAATGGATGTATAGATCGAATAAAAATTAGTTTCCTTGATATATAATCAATAAAGAAAAATATTTATCGTGTCTATATACCTTTGGTCGATGATGCCAATAAATGTACCGAGGCACGTATACATGCATGTAAATAAATCGGCATGGTAATTGATATAAAGTCATGAGGCACTGTTTTGTTTCTAACTGGACTGCAATAAAATATCTTATGTTGATATTAATCTTATCATGTTAAATTTTGTAGTATCACTTTGCTAAAGTCTACATTTTATCCCCATCTTTATCAAAAGTCATACATAAGTTATTGAAAGCTTGTAAACTATATATTGATTAAAACAATGAATGTATTGATGTTGTAGACTTAACTGACAGTGAACGGGTTGTCGGAAATGAAGTGAAGTCCGTTTTGAAGGATATTTTTTCAAAACCATTCACCCCTGATCTGCACAGTAATGTATGGAATAGTGGGGAGGGGAACAAACTGAGAACATACAGGAAATTTAAGTCAGATATTAAGCAGGAACAGTATTTTCATGTTATCGAAAGTTTTCTACTCCGAAGAAATATATGCCGCTTCAGAATAAGCTGTCATGATTTAGCAATATAGAAACAGGAAGGCACAGAAGGCCTGAGAAAACACCAATACATCTTAGAATATGCACCGACTCTTGAGGGAGGAGAGATACGAACTACACACACTGATATTTTGCCCTAAATTCAATGAACAAAGAAAAAAAACCTTAGACGCTTTATCATTAAAATACCCTAATTTCGCTTTCCTTAGAGCAGAAGAAGCAGAAGTCTAGCAAATTACATAAAGGATATCATACCATTAAGGGGTGAATTCTAAAATGAGTTATATTAATAATATCAATCTGTGTACATGTATATACGAATCAAATATTATTAACCTACTCTGATATGTTTACATATTTTGTTATTTGAAATGTACATAAGTTTTTTTTTTTATCTCTCTCGTTTTCTTGTTGAAACAAAATATTGATGTACTATATATGTCAATGATGTTTAATAAAGTCAATTCAGTTCAATTCAATTCATACAAATATTAAATATACAGTATAAAGAGAGAGAAGGTGATTTGAGTCAAAATACACAGCTAAGTAAACGTATGATGATCCAAATATGCCAAAGAATATATCATAAAATTTGAGACGATTACAAGCACAGACCTACCTCTGATCAATGTGCTATAGAAAGAATGGGACGTCCTGACTCAGCGCAGTCTCCTTCTCTTGATTCAGGAACTTCCACAAGAATTCATCTTTCTCTCATTCACCAAATGTCAATCAAAAAGTTTTATTTATTATCCTTCTTGAAATAAATGTAGGCATTTATAACTTGGCGATATTTTCCGTTCAAGAAAATCAGCAAGGCAACACAAGAAAACTTGGATAGCCCAACTACTATGCTGAGAAGTAAATCGCCTAAACTCCTTGAAAAGTCAACCCACGGTGCTTGGGCTTCGTTGTTGAGATTCATAACATGCTTATCGCTAGGGGACGCCAAAAATAGCAGCCATCCTCGAGACATGTATGTTTACAAGTGGTTCCGCCAGTAAAGCAAATACTTCAATGAGTGCGTTTCTAAAATTGGGAACTGAACGGGAACGAGGCAAATAGGGGGAAGCCTCCCAAGTTTGTTTCGGAATAATGCGATTTTCAATAGGATCAATCCGCCAGAACATTCCCAGTGTCATTAGGAAAATGGGAGTTATTTTAAGAATAGTGAATCAAGAATAAAATTAAATTAGTCCTTTCGTCACCCTCCCCTGGCCCAAAAGAACATCCCACAATCTTTTAAAAAACTAAATAGGGGACATAAATCAACGAAGATAATTTAATTTGGCCAACATGATACAGGATACGTACAAGAGTACACTGTAATTATTTCGTCGATGTTATGCTTGCTATAATTTTATTTATGAAAGTGAAATGTCCTTATGCAGATGTGTTCACCATGCATCATGAATTTTTTGGGAAAATTTCGAAGGCAAATTTAAAGAGGAATCCCTTTCCTTCCATTTTCTTTTATTTTCATCCTTTCTATCCTCTACTCCCACGTATTCTTCCTATATCATTTCCCCTTTCCTTCCAATCCTCATAACCCCTTTCCTTCCATATTTCTTTCTTTCTTCCCTAGATGCAACGCTTATCCCTCTTTCCGTCTCATCACTTCTATTCTTCATACTTAAAAAAATCTTCTTCAATTTGTGGTTTTCCTTCTTCTATTCTCGTTTGTGTTTGTTTAATATTTTCCCTTTCTGTTTTTTTTTATCTGGACCTGTGGGAAGAACAGAGCAATTATTTTAATGGCTCTGAATAGAGCTTTCCAGTCGTCATCTTCTTTTATTCTTTAAATCTTGATTTATATAATTGTGTATTATTTGATGTATGTATATTCGAACTTTTGATACGGAAAGCAAAACCAAACGGAACCCTACTCTCCACACCACCCAAATTCCCGTATACATAATTTGATGATGACCAGCGTTATATACACATGGCATGCATTGTCACTAAATCAACCCGACATTCCAATATGGCAAACTAATATCTCTCCTAGCAACGTACTATAAGATCTTCGTTCATTTCTTGTGAAACAGAAAACTATCGTTGAAAAAGATGCTGGACTGCACTGCATGCCATTGTCAAATTGTGCATCAACTGAGCAAATACAATGAGTGATCAATAGACATTCTACACCCCTTTGATATATATATTTTTTGCTTTGGTACAGTTGGGGGAGGGGTACGACTGCTCTCGTACAGGTATTTTAAAAATACATGTCAAAAATTAGTCGAAAAGGTATTGAAAAGCAATGTTGTATGGATAGCACCAGTAGTATGTAATATCTTCTAAATTACCCCCATAACAATATTGATAGTTAGCAGGGGCGTATCCAGGATTTCCCAATAGGGGGGGGGGCGCCAGGAATTATTGATCGCCGTCATGGGGGAGGGGTCTTTGGAAAATTTTTGCTTCTGAAGAAGGGCTGAGATGCAAAATAGTGCTATATGTGACCAATTTTGAAGCAACAGCAATAATAATAATTATAATAATCGTAAATCAGAATTAATCGTAAATCACATCATAATAAAAGAAATTCGACATTCATTAAGTTTAAGATAGAATTTGATAGTTTTATTCTACAAGCACTCTTGAAAATATGATGCAGAATATCAAATCAGAAATCAGTCACACTGCAAATATACACAATTTCAAACTCTTGAGAGATATACAATATACATGTAAATTTACAATAAGCTTTGATTCCATCACTAAATCAATATATTGTCACATAAAACGTAACACAAATGCAACAACTACATCACATGATTTTGTCACCTGATAATAAGCAGAAATCACTGGCCACGCAGACTTAATGTCTTCAAGATAGCAAATTTAAGTATCATTCGATTCTTGATGAACCTTAGTATCGCTTTAACCATTTGCTTCGGATTGTATACCATGGAGCTGGCAAATGGAGGTAAGATCATGCGATCAGGAGCCAAGCTAACCAACATCCAATCACAGGCAGAGATTCTGCAATCAATATTTGCGAGGTATATCTTGCATTCAATTAATTCATTCAAACAGGACACAGAATAGAACATAGAATACAGAGGATATGACATAAGGGAGAACACAGAAGGCATCAAACTTGCAAACTTTAAAGGGAAAGTCCACCCGGTATTAAATTGATTTGAATAAAATCAGAAAAATATGAAAAACAGATTAACTAAAGTTTGAGCAAAATCCGATAAGAATTAAGAAAGTTATGAATTTATGAATTTTTGAAGTTATCAAACACAAATTGGCAACTTTGTGACGTATCTTGCGAGCTCGTCTCCTATGCATCTGCTTTGTACTGGAAATTTCATAAATGTTCATTTCCTTAGTTGTTGATGAATAAATATATTAATAATAATAATAATAATAATAATATAGCGCACTTTCTGATGCAAATGTCACTAAAGGCACTACAATATTTGTTTTAACAAAATAGAATTAACATAAATAAGCTACATGAACAGTAAAAACTTAAAAAGAAAAATAAGAAAATTAATTAATTAAATACATGTACCAAAAGAACAATTAATGACTATGTGTGTACAGAAACTGTTTAAGTTTGATTTGAAAAGCTTCTAGACTATGGATGTTTCTATCTCCATATTGAGAGATTCAGGTTCGAGGGACAACAAGCATGGTAGAGGCAGATGAGCGAGGTGGATCATGGACACTGCTTTTTGACAAGGAGATCACTGATGTACTCTGGTGCAGAATTGTGAAGAGCTATTTGTTTCATATATGTTTTGTGTGAAAACATATGTGCAGTAATCATATCTAGGGTGTATGATTAAATATTTTCTTCAAGAAAAAACTGAAAAATATATTTTTAGTACAGGGCAAACGGGAAAGAGCTCGCAAGATACGTCACGGAGTTGCCAAACTGTGTTTGATTGATTACAACTTTTGCTTAAAACTTTCACTGGACTGTTTCTATGAGTTTCTGCTTCTTTTAAAATCAACTTGAACACAGGGTGGACTTCCACTTAAATGAGTTTCATAAGTGGTCCAGATATGTGAAAGTTCCATGATGCCAAATTTTAATATAAATTCCAAATTTGTGCAATTCTTAAAAGTTTCTGTATTTGTTGACTTTGAAAACAGCCTTCATTAACAATTCTTTAATTTTCCTGTGTTTTAAAAGTTGTAACAGAATACTAATGATATCAGGTAGCAACATATTATATTAAATGGCAAGTTTTGTGCTACAATGTATTTTCAAACGTCTGAAATATATTTTTTCAGATATATTCCTAGCTCAACATGTAAACGGAAAAGTTCTTTATTACGTTACCATGCAAGATATGGAAAGATAAAGACTAATAGACTATTTAAACTATCAAACTTTTAGAATCTTATGGTAAGAGTTCCCTCGCACAAAAGCTTATGAAGAAGAATATTACCATTAAAAATAATATCTTCACTGAAAATCTAAGAGAAGCATGAAAGTTTTGAGAATAATAAAGCAGTTTCAGTCAACCAAAATACAGTTAATATATCCATGTATTACAAATCTTTCAGTCTTCTTGCCTTCACAAGATTCACAGATATTATCGGCTCACAGCAAGATTTCAGTCTTTAATAGTGATCTCCGGCCATTTTAAAGTGATTTGGTAACTTTGTAGTGGCTTGATAATATCTGAGCTGCCTGGCCTTACATGTACATGCTATCAGTGTATGTAATAATTATGGTGTAAAAATGAAGCCCAGGGGGAAAAGCACTTCAAAATCATCATATCCTTCACAAAAGTAAACATATGCAAGTGACCGGAAATGCCAGACTCATTTTCCCCATAGACTCAGTGTTAGACTAAAGTGTATGGCCATACGCTTTCGTAAATGGGAGTATTTAGTCACAGATATCTTAATAATAGCATTATATATTTGAAAACCTTTCTATGCCTGGCTATTTATTTATCCTTCTGAATATCATTATACAAGACAGATATCAAAATTCAACAATTCATTAAATCAAGTCTCCACAAAGTTACAAAATCCCTTTAAGTAACTCTCATTTAAAATGTTTTGACTGTCATTCCCATCCAACTTTAGGTTTTGACACTTTACTGCTGTGATGTACTAGTCCACAAGACAAATCCTTGTCAAAGTTAAAATTTATCAACCAAATTTCCATTGAAAAGAAAATGGCCTAACTCTACCCTAGAGGGCACATGTCTTGTTTTAAGTAAGTAGCCATTGCTTCTAAAACAGCTTCCCTCTACTTACAAACAAGATTTAGTGTCACACAGCAATATTCAAATGGCTTGGTGACTATTTATGATGAAGCTATTACCAGCACCTTCATAAGATGGTGCTTAGATGTGAAATTATCAAAGTAAACTCTTCTGACCTTTGAGATTATTATTGTTATTATTACCCATAGTCATTGGATTTCAACCAAACATTATTTAAAAAAAAATGAATGCTAAGTGAGAATAAAAAATTAAAATATGCATAAAGGTATACGCATACCTTTATATGCCTTATGTACAGTATACCAGTAAAGAATATTTGAGCAAGGACAAAAAAAAATGATAGTAATAATAAAACAAGAAAAATGTCTTTTCTACACTTAGTGTAAAGTTTAAACAATCTACTCTACATGATGTAATCCTTTTCAGAATACTAAAATTCGGTTTCAATTCTACACTTTCTTCACAATGGTGATTATCAAATATTACTAAAGTAGAAAGAAAAAAAATGTCTATTTTCAGATCTGTTTGATCCTAGACTTCAATATATTGCACTAAAGACTAAACATTATTTTAGGCTATCTACATAATTATAAGATGGTAATCTGTGCAAATACTGTCATCAAAAGTGATGAAATACATGGCACTGACTGCAAACAATATTCCTTTCTGAACTTCAGAATCAACAATAATTAATGAAAATAAATTTTCGCAACTTAGCATGAAATATCTTCCATTTTAACAAACTTTAAAATAAAAGTACCGGTGTATGTTTGAGGATTAAAAAAACACAAAAACTTCATATTCTTAATATTCTAAAACATCAAGTTTTATCACAAACATTCTTCAATTTGCTGGCCAAAGCACAAAAGGGGTTAAGTAGATGTCAAAGTTTAGCTCTCAGATAATCCAATTTCAACTAAAAAATGTCAAATTTGACATAATGCATGCACACCAGAGAATACAGTAAATGTGGAATATTTCACGCATTTCAATCTGCATGAAATTTGCGCGAAAATAAAAACACACAAATATTTTTGTTTATGTATTATTTTCCCCACGAGTCTAGCGTGTCGGTGAAATGAAAAACACCTGAAATTGACCTTACTTGGCGAGCGTGAAAAATTAATCTCGTGAAAATTTTCACTTTTACAGTAGTTCAGATTATCATGCTCCCTCAACCCCCCCCCCCCACTCCTTTATCAAATATTCCAGGCCAGATTCCACAAGGGGGAAAATACCTTCTCTTGCGAAGATGGATAAACTTTGATCATTTAAACAATGGATTTTCTAACAATAAAGGTTCAAAGTATAATTTAATTTCATGTCATCATTTCTCAACTTTATCTTTGACTTTTAAAAGAATTTACATACAAAAAGAATATATCTGTTTGCTCCTTGCCCTAGCACTTGCACACTGCAATTGATGGGATAAAGGTCAAAATGAAATATGACTTGAATATTTAGGATCAACTATTTTCTCAATCAAGAAATAATTCTACATTTGCCGCAAAACATTAGTGGACTGCATACAAGACAAAGTAACTGCATAGGATTTTTTGTACGACATACACATACAAGAAAACAGTGCAGCAAATTTAACAAACAATTTTTCACGTTTACAAACGATTGCATAGATTTTTATCCAATAATTCTACATAGGATATCTCCTCACACATTGGACAATAGTAGTGATTGATTTGTTTTGATTTGTTTTTTTTCCAAAAAGGGAAGTATTTCCTAAATCTCTCTCAGAGAATGATTAAGTAAATAAGAGAGAAAAATTGATCAAAACAAATAGGTCACCACATATGCCTTAGAAATAACCAATATATTCCATTAGTACTTTATAAGCATATAAGATAACTCCTCACAATATTAATTATGTTCATATATATATGTGTATTCAACATATGTATTGAAGTGCAACACAAATATAAGACATGCAAACAAAAGAATTTCAGTAGAGGAGCTATATGAATAACATTTGGATATCAGTAGGCACACTCAGTTCAAATCATATTTTTCTTGAAACATATCCTTTTCAAAATTCACAGCCTGATCTTGCTACAGCATACCGATATTGTCACACAATGCATTAGCTCAATGCACTATTCAATCAACACATGCTTAAATGGCAGACTTCTTCTACATATGAAATGCTACTTGTCGCAAGATACTTATGGGGACCATTTCATCAAGTGTTTTGTCAGTGATTTTTACCGACAAAGTTGCTCTCAGCCAATCAGATGCAAGGATTTCAGTAGCTTATAACAGTTGTCGGTGAAAATCACTGACAAAACACTTGATGAAATGCTCCCATGGTGGTGGGATGCTGGTTAAGCTCTAACAAGGAGAAGAATAGAGACTGTAATTCAGTATCTTTATGCTAAGCATCCCTCAGATAGGATGTTAAATGGAGGTCTCATGTGCAGGAGAGTCACCGTCTATACACAATAAGAACCCACTGTAGGGCTAACTATTCATGGAAGAGTAGGGGAAGCCCCAGTGTAGGGGTTCACCTGCACATCCAAATCACTTATACCAGGAGGAGAGACTCGACAGTTACAGTCATTGGCCCGAATTCACAAAGGAGGTTTGATTTAAACCATGGTTTAAACCCCCTCCTGGGGTGTTTAAGCGTACGTGCGCACGGAATCCGATCCAATAATATATTTTCTTTGAGTGCGCGCATGGGCAATGTGCGCTTATTTACGCCTATTTCAGTACGCTTACGGAGGTTTAAACCATGGTTTAGGTTTAAACCTCCTTTGTGAATTCGGGCCATTTAGTTTGCTTTTCCCCTCCCAGGCACAATTGATGCCGTATAATTAATAATAATCAATCTCTCAAGTCTCAACAAAAAATGAAGGAAAAAAAATCTGCACCACAGGTTATCTTGAATTCTGATGACAGTCTCTCTCCGAAAAACACATAGTTATTCTCAAAGGCTGATCATGTAGCAGATATGGATTCTCATCTAATATGGATTTTTAAAAATATGAAATGTTTAGACAACTTATCAAAAACACTTAATTAAAAAACACACTGTCAACATGATTATGGACATATGGGACAATACATTGTAAATGATCATTAGTAATTCAAATGATCAATTATCAGTCCTGAAATTTCAACCAAGTCCATATCTATTACGATAATTATCAATGAATTCCACTTTTCTCAAATCAAATTCATTTGGCAGGCTTCATTTATTTGTGGTTTTTACATTCAATGTAATACATTTCACTATCACCGGAACTCAAGATAACCATCAAATCACACTGAGCATTTGTTGGCTGCCCTTCATTTGTATCCCACTAGACAACACTATCATCTATCATTTTAATATCAATTGAACAGTAGCTTGTCCAACCCATTTGGATTAGACGTAGCAAATTGTCTGCACAGAGCAAGAAATGCATAAACTCCTATACTTTTACAGAGCTAGCGTCTTTCTGACTCTCAACAGAGTTAGTAATCACAATGCACCTTCAGCTGCATAAAGGTATTAACATCATCTACTTTAATCACTGCTATAATATAGCCGCCTATGTGCTTATAACTGAAAAGATATACTTACGATCACGACACTGCGCATAAGCTGTGCTTCACTGACTACACCAAGATGCATCAAACTCGACCCAAATTGGCTCAACACAAATAAAAATCTCTCCAATCTAATTTACAAGGTATAAAATGTTATGAAAGAGCCACTGCAAGTCTTTAGGTCCTACTCGACCCACTTCTGTGGGGCGATGTGACCTACAAGGTATATGTTGTCATAGAGATGACCCGCCAGCTCGTCCCCTACTTCCGTGGTGGCCTGCCGTACGTTCCTGATGAACTCGCGCTTGGACATCTTGTTCTTGACATGAGGGCTTGTCAGGTCGACAGAGAGGATGATCAGGGAGTATGACAGGATACAAATGGCATCTAAATGGGGGAAGGAAAGAAAGAACATAAGAGAAATAATGGAAGTGTTTTGTAATATCAGGATTTCTATTCTTTCCAATCATACCCTTATTCTTTTATTAAAAGAAAAATGCAGCAATAAAATGAAGCATAGTGCGCTTCACATCTGTATAAAACACAAACCAAACAGTGCATGTTGGCAGCCTTCTCGCCAGTACATAACACCCTAGGTGTTGATACCAAGGGTGAAGGATTTCAGAAAATAAACACCATGTGTAGATTCTTCAAACAGGGGTACAGACAAGGATAATAAATGCCTACTTTCAATCTCCAAAGTTGTTTTGGTCCTCCCAAACCACCTCCCTGGGATGTCATAAGGCCATATTTCACTCATTATGGACCAATAAATGTGTCAGTGCATGTACTTTCAACCTGCTAAATTGCTGCGGTCTTCTCAGATCACCCCACAGGATTCGGTAAAGCCATATTTCTGTCAATTTGAACCATGCGTAAACTTTTTTTCTGCCAGAGAAGCCTGCATGTCAGGGCCTTTGTTACCCCCACTCACCTATCCTTTATATTACTCTTAACATGATTTCAATTATGCTGCAGCATTTTTAATTTTTAGTTTTGTGGTTTTATTGCGCCATGTCTGGATGGGCTTTAGAAAACTAGACCATATAGCTCTACAGAGTTTCTGAATCAGATTGAGAAGATTGATACCTTTTGTCAAGCCACAATCTGGATTGCAATTGATGAATCTCTCTGCAAACTTCTGAAGAAGTCCATGAAGGTCTCTACTACTCACACTAGGTGAGTCAACATTAGAGAAGAATGTCCTGAGAGCATTAGGAATGAACTTGTTGGCGTAGTCATCCAGCTTGATGATTGCCTCCAAGATGTCCTGTCTGGTATTAAGAAATCAGCACAATTGGAAATGAATCATTTCTGACATATGGTATTGCACTATGGCAAACTGCAACGAGTATTGCTTAGACTGGTATACAATTAGCATTAGACTTCTGCAATTGCAAGTGATAAAAGGATATTTATCTTAAGAACTGATGTCTTACAAAATTCATCCATATGCGATTTTGGGCAAGTGTTCACTATTTTGTTAACATTTTAACATAGGCGTACAAGGAAGGGGGTGGGGGGCTGGGGGCTGCAGCCCCCCCCCCCACCAGGATTGTGAAAATGCTGATATTCAGGCAACTGGCACTTCATAGTTGGGCAGCAAGGTGCCCAAATGTCCTCATATTTTGGTATTTTCACTACAAAAATTTAGAAACTGGAAAGTTGATATTTCAGGCAAAAGGCATCATATATTTTAATGGCCGACACTATACCATAACTTATGATTTTACAATATCAGTTCACAATGATTTTTAAACGTTTCATAGAAAAGGAAATGTCACTATAAGTACTCAGATCTGGCCTTTAGTTTAAACCACTAGAGCCTACCTTCTTGAGAGGAGGTCCCTGACCCGTCCTCGATGAAGCCTGTTTGTGGTGTGAATGAACTTGGCAATTTCCTGAACATCATCATTGATCAGCTGATGGCTGAATAAGTATCCAAGCCCCTGCATCGGTACAAATTAGAAATGGTTCAAACTTCAATTCTTTGAATATCATTATCGATCAGCTGATGGATGAATAAGTATCCAAGACCATGTATCGGTACAAAATAAAGATGGAAAGCCTGAAAGGCATGGTTGATATTCTAACCTTTATATTACAGGGTAAATGTTGTACATTCATAATTCTATATGTATCATTAGAATTTGGCCATTTGAATCATGGCAAAAAGCTTGTAACATGTTTCATATGCTTTATTTTCAGGGTCACATTTACAGAATGTTTTGGCCATTTCAAGACTATAAATAATGAAGGAAAGGAATGAAAGTCCATGTTATAGGAAGGCCCTAAAAACTTACCATCAGATTTATTTAATCTTAGCAAAGTTAAAATCACAAACTTGGCATGTATGAAACTTTCACGAATGCTTTGTGAGGGATTCAGATTCGCAAAAGTTTAATTCTGTTGCAAAATTAAATCCCAAACTAACACAACACTGAGAGACAAGCTTCCGTTAGTCCAAAATATTACATGACATAAAGATTAGGGGTGGATCAAAATGCCTATGGCAGTCAAAGGATCAACACGTACATTACGGTAACCCAAACTTACTAGATCTGCATTAGCATTAAATGTCAATGTGGCTTCATCAAGTGTCATGTAGAGAGCTTTCCACGAGAAGTTGTTCTCGTGTCCCCTCTCATAAGCAGTGACGCAGCCCCAAGTAGCTCTGCATAACCTGAAGGACAGAAACAGGCGGGTGGATGGAATTCATTAAATGTCATGCACAATTGAAAATCATCTGCATGTATGACATAGAATATATATACTCATTTCTAAGTACATGGATATGACAAGATGCAATAACAGACAAATGAGGCAAAACAGTATACGCTGTGGCTTGTAATTGTATTCTGAACTTCGGTTTAACTTAAACTCCAGTCTGAGTTAAGTCAGAGTTTAATCAAAACTGACTTAGACCGCAAGTCCAGTCTAAATTTCTGTACAAAGTTAAACCAAATTAGACTGGAGTTTAAGTTAAACCGGAGTTCAGAATGTGATTTTCTAAAACTCCTGTTTAAAGGGCAGGTTTAGACCAGATTTAAACCACACTTGTTTAAGTTAAACCGGAGTTCAGAATACGGACCTGTGAATGCAGTTAAAAGAACAATAAAAATATCAACAATGGATTTATGATTATCAATATCATGATCCCTATCTGTATTCAGAATACATGTGACCCTACAAGCCTGCCTGCCCCACACTGTAGCCCAATAATATCCCACATAAGGAATTATCTTATCATGTCTGCTGAATCCTTACCTCTCGTATGTAAATTAGTGTTTTGGAAACAAATATTATTTTCTCAGTGTCTGACAGCTACACAGAATCTCAAAACCTTGCTAATTATTTTGTGTCTCCAAATTTTGTTTACTTGTGGACATTGTGTGCTCATGAAGCTCCATCTTTATAAAGAAAAAAAGACATGGCATATCCTAAAAAGTTTAACAACAATTTTAAAAACATTTTTTGTATTTTGGATATAAGACCTACCCCTGCCAGAGCATCTCATCACTGGCCAGTTCTCTCCAGAAGTCATTGACTGTCATCGCCAGACACAGGTCAGTAGCATTGAGGTTAGACAGCACCATGAGCGCGATCTCTGGAGGAAGGCTGACTATGTCAGGGAACTTCTGATGGGGATCCAGGAAGCTGGGAAACCTTCTCAAACCACTCCTGCCACTGACGACATGCCATGATGTCAAGCTTGACTCCCTGCGTATCCTCCTCACTGCCTGCCCCATCCTGGCCTACCCTTGTCCTGATGCTTTTATACACAGTGCTGGTTAGACTCTCTTTTAAGGTGGGTAACAAACTTGCTTCTGAAGACTTGAGTCATGGAATTAAAAGCAAAACAAATTAAACATGTTTATCAATGAATTTTAAGAATTTTAAAATCAAGAACTGCATGAGATCAGGAGATATGAAATGTCACAAAAGGAGTGAAGCCTGACTGTTGAATCCCATTTGAATTCATTTGCCTCCTTCAGTTAGAGGGTTTTGGCATGCACAACTCAAAGACTCTTTGGCTCAATGCTCTGCCCTCATTGTCCAATATGATTCAGAGCTAGGCATGGCCGTTATGACCACTTTTGAACCAACAGTCCCTGTTATATAACATGATGAACACAGTCATCTTCTTTAAAAGGACAAACAACACCTATCATCTTTATTTATGTGTCTATTGTGACATTGTCTAGAAAATTAAACTGATTGGATTGTCACACATAATTTCATGATGGAGAAAGCATTAAAAAAAAAAAAATATTCTAAACCGACACTGACAGCTAACAAAAAAGTGAACAGAGGAAGAAGATCGATGAGAAGTTCAGGCCAGAATTTCAATGAATGTCTTGTCCATTTTCATTTTAATAGTCGACGTCTTCCACGTCCACCCAAATACTGTTATTTCCATCCCAGCATCCAATCCATGGTCTTTAACTTATTGACATTCTACAAACATGCCAAAAATCTCATTACAACTTGAACATGAATTTGCCAATTTGGCAAGGAAAAATGGCCTTTCATTTGACTTTACAAAACCAAACATGTTACTTATGCAAACTCATATCCATGAATTTTGGATTTTTGAGTTTGAGATTCTTCAAATAAAAGATGTCCTTTCAAGACTTATAAATGAAACTACATTTATAAACCAAGTCTATTTTTAATAATATTAATACTTCTAAACCAGAAGTGAAGGTCGATTTCTATTAATTGTTCATTGTCTTTTGTATCATTGGTTTTATTTCATTGGATTTGGAATGACAAAACTTACTTACGTGTTTTCCCAGCCAAATATGGTAGAGTCTAGTTTTCAGAAAGCACCAGTTTCTCTTCCAAGACTTGGAGTGCACACAAGCATCTGCCTCCTCGGTCCTCCTTTGCTTTGCACTGACCTAGTTACTGCCTTCATCTGCATTCAGTCTATTTCAATTGTCAGTCTCATTAGTAGAATTTAATATCAAAACTTAATTGATTGACCTGGGCATGGCATGGCTCTTGCTGTGGCGTAGACTTATCATAAGATAAGTTATCACTGAACAGTATTTTTAGAGAAGTCAGAAATTTTTTTTGTCAGAATTAATCACAGCACAGTCACGGCCGTGCACGGTCACACTGCACTCTCGACTCGTCTCGGAAAGCGGAGCTGAGCAATTGTTGTTTTCACGTATAGCAGCCTGTGGCTGTAGAAATCTCTAACGTTACTTACACTAGTCACTAGACATGCTAGACTAGTTACAGGACGAGTAACTAATGTTGTCCAGCTCTGCCAAATAGTAAACCAGCCCGAATATCAGGAAGTTAAATCGATGGACAGAAGTCTCCCGTTCTTTCAAACTCAACTTACAAATTCAGCTGACAGGTTCAGCTGGTTCTTCTAATAATTATCTAATCCTGATGACAACATGAGATTGACGTGGAGCTGATTGCATTTCAACCATTTGTCAAGGTAAACATAATTTAATGAATATTCATGAATACTCACTTCATAAAAATACGGAGTATATGATTGGATAAATCCGAGATAGGTCCGTAGAGTTAAACCAATGACTGCCTCTCTTTCTCGGAGAGTCATAATCTTGGGGAACCCCCACAGCTCCACGCAAAGGATATCAAGAGAGCGCGCGCCATTTAAACTTCCATACCGTGCATGATAAAACAAACCGGCATGAAATGTTTTAGTCTGACATGTCTGATGTCCATGAGGATGATGGAGTTCAGCTGGCGCCTGAATTAAATCAAGAGCCCTTTATGTTTTAGTTTTAGTACTGAGTCTTCGATTTTTCATGAGATTTAGGCCTACAGCATTTACAGGCTGCAGATTAGCCGTGTGTACACGACTTTCACTTCAGCTTCAGAGACGAGGCAAGCAATTCATTTGTGTGTCTGGAGACTGGAGTGTTACTGTGTGGTCTGTCATGTATGTGTGTTGTTTAGTTGTTGCTTAGTAACTTTATTAGTATACAATCTAATAAATCATAGATGAAATTAGACCAAAAGCTTCAGTCTCTCTGTATCGTCGGATGTTCCGCTGAGACTCCGTCTGGCTCCACTAGACCTGTCTATGGGGAAGGTTGAGAAATGTCAGAAATATTATTATTAAAGATTTCCCCATAAAGGCATAAGGCATAACACTTAACAATAACAGATGGTTATTTCTGTCTAAGATGAAATATGTAACACTACTAATATTTACATGTACTAGATCAATTTTACACTGATAAATCAGTCTATTTTGTTCTTTGATATGCTTCGCTGAGATGTCTGGCTTCACGGAATCCTTTCCTATTGGAGGAGAGCCTCAAATCAAAAGTAAAACATGTTATAAAAACTCCTCCAAGCAGATAGATTTTTCTGTCTACTTAATACTTTCCTGCTGCAGCCCGGGGCTACTGTCTGACTGTGAGTGAGTTATGTGTATGTGTTTGTCGTGTGTATTGAACTTGCAAATCAACCAATGATCAGGGGATTATAATGTAACTTTCACTATACGACCCTTGCTTTTAGCAACAATAAGTTTGGAGTTTGAAGACATTCATGCTGAAGAAATTTAGGCATTATCGTGGTTGAGGAAACCACCATTTCCATGCACTCCAGTCTCCGCACTCTAGTATTAAGCTTGTGTGCAAATGAACGAGAGGTTTCCTCAACCATGATAGCTGAAATTTAGATAGGATTGCCTGGAATGGATGGGGGTGTCCATCAAATTATTACAGTGTATGATGCCTTTTCCTAATACCGACCTCTTAACGATGTTTCGAACGAGTACGGGAAGACTCTTCATGAAATGTAATGAAAATTCATCAGACTACTACCCAAATACTGGGGAACAAGATCCAGGTACTGACGAGCGATAATACTTGCGCGTTCTTGTAGAAATGACGTCACAATAGAGTCATCTCATTTTACGCATAGAGGGAGAAGTGCGTCTTATTACCCACCCCTGCACATAAGTCAATGGCAATTTATGAAAAGAGATTATTTTAATGAAAATATGAAAAATTAACAATAAGTTGATAATACTTACGTTTTTATTCCTCATCTTGTTCTAATTTGGCTGCTCTCAACGTTGCTAGGCATTCTACGCGTAGTCCCATGCGTTGATTTGCAAGACGCGGGCTAGATGCCATTATACGCTCAATGGTCGGTATTATGACTGGTCGGTATTAGGTGAAGTGACATTTTTATTACCGTTTTATTACCGGATCTACTGGAAAAATGCAGTTACTTCTGCAGTCGTGTTTCCAGGTCTATCTTCTCTTTTCTATCTCTCTCTAGCTGTCTGTGTGCTGTGCCAATGGGGTGGAATATGTCACTACTTAGAAGAAGGAAACAAAATGTGATGGGGTGGAAAATTCTCTTTAATACGCATTACAGAAGCAGGACAGTACATGTATTTTATTGTATGGACATTGCTCATTTATAGCCCGTAACAATTTTTAACACAACACTCAACAGTGATGTTTCTGTTTTAAGTCTGAATTGCATGTAGTCAATATATGTTTTCTTCTTATAATTTCCATTATCTGTATTTTTTACAGTTCATCATGGCAACTGGTGATGTGAAAGGAAATCTAAAGAGCTTGCAGACTGAGTTGAAACATGCAAGATACCCAAAGGACCTTGACTATACCAGGTGTGTCTAAATTTCTTCTGCATTTCTGGAAAAGGGTTTATGGAAAGGGCTGAACTAGTTGCTTTTTCCTCTTTGAATTGGCAACACTGATGAGCACTGATAATTCTTCTGACAAATATCTATTATCTAAAATGACTATCTGTGAATATAACATGTAAGGTGGCTACTAAAAGTAGGATGGTGTATATTCAGATAAATTGGGGTTCTCTACACAGGAGTTAGTAAAATAAAATAGATTCAGCACTCTCAAGATCTGGGTAACAACTGGCATAGAAGCACATGGAACTTGTTCCACTTTACATTGTTCCTCCACAAAAATAAATATTCAGAATCACATTGACCAATCATAAAAGTCTCAACTAAATAACTGACCAATCCGAAAAGTTATGAGAGGGGTGAACAAAGATGAATATCAGGGGTGTGTGTACCTAAGTAAGAAAGTGATAACATATAATGTGTTTAGCAATGACCATGACACACACAGTGGGTGATTTCACGCTCAGTGTTGGTGTTTGGTCTTGGTGTTTAGAGCGAAGATTCTCCTAAAAATCGAGCTCAAACACTGCTGCTCAGATTAAGGAGCCGATACCGATATCCTAACAAAGCGCATCGATAGCTTAACACTGGCAATGGCGTCAGCACCATTTTTAACGAAGGAAAAAAAATTGTTTAAAACTATTTAATTACCGGTATTAGTCTAGAATATCGTTAAATTACACGAGTAGTCCGGCAATTCTAAAAGAAATAATTATTTGATCTAGAGTGCGGTAAGAAACTTCACAGAAATTTCACAGAAATGGATAGTCTTGACAGGAACAGTAAGTTATATGATTTCTCTCGAGTTTCTCACTTGCAGCAGAAAATGCTGCGGTAGCTACACGATATGTAATGCAGCTAGACGCTGTATTGGACGCCGTAGCGCGTACAGGTCAAATTTGGCAAACAGCCAAATTTCAGGCATTGGCTCAGATTAGCCGTGAAGTTTCATGACTTTTGTATTGTATGCTGATTTAGAGCTCATCCTGGTAAATGATATGGATTCTCTGGGTCTTTAACTACGGAATATCTAACGTCATTTTTATTAAATCTATCTTAAAAAGAAAATTATGTAGGAATTTTTATTCACTCCTTCAGCCCCATTAAAAAGCAAAAGTAGTTCCTTTCCGTGTGCTCTAGATCGAACATTAGACCAAATGCTGGCCTAGATCTAATATCAGGCCTATTATATGAACATAATACCTGAATGAAATTACACTTCGAATGATGCCTACTGTCTTTATTTCTCATGACTAATCAGCAAAATTTCCCATAGCTAGAAACACCAACACCGACACCGACCGTGAAATCGGTATTTCTTAATCCCTAGGGGTATAGTGTTAGTGAATAGGAATTTGTACATGAAATTAAACACCGACGGCCGAGCTCGGTTCAGCAGACAATAATTAACAAAAAACAAACACCGGCAACCGGAACTACGTCAAAAAATCAGAGGTCAACACCTAACACTGACTGATTTTTTTTTTCATTTCATAGTCGGTGTTAGATCACGATTTCGCGGCAAAATAGACACTAACACCGAGGGTGAAATCACCCAGTGTGTCTAACTTGAACACAATGCACAATGAGTAACTGCACATACAACAGTGACTGCACATAGAGTGTATGCAGGGAAAATGTCAATGGGATGAAATGTACAATGAACAGGTGGTTTGGATGGAGATGGTAGGGTGACTGGCAGATGAAAAATGTAATGGACAAGCATGAAATAAACATGAGCATAAATATAAACATTACAAAGTTCTCTGACTCATATTTGTAGTGTTCAAAATAAGGCTCTACAAACATATTCATGCAAAAGTACCGGGTATGTAATTTTATATGAATGAAATAGAAATTTGCATTTGAGTTTGAAACTTCAATGTTTACCCTCCCAAGAATCTTCCATAATATTTAGTAGTTTGAAGCCACAAAAACATTGATCTTTTCACTGTTTTCTTTGTGCTTGAAGATATCAAATTTGTGTCAATGTAAAGTCAAAAAGGTAATTTTCTATTGATCCCTGATGTATGATATGCATGGGAAATGTAATTTAGGGAAGACTAAGAAAGATTTCAGATTTAAGCCTAACATTTGTTCAATGTAGATTTCTCTGTTCTGAATTTCTAACTCAATTTTGCTGCTTCTGCAGAAAATGGCAGTGAAATGATATTTCTCTATTTTCTTAGTTTAATCATTCAATGTGGATGCCTAGATATAGTAATAGGAATAATGAATGGATGGATATTTTGCAGTTTTATTTTGTCTTCTTTATTCCTTTAGCCTCTCTCGAGGTTCCCCAAAAGAGTTCCTTCCCATCATGCACTACATGTTGTGTGATTATTCAAGGCCGGTCACGCAGTTGATCCTAGAGAGTAAGATGGAGCTCGTGGCCAAGACAGATCAGAAGTTTATGGAAGCTGTCTACAAGGTATGCCAAGTGGGCTGGAATAGCCTCTTTTCTACTTCTAACACTTCTCTCTTTTTGTTGTGACCGATGAAAACACATGTAGAAATGCTATTTTTGATCTCCAAGATGATCTCCAAGTAGTATATAATAGTGAATTATGTTATATATTGTGTCGTAATGTAAAAATCATACTTGTTTCTTGACCTGATATGAGTCCGGAAAGGAACCATGGACCTGGGGTGGTATTCTGAGAATTATTTTATCTTGATTTTAGTGAAAAGATTTTAATTGTCATAACAAATTTTAAATTGCAACATTTCATTGGTGTTTGCGCAGATGAATTCCGCGTACGCATCCACTTTTGCGCAGTCATTAACCAATGATGCGCCATAAGTGTACATTTTGTTATGACAATTAAAATTATTTCAGTAAAATCAAGATAAAATTCAATGCCACCCCTGGTGTATATCAGTCAACAGGTTAAAAAAAATTGTATTAAAGACTTGAATAAATCTCTGTGAGGTCCGGTTTATACCTTCCCAGATTTGTGTATTACTTTTGACCTCTTAAGGCCTCTTTCACACATGTTACTGTAAACCACTTAGAAAGCACCTGCCACAGCAAAAATACAAACCATTTATGATGAGATGCCATGTTATGACTTAGAATATCTCCATGGGATACTTTGGGGAATGAGGATTTTTGATAATTCTGTTCTTTTCTCTCTTTTTCATCTTAGCAGTCATTGGGTTAAATGAG
Source organism: Heliocidaris erythrogramma (assembly GCA_025617745.1). Taxonomy (NCBI): domain Eukaryota; kingdom Metazoa; phylum Echinodermata; class Echinoidea; order Camarodonta; family Echinometridae; genus Heliocidaris; species Heliocidaris erythrogramma. The sequence goes on from CM046867.1 coordinate 38,034,751, forward strand.
CATATATGAATATGGATCTCACAAAGTAAATACGACAAATATTGAATGCTTTTGATATCAACATAAAATGTTTATTTATGTCTATTTACAATGCTTAAAAAATGCAAAAGCAAATTTTGGACCACAGTGAAAAAGGAGTTGAAACAATGAATTAAAATATGATTAACCACTTACAACCGCTCATAATACATTCAAACCTGCTCTAGCGACCACCTGTATAGAAAAACCACCTGTCTATAAAGACCACAATTTCTGTTTCCCTTGAACAATGTTTCTCATTGAAATGTGTATAAAAGGAACCTGTACACAAAGACCACCTGCCCATAAAGACCGCTTTTCTTGTCTCCCTTGAGTGGTCCTTATAGACAGGTTTCACTGTAAAAGAAAGCATTCTTTTCAGAAGTTGAAAGCATTTACAAACAAACTGATGATGAACATGCATGTACATATTCATTTCAAATGCCCAAAACTCAATTACATGTATTTACATTCATGTTTATTGAAAGTATTTATTACTCGTAGATAGTTCCTTACTGTTAAAGTAGGGCATAATTGCTAATGCCTGCTAATGGTTCCCATGACCTTTAACCTACATCACAGACTGGCAGTGATCTTATGCTTGGAAAGTTATGTTAAATAGCCTGTTTACAGACTGCAAGAAAGTTATACAAGACTCGGAAGAAAAGAAACGTATAAAGAATCATGATTAGTGAAAGGAGTGTACAGAATACAACATTGTCTGAAGGCTTTGGGGAAGTCAGCTTACACCATATATGTTTTTTATCATGTTACGTCAAGGATAGCAATGGAGCATACGATATTACAGCAGATTGGTCACATCACTGCGCACACACGATAAGCCCCGCCCAGTTATACGATTCTGGTACGATATGATGTTCAGACTACAAGGGGATGCTGACTCTTTATTGAGTTCTTGTTCGAAACGAGGCACATGCTTTTTGCTATATGACGTTTCGTTATACGACGGTTCTTTATACAATGTTCAGACTATGAAAATTCAAATACTTAAAATCGTATAACTATACAAATTTTGGTAGTCTGCACACTGATTGAAAAATAAAGGACTGGGATTGCCTCCCTTTTTCTTTTTTGTAATGTCATTTATGCTTCGTAATTAGGCCCATACACAAGGCTTGACATTATCAGTGGCCCAATGACCCAGGGCCACTAATCTGCTCTGTCAGGCAACCAAATATTGATAAAGTCAGAAGTAGTTGCCCATGTTGGGCAACTTGAATACTTTGTTTATTAGAAGTACATGTATGTGTGAAACATTTTATGATTTAAGTACATGTAGCCTAGATTTAAGTCTTGCTTATTTCCCTTTACACATGATAATTCTATAAGGAAGATATGAAGGAAGATATGAATGCAGATAGAAGATATATGTAGTGAGAAAAGAAGAGAGAGAGAAAGATAAAGTGAGAGAGAGAGAGAGAGAGATAGAGACAATAAGTTTGAGAGAAAAAACAGATTTTTGAGAAGTTGTCAGTACAACAGTCAACAAAAATATAAAAGTTTTGACATACATGTATTACATGAGAAACATTTTAGAAATCTTGTGCTTTTTAATAATGGCCACCAAAACTAGTCTGGGCCATCAAAACTGGTTACCCAAAAGGGGCAAACATAATTAACAGTTTGTGTCCAGCTTTGTCCATACATTTAGGTGATTTTGTTAATGACAAGTAGTGTTTTAATATCAAATTTGTACTTCAATTGCAGAAATTGCTAAAATAACTCAACTGGCCAATTGATTGACTTTTGAACCTTAATATTTAAACAAAAGATTTTATCAAAAAATAAAAATTAAAAACTAGATGAATTCTCGACCGTGCGCAGTCGAAATTTATGCCTCTGCCCTTGCCAGATCAGAAATATATCGCACTTCATGTTGATTTGTTTTAAATTTTGATTGAACCAGATAAAAAGCCTTTCATGTTAATTGATCTTTTTGACGTTTGACCTTACACCTTATAACCCCCAAACCTGATCACTTTATCTCCTCTTAGTCATAAACATAAATTTCACGTACACCTGTATAATGACCTTTGACCTTTTACCTACGAACTCCAAAATCTCTCCCTATGGTGACACATACTAGCACCAAGTTTAAAGTTCATACTTCAAATGGTTCTTGAGTTATCGTGAGAAGGAGGCTAACACCTGAAATTTCAGAAATTGGCCTTTGTGACCTTGACCTTGACCTTTGACCTACGTATCCCCAGATCTAATCAGATCGTCTTCTTATGGTAATACATACTAGCACCAAGTTTGAAGTTCATACACGTACCTCAAATGGTTCTTGAGTTATCGCTAGAACGAGGCTTACACCTGAAATTTCAAAACTTGGCCTCTGTGACCTTGACCTTTGACCTATGTACCCCAAAATCTATTAATCAAATTGTCTTCCTATGGTGATACATACTAGCACCAAGTTTGAAGTTCATACCTCATGTGGTTCTTGAGTTATCGCTAGAACAAGAAAGTAGGACGGCCGGACGGACAACCCGAAAACATAATGCCTCCGGCACCACCTTCGGTGGGCGGAGGCATAAAAACACAAGTATAAAAAGACCCAGTCCATTGCATGGCAGTGTAAATAAATGTAGACTCTCCTTCAACCAATGTATCCACCTGCAGCAAAAGAAAATCCCACTGCTGCACAGCCAGTTTCATCTGTTTCTGGCCTCTAATCCATGTTCAAGTAATTCATGATGCATTCCTCTCTGTTTCCATGTGACACTGTTTGAGTTATCTGTTCCAGTCCGGACTGTCTTAATGACATCTGTCCCCTGACTTGTATTTTCCTCTGATAAACAAGAATCCTTGATTTCAAATATCCTGCAGGCAGTTTCATCTGCTACTGGTCTCTCTCTTTCTTAGATTAGCCCATGATGCAGTCCTCTCTGTTTCCATGTAGCATTCTTGAGTTGTTTGTTGCGGACTGTCTTACGGATATCCATGAGCTTCTGGCTCATGACCTGCTTGACCTTAAAAGGTGATGCTGCAGGGAAGCGCTTCTGAACCGTAGCTGGGGGAAAAAAATAAACATCAAAAAGAATTCAAAGTTTAGAACAGATTGATGGTGGTTTGCATTATTGTCCTTGTTATTGTGGCACAATAGAATTTGAATTTATATACTAATTAGCAGTAGTTGAGTGCAATCTATACAAATCAAGTGCTTCTGAACAGTTGGTTGGAATTTAAAGAACACAACAATTTGATGGTGGTTTTGAAAGAGATACATGTGTACTATTTAAATGAAAATGGAGGAATTAGTACTCTATTTTTTGGTATACTGCATTGTAACTTGTGTGTTTATAATTTTAATTCTGAAGGATGTCTTTAGAGATGCCATACAAATACAAAAGTGCAATTTGATAGAAGTGATTCCTTCTGCATCACAAACTGATTTACATCACCACAATCAAGTATAATAAAAATTAACCCCCTCTGTACCACTAAATTTCAGAAAAAATATTGACTGTAACTTTCAAAAGTTAAATTTTCACTTCTATTAATGCTTTGCTTCATTGATGAGTTGGGTATAAACTATTTTCCATGGGAATAAACTTTAAAATTCAGGTACCTGGATCCTGTTTCATAAAACTTATCAGTAACAACTGCTACATTTCTATATATGACAAATTTGCTCTCAGCCAATCAAATGCAATGATTTCAGTAGCTTATAACAGTTATTGCAACCTGTTCTTGATAACAAGTTTATGAAACGAGGTGCGGCTTTCTATATCAGAAAGAAAAGTATATATGTAGCAATTCATTGTTCAATTGCATGGAAGGGGTTACAGGTAATGTGCGTACATGTATACTCACTTATGATCGCTTGGACTCTCTTGGGATCTAGAGCTGGGCGCGCTATGGCATTCTCACTGCCCTTTCCCGTGGCCTTGAACCCTGTGACGGAGCTGGTACTGAGTTCTTTCATGTTGAACAGAAGCATGACAAGCTTCCTGGTGTACTGGCTGAGTCCTTTGGTCCTCTGACAGAGCTTGAGATGTTTCCGTGGCAACCAGATGCCCATTCCTTGAACCAGTTCAACCAGCTGATGATTCAGATATGACATAAAAGAAACATTGCAATAATGTAAATTTACTGCACTTGGTATTAATTTGAGTAAATTCTATTTTGGTGTTGATCTTGTATCTTTGAAACATTTATCAAATATGAAACACTTTAAGAAACATTGTAGATTATTTACACATGTAGGTGCTTACTGTTTTCTTAGGCAAAATGGTCATGGGGGGGGGGGGGGGGGGGCAACTTAGACAGTTGACCTAGTTGTCTTGGGGAAATTTTGTGGGGTAGACATTCTACACATTAACAAGTTTAGAAAACTTTTTGAGCAATGCCAATTTACCAATCACTGGGATTTTTTTTATAACTGATATTTTGTCGTAATGTAAAAAGTAGACAACATGCATGTCTCCTGACATGAAGAGCGAAGTCCCACCTTATCACCATCATGATCATCTGGTTTTAACACAGCACGTTGAGCTGGACCTTTCAACTGAATTGGTTGTAGGCGTTGCTCAGATGTTGTGGGAATGTCTGCCAGACTATTGGTACTAGAGGATGATGGGTCATGTCCACTTCGTCCAATCCTTAGGCGCTCAGTGATACCGTCAGAGACATAGCTAGCCTGCCATTGAGGGGTTTTGATCTGCCTCTGTCTCACAGCGCTCTTTTGCTGCTTCCGCTGGTTACTTTGTGCAGGCCGCATATACCCTCTACCTGTTTGATTAATGGTGGGATTTGTCCCTTGTTTCTCGTGCGGAGCGGTTACAACTGATCTGATGCCTATAGGGTGTGGCGCTGGTGCTGGCTCCGCGAGTGACTGGACTCTGACAATGTATGGATTATCCATCTCGGATTCCGGTAGTCTGGACTGACTGTGAGACGGGGCGATGTGGGCGGATGATGTTCTTGGCAGCTGGTGGGTCATGGAATTCATGGGTGGGGTCTGTCTATTCATAGGCTGTCTCTGGGTGCCTGGTGGTGACAGGGGGTACCCTTGCATGGGAACGGGGCGATCATGGACAGTCTTACTAGAAAGCTGCGGTTGTGACATCATCTCTATACCCTGAGGCATGGACAGTGTTTCTATGATGGGCTGAGATGCTTCATTAAAGGAGGGCTGCTCATCAAGTGATGGTTGAACAATCTGCTTCTGCTGAATATTGAGGATGGTTGTTTCCAAGATATTCTTCAAGTCACCCACATCTAAGAGAAAGGAAAATATTCAGTAATGCATGGATACATATAAATTCTGGAATTTGCTTAGGGAGTGGGAGGGGTACAACTTCTGACAAGCAATAGAAATTTATTTTTCCCCAAAATTTTCAGGTTCCTTATGTTTCAAAATTTGAAATGAAGGGGCACATTGGGTTTCAAAAGATCTCTCACTTCAATAGAGGGATAAATAATGTGGGTTAGCTTCATACTCCAGAATCAATCCAACTAGAACACCTGGAAAAATTCACTTTGAGCCTGTATGTGTGTTTCAAATAATTTATGACCTCTGGAATTGGTGGCCGAAATTCACAAAAGTTTATCTTAGTGATTTTATCTAAACCATGGTTTAAACCTCCTTAAGTGCAGTACATCTCCTGACCAAAACCAAACAACAAGTACATTCAACCTCGCTTAAGTCGATGTCGCATGTGTCGAATAGTCGCTCAAGTTGATGAAAATAAAAAGTCCCAATTTATCCTCAAAGACTTACGTGTGTTAATCCTTTGTACAAGTCGATTTTTGTAGGTTGAATACTCGCCTAAATCGATCAAATTTTCAGAATACCATGAAAAAACATTAAATGTACACCACACAAGTCGAACTAGACAGCGATGTGAAAGCAGTCATTGTCCAAACTGCCACATGCCGATTTTGTTTACAAAAATTTCCCAACTTGCTGGCACCATCTCTGCATCCTCTCTCGCGCACTCTCTCGCACTCTCACGTGAAGAACAAAATGGCATGTATTAGTCATGTTTGCATGGCCAGCCAGCCGGACAGACGCCGTACCAGTGCATGCAGTTTTATTGCCTTCACGGCCATGTGCATATAAAGGGATGTAAGGGAGTATTTAATACATTGAAATTAATCACTGGACGTGTCTGGTTTTATTCTTTATTGCCCAATTTGTAACATGAGTGTGAAGTATTATACTGGGTAAATGAAAGGTACAGTACACGTATGTTCTCATTTTCATGATGTCGGCACAATATAAATCATGGTACATTATGTGATGAGATCAATTGATCAAACCACCGGGTCGCCGGCCACAGTCTGCACTGCGGCGTCCCCGTGTTATGTATACACGCGTAAATCAAATTTTCTCTGACTTCCGCACAAGTCGAAAATCGCCTATGTTGACGCATTTCACTCAGTCCTGTCATGATCGACTTAGGCGAGGTTGACTGTATAATATTCTTATACACTATATTGTAATCCACAGTAGAGATTTATACCATGGTTTAACTTTAAACCACCATATTTCTATTCCTTAACTTACCAACTGCTTTGGCAAGCTTTCCTCTGAGTTCCTCATTCTCTCTTCTGACCTTGTGATTCTCTTCCAGCATTGTCAACATCTCTTTCTCCACCTCCCATGGTGGAGGCCTGGAGGAGGACTGCCTCCTCAGGGTCAGATGATTTGGCTGAAGGGGAAAGGTTAAAAAAACCAAGGGCTGTCATTTCAGTTACTTTAAAACTAGAAACTTTTGTGACATAAAACTTTCACAAAATGTTAATGACAGAAAATTTCGCGAATTGCAATAATTAGGTGGTCTGTCGACTACGACAGACCACCTAATTATTGCAATTCGCTCTTAATTTCGTCAGAATTTTTTTTATTATTATTATTTATTTTTATTTTTCCACCACTTTCTTGTTACCATGATTCCTCAATATCGGCTGAGTCAATTTTTATCAAAATCTCTACAGTTATGAGGACATATATCAGATCAAGCTCGAGTATCTATTTCAAGGTCATCAGGTCATCCTGACGTCATCCAGGCGCCATTTTGTGAAATCACATTATCAATCATATCTTCATTACAAGTCATCCAAAGTCAACCACATTTGGTACACATAAACTTCAGGTCGAGGGTCAACATCACGTCGTCAAAGTTTACGCGCGCCTCATGACGCGCACGTACGCGCGCGTCAAAATTGAGAAATGATCAAAATAAGTTTTTGATCAAATTAGAGTACGGTTCGGGTCAATTTAAGCATTTCAAAATTTTCCGCGCGTATGCGGCGATTGATTTGCAATCCTGATACTTTCCTGATACTCAATTTCAATCAATAATAAGGTCGTACGGGCTCGTCAAAGTTCAAAATCCGTGCGCGCATCTATGGCGAAAATAACGTAAAAACGTGCAAAAACATGCCTCAACAAAATTAACTCTAGCTCTTTAAATAGTCCAGAAACCCCCCAATTTTTTGTCATCATCAGGTAGGGTATGAATCACAGATTTCATTTCATGTATCATTTGACCCTTATAAACATTATGACGTCATCAAAATGGCGCCAGAAATCAAAATTTCCATTTTTCATGTGTTGACGTCATCACATTTATGCAAATTTGGCTCTAAATTCGTAATTATTGGTCATTTTTCGCCCAGATTTTGCTATGTTATAGCTGAGACAATTCTCTACAAGCTCAGTCACCACCATTTTTCATTTTCATGTCATCACAGTGAAATTTTCAATTAAAGATGCCATGTCAGAATTTTCCCTATTTGCGTGTTATGTCTATGGAAGATGTTTTTTTTTTTTAATCATGAATCTACATGACATTGTTCTCTAAGCTGTATCTCAGTTGTTTTTGGTTTATTTTCTTCCAGTATTTTAGTATGTTATAGCTGAGACTATAAGCTTTTACAAGTGTGGTCTCCAATTTTTCATCAGATGTCGGGATCATGCCCAATTTTTAACTACAAAATGGGATTTGAGAATTCCGTTTTTCGCTTACGTGTTATCTCTATGAGAAATATTTTGGTATATTGATCCCCGGTGGGTCCATATTTTTTTTTTGGGGGGCTTCTTTTTGCCTTTCATTTTACCATCCTCTTCGACTATTATAACATAAACAATCACAAACGATGTAATAAAATGCCTTATTTTGCATGTTATGTCTATTAGAAAGTAGTGTGCAGTAGTCTGTGTACAACCCTATGGAAATTTTGATTCCCTGTCGTGTATTAGAGCTATGAGGTTTATCTCCCAAGTATCCTGCAATATCAAATAATCCTGTTTGATCACAATTTCTCAAAATTGGCTTAGTCAATTATCTTCAAATTTTTGTCAGTCTTCAGATTATCGTGACGTCATCCAGGCGCCATTTTGTAAAAATCAACTGATGATGATTGATGATGTGATAATGGTGATGATTATGGTGATGATTATGATGATGATGATTATGAAGATGATGATATAATGATGGTGGTGATAATGATGGTGATGCCATATAAAAATCAACTTATGGTCGTATCTTCATAACCAAATGTGATTTCTCTTTTATATTTGCATGGTTAGGTCACTGTCATTGCAGTCATGGTCATCACCATTATCCCCATCATCACCATCATTATCACCACCATCATTATATCATCATCATAATCATCACCATTATCACATCATCAATCATCATCATTATCACCTTCATCATCATGATTATCATCACCATCGTAATCATCATTACATCATCATCATCACCATCATCATGATTATCATCAACATCAACATCATCATCACCATCATGATCATCATCGCTATTATTATTATATCATCACCATCATTATATCATCATAATCATTTTAACCATCATCATTATATCATCTTCATCATCATAATCATCACCATTATCATCATCACCATAATCATTTTTACAATGACCGTTTCACACATTTTGCTACATTCCTGTCCTCAAGAAGCATCTCCATTCATGGCATTCTTGACTTCCTATCCTGATTACAATCATGATCATACAAATTGAAAGACAGACCACCTAATTCGTCCTCATGACGAATTAAATTCTAGTTTTATGTTGTTTCAGTTGTGATTTGATTATTTGAAACTGAATGAAACTTTCATGAAACTGGACCAGTCATGAAATTCATGCATGCAAGAAAATTTTGGTTTTGACATGGCATGAATGTTGGAATAATTTTTCTAGACTACCCATCTTGTTTTTTATAATACAAAAAGCACTTGTATGATGAAGATCATAACATAATGTTGACTTTTTGGATGATTTTGTATGTCTACCTTTTATAAGATATTTAAATGAGTGATTTAATTACATGAAGCAGCTCTTTTTATGAGCAACTCAACACTGTTTGGGGGGACCCTATTCAGAAAAAATTGCTGGAGTCCCATCTTAACTTAAATGACAGTTTTGGGGACAATGTACAAGTAGTGGGACAACCATTGGTCTCTCTCGGAATTGATTTGAGATGACCGCTGGGTAGAAGAATGTCTCCATGCTTCTCATCAGAAATCTGCCGATTTGTAGGGGGGAAAAGTCCTCACCTTTTCATCCTCAATGGCATAGACTTCAGTACCATCTTCACTGCTGTTCATTACGGCCATCAAATCCACTTCCAGTGCAGACTTGTCTCCTATTGGAAATGGAATAGATAATTATGAGAACAATTTACATATGTACATCTTTGGTCTACTTTGATTTGCACAAATGCAAATGATTTGTGAATCAAAAAGGGTTATCCAGAGTTCCAGACCTTTCCAATAGTTTGATTGGATGAAAGCAGAAAAAAAATAGGAGAAACAGATTGGTGAAAGTTTGAATGAACTCAGTTTTTAAGACATAATCTAATGTCCTAGTCTTCTACTCTGAATAAGAGGTGTTGACATATGCTATAAAAAAAGTTTAGAAATGATTATAATGTACCTGCTCTACCAAGAACCTTGCACAGGCGATGCATAGTTCCCACGTTGGGACCGCTCCTAAAACGATATGTTGCCATGGTGATACGTCCATTCTCCAGAGCATAGCGATAGTCCTCCTTGATGTCGTCCAAGCTGATGATGCTGAATTCTTTGCTGGTTCCTGCCTCCGTGCAGGGTCCAGGCATCCATTGGACTAGGAAGAAGGAGGATGACATGGTGGTCTAGTTCAGCTGCTCAGCTGTAAGAAGATTTTAGGAGAGATCAAAACAAATAATATTTTTTATAGTGTGCCTTTCCAGTTACAAGTAGCTGATCAAAGCACTTTACATTGTATCATTAACCTGTCCTTAGATTAAATTCTGATTGATAATACAGTGGAAACTCACTATAACGAGGACCTTTGGACCATGAAAATTACCTTGTTATATCAGGAATCTCCTTATATCAGGGTAAAAAAAAATAGAACATAAAGACCGGGGACCAGCTAAATGACCTTCTGATATCAGGAATCTTGTTATATCAGAGCTCTTTATAACGAGTTTGCACTGTATAATATTTTCATAGAGGCAAAGTTGTAACTTTAAAAAAAAGAAACAGAAAGTTGTATGAGAGTAGTCGGTATATTCATGAAATTATTTTGAAAACAATATTAGAGAAGAGTTCACTTTTTATCCTAAATTTCATATCCGAAATGTCTATAATATATCAATCAACTTGATCTCTTTCTTCGAAGGCCTACTTCTCCTAAAATTCAAATCAGCTGACATGTTTCGGAAGAATGAGAAACTTTCTTTTTATATCTGCTGTGCATTTTCTTGCTATAGGGGAATACATTGAAGAGACTCATTATATAAACTAGTTGGTCCTACTTATTGCTTAGTTTTCTTGAAAATTTGTAATTAAAGACATGTACTTATATGTCTCATTATTTTCTCCTGGAGCTCAAATGATATAATTGGCCCAAAGTTAGGTTTCGTTTTAGTTTAATAGTAGACGTGACATAGTGCATTTAATGCAATTTATCCACTTCGAACTGAAAAAAAAAAATTGAACAGCAAAATTCTATTTTTGTAGACACTTGTTGCATCAGTTTTCTAAAACTGAAAGCTGATGTTTGTAAAAAAAAAAAAAAAAGAATGTCTTCAAGGGAATCCACATTGATATTAAGTGGGCTTGGGGATAATTAGAAGGAGAAAAATGAGAGGAACTTGTGAGAATGACTCTTATTGCTTTTGTACTAAATAGTCCATTAATTTCCCTTTGTTACTTGTCATAATGAATAGGTAAAAATTGATAAATGTACATGTATGTCATAACTCATAACATACTTATCCTACACGTATTTCTAAGGCACATGTTAATTATTTTTCTTCTCAGAACATAGAATTTTATGAAATTTTTAGTACATAAGGGACAGGCACTTAAAGGGAAAGACTACCTTGGTATTAAATTGATTTGATTAAAAGAAGAAAAATGAGACAAAGATGCATTATTTTTATGTATTTATTCTTTTTCCGTTTTACATAAACAAAATATAAAGAAACATGACATGATAAATATAATACAGCAAAGTTGTTAGAACATGTGTCATATAGAATACATGAAAGTATCAGCAACATAACAATACAATGCATTAATGAATGGAACAACATTTCCTCTGATGTGGTAGAGAACACGTCACTTAAAAGTTTCAAATCAAACTTGTTGAAGTTTTTGTCGTCAAGTATAAAGAAGAGTCTCTTGCCTGTCCATGTTCTTCTACTGCTGTATAGCGCCACTAAAGTGTACCAGTCTAGATTCTTTACCAGCTAGATGTCAACGAGAGGCAAATAAGTTTTGAACTTTAAATGCCTACATCCAAGGTATAGAAACATAAATGTATTAGTAAAAGTTTGAGCAAAATCCAATTAGAAGTGAGTTAAAGTGATTAATTTTTGAAGTTGTAATCAATCAAACCCAAATTGCCATGGCAGCTCTGTGACGTATCTTGCGAGCTCCTCTCCAATTTGCTCAGTACAAAAAATCTCATAAATTTGATAGATTTGATAGATTTTGATGAAGGAATAGATTTGTTTCATACAGGTTTTTGTGTAAAAACATATGAGCAATGATTATATCTAATGTGCATATATATAATTGAATATTTTCTTTTAGAGAAAATGAAAATTAATGATTTTGGGGGACAGGGCAAATGGGAGAGGATACAAGATACATCACAGAGTTGCCAATTTAAGTTTGATACAAGTTCAAAACTTCATAACTTTCTCACTTATCGGATTTCACTCAAACCATCACTGATCTGTTTCTTTAATTTTTCTGCTTCATTTAAAACCAAAGTGTGGACTTTCCCCTTAAGTAGCATTAATCACAGGGTTGCCAACTTGTGCTTGATCGATCACAACTTTCATACTAACTTTATCCAGATTTCTCTTATTTTTATGCTTTTATTAAAAGTAACTATCAAGGCCGCGGAATTCATATCCCTTTTGTGACTGAATAATGATGTATGAAGCCTTGTAAGATGCATATTTCATCTTACTTTTTCAATATAAACAACCAAAAAAAAAATCAAATGCAAGATCATTAATAAGTTCAAGTCAAGGTCATGATCGATGTACAACAGATAGATCTACATACTTTACTTTCACTTTCACAATGATATTAACCTTAAGTAATTTGATATCTGACAAAAATACATGTTATATAGACTAACTCTCTAAATCAACATGAAATATAGGGTACATGTACACTGCACTGTGCATTGTTCAGCTCCATATATCTACTACATGAACAGCATGCACTTAACCTTATTTTACCCAATATGTCCATGCCAGCTGCATGTGCACCAATGCATGCACACAATTGCACATAAGACAAGTTTATACTTTACCTGTTGGTAAAATTGAAATGATTTTCCAACTCTTCACAAGTTTCGTAGCTGTAAGCCTGAAAGTGGAAGATATTGCAGTCTACATGGAACCTGCTGTTGTGATAAATACAGAAGAAAATACAGAAGAAAATGCAAGCAAATGTGGACTTGTTTGAAGCTCAGTCAAAACTCTGTACCAGTGTAGCCCTGGGAATATAAACCCCATACACAATCAAGAGCCCTGGCTCCAGTGTATATAGGGTGTGTGTGTGTGTGTGTGTTTACAATGTATTTATGCATGCAGACAATGGCACTTGTATGGGTACACACACACACCAAGCAGGCTGCATGCACTGCTATTCCCATTATCATGACTTATATGCGCTGTGTGTGATTCACATTGTGTGTCTGTGTGTATCTGTACACAGGATAGTGAGCTGTGTACAAGTGTGATACATGTACATGTATTTCGTACTCTTATATATATACCCTGGGGGAGGGGGGGGGGGGGGGGGGTGTGCTGCAACATGATGAAAATGGAAGTATTTCATTTCCCTTACTTGTGATCAGATGGGGACCGTGAGTATCTATGCAGTAAATTAAAGGAATTGTCATTTTAAAACAAATCGGATCAACAACAAAATAATTGTGATTTATGGCATGCTTCTCTTGTTCTTCAGTTTTTATTGTTTTTACATGCACTACAACACAATGAAATTAGCAAGATAGAGAACAAATAAAGGCCCAGCAGCTAAATTTCAGATGAAAAACTGTTGGGGGGGGGGGGGGGTGGAGATGTATATCTTTTCTGCATTTCATATAGGTATATACTGGTAGGGGTATTATGCAGCATATTTATTTTTAAAATGTTTTCTCTGCATACATGTATATCATTTTCTGTTTTATTCACCTACAGTTATCCCAATTATGTGGAGGCATAGAATGTTGTATGTATATGTGTCAGATTCCCACAACAGAACTTTGGTGGAGTATTCAGATATTAGAATATAAACCTTAAAATCCCAATCAGATTTGCCAATTTCCAGCAGAAAATAAAATTGCATCACTTTTTTTAATATACACTAAAGGAAAAAAGAAACTTATAAAAGTTCAAGAGATCACCAAATTAAATTCTCTGCATGGAAATGTACCAAATTTGGATATAATGTTGATTCAATGCATGGCTTTAAATGACAGTCAATAACAAAAAGTTTTCTTCAATGCCACAAAAGAAATGTGCACTGAAGCAAAGGACTCTCTAATCCCCAAGTCACAAAGACAAACTGCAGCCTTGTACACCATATGCATGTCAATGAATGAAACAAAAGAATTTCAAAAGGGATTTGCACCCCTCGAGCAAGAGGATATTGATGTTCTGCCATGGTGCGCCCGTTCACCAAACCTTTCCCCAATTGAACATCTCTGGGAAGAGCTTGGTCGACGTGTGTCAACCCATCAATCAACCCATCAATAGGGAGACGCTCATTGCAGCACTGCAAGAGGAATGGAACAATGTTCCCCAGGCTACCATCGCGAATCTGATCGGAAGCATGCGAAGACGGTGTACAGCTTGCCAGCAAGCTAGAGGTGGACATACTGGCTATTAATCTGTTTGGATATGAACTTGCAAATCCCTTTTGAAATTCTTTTGTTTCATTCATTGACATGCATATGGTGTACAAGGCTGCAGTTTGTCTTTGTGACTTGGGGATTAGAGAGTCCTTTGCTTCAGTGCACATTTCTTTTGTGGCATTGAAGAAAACTTTTTGTTATTGACTGTCATTTAAAGCCATGCATTGAATCAACATTATATCCAAATTTGGTACATTTCCATGCAGAGAATTTAATTTGGTGATCTCTTGAACTTTTATAAGTTTCTTTTTTCCTTTAGTGTATATTGGAGCTATAATCCATGGTTGAATCTGCCGAGTGTAGCAGCTATAGGAGTTCAGTTCAAATGGCATACCCCAAACTGCTTTTTCACTGGGCTTGTGACATGCAACTCATTTTCCAGGAAAAGTTTCAGAAGAACCATGACACTTTCATTGGTTTTGTATTGATTTTGTATTTTACATTTGCATTATTGAAATTATATTCCTCAATTGAATGAATCCTTTTTGTCCATGCTTACATGTGTGAAAGAAATATTCCCCATTTTGCATCATATTTCATTAAAAATGTCCAATTTATGATTATTTTTTCTGTATGTAATAATGATGATGACTTGATAATCATATAAATCATATATTGTGCAATGCATGGTTATACAGCATATGCTCTGGCAACAATTGCTCTGTGGTCAATAGGGCTATATCCAACATTAACCAAATTCTTAACTTAAAACCTTGGACCAATTAAACCCTTCACTTACCCTAAAACCCAATTGCAACCCTTACCCCTTTATCTTTGATGATATAAAGTCTGGAGTAACTGTTACCTGAGCATATATGTCAGAGCATCGAGCATGTCAGAATAATGAAAATGGAAATGGAAATTTCATAGATCTGGATCTATACAGATGTGCATTTATGAAGTATTTTAACTTCAAACTTTCAGGTACTGAGAGATGTCTTCCACTATGTCCCAAAGATCACCGGACCTCAGTTCTTCAGCAGAGGATTTGCAGAACATAAGATCCTTCTGACCAGAGATGTGGTGTCCATGGTGCGTAACAAACACAAGCATCTGATCAGAGGCAAGACAACAGTGCGCCCTAACACAGGACAAGGTCAGTTACAAGGTCAGATACAAGGTCAGTGCCAAGGTCAGATACAAGGTCAGTGCCAAGATTAGATTCAAAGTCAGACACAACCTGATGTATAAGATTAGATACAAGGTTGAATCCAAGATCAGCACCCCGTCTTATAATGAGTTTGTTGATGTAAATTGCAACCCTGTACTAAAGAGATAGGTTCTGCGATTGATATCAAGTTTCGATTTGTTTAAATTAATCGCAACTCTTAAAGATTGGGCCCAGATAATTGGTCAGATACTAGGGCAGATACAAGGTTAAATCCAAAATTAGGTGATTGGTCAGATACAGGGTTAGGCGAGGTTAGATTAAAGGTCAGATATAAGGTCATATATATATAAGGTTTGATGTAAGATCTGGCTGACATTGTCATGTCTGAACAAAGTGTTTAGAGTGGTTTATTTGATATTGTCTTACAGGTGCAGCAGAAATCAACAGTATCAAGTCCAGCACCAAGAAAGCATCGGTAGAGCCGGATGTTGTCTATGCTGCTCAGCTTGCCGACATACCAAAATGTGAAGAGTTCAAGCCATCCTTGAACAGCACTGTGACTGCTGACAGTACAGGGTTCCCATTCCCTGTCCCTCTAGGAGTTGATGATCAGCACGCAGTCAGCATTGTTGTAGGTATGTTTTGGATTAGACATGATTTGATTGGTCTGAGGGGATTCTTAGAGATGGTAGGGTCTGCCCAAAATTGAAAATTGAATGTCGGTCTTAATCCTTGGGCAAGGAAACAACAAAGAACACAAAAATACCAGTACCGTTGTGTGAATTCTCCCTATCGCATATAGCCGATATCAAGCGATATCACCTTGCGATACCGATATCACGCACTTTGGCTTTGGCACGCTTACTTCAGGCATAAAGCGCGCACCATCTTGATCTTGCTGTGTAATATCGACCTATAGTAATCTTTCACTACGATTGTCGCCGAATATTTGCAATATTAATACATCTTCTACGCAAAAGAAACCCATGTAAATACAGAAGTGCTGATATGAAAAAAATATATATAAAATGATGTTTTTATTCGCAAAAATTAAATGAAAGATTATGACACAAGCGACTCACGAAGTTTACCGTAGAACGATGTACACTTCTATTACACGCGCAAATTTTACCGGAAGTAGCTGTTCCAAGAATCTGGGCCCGAATAAATAGTGCGCCGCATGCGTTCAGATTCGGAGAGCTATATGCGATAGGGAGAATTGAATTGTACTCCATAATAAAATTATGTTCTTTCATTTTTTTATCTGTATGTTACATCATAAACCTATCATCCTGATTTACCTACACTTCATCTCCTTTACTCTTGTAAGAGATTAATTCTGTCAATTTGCTTTTGGTTTGAGTTATTTCTTTATCCCTTTACTGATTTCTAGCAGGCATGACCCCAGTTCCCACTCAGCAAGCTGTTTGTCCAACTGATGAGACTATCGATGATGCCGTCACACCAAGGAGACCAAGACGAGGGGTCAGAGGTCAAGATACAGGGTACAACACAGAAGAGAGTTCCCCTGTATTTGAACCAAGACCAGTCATATATGATGTGAGAAGTAGTGCCGTGCAAGCCATGTTGTAGACGTTTTGTTGTATTTTTCTTAAACCTGTGATGCACTGTTCTTTTTATCTATTTCACTTTAAACTAGAAATATCACTGAAGATGATAATTAATACCCCCGCCCCGTGACAACAGCCTTTCTTGACTTTTGGTCGAAAACTGAGGAAGTAGTTTGATCCGCAAGATTTTTCCCTGATTTACTGCCATAAATATGCCGTTTCCATGGCAACGCAGTTTCCGACACATCCAAAAAATATGTCTTGCACATCTTCCCACCAAGACCAATGTGTGTACCAAATTTCTTGACTTTTGGTCGAAAACTGAGGAAGTAGTTCGATCCGCAAGATTTTTCCCTGATTTCACCATAGATATGCCGTTACCATGGCAACGCAGATTCCGACTCATCCGAAAAATATGTCTTGCACATCTTCCCACCAAGACCAATGTGTGTACCAAATTTCATGAGCTTTGGTTGAAAACTGAGAAAGTAGTTCGATCCGCAAGATTTGCAACAGACCGACCGCCCGACCGACCGACCGACCGCCCAACCGTTGACCGATTCCTATATACCCCCTTCAAACTTTGTTTGGCGGGGGTATAATGAATTGGGTATCACTCTTTACCTGGTTTCCTTGGGCAATGGAATAATGTTATGTTAATACCAGATTCAGTTTATTACTTATGCATAATAATCAAGATTTAAAATTCAAACCATTTTTATTTTCTGTCAGAGTGGAAAGTGGCAACTTTATGAATATGTATATATAAAGTCAACCTCGCTTAAGTCGACGTTGCATGTGTCAAATAGTCGCTCAAGTCAATGAAAATAAAAAGTCCCAATTTATCCTTATAGACTTACGTGTGTTAATCCTTGGTACAAGTCGATTTTTGTAGGTCGAATACTCGCCTATATCGATCAAATTCTCAGAACAATACCATGAAAAAACAATAAATTTACACCACACAAGTCAGACTAGACGGCGATGTGAAATCAGTCATTGTCGATTTTGTTTACAAAAATTCCCCCACTTGCTGGCGCGACCTCCGCGTCCTCTCTCACCCACTCTCTCGCACTCATGTGAAGAACAAAATGTCATGTGTTAGTCATGTTTGCATGGCCCGCTGTCCGGACGGACGCCGTACATGCAGTTTTATTGCCTTCACAGCCTTGTGCATATAAAGGGATGTAAGGGAGGATTTAATACATTTAATACACTGGACATGTCTGGTTTATTCTTTATTGTCCAACTTGTAACAGGAGTGTGAAGTAATATACTGGGTACATGAAAGGTACAGTACATGTATGTTCTTACTTTCTCGATGTCGGCACAATATAAATCATGGTACATTATGTGATGAGAACTCCCAATCGATCATACTGCCGGGCCACTGGCCACAGTCTGCACCGGGGCGTCCCCGTGTTATATACATGCGTAAGTCGGATTTTCTTTGACTTCCAGACAAGTCGAAAATCGCATTTCACTCAGTCCCGTCATGATCGACTTAGGCGAGGTTGACTCTCTCTCTCTCTCTCTATCTCTCTATATATATATATAGAAATAACTATATAATGGACTATGCACTACGTAGAGTTTTACAGTTCTGTTTCGTAAGAGCCCAGTGTAGTAGGCCCTCACTCTTCGGAAACTAAGTAGAATATTATGTTACCAGATTCATTCTACATTTAATTTCTGAAGAGTGAGGGCCTACTACACTGGGTTCGTACGAAACAGAACTGTAAAACTCTATGTAGTGCATACTCCAATATATAGTTATCTAAGCTCCTGTTTCCAGTCGAGCACTTTACCACTGGATGGTTTTACTTATACTTGGATATATATATATATATGGATATATATATATATATATATATATATATACGCATTGACGGTGTGAATACCGCTGAAAATTTGTGAGAGAATATTTTTTTAAAAGTTGGATAAAAGCATGATATTTCTAATAGTTTGTATATATATTTTTTTTTTATGGAATGTGTTTCTGGTAGTTAAATCCATTTTGCCATTGTGAACTATAGAGTGACCTTAAGACTCATCCTGTCATCAGAGATCTGGCCATCATTGTGGGTGACCTTCTCAACAGAGTGCTCACCTTAGAGGAGCAGCTAGAAACTCTCTCCAGGACTTCAGAGAAAGCAGAGCATAGGAACACTGCCAAAATGGTCCTACTTGAGAACAAGATTAAACTACTAGAAGCACAGGTAGGGTCTGCTCTTTGAGATGTCATTGCTGGGGGATGGTCATTCTTGAGAACTAGATTAAAGTATATATTTTTAAAAAATTGTGATTTAGAGTTGATTTATATAACATATAGTCTGTTTATGTAATAAACAACCTCCACCCACGCAAGAGTACCACGTCCGCATTACACCGCCGCCCATAATGTTAGGTTCCCGCCAATTCGCCTCACACTGCCGATCGATCCGGCCCACCTGCTACTACTACGTCCGCTTTACCACTACTTATACCCCGTTCCTCCCGGCACCTACTCACTTCTGACGACGGACAGTCAACCTGTCCGAAACGTGGAGTCTTCTCCACTCTCAGCCTTCTCATCTGGTTTACAGTCCTTTTCAGGACTTCACACTTTCAAGAAAGATTACTTCTACACTCTCTGAATTTCTATCTCGCCCTTCTATTTCTTCTCCTCTCAACTTTTCTCCATTTTCTTCTTCTTACTCAATAGTCCTTTTCAGGACTAACCACATGGTGAACCGTAAACTTTCTCCACGTAATAAATATTTTTAATTCAATTATTTTCTCAGATATTAAAAAAGTCAATAGAGATGAATAAACTTAAATTTGATAGTACAAGAAATAGGGTTTAACTATGTTATCATTTTTCGACATTATTTCAATTATAGATGGGCCTTCCTAAAAATGACAGTACCCGGTGCTCATCTTCTAGCGAGGGTGAAGAACAAGGGCACCAGCTGGAGACTGTATTTGAGGAGGAATCTATAGTTAAATCTTCAGACGAAATCCAAGCTTCACCTGGAATACCCACAGACAATGGTATTGTTTATACTCCTGATGGGGATAAGGGAGGTGTTGGCTGTTAGATATAAGAGCAAATTAACATTAGGTCATGTTTAAACTCCAAGTAAGTCGGGTGAGTTTCTGCAACTAAATGAATAATCTAAAATTTGGTCTTAAAATTGTTTTCTCATTCATATTTTAAAAATCAGCCATTTTGTATATGAATTAGATCAAATTACAGTGTTTGGAATGAAGAGTTTGATACTTGGCCACTCCATACATCCATGGAATTTTATGGCAGGTTTGATTTTATGGCAGGTTTGCCTTACGGCCATTATATTTTTTGGTTTGTACTTCCATTCCTTTGCGGTAGGCCTACATGTATATTGTTTTATCTCAATATCTAATAACTAGTTAAGTTATAAAATAATAAGGGCCATTATGCAACATACGAAGGGATATGAATTAGCTATTGGGATCATTATACCAAAGATCATAGATGTTAAAAAAAGAAAAAAAAAAGATCATAGATGTTATATTTATTTGTGAGAGGTGCTGTCAGTGCTTTCCATAGAGAATTCATTTGACCAACACCCCAAATTTACCTCAATTGCCTTCAAGAAATGCACATGTGGTATTAATTTGGTGATCTTACCCAAAAGTTGTACAAAGTTAATGAGTACAGTGGTTTTCAGAGATTCCATGGACCTTTAACCTTGGACAAATTTAACATCCATGCAAACTTTACCTAGGCCTTCAAGAGATGCAACTATAGTATGCATTTATTCATCATTTATTTGAAGTCTGTAAAATTTAGTGTCTCCTTTGATTCTGTGAGAATTTATTTGAAGTCATTACCAAGACCCAAGAATTACTGTTTAGTGTCATAAGTGATGAAAGTACATCACTATAAGTAAAATATTACGCCTTTTTCCCCCTTCTCATTCACTCGTTTTAAGAGAAATTTTCTTTTATATCAAATTTTCCAGAAGGAAATATCCAAAGATTTTAGGCCATTGGCAATTTTGTGTTGGCACTTCTGTACAAGGGGATTTTGTATAGAAAGAGATGTAACAGCTCAAAAGTACAGTTAATTTATTTTCTTGTATATTTCATTTATTGCATGAAATGCAAAAACATGTACTATATGTGTAAATACATAGATTATTATTTTTGTTACTGAAAGAAAAAAAAATCCTATTATTCTCAGGAATGTAGGAAATATGTGTTATGTACAACCATTAAAGATGATTGCCTTTTGTTTTGGTTCAAATATAAAAGCGGAGATAGCTTGATTTGCTTGCTCTCTTTATTTATTCTTTGTGTAATAATCATGTATGTCCTGATGACAGTAATTGAAATTGAAAAGTACAGTGGAAACTCGCTATAAAAAGCTCCGATATATCAAGATTCCTGATCTAATTGGGAATTTTAGTGGTCCCAGGTATTTATGTTCTTTTTATTTTTTACCCTGATATAAGGAGATTCCTGATAACAAGGTAATTTTCATGGTCCCACGGTCCTTGTTATAGTGAGCTCTGATATAACAAGATTCCTGTTATAACAAGGTAATTTTGGTGGTCGTCCCGTCTTTATGTTCCTTTTCCCCTCCTGATATAAGGAGATTCCTGAATAACAAGCTAATTTTCATGGTGCCAAGGTCCTCGTTATAGTGAGTTTCCATTGTAATTTGTTACAGGAAAGGAAATAGAGGAAGAGGGAGAGGGAGGAAGAGAGAGAGAGGTAGAGGGAGGAAGAGAGAGAGAGGTAGAGAGAGAGAGAGAGAGAGAGAGATATATACATACAAAACTGTGGTTATGGGGACAATGCGATTTATTCCGTCAGTGTGAAAACAACCCGATTACGATATATATATATATATATATATACATGTATAGAAAGAGAGAGGGTGAGAGTGGAGATAACAACATATATAGAAGGGAGGTAGGGAGGGAAAGGGAGGTAGGGAGGGAAAGAGAGCAAAAAAGAAGATAGAGAGGGGGGGAGGGATACTGAAGCGAAGATGTTTGGACACAAGAAAGACTAGAGGGATAACTGTAGAATAAGAACATACTAACCGGTTTTAAACGAGCATTAACATGTATATGACCGTTTTATTTCAAATTATTAACTTATTTTATAAACATCAATACACAGGAAAATATAAAATCAGTGAAAGGGAAAGTCCACCCTGCTTACGAGTTTGTTTTAAAAGAAGCAGAAAATTTATACAGATCAGTGAAAGTTTGAGCAAAATTCGATAAGAAATGAGAAAGTTATGAATTTTTCAAATTTTAATCAAACACAAATTGGCAACTGCGTGACGTATCTTCATAACTTTCTAATCGGATTTTGCTCAAATATTCACTAATCTGTTTCTCTCATTTTTCTTCTTTTATTTCAATTAAGCCTGAGTCGAATCGATTGGTTAGCCGGTGTTCGATCGAAGACATCGAATCTCGAATACGTTTTGGCAAATCCGGTGCATCGATTTGTAGTCCGCCAGATTTTTGACTACCGTAGCCACCATGAAAAAAGCAAATAAAAAAAGAAACTCCGTAACGTACCGCATATATACTAGCAGAGAACGTGAAGGCGACTTCAAAGTTCAAACTGTCGGCTAACTTTCGCTAATTCGCTCACGGAGTACGTCGCGCTTTACCTGTGCTTTCTCTATGGAAAAATCGTTTTGTCGTTACGAACTGAAGTTTACGATATAATATTCTTGCACTCTCTCTGCATTGTCAATTTGACAATTGTATAATTGAACATGATAAATACGGGCATGAGTACGAGTGTACGCAACAACTAATATCACACTCTCATCAAATTGGCAATTACTTCTGAATGATCTATATGTGAAGCGAAGCTGAATGAAGTCGAGTCACGTCATGAGCGACGAAAAGTTTATTTTGTAGGCCTATTGGGTTTTTTTTTTTTTGAACAAACGTCTCCAAAGACAAAGTAAGATTATTTGAATTTGAATCATTGTCGGGTGTGTCGACACTATATTTTGGCTAGCCATACGGACTAGAAATTTAAGATTTTGGCTCATCCGCTGTGATTTTAGAAATTTTTACTAGCCATTGGCTAGCGAGCAGCGAGAGCCCATTATGCCCGCGATGCCAGCGGACCGGTCACCGGTGCATGGTGCATGCACTGCGTGTAACTGTGTGCAACTCTGTTTTCACCGCACATCATTTATCGATTAACCGGTATTCGATCGAATCAAAGCCGTCGAATCCCGGATTATGAAATATTCGATATGACTCGGGCTTAATTTCAATTTAACCTAATGCCAGGGTGGACTTTCCCTTTAAAATGGCAGAAGTATGCTAAGACTGCATTTTTATCTTCTTATCACAATACATATGATCATGTTTTTAAAGCAATTATTTCTGTTTAATACAGTGTTATTGTTATGTTAGTGTTTTCTCGGCTCCCTTCCCATTTGACAATGTTTTCTACAATCACATGACTTTTTTATGATAATCCAGAAAGTTCTTCTAGGGGATAAAAGGCATAATAAAAATGAGTATCAACTCTTTTTACATCATTCCTCTTTGTCCTGTCAAAAAGTTCCAACATTCACTGAGTTCTAAAGACACTTGCTCTGATCCTAAAAGTTCTCCTTGGATGAAGATATTCATAAATCTCTCCTCTCTATCAATTTTCTTGGTCCAGTAAAATGGCTTCCATCATTCAATGAATTTGGGGACTCGTGTACTATGATCCTGAAAGTCATTGTTGGGTGAAGGTTAAACAAATCTGCCTCAAATCTTCTTCAATCAATCCTGTTGGTCCTGTAAAAAGTTTCCAACACTGACAAAGCTCCAAGACTCCTTTACTTGAATCATGAAGTTTTCCTTCTAAAGGCCCGTTCACATATAACCGTGGCACATGGGGATGCATGACGCAACAAAAGTCCTACGTGTACTCACTTATCTCTGTGTTATAAGATACAGGAATGTAAAGCGCAGGAGGCAGTTAACCGCGGCATTTGAACGAGCCTTAAAGGGAAGGTTGAGTTCTGGCGAAGGTGAACAATAATTTGTGAGCATTTTCATTCTTTTTATGTCAATTCCGAAGAACATCATAGTAGAAATGTCCCCTATAAAGGATTGCTCTACAAATGCCCTCATATTCGAAATATGACCAGAAATATCTGAAGTGTTCGGGCCGAAGATTCATGCCACATTTGTGTACAGTCCCACATACCCATTTCTGTGTGCCATGCTTGTGCTTATCGTTTTGATGATTCCAAATCCTCACAGTATACACCAATTCTTATGTAGACATGATCAACCTTTCCCGATTGCTCTTGAGACAGTTTCTTTCGCAATGCAATCGCATGACCAGAACTCAACTTTATCTTTAAAGGTGAATGTCTCCATAGGATAGTCTCAACACCTACAAGACGTCCAACCACTTCTGAATCAACTCTTTTCCCGATCAATTTTCTTGGTCCAGTCGAAGGGCTTCCACCACTTACTGAGCTCTATGACTCTCTTACTCTGATCCTGAAAGTTCTCTTTAGGTGGATGTCTCCATAAGCGAGGTTCAACATCAAGAAGACCTCCAACCACTTCCTACAAGACAGCACATAAAAAAAAGGGTTAAAAGCTTCTTCATAGTTATTCCTTATCAAGTATTTGTCCTGCAACTCTACTGAAGTATCACGAATGACAAAACATTGTAGGATAGAAGACAAAATCTACTCTTGGCCAAAGCATCAAACTTATGAGATCACAAACGAATTATGCTTATGCAACATTTTTACCTTGTAGTTATAAACAAATGTATTACTAAATGTTCACCAGGGCTCTGTCTTATAAAGAACTCCGATTGATCCGGATTGATCGCAAGTCCTCCAGTCAATCGCAAACTTACAAACTCTTATCTCCTTAGTACAGAGTTGCAATTGATACCAAGTTCGAATCAATCGTAAATCGTAACTTGAACTGCAAATTGAATCAATCGCAACTGTTTATATGAGGGTGCCCAGATCTTGGAATATATTCTATAATAGGATATCAACTGTTATCTTCGCAAAAGCAGTCGGTTTAAATTTCAAGCATATAAACATAACAAACTTGTAATGTCATCTACAGTAGCCATATCATGGTCGCCGGGGTAATAGTAAGATTGCAGGGCTCTCTGGAGAAGAGTATACAATACTGATGAGGCTACCCTGGGTTAACACAACATATAATTATTATTATAAGCTTACTTTTCCAAAGTAGTGCGGGAAGACGAGTTCATCTTCAATGACGTGAGCAAACCCACCGTCTAGCCCAAAGTCTACGCTAAAGAATGGAAATCCCCTAGGTATGGATCTTCGGATGTCTTTCTGTCTGGTGTCAATGAGCTTCTTGTGCTGTGTCCACTCCGACTCTGATTCCTGGATGGCTTTCTGTAGAATTTGACGAAGGAGACTGGACATCAGACAGGGAAGACAGCCTTTTGATTGGATTTTACGTGATTGGGCATGTGTTATATAAATATTGACTGCTTTAAGGGCACGGTTAAAACTATCGCCTCAAGGTAATCTCGAAAGTGTGCTGTGCCCCGAGACAGAGTTGATATAATGCAACAATTTGATCTCATTTTAAGAAAAAACTGATGAATTCCTTTTCTTTACTCAGTAAGGATATCCATCTCTTCAAAGATGGCCATCTCTTTTCAACACATTGCCAGGAGAAGCTCGCCATTGCCTTCTAAACACTGTGATTTCACATTAAAATTACTATTCCATAATTTCTCACATACCCTCTTTAATGCTTCATATTTCATGATTGATTTATTACAAAGAGTTTGCATGGTTCTATGGCCTTCCATATTGCAGGATCTATGTGCACAGCACAGTCATACCTTGAAGTAGATAGGGGCCATTTCTCCAAGCTCTCTGGGGATAGGGAGACACTCAATGCACATGTGTCTCTGCTTCTTGGGGTTCATACAGGTCTCCAGAAACACCACATCCATCTCATGGTCCTCAAACATCCTTGTCAGACCCTTGCGGAACACCTGTCAGCAGAATACAGTGTGAAATCAAATTCCAATTATATCTTGACTTGGTAAACTAAAATCATACAAACATGATCAGAAACAGCAAAAAATCATTGATAGCTTTTCCTATTTTGAGGTCAGTTTAACAATCTGTCTATAACAAAAAGATATTGCTGTATCGCACTGTGCATTGCAGAGCTTCACACTGTAGGGCAGCATGACAGAAATCATAATGTCACAGTAAGAATACTTCACTTCAGCATGCACCACATCACTTGCAATTTGGTGATTTCTCTTTGCATTATATCAATAGCATCTACTTAATGTAAGGTTTGTCTATATTTTATCAATATGCCCTACAGACTCTTTGCATTTCATAGAGAGTACTATTAAGTCAGAGAAGCATATTTACAAATTAATAAAAAAAACATTTGCAACATATTTAACCCTTTCAGGACAGGAATTATAATTGATAAACTGATCACATTTTGTTCTTCAAATTGGCAACAATAATATTTTCCTTTTAGTGCTACATGGTTCTAATAAGGTGTAATCTCTTTGAAAACAATATGCATGGTTGGAAATTTTGTCCAAAAGTTGAAAGCATTGCCAATTTTGAAGAAAAAAAAATGATTTTTAACCTCTCAATGTGTTGCCAATAAGCCATTTCGGAGATGCAATCTGAGCATGAGCAGATAAAGGTCATCTGTACAAAATTCTAAAACCCACTGACACTAATATTCGATATGTGCTCATGAATGTCATGTAATCATTATTCAATTATGCACTAATGGTGCATTCCATGATATCCAGGTGGAAGTATTCTTTTTAAAGGGGGAAACAAAAGCTATTCATGAGGCACCTCTATCACTCCCAGAGTTATTTTTCTGAAGTGCACATAAAGGGACCCTCCATGTCTAAAATATCTGTGGATATTTGGGGTCATTTGTACCATGCGCTAACCCCGAACTGGCTTATTTAAGGATTTTAGAGCTTATTTTCGTTTTAAAAATTCCTGGCATCAAACACAATATGGTCATGAAACAAAAATGGACTTAGTGTGTGCAGAAATTTCTGCTCTTTCTACTTTATGCATCTGGTATATTTTTTAGAGCTCTGAATCCTTAGGCCAAACCACAAAATATGGTCAATTGTCTCGAAAGGGTTAAAGAGTTTCAAGCAGCTGCCATACTGACCTGTATTTCTGCCCACACATCTTCGTCCAATGCCGTGCTAGCAACTGCATGCTGCATAGGAATAATGTAGCATTGGCCTTCTGAGATACATCTTGTCTGGGGCACACACAGGTACACCTGAAATTTATTGATATATTTGGGAAATAATAACCTGTCATACAGCTTCTGCTCTTGAATCATCACTGATAATTTTTGTGAAAAACTCAAATATTCAGCCTCAATCACTGACAATTCTTAATCTATTGTAATGGGAAACATTTGTCATTATGATTCTCAGACTATAAGGCATGGAACAGCACTAACTTTCATTATAAAACTTTTTAAATTGCAAATAAACAGCAAAAAGTAATTGTACGACACAATTACTACAATTGATCCACAGTCAATATCCCACATTAACTGAATTCTAAACTTCAACCCTGGACCAACAACAACACTATACCGAACCATGAACCTAACCTCAAAACCTAATCGCATACCTAACTTTGATCCTATATAGCTGATGAAATAGAGCCTGAAGCAACTGTCGCTGGAGCATACGTCGGATTACCCAAAAAAGCAGCTTTTCAAAATTCAGAATACTTTAAAGATTGCCTAGCATGATGGAATACCATACCTTTAGCCCAAGAGCAATGATCAAATGCTTCTTCATCTCTTCACTCTCTATACAGAATGGACACTTGGACAGCTTGGCCATGGTGTGCTGGTGAGCAGCGATGGCCTTTGACCTCTCACGCTCCTCGATCTTTGACCTGGACTCTGCCTTTGCCGCCGATGATACAAACATCTCATCCAGGGTGTTGAACTCTGAATCCAGCAATGCTAGTTTCTGTTTGATCAGGATGATGACAACATGGTACATGCAGGAAGTTATTTATTAATCATTGGATTCAAAACAAGTCATCAAGGAGAAATTGTTCACATATTTATAATGGTAACAATAATGACATGTCTTCCCATTTATCTAGATAAACTATTACAAGGCGCATGACTTATATTACCCCAGCATTAGCCCTGGAGCCATGATATGGAACTCGAACATTTCAAAGAATTTCTTTCTACGGAGTACCCATTTACGTCACCTGGGTCGATGATGTCAAATCTAGACTGATGTCTTGCTAAAGGATGTTAGTGCTTTGGTAGGGACTTATACCCTGTACCATGTCATCAACAGTCAAGTGTCTCAACCACTAAAAAACAACACCTACATGAGTACTAATATCTTGACAAACAACTACACTAAAATTTCAAATAAAAAAGATAAGATACATTGAAAGGGAGAAAATCATTTTGGATATATTACCTTGCTTGCTACTTTATTGAGGAGTCTGTTGTGATCATCTGAGGATCGCATCTTCTCTCTTCTCACCATTGTCTCAAGATCTACGTCATCATCGTCGGCAAAGTATCTCTCCCTCTCCCCATCCTTGTCATGGGTTACAATCTGATCCAAAACAAGAAAGGCAAAGGATGTTACCAAGGAAATTTATCACTCTGCATGTTGCACTATAAGTTCTTTCAGGCTTTTTGGCAGAAAATAATTAATGCATGGTTCATATTGACAGAAATATGGCATGGGGGTGATCTGAGAGGACCAAAGCAATTTTGCATTTTTACAGTATGACTGACACATTTATTGGTCTATTGAGTGATATATGATCTTATGACATCCCATGGATGTGGTTTGGAAGGACCAAACCAACCTTGGAGATTGAAAGTAGGCATTGACTGATTTATTACCCTTGCAGGCACCCTTGTTGGGATAATCTGCACATGGTTTTTATTTTCTGAAATTCCTTACCCTTGGTATCAACCCATAGGGTGTTCTATACTGTCAAGAAGGCTGAATTCTAAAGAAATTTGAGCAATGAAACATGTACTGTTTATAGTAGATGCATATAACAACACTGAGGTACAATGATACTACGGTTGAAAAAGGCTGTTAACCCTTTCCATGCCACCAGATTTTTGACAATTGTCAAAAATGGACTTTCAAGAGTTAAATATTAACTTTCAATAACCTTTTTCTTGAGCAAACTACGCACAGATACATTGCATAGGAATAAACATATTGAAGGCACGTGTTTCTGTATGAGGAAGAATTTTCAAGCCATGAGCTTAAACGAAATGTTCAACATTTTGGGGCGGGATTTGCCGCCCACGGCATGGTAGGGGTTAAGCATCATACACACACATGGCATAGTAAACTAGCATGACAGAAACGCCACAGCAAAATAACATAAATGTAACAAGAAAGCTTTTTATTTCTACAATGCTAATGACCTATCCAGTAATCAACAAATGTCTGCCAGATTGTAAGTTGATAATTGATAACACAGCATGGAAATTTTTTTTCTGCTATCTGTGCTACATCTGCTCTTACTTCTATGATCAATGATTAACCTGGGGGGCGTTTCATGAAAGGACTTGTCAGATATTTTATCCGACAAATTTTCTCCCAGCCAATCAGATGCAAGGATTTCAGTAGCTTATAACAGTTGTCGTATGAAATATCCGACAACTTCCTTTCATGAAACGCTCCCCAGTTGACTACTGCACTCTCATTCCCATAGGCTTAATACAGGGATCTGGGGAGCGTTTCATCAAGCGTTTTGTCAGTGATTTTCACCAACAACTGTTATAAGCTACTGAAATCCTTGCCTCTGATTGGCTGAGAGCAAATTTGTCAGTAAAAAGCACTTACAAGACACTTGATGAAACGCTCCCCTGAATCACCCAGTTCCGTAGGCAATGGGTTAAATCATGACATGCTGGTTCAATTACAAAACTTACATTCTTCTTCCTTATCTTCTTGCCACCAGTAGGGGGTGCAGTCTGCTCGGCCAATGGCCAACTCTGTCCGCTGCGGTCAGTTCTTGTCAAGATGACCTCTTCGCTCACGTCATCTGACCTCTGCTTCCTCTTCTCTGGAGGGGCCTTCTCTTTCTCCTTACTCTCCAATTGTTTGGTCTTGTGTGCAATCCTAGCCTGTCTGGCACTCTCAATCTCAGCCTTTAGTTTCTGAGCCACGGCCTGGGAAGAAAAGGATGATTTTACATGTCTTTTGTCAATGCCAAGCGGAGCACAGTATAATAAAACATAATTACAAGTGACTGTAAGTCTGATGAAACAAGTGCATATCCTAAATCATTTGATGCTTCATGAAAATACAGTATAGATGATCTTATGACTGGATATGCTCTACTAAGAGTATATGTTGAATATCTACAGGACATTTTGGTAACTCTGAAAATCTAAATAAATTAGATGGACATAATACATCATTTCTCAATTATGATATTGCCTAGTTTTATGACCATTATTCAGCATGAGCCAGCACCTTCGAATGTGATGTAGAGAAACATGGTACAATATAAATATTGAATATCATCATCACCATCATCATCCTCGTCATACGTCATCATCTTCAACATCATCATTGTCAACATGATCATAGTGCAACTTAAATTCTTTGAACCATCGTCATCATCGCTATCATCATCATCATCATCCTCGACACCTTCCTCCTTAAAATTATCATGCCATCACTAATGCCATCAATATCATCTTGACCATCATCATCATTCCCTTTGCCCAATCCTCCCCCCATATCATCTTTACCATCATTATCATCATTCCCCTTGCCAAATCCCACCCCCCCCCCCCAAAAAAAAAATGGTTTACCTCATTGCCCATGATCTCTGCCTTCACCAGTTTGGCTCCCAGCTGGTTCATCTCGGTGTCAGATAGAATCTTGACTGGACCAGGACTCCTCTCTTTCTCCTGGTCTTCTCCTCCACTCTCTTCCTCCCTGGAGTCTGGTGAAGAGGAGCCAGATGACCTGACATCGTCACTGTCCTCATCGCTATCACTCCTTCTTCTAGACCTCCTGGAGGATGCAGATGAAGATGATGGTGGTGCTACAGAACAGGAGGAGGTGGCAGTGTGGTCTTTGGGTGATGAATGTTCTCTACTAGAATATGTATCATCTCTATCCAGTCTCTTATCACTAGACTTCCTCCACCCTCCAGATGATGATGGGCTTGATCTGGCATCTTGCCCATCATCACCTTGCCTCTTGAATCCTGGCTTCCTCCAGCCCCCACTAGAAGAGGATGATGCTGGAGGCGGTAAGGTCCTTGAAGATGATGACGAGGATCTTGAATGAGATGTGGAACCATCATCTTCTCCTGGTTTCTTAAACCCTGTTTTCCTCCAACTTGGTATGTCATCATTCCTACTTCGTTCTCGTGACAATGACCCCTTATCGTAATAAGATGAGCGTGATTTATCCCTATCATATCTATCACTGCTACTGTCTTCATCACCAGGTCTTTTAAATCTTGAACGCATGCTGTCATCGGCATCTCTTTCTCCTGGTCTTTTGAAGCCCTGATTGGATGAATCTCTCCTAGAGTCTGAGTCGTACCTCCTGTACTTATCCCTAGACTCTGATCTATCATCTTTGTCCCTCCATCCTCTGTCATCTTTCCTATCCCTCTGATCATCTCGTCTTCCGTCTCTCCTACCACCTTCTCTTTGTCTGTCCTCCACATCCTCATCTCTCCTCTTCCTCCAGCCTGGGGGTGGTCCCCTTGGCCCCCTGGATCCCGAGTGCCCTCTGCTTGCTTCCATTGCCTCAGCCAGTAGTCTCTCATACTCGCCAACAGACTGTCAA
The DNA here is from genome assembly GCA_025617745.1 of Heliocidaris erythrogramma. Lineage (NCBI taxonomy): Eukaryota > Metazoa > Echinodermata > Echinoidea > Camarodonta > Echinometridae > Heliocidaris > Heliocidaris erythrogramma. Next base: position 38,066,772 of record CM046867.1, read on the forward strand.
CATCAACGTAATCCAAGAGTGCTTTCAATCAAATATAATCTAAAGAATAATAATGCTAATAACATGTTCACTTATTTTGTGCAACTACTATACAAATATACTCTACTACCCTTAATAAAAAGGATGATATTATTTGCCCGGCTTAGCCAAGACGCCATGATAAGGCACTAAAGCATTCTCCTGGTTGGAGAGAGGCAAATATGGATTAATGTCTTGCCAAAGGACATTGGGGCCATTCTCAGTCACATGTGTGACCAAAATCCTGAAAAAATAGATCATTTAAACCTAATTTTTTAGTATCTGTCTTGTAGTAGAATTCTCCCATTTTGGGATATATCAATAACAAACTTACCCCCTACTGAAGGAGGGCAATTAGTTTAAATGAAACTACCTCATTTTCTTTCTGAGGTCAAAATTAGGTCGGTCAAATGGTAGACCTCGCATGAAAAAGGGTCTTACTTGCTGGTATTCAAACCTACTTTTCTTGTGTTTCCCTTGGAGTGCAAGTCTCCACCTTTCATTGCTCTATGATGGGATTGCTCTGAACAATTTGAAAGCAATTTTCCATAAATGAGTGCACATTCTATTCTTTTAGAAGTGAAAATTGGGTTGGCCACGTGTGTAGCCACTTAAAAAAGGGCATTTTTAAAAATGTCCCTGTAAAGACAATATGGTTGGGAAATTATTTTCATGTAAGAAACTGGTGATACAAAAAAATCAATAACATGTCATCTGATTTTCCAGTAATGAAGCAACATTAGATGGTCACGTTTGTGACCGATTGGTGCTGCGGCGGGAGTCAAACCAAGAACCAGAGTCCAGTGACCACACCAGGACACCTTTACACAAGATTCCTTGTTGATCCCTTTATTTATACTTGCTAGTAAATATCTCATTTAAGTAACGATAAGCATCCTAAACAAAACCGCTTTAGCATTTAAACAAATTATCTCACAGTAAAACAAATAAGGATTTATTAGACGCTTACCCCCCATCTTTCAGCTACCACCTCATCCACCGATCTCCCACTCTCTCTAGCCTGCTCCACTGCCCTCTGGTAGGACTTCTTGAGCCAGCTGACCCCTCCATCCACTCCATGCCCAACCCTCCTGGCCGAGATGGGTGCTTGGCGCCCAGACTTGTCTCGTTCCTCTGGTAGACCTGTACCTCCATCCTTCCAGTATGGATTCAGCTCTCTAGCAGACTGCAGAATAAATTAATGTATTAAGGTGTTCATTTACTTGGAGAAAAATTTCAGATCTGATCAAATTAGAGACTCAAAGAAGATCAGTGAGAATATTTGTTTTCAGCATTACAATAACTCATGACTACAAGTGCATGAAGTGTGAATGTAAAAAGGCTTTCACTTATTCACTTTAAAGTAGCTATCCAAAGAAAATCACAAATATGGCAATTAATGTATCACTAGAAACTGGCAAGCTTACAGATGGCAATCGTATAAGTTTTATGTCAACTGCGTATATGATGATTATAAAAACAACACAAATAAAAGCTCTTCTCAGCATCTGGAATATCCGAGGATTCGCCAGAAATATAGCGAAGTTTTGATGTCATCACACTAGGGAACAATCATGCTTAAGCAGACGACGTCCTATAATGAATAAACGTAACTGCAATGCAATTATTTATCAAATTATAAAGAGTTTGGTACATTTAAACATGACCTTATTTCACACCATTCTAAAAGGGAAAGTGAACCGATTCTGATAACTAAAACCGTTTGATAGTAAATACACAGGAGAAGGGTCAATGATCAATGAAATAAACCCCACTTTCAAATTGAAAAGCCCTCCGAATAATATCACAGATTGTATTCGTTCCCTCTTGAAACGCCGAACATGCCCCGGTGCAAGCAGCTGAAAATACAATGGCGTCTTATTTTGTTTACAAGTGACTGATTCCTTTATTTTTTTAACGCTGCATTTTTCATCAAAATAATACCATACACGAAGTTAAGAGTGAGGCAACAGACTAACATTAAGACTGACGCTAGTCAAGTAAGAGACACAGGCACAGAAAAATGTGTAAGATGTTATGGGACATCGTCTGCTTAGACAGGACTGGTCCTTCGTGTGTCGTCACACATCTCAGCAGCGTTCAAGGAGCTCTTCAGCTGCTATATCGGGGGCTGTATTTTACCGTTTTATAATTGATAATAATCATTAATTCAAATGTTTCCAAGCGTTGAATTTGGATAACCTTGTTTAATTTATGCCATCTATGCAATAATAAGTATTAAAAAGCCAATATTTATTTTGATGGAATTTTCTTGCAATGTGATCTTTAAGCTTATAACATTGTTCACAATCAAAACTTTATACAGGTTTTGTGTAAAACATATGTTCAATGATTATATATAGGTTGCATGTATGATTAAATATTTTCTTTAGAGAAAATGGAAATTTACGATTTTTTAAGTACAAGGCAAATGAGAGAGGACTTCGCAAGATACGTCAAGGAGGTGCCAATTTTGTGTTTGGCTGATTACCGGAACAACTTTAAACATTCATAACTTTCTCATCTTATCAGATTATGCTCAAACTTTTACTGACATGTTTCACTTATTATTTCCTACATCTTTTAAAATCAACATGATATTAGGATGGAATTCCCCTTAAAAATAAAACGTCTTAGGACAACAGGCATTTTCCAATGATACTGACTTCGATAACTATCCACAGAAGATGTTGAAGTACTCAAACGCCGAAACTAAATTGTATACTTTGGATATTGACTGTTCTATAGGAAGTGGGAAAAGAAGGCGGGGAGGTTATCGGAATACATCACAGGATTTTCATATTTTGCTAATGGATTATGGTTCTATCAACAGCATTTGATATCCTCCAAAAGTAACACAAAATGTAGTATCACTATCATTATTTGCAGAGGCTTAGCTACATTCGGGAAGGCACCCCTATCAATGACAAAAATGGAGGAAAAAGGGAACAGAAAGAAACAAAAGATAGAAAGAATGAAAGAGGTAGGGAGGAAAAGAATGTAAAAGAAAGATAACACAACCCTCTCCAGCACCACCCGACTCACTGCCTCCCTTGCGATTCATCCATGGAGTAAAACCAGCGTCCTCTACGTATAAACCGGACTCAGATTGCTACATTGGTTGATAAATCACAATCTCCCTGGGCCATGTTTCATAAAACTTGTTATCAATAACAAGACACAATAACAGTTATAAGCTACCGAAATAATTCATCTGATTGGCTGAAAGCAAATTTGTCATAGAAACGGGGCAGTTGTTATTGATAACAAGTTTAATGAAACGGGGCCCTGGTGTGAGATAAGCACAAATGTCAAAAGTTAAAGGGTTCCAATCACCAACAAATATTTTGCTCTGTATATGTTAGCAGTCCATGTCGCCATACAATATTCAAATGTTCAATCTACAGTGTGTCCCCCAAAAAAGTAAAATTGGTGAATTAAAATGACAAGTCTATCTGTCACATATATGTGACATCAGTACTAAAAAGTTAATTGATCAGAATATGGAGATTTAAGCCTTTACATGACTCTCAGCTCGGCTGATACAGCCAGAGCCAATATCAATTCTTGTCAAGACTGGATTTTGCACCCTTTCTCATTATTGGCTTTTGCTCACTCAAGCATAAAATATTGTGAGATATTTTGGTGTCATGTGATAGAAGAGACCCTAAGCTATCCACTGGTATAAGAAAAACTTATTTTGAAACATTTATTTGGGGAGAATATTTCCAACTGTGCACTTTTTTCTGGGACGCACTGTATAAAGTTTACATACTCTCTGATCAACATTACAGAGACATGAGAGAAGACTAATCACCGCACCTGTACACGCTTGCACAAAATGGGGCCTGCGCGGAACTGAAGTGAAAGTTGGGTTCCGCGCGAGGGGGTTTCATGTTTCTTCATACTCGTAACTGTCATGCAAAGTGTTTTGAGGGTTTTTTTTTTTTTTTTTTTTTTTTTAATTATGTTTTTAATGACGAATCATCAAAGATCACAATATATACAAACAATTTTTACATGATTGGAATACAAAATCAATAAGGCAGAATAACAGCAAGATGGTGAATTGATCAAAAGCGAAGTTCCGAGTCAGAAAAGGATGACCAGTGATACAGACCTTAGTTTACAAACAACCAGACAGTCACAATTTCACTGACATCAAAAACCTACAATAAAAGGTCAACAACGCGCAGCCTTGGCCGGAATAAACAAAGCCGACCGGCAGGGCGATTCACATAAGTCACTCCACTCCCCCCCCCCCCGTGTCTCTCTCTCTCTCTCTCTCGCACTCCCCCCCCCCCCCCCCGTGTCTCTCTCTCTCAGACTCCCCCCCCCCCCCCCCCCCCCCCCCGAGAAGCATTACAATTTTTGTCACTTATAAGTACACCGCTCCAACAACATACCGTTAACCAACAAAAAATCGCTCCACCACTAGACCCCGTTCAGTCCAGCCCATTAAGTGTTTTGAGGTTAACTTTGTAATGTTGTACCTAGATACATAAATTATTTTTTAGACGATTGACCATGTACATTTTAATGATTGTTATTTATGGATGTCCATGAGTTATTCAGCTAAAATTTAAACAACAGAATCATTGCCCTTAGAGTGATAGTGCTTTGAAATGTGCAACAACGACAAAAATGGATAAATGGCTATTAGGCTGGAGTCATCACAGGTTTTTCAAAACCCGGGTTTGACTCTAAAATTTGGGGCGGGTACCGGGTGGTCAGACAGGAATTCCCCCACATTCTATTTCAAATCATCATTCATTATCATCAGTAGATGTTGAAGTACATAAATTCTTGACTTCATTATAAAGCCTTTTGGCCCTTTGCTACAAGTACAATACTGGACATGGTCAAACATGGAATTAAATAGCATTTTGCTTTACTGTTGCACGGCATGGAATAGTATTGTTTCCAACAATGGTACGGTGATGCACTTTCATCAAATGGGAAATTTTAAAGAGCCATTTCCTGCACAAGGTATAGAAGCCTGTGATGACCTGTGATGTAGAGGTGTTGTGGATCAGTGGATAAGTCCCTGGACTGTGAACCACGAGGTCCAGGGTTCGAATCCCACCGCACCACTAGCGTCCTTTGGCAAGATGTTAATCTACATTTGCCACTCTCCACCCAGGTGTTAAATGGGTACCCGGTAGGATGCGAAAGTTATGTCGTTTGTTTAGCAATTTGAGCGCCACTGTGCTGCTCTTGCTGGAATACTCCCCAGGGAGCGGATAAAGTGCACACATTGTGTGCGGGCATGTCAGAATCCGAGGACCGGGGTAATAATAGTATCGTATTATGTAAAGCGCTTTGATATTAGTTTACTTCTGAAAAGCGCTATATAAATAGACGTTATTATTATTATTATTAGAATATGAAAAAAATGTAAACAAAAAAACACCAACAACTATCCATTCATAATGAAATTACTCAGAGAATTTGGCTTATCGTAGATCGAATTGAAAAAGAAAACTTTCAGTATTTTCATGATATCAGCCTGAGAAGTTGATGACATATATTCCAATTTATTCTAGGTGATGAAAATATTTGGATAGAATTTTTTTTTTTGAAAAATATCAAATAGATCAAGAGTGTAGCAGAACTACATGTACTGTACAATAAATAGAAATAGAGATGGAGAACACGAGAAAACTTTCATTACTTATGTAACACTCTTAGTATTAGTCATTTGCAGAAGTTATCGCAGCGTGGCCGATGATGGCGAGTGTTAACTAAGATCACGACACGACGAAGAAGAGTCCATTCACAATGAAAAAATATAAATGTATAAATTTTTATAGAACATAAACATCGAAGTGGAACAGTTGTACATGTATAAGGCTTGACTATGAGAACTCGGTACTCCTTAATCAAGGCCTGTCCAGGCAGGAGCAAATGCACATCGGAGAAGTAGTAAATGATGATAAAGTGTCACAGTTGAACATATACATATATACGTATATATTAGTGATACGATGCCCACACGGGCAGGAGCACAGTACGAAGGAAGAAGTCCGAAGACTTAAAAGAACCCAGAGAACATAACATCTCAACTATTTATACTATGAGGGGAAGTCACTGACATCTAGGAGTGTGAGAATGAGAAGTCTCTGTAAACATCTATTGCAACTAATTCTATAGAGGGATTACTCTTAAGACGTTTAATGACAACTAATACAAAGGACAGGTTATGCTGGTAGGTTTTATTCAGCTAGATCGAACCAACAAAAGACAGGTTATGCTGGTAGGTTTTATTCAGCTAGATTGAACCAAGAGGGGTTATTGTTCTGAGGTGTGCTTACACCAACTAATCCAAAAGAAGGATTATTCTGGGGAATTAATTTGTTTGCATAACTAAAGCTTGGTAATTGGAAGTATTTCATATTCAACATTCTAAATCATATCTAAAACAACATGTATGTATAATTTGACTCTTACATTAGATACGCCTATCGAAAAGAAATGTCCCCGTTTCAATTATCTCAATAGAAGCACCCATGAAGTTAATGCTTATACAAGATACAACAAAGCAGTACAATAAGCGATAAAATAAATAATAGGGCTAATATTAAACAAGAATGCATGCCAGCCAAGGCCACGTAAGAAATCCATTAAAACATTAACTAACCCAAAAAACGAAACAAATAGAACATAATCAGTTTTACATAAGTTAATATAGAAATGATTAGAACGAAATAAACAGCAATGACAATACCAAATAAAAACAAGAGCCCCAGGGGGCACGACGCTCACCTGAGGTGGATCAATTCACATCTGGTGCATGCTCTCTCTAGCACCACCAGGAGATATGTTAGAAATTGAAACTACTAGGAGGATGTACATGTATATGAGATGATGTTAGAAATTAACATAATTCCCCCCCCCCCCCCACCCATGGTATACAATGTCATGTATTATTTGAATCCCCTACCCCTAAGGATGATTCCTACCAAGTTTGGTTGAATTCCGATCATGTGTTTTGGAGAAGATCAGAATGTACATTTTGCCTGGCAGCGCCCCCCCCCCCTCCAGTATGTTACCCCCACAGGGCCCCTATAGGGCCACTCAGAGAAATTTCATGAACAACATTCATTCTTCATCTATAGAGGTATCTCCATACACAATACCAAGTCTGAGCTATGCCTGGTTCTGGAGAAGAAGATGTTTGAAATTTACATAGCTTTTACAATTGGGGGCCCTCCCCCTGGGCCCCCCTGGGGGCCACATGTACCATTTTAGCAACTTTGGGTCCCCTACCCTAAGGATGATTCCTACCAAGTTTGGTTGAATTCCAATCATGTGTTTTGGAGAAGAAGATCAGAATGTACATTTTGCCTGGCAGCGCCCCCCCCCCTCCAGTATGTTACCCCCACAGGGCCCCTATAGGACCACTCAGAGAAATTTCATGAACAACATTCATTCTTCATCTATAGAGGTATCTCCATACACAATACCAAGTCTGAGCTATGCCTGGTTCTGGAGAAGAAGATGTTTGAAATTTACATAGCTTTTACAATTGTGGGCCTTCCCCCTGGGCCCCCCTGGGGGCCACATGTACCATTTTAGCAACTTTGGGTCCCCTACCCCTAAGGATGATTCCTACCAAGTTTGGTTGAATTCCGATCATGTGTTTTGGAGAAGAAGATCAGAATGTACATTTTGCCTGGCAGCGCCCCCCCCCCTCCAGTATGTTACCCCCGCAGGGCCCCTATAGGGCCACTCAGAGAAATTTCATGAACAACATTCATTCTTCATCTATAGAGGTATCTCCATACACAATACCAAGTCTGAGCTATGCCTGGTTCTGGAGAAGAAGATGTTTGAAATTTACATAGCTTTTACAATTGGGGGCCCTCCCCCTGGGCCCCCCTGGGCCCCCCTGGGGGGCCACATGTACCATTTTAGCAACTTTGGGTCCCCTACCGCTAAGGATGATTCCTACCAAGTTTGGTTGAATTCCGATCATGTGTTTTGGAGAAGAAGATCAGAATGTACATTTTGCCTGGCAGCGCCCCCCCCCCCTCCAGTATGTTACCCCCGCAGGGCCCCTACAGGGCCACTCAGAGAAATTTCATGAACAACATTCATTCTTCATCTATAGAGGTATCTCCATACACAATACCAAGTCTGAGCTATGCCTGGTTCTGGAGAAGATGATGTTTGAAATTTACATAGCTTTTACAATTGGGGGCCCTCCCCCTGGGCCCCCCTGGGGGCCACATGTATCATTTTAGCAACTTTGGGTCCCCTACCCCTAAGGATGATTCCTACCAAGTTTGGTTGAATTCTGATCATGGGTTTTGGAGAAGAAGATGAAAACGTAAAAAGTTAACGGACGACGCACGACGCACGACGCACGACGGACGACGCACGACGGACGACGGACAAATTTCCATCGCAATAGCTCACTCGAGCCTTAGGCTCAGGTGAGCTAAAAATAGACCATGTATTGTCAGAACAACGACAACAAAATCTACTTAAAACAATCAGGAACCAATTGCTATAGTAAAGAACATCGAAGTGAAAAAAAAAAAAATTACCAATACATGTTGTAACATACAAAAGAACACTACACACTGTTATTATGAATGCCAAAGGCGTATGCTTACAGGCAAAGCTGAGATGTCCTTTAGAAAAAAAAAACTACAATTAAAATATGCCAGGAACCCTCTATATACATCAGAGGGTATAATGCACTATGAACATGGCGAACAAAGAAGCGGACAAAATATACAGCTCCTCATTGTACCTTCCACAATTGCTGTGGTAGACAAAAGAACAACCCTTCATTGCTATTATGTAAAAATATGTAGAACAGGTGTCACATGCATATTCAGATGTTCTACTTATTTTACATAACAGCAATGAAAGGATATTCTTTTGACTACCAGAACAATTGTGGAGGGTACAATGAGGAGCTGTATATTTTGTCTGCTCTCTTTGTCATCGTGTTCATAGTGATGGAAGGTAACAGATAAGAATGGCTAGGTAGAGAGGTACATGTAAAAAAACAGAGCAAGGTAGAGGGAAATATTCAAGAAGCATGTGATATTGGAAAACCATAGTAATCAGGAGGGTTTATCATCCAGCCACTCTATGTATGAGGGGCGTGATTACGGGCACGTGCATTATGAGATTGGGTCAGAGGAAATGGGGGTAAAGGAGAATGAGAAACAGGAGGTTCCTCTTGCAAGTCCAGGGCAGAAGGAGACGTAGGAGAAGTAGAAGGTGCACGGCCAAAGAAAATAGGAAGGTGGAGTAGAAGGGGAAGACTGAGAAGAAAAGTCAGGGCTTCATTCTGTTATAGTGAACGACCCTTGGAGATGAAGATGGCAATTCAGAATCTCGAAGAGAATAAGTTGGGTCTGCGCTATGAACCTTCACAACACGATACAGACCTTTCCAGCATGGGGAAAGTTGGCAGGGTCAGTAATCCAAACTAAGTCATCCACTTTGTAAGGGGCAAATTGCGAACGAGCATCATAGAAGTGTTTCTGTGAGGTGCGCGCAGCCGTAGAGCGATTAGTGGCGCAATCAAAAGCGTAGTCAATGTGATGTGCAAGGAGATCTGTGACAAATTCGTCATGGTTAGGCCTGGAAAGGGAAGAAGAGGGGGGTCTCCCTAAGGAAACAGAGAGGGGAAGCCTAGCATCTCGACCGTGGATCAGAAAGAAGGGCGTGTAGCTATAGTGGAAGAGTGAGGGGTTGTGTTGTAGGCAACTTCAACCTCACCCAAGATTTGGTCCCAAGATGACCCAACATCATGGAGGCGTTTTCCTAGCTGTTGTTTGACAGTGCGGTTATACCTCTCGACCATGCCGTCAAACTGGGGATGGTAAGGAGTAGTATGTGTCACACAAGATCCTTATAACCTCTGCCTCAGACTGGCGACCTTGATCTGTATGAATAGACTCAGGAATTCCATGTTGCCTAACAAACTTCCTGAAAAGACATTCAGCCACTGTGACAGCTTTCTGATCACAGAGAGGATACAGATTCACATACTTCGTGAAATAATCTGTAATACCAGCAACGATGCATTCAAAGGGGGGGGAAGTAGAAATGGGGCAAAGGGGGGCACGTCGTGTTGGGACAGGGTTTCTCCGTGACTGACAAGGCTCACACCGTGAACAATAGACATCCCATGCCAGTAGCACAATTTCTCAGCTACATGGTATGTTTTGTCAGGTCCAAAATGACCAGCATAGCAAGCACCATGTAATAGAGAGAGAACCTCAGAGACAGCACATGTTGGAATGAGCACTTGATATTAAGAGGGGGGCTCCATAGTCATCTCTCATACGACAAAGGAGACCGTCACGTATCACAAGTGTATCCCTCATCTTATAGTACCTGAGAAGTGAAGGTTTAGAGAGAAGAGAAGACCGAGAAGGAAAAATACCAGAACGAACCCATGACCACACCTCACGGAGAATGGGATCACTCTGCTTAGTCTGATGTAAACGGAGATTAGAACCTAACAAAGCAGTACATATAGCAAGTGGAGGATCTGCATCCAGAGATGAGGGATGGGGTGCAGCAAAGAGCCTAGTGGGAGAGACCAGGTCCAGACTAGATTAAGGAGATGGAGAGTTAGGAGATTCAGCATTGAAATCATGTGAGGAAACAGTAGGACTTGCACGGGGTGACCATACGCAGCCATTATTTATTAGACTGAGGACTTTGACAATTAATGATATAAACTTTCTTCAAACCTCCCTTTTAATGTATCGATGTAATAACAATATTTTACCCATTTGTTTTTCTTCCATGTTTCGGAAGAACAGTGATGTTCATGCCTATCCAACAAGACAGTCATCTAATATGCATTTATTTAATCCCCGTTCAGTGCTGGCTCACAAGTCTATTAGGCATAATGGTCCAGATGTTTGGAATACATTACCAGATGATATTCGGAATATGCGTACTATACATTCATTTAAAAAAGCTGTTAAACGTCTTCTTATTTCAAAAATGTGAACACTACTAATATCTGTAAAAGTAATTTCCATATTTTTATCCATAACATTGCATGTATTATAGTCAGAGTGATTATTGCTTATGCGCAATACCAGGTTTAATTGGGACTCATTTCCTCCTCACCCTTCTTTCTCTTCACTTTTCCTTTCCGATAATGTACATGTATATACAGTCTGTATCCTGTTCCTGTGTTTACTGTATTTTTTTTCTTTTTTTCTTAATGTAAGGTTAATTTCTTGTTTGTTGTGCCCACAACTCATAGTTAAACAACAATTTTATGCTTAAAGGTGTGGCGATGCTTCAAGCCTTCGGGCTTATTTCGTCATACCTCTGTATGTTATTATACGTTTTATTACTGTATATGATTTATTATTCATGTCTATATATTGTGATATTTACTTTAAAATGTTAGTCTTGATTTCATTTCCATGTGATGTTCACACTATATCAGCTGTTGTACCATACAGGAAATAAATAAATAAATAAGGAGGAGAAGACAAAACATGTGGTGGTGGGGTTAGCACAGAATCTGTGGACGATGAAGGACAAAGGAGGGAGACAGGGGAAGCAGAGTCAATCTCAAGGTCTTCAACTGCAGCTATCACATCATGATTCGGAACACGCGAAAGTGCGTCAGCATTTGCATGTTTCACCCCTTCACGATGCTCGATGACCCAGTCAAGGGGATCGAGCTCGAGAGCCCAACGACATCGACGACCGGCGGTGTCGTGAGAAACAGGGAGTTTGCGCAGATTACCGAGAGGTTTGTGATCGGTAAGAATAGTGAAGTTTGAAGTTAGATGCTAGAAGGTAATTCCGTTCGGTCTTACTAAGGGCATGACTTGCATAGGCAATGACACGCTCTGTGCCACCACTATGTTGAGTGAGGACGGTCCCAATGGCGAAGCTAGATGCATCTGTATGTAGAGTGAAAAGAGAGAAAAGACAGGAAAAGCCATGACAGGGGGAGAAATCAGAGAGTCATGAAGGGTCTGAAATGCAAGCCTACATGCTTCATCCCACACAAAGGGGACGCCCTTGTTTGTGAGATGATGGAGGGGCTTAGCTACACGAGCAAAGTCCATGACAAAGCGCTGATAATAGCCAGCCAATCCAAGAAAGGCCCGAAACTTCGGTGACATTGCGAGGGGTAGCCCAGTTACGCACCTTGGCAATGTTTTCCGGATCTGGTAACACACCGTCGGCGGAAACAACATGTCCCAGGAAAGTGACCTTCTCTTGAAAGAAATGACACTTCTCTGGCCGTAGCTTGAGACCAGCCGATCTCAACCGCCCAAACATGTTACAAAGACGCGACAACTTTTCCTCAAAGGTCCGCCCAAAGACAATGACATCATCCAAATACACGAGGACAAAGTCCCAGTGCAAACCACGCAGAACAAGTTGCATGAGACGTTGAAATGTGGACAGGGCTTCTCGAATAGGAGGCGATGTACAGTACGCTCGTTTCCAAACAGGATGAGTCACCAGTAGGAATCGTGTGCTGCACGTAGTCAGTGCGGCCATAGTCATCAGGAGTCTGACTGAAAATATCAGCAAAATCTGCCAACAACTCTTGAACCTGGCCTTGCTCAGTTGATGAAAGAGATGACGATGACAGGTCAAAGCGAGACAGTATAGATGAAGATGAAGATGAAAGTGGGGCAGAAGTAGAAGAAATGGAAGTGATGCCATAACATTCACCCGGGTGACCAAGCATAGAATGAACCTCACCAAAATACATCCCTGGATATAGGGAAACAGAGGAGGATGTTGGGTTGGCAACACGATCCGGCACAAAGCCGTCTTCGACCGAGGAAATCGTACAAGCAATGACAACAGGAGAGTCAGTATTAGGCACAAGTATGCCTTAAAAATCAGTCAATGGCGGAGAAAACTCATCAGAAACAAGAGGGGTTATTGTACTGAGGTGTGCGAACACCAATTAATACAAAAAAAGGATTATTCTGGGGAATTAATTTGTTTGTATAACTAAAGCTTGGCAATTGGAAGTATTTCATATTCAACATTCTAAATCATATCTAAAACAATTTGACTCTTACACTTACATAATCCATACTGGCCAGGTTCTTTTCCTTCTCTCTTTCCTTCTCTTTCTCAGCATTTTTCTTTTTGCGGATGTCAGCCAGAGACGTTGCTGCTGTAAGGAAAGGACTCTCAAGCCAATTATCTTCTTTCGGAACCTGGAAAAAAGAAAAAAAGAAACATATGATCTTCTAATCTTCTTCATATTTATTAAAGGAATTTTTTGACATTCAACATTTAAAAGCAACTATTCACTACCTCAAAAAAAAATAAAAAATAGTAATTTAAAAAAAAATTGCACTTTGTTTTAAATACATAAAATTACACAAAAAAAAGCTAAAAGAGGCAATCAAATTGTTTAACAACTGAAAATCTTGAAAATAAAAAATGAAGATAGCTTGGAGTTAACTTCCATGCAAGCCAAACTTCATGCATGTGTGTTGACTTTTCCACTCATAAATAGTCTATATCTTATTTTCAAGTGTGATTTAAAATAATTGCAGTTCTGGTGTTGATATCTGCAAGATATATATCTCTACAGAGAAATACTTGAAGTTGGTAAAATAGTGTAGGATGCCTATTTTGCCATTTGTATTTGACTTTGTTTACTCTTCTGTTCTGGAATTTAGTTCAGTTTAGGTTAGCTTTCAATAGGTTTTTGTTGTCATGAATCTCATCAGACTGTCCTACTTCTCTTGTCACCTTCATTCCTTTCCTATTCAGATGTGCCCATTCCCTTCATCCTCACATCTGGTTCTTTTGTTGAACATTCCTCATTACATAATCACCCCAGACATTGACCATCTTCATCCTAGTTATTTCCGATTGGTTCTTGTATTGAATATATTTAGTTAAATACTTATGTTCATTGGTTAAAGTATATTTGAATATTTATAATGTTATGTTGTCTTAGTTACTAAGTTGATGTGGACCAGGCAGCCCTGTAAATATAAGAGCATGAATAAAAAGTCAGACGGACAGATCAGAGAGAGCACTACCAGACTTCACTAAGTTTACATTTCTTTATTTTCCGTTGTCTCCTGAGTTCCCGTTGTCTCCTGCGTTCCTGTTATGTTTGATGCCTGAGTTGCTGTAATACATTTGAGACTGTTTGAATGGTTTACACCTACAACTAGAACTATATTCATTTCACAACCCTACAACTGGTAGCAGCGGTGTTCGGACTTCTCCATGCCTAGCCTTTTCCGTTCGTCACCATCACCATCGCCGTCCTTCATCGTTGTGTTCCTGCATGAAAAAAATTTGACCTTCTCCACTTCTGTTCAGCCGTCACTTCTTGCCTGTTTGATGACAGCCAGCCGCTCGCCTGTTACTCCACCACCATTGCTCTGGCTTGTTTAGTGGATGATGCTGTAACCATGTAGCCAGACTTCGCCTATTGCTCTACGTGAGTGGATGAAAGCTCTGCCTGCTAGTCAGCCTCTCGCCTGTTAACTACAACCATTGCTTGTCTTCGTGGAGTGGATGATGCCGCTGCCTACCGGTCTTCATTCAGACACACTTCGATTCAACAGTTTCCCCCATGATGCCACATGATACCTTCAAGCCTCTCGCCTTTTTTTACTCTACTTCGAGTGGATGATGCTGTCCCCCGGTCTTCATGTCGCTATATATGTCCCGCTATCCTTTCTCGATGCATGATGCCTCACAGCCCCTCGCCTGTTACTCTGTCGCCAATGCACTGAGAGTGGATGACGCTCTGCTCTGAAGCTAGCCTCGCCTTTTGCTCTACAGTTGCTCCAGCACACGAGTGGATGATGCTGTGCCCTGGTCTTCATACATTGTGTAGGTACAAACTTTTGCCCCCTCTGAAGGGTCATATTTAACCAATGCAGGATCCAATGACTCGCATCTTCACTTCGCCGACGATTTACAAATTCTTTTCATTCAAGAACTTCTAACTGGACTGGGACCATAAATACTTCACCTAATAACACTTTAGATGAACAATTTAATCTTACTGAACCTGGTGAGACCCCACTATATTTAAATTTGTTTTTGTTGACTTTTAAATTGAACTAATTTTGAGTTTCTCATATATACACCTTCAAAAATGTACGCTTCTTTGTCGCATAATATGTATTTTTATTTACAATTGCCAAATACTAAAATCAATGTTTTACCAATTGAATATATGATGCAAACTTGGGACTTAGATAAAAATAATGAAATGTAATTTAGATGATTGTAATGTATTTAATTATTGAAAGATTTTTTTCAGAATATTTCATATGTGTACAGAAATTATATTTAGTGGTATATTGCCATCGGGTCTTTCATTCTACTCTATTTGATTACATGTTCTGAATTTATGATACAACTTGTAAGCATTGCTCTTTTCTTAAAATCATATTGTGAGAAATAACATTTAAAATTTCACAAATTACTTTTGGGTAATTAGTTCCTTAGATATGCGGATATTATTTTAGTCTAGGTAGTACCTTTTTTTTGTGTGTATTTTATTTATTTGTCATATCTATACATGATATGAGCATATACGTTCTATTTCAAATGTTTTAAATAAAGTTACAAATTAATCAATACTTAAAGAAATATACATGTGCAATATATAAATTTGTATAATCTTGGGAAAATAATGTGATTTTATATAGATGTTAACTTTGAAATCATAGAATGGATCTTTCACTTGCAAAATGTTTGAAACATATCTTGCCAATTTTATTGCATATTTCTAAAGTCTGAATTTGTATTTTAATCAGGTTTTGTTTCATCAATCTGTCTAAGCTCATATCCAATGCTTGTATTTATTAATATTGTAATGTGCAATGTATTTTCTGTTTCTTTAAATGTTTGTACATTTAACCATTGTAGCATATAATTAAATTCAAAGTGATTTCAGTGTTAAATTAATATATACATAATTAGAGAATTGTGATTGCTTCAATTGTGCAATTTTACAACGAAAGAAGAAAGGAAAATCCAATTACTTTAAATTTATATGCTGAGGTAATTAATTATCAGTAATACAAGATACAATATGCTAAATCAAAATGTTTTTTTTTTATTATGTATACAATTTATGAGACTATGATTAATTTTTTTTGTTTTAAAATCTATTTACACATTATTGAAATCTGGTAGTACTTGTATTCCATTTTTATTGTTTTAAAATTGAGGACAATTTTTGGAAGAAGAAAGTTTATGTAGGATGCCTATTTTGCCATTTGTATTTGACTTTGTTTACTCTTCTGTTCTGGAATTTAGTTCAGTTTAGGTTAGCTTTCAATAGGTTTTTGTTGTCATGAATCAGACTGTCCTACTTCTCTTGTCACCTTCATTCCTTTCCTATTCAGATGTGCCCATTCCCTTCATCCTCACATCTGGTTCTTTTGTTGAACATTCCTCATTACATAATCACCCCAGACATTGACCCATCTTCATCCTAGTTATTTCCGATTGGTTCTTGTATTGAATATATTTAGTTAAATACTTATGTTCATTGGTTAAAGTATATTTGAATATTTATAATGTTATGTTGTCTTAGTTACTAAGTTGATGTGGACCAGGCAGCCCTGTAAATATAAGAGCATGAATAAAAAGTCAGACGGACAGATCAGAGAGAGCACTACCAGACTTCACTAAGTTTACATTTCTTTATTTTCCGTTGTCTCCTGAGTTCCCGTTGTCTCCTGAGTTCCTGTTATGTTTGATGCCTGAGTTGCTGTAATACATTTGAGACTGTTTGAATGGTTTACATCTACAACTAGAACTTATTAATTTCACAACCCTACAATAGGCCTACTGGTACCAACATTGAATCCCAAAATATAGCAAACAAATTTTGGAGTTATTTGTCTCCTTTGAATGAATACAGAATCAGTCCTGGGTATAAAAGGCAGCAAAATCACCAATCACCAAAGTGAAATATCCCCCCCCCCAAAAAAAAAAAAAAGAAAAAAGAAAAAAAGAAAGAATGTTTTCATACAGTTTGCTTATATTATAGAATGAGAACAGATCAGTAAAAAGAAATTTCTTTGTGCTGTATAAAAAAGAATGGATATAATTACATTTTAACAAATTATTTTTTTTTCAAACTTTGTCTTTCAAAGAATTTCAGGAAAAATAAACCATAATTTTCCCAAAGGCGAGGACTTTAAAAGTGACAGTAATTTTAATATTGATTTAATACATGCAATTGCAAATTATTGCATATTGTTGATATTGCTACATTATAAAATTATATTCATCAACACACAAATAGATCAATTAAAAGATATGTGGAGAATAAAAATTGAATTTGCTTTTATTCACATAATCATATAGGCATTAACAAAGTAAAGTGAGAAGATAAAAGTAAAGAAAGTGAGAAGATAAAAGCAATACAATCCCATACAAATTCATTGGCCTATGATATATTCCAGGATATGCACATGTTAAAGAACACTAATTCAGTTTCCATAGGGGGTAAAGAAGTGGAATAGAGAATACAGGATTTGTGTATTCTTGTAAACTCCTATGGAAACAGAGCAGACAAAAGACACCACAACAAAAGATTCAATCAATACTCAATAGTGACTTAGAAAAAGACAGAGCGTGGCGTCCCATTGGTCGCTTACCACCTGCCTCTTCCTGCTTTATTATTCTCCCACTGGCACTAACTAATTTGCATATCAATAGTTCTATTGGCTTGATGGTGGAGCTCTCTGAATGACCTTTCAAGGTATTAAATCCCTTTTTGCGCTAGCATTTAATCCTGGTGAACCAACTCAGGAAGTCTTTTGTTAGCAGCCCTAGCCCTCAGATATTGATCACCAGCGCTCCTTTACAATACCTTCAAGCTGCTTTATTCAGCCTATCCCAAAGAACTGAAAGTCCGCTCATAATATAGTCTTTATGATCAGACTCTACTTTAAACCAATTAAACGATGCAAATATTAACTTAAGCCTTTCAATATGAATCATATACTACTTCAGCGCAACACTAAATACAAGCCGAAGCAAAGCCATTTTGTTTCAACCCATTACAGATTTCATTTGAAATGTTTATAGATATAAATACCGATTTGCCAAATAATTATAACTTATTTAAAAGTATGTAACTTTAAGCCAGGACTCATGAGTATTTTAACTACAATGACATATTAAACATTAACTAATTCAACTTAAAAAACACAAACTAATATTCCAAATTCTGTCAAAGGTATACATGAAAATGTGCCTATAAAGCCCTAATTATGATGTACCTAGCCCAATAATAAATAATAAATTGTAAACTAAAAAGTTCAAATGAAATAAAAGTTTCTTTGCCCACAATAAATTTTAAAAATTTCCGTCATTTTCAATATAAATATCAATTTTTTATACTGGATCTATATATAGTTTGACTTGAACACATCTTAATACGCCTTTCTGTTCAATGTCAATTGTGTTTTGTTTTAGGGTCTGAAAGCGTAGAATAAACTTACACTGCACACAGCATGCAAAAAGGTAATATCTAGAGGAACAATGCAATATGCAGCGCAGGAGTGCATGTTACACAAAAAGGACAAAACACACTCAGGCGCTCCTGTACAAGCGTGCATGCATTGTCAAGTCAAAATATAATCTCAAGCACAGGCTGTCTGCTACATGCTATTGCTGCATGGGTACAAATTAGCTGTCATTGTAATAAGCTAGCCATCAAGCTGTGGAGTATATGTAATACGATGTATTGTGTTGTGGGAATGTATATTTTCCCTGCTTCAATAGAATAGAATAAATACATCTGCTACAGTTATTTAAAGGATTGAATGAAACCAAACATGGAGTCTTCAGCACAGATGATCAAGCCATGCAGGGTCCAGATCACGGACCTGAGAAGTAAGTTATATACATCAATGAATCATTAATGATGTTCACTCGTAATTACTCGTCCCTTGAGCAATACACCGATCATGTATTTTGCTCACAAGCTTCATGTTAGCAATAGTCACAACCTTGTCCCAATAGACCTACAGCTGTAAATATATGATGGGGAGCCCTATGTCTGCGCACCTAAGGTTTTGACCTGAAAATGAACAAGAATTTCTTTAATATTCCTCTAAAGCTTTATTTTATATTATTCCTGATATTCTAAAGATTAAGTTTGAAAAAAATCCCATCAAAATTAGAGCAAGAACAATGCCATTTTCACAAGAAACGGTGGCCGTGTCATTTAAACATTGAAAAAACAATGGTGCCCATATCTGCGCACTCATTCATTTTACACGCAGTTCGGGAGTTTTGACGTGAAAGACAACATTTTGAGGCTTGTGAATAAAATGGCTGAAATAAGACCGTTTTTTCATCATTTTGACTCGTTTTTTGCATGAATACCTATCGCTATGATAATGATGAAAAGTTTGTGTTCGTTGCGTGTTTTGTTTTATTAGAATCGCGCAGTTACGCGTGTGCGCAGACATGGGCACTGCGCAGACTTGGGCACTCTAGCCATACTTGAATTATACTGTCTAGGTAGTTTACTACATTACTAGCCCCTACCTATACAGTATGAACTATAGTGCGAAGAGATGTACAAGATCTTATTATTGAATGTACACGATATCATTGTAAACATTTAACTTCTGATGCATATTTTTGGGGGAAACAAATGTATTTGCTTGCAATGCACTTGTCATGCTTGTTTAACAGCTCAGATAACATAAGCTAATAATTATCAGAGGGCAGAGGCCCCGTTTCTAAAAATGGTCATAAGTCAAAGTTCGTGAACAAACCAGTGAAAGACATGTTATCATTATCACTTGTTTGAAGAGGTTCTTCTTCTTCTTCTTCCAGTCTGGTACAGACCGCCGCTGGCGTATTATCGTACCTTGTGCTTGTCGACAGACTTGGACTTTATGTCACTTTGGGCCCTTGATACATGTACAAACAAGTTATAGTTATATCGGTATGCACCATCATGACCATGTACTGTAGTGATACATGTAAATGATCGATATTCTGACATGCCATGCCTATGTTTCAATGAAATCTGAGATAACTCGTCACTAGGGACAACTCAGCCTTGGGCTGAGATCCAAAAAGAGATTGGCGTGAATTTTTGCACAGTTGATTAAATCTTTCAAATTACCAACATTCAAAGATATTTGATAAAAATGTGTAAAATATTTACTAAGAAGATAACAATGAGAATTTTTCGAGAAGCAAAATTAAAAAAAACATGAAATTTAAAGCTATTTAGAGGTCAGGGGAGCGTTTCATCAAGCGTTTCGTCAGTGCTTTTTACTGACAACTGTTATAAGCTACTGAAATCCTTGCGTCTGATTGGCTGAGAGCAAATTTGTCGGTAAAATCACTGACAAGACACTTGATGAAACGCTCCCATGGTGTGCACATGCACTTTACATGTAACTCTTGAAACCATCGCTGTGCGATGCCGAGTTCGCCCTTGTGCCGAGTGTGCCCAACATCATATTTCAATGGACCATTTGTCCCTGTTAACTACATGCACATGAAAGTTTTTCAAGTACAGTCAAGCTCGCTTAAGTCGACGTTGTATGTGTCGAATTGTCGCTCAAGTCAATGAAAATAAAAAGTCCCAATTTATCCTCATAGACTTACATGTGTTAATCCTTTGTACAAGTCGATTTTTGTAGGTCGAATACTCGCCTATATCGATCAAATTCTCACAACAATACCATGAAAAAGCATTAAATTTACACCACACAAGTCGAACTTGACGGCGATGTGAAATCAATCATTGTCGAAACTGCCACACGCCGATTTTGTTTACAAAAATTCCCCGACTTGCTGGCGCGATCTCCGCGTCCTCTCTCTCGCTCTCATGTGAAGAAAAAAATGTCATGTGTTAAGTCATGTTTGGCTGGCCGGACGGACGCTGTACATGCATGCACTGCATGCAGTTTTATTGCCTTCATGGCCATGTGCATATAAATGGATGTAAGGGAGGATTTAATACATTGGAATTAATCACTGGACGTGTCTGGTTTTATTCTTTATTGTCCAACTTGTAACAGGAGTGTGAAGTACATGAAAGGTACAGTACATGTACGTTCTTATTTTCTCAATGTCGGCACAATATAAATCATGGTACATTATGTGATGAGAACTTCCAATCGATCGTGCTGCCGGCCACAGTCCGCACTCCGGCGGCGTCCCCGTGTTCTGTATACAATGTACACACGTAAGTCAGATTTTCTTTGACTTCCGCAAAAAATCGCCTAAGTTGACGCATGTTCACTCACTCCCGCCATGATCAACTTAGGAGAGGTTGACTATACATGTAAATGCCATCATGAGAAATAAAAACTACATGTACACAAAGTGTGACTCACAATCACATATACTTTATCCAGACAATGCCCCCCCTCCTCAGATGATTACTAGCGAGGACAATTACTCCCCCTCCTGAAAATTAGCCGCTAGAACAATTAGCTCCAGGTACCCCAAGTACAGCCCCCCCCCCCCCCCCCACGTAGCACCACCTATAGATGTCCTTTTTAAGATGGAGGAGGCTGTCCTAGGGGTGTTTGGGACTCATTGTGATGGGGGGTAACTGTCCTGAGGGATAATCGTCCGGGGGGGGGGGGGGGGGGGTGGTAAGCGTCCTTGGTGGTAATTGTCCTGTGGGTAATCATTCTATGGGGTAATTGTCCTGGAGCAGTAATTGTACCGTGGGGGGGGGGGGGGGTTTGTCCAGGGGGGTAGTTGTAGTAGAATCATGTACAAGTATGGGGTTACACATCTAGTCATCTAGTACCATATAATACCATATAATACCATATAATAGCCTTATTATAATTACAGCAGCTGTTGGCATGTCTTATCTCTCTATCAATATCAAAGGGAGATTATGACAGTATGATAAACAGGATATACAGTCAAACCTGTCTATAGCGGCCACCGAAGGGAAACAGAAAAAGTGGTAAAATGAATTTTCCCTCAAATTACCACGTACGTACCACCCGCGGTAGACTGCTTTTCTTGATTTTTATAGTCTAAAAACGATGTCTAATCATGCTTTTGCTTCCTGTCAAAAAATTACAATAATAAGTTTATCTTTTGAATAAAATCGTGCAATCAGTTTTCATTCAATAAATATTTGCCTTTTGAATGGTTTAAAAGAAGTTTTAACTGTTTTTGAGAACAGGCGATAGAAGGTGCTCGCTTGCATTCGTCGAAAGTGCGAACGTCAACAAGTACAATGGCCTGGATCCGGTGGACGATCCGAGTCGAGTTTTCACGCCGTTTTTTCAGCAGGACAATCACTCGTACATGAAATCGTTATTATTGATCTTTAAAAAAAATAATACTTGGGTAGCATTTTATTATTTTCACTTTCTAAAAAAAATCACTCCTTTATTATTTTTTTCAAAAGTTTTAACGCTTAAAATTTTTTTTTTATAAATCTTTTAAAAATAAAAAATTATATTGAAGTGTACGAGCCTGCGCTATTGCGCAATGGCGATCAATATCAATGCAATGCCGACCGCTATAGCTTAGGAGAACAATACAACTAAGTGCAGGGGATTGCAGCTGGATGGTGCGAAGATTACGTAAACGAACAATACTAGTGCTTAATTCTTACTAAAAAGACTTTTAATCTCTAATTAGTCGGCAATGTGGTGAAACTATTAGATCTTCATGGCCATTGTAGAATCTATTCACGACGTTTGTGTGAGAGTGTGACTGAGCTAGGACTCGGTAAACACATCGCGCCTATGGCAAAAACTACTTTTTTGTGCATGAAGCTACGGCTCGACTCGATAACAGTGGCCGCTATACGTGGTCAGATATTGTCCGAGGGATACATAATGGGTGGCCGCTGGCCGCGTTAGGCAGGTGACCGCTATATGCAGGGTCTACAACACAGTAATTTCCTGCGGGGGATTTTTTGGTGGCCGCTATAAGCAGGTGGCCGCTAAGACAGGTTTGACTGTATATCAGTATGTTCATGATTCCATTAAGTCTTTGAGGGGTCCGTTCGCTATTCATAAGGACCGTAGTCATTTAAAGGGATTCGGTAACTTTGTAGAGGCTTGATTGAATAAATTGTTGAATTTTGATATCTGTCTTGTATAATGATGTTCAGAAAGATAAATAAATAGCCAGGCATAGAAAGGTTATCAAATATATAATGCTATTATTAAGATATCTGTGACTGAATACTCCCATTTACGAAAGCGTATGGCCATACGCATTAGTCTAACACTGAGTCAATGAGGACAAATGAGTTTGGCATTTCCGGTCACTTGCATATGGTCACTTGCATATAAAAATATGTTTACTTTTGTGAAGCACATGATTTTGAAGTGCTTTTTTCCCATGGGCTTCATTTTTACACCATATTACAAACACTGATAGCATGTAAGGCCAAACAGCTCAGATTTTATCAGGCCTCCATAAAGTTACCTAATCACTTTAACACGCATTATGAATAGCGGTCCTTACGAATAGTGGTCCTTATGAATGGAGGTCCTTATGAATAGCGAGGTTACCCCCTTTGAAGCACATGAAGCCACATATGCACTTTTGAAATAATTACATGTAATGTTTGAAAACGAACAATTTTTGTAATAAATATTACTTAGTCTAAATAGCACTTAGAATTCATTCACATACATACAACATTAACTTTTTGCCTCTATTCTAATAGCAGCCCCCTTTCATCCCGCATGCTGTACAAAGTATGTACATGTATGAACCATCGATCTCTACCACGTGGCTTCAAGTCGAGACCCGTCCATCAATGCAAGTCGCGCGCTCTGAATTACGGGGTGTGTCTGATGAGTGGCGATTGATTGGCTATTCGGGGGGCATAAAACCCTGGCAACAGTATATGATTGGAGCAGGGTCATGGTGTGATGATTATTCATGAGTGGTTTGGAAGGGAGTGTTGCGTGGCATACATTATGATTGGCTAAAGAGTGTCTGTGCTTATGATTATGAATGAAAGGAAGTGGTGCGGCGTTGACTCGATGCAGAGGTGTGGATGGGGTGTGTGCTTATTTGAGTATCATGATTGGCTGAATAAAGACCACTGTTTACAGATAACGAAATGCTAGGTTTTCAGTTCGTCGTCACAATTACAAACCAGTCAGACGAGCGAGACCCCATAAATCCACGTTCCTCTCATTTCCCGTTTCACCCGTTGCGCCCGTCTTCTTGTTGTCAAAACACTAAAACCTCATGTCTTATTGTCCATCAGATTAAGATAACAACTTCTTTTGACAAGCACAATAAACTGAAAATAACATCCATCGTATAGGCCAGCTTTGGGAATGGTGTATCTTTGTGTCATTTAAGTTTATTAGCTATTGAAACAGCAAAAATATATCAATGTCGGATGATGTGTTGAGCAAAAAGAATTCTTTTTTGCAGTTTGAAAACGCATGTTTCCAAGACGGCTCTGTATATTCAAACACAATAAAACACAAATTTTTATTGTTTTTTTTATTGTTTACAACGAGGTTTTGTTATAACAAGGAAAAAGAAATGGTCCCGACGACCTCGTTATATCGAGAGTAAGCTGTACAGAATTTGAGTTTGTGTGCTGCTCATTGGACTTCACCTTAATGTCATATTTGCCCCCCCCCTTCTTCCACTGAAAAAAAGGCAAAGGGGGGGGGGGGAATTTGCATTATGACCTTCTATTTACAAAATGCTTGTCTAACACATTTTTCGCCACACCATTTGAGACCAAGTCTTGAAATTTTTTCGCAGATGTATTTCTTGAAAAGAAAAAAAATAGAAACAAGAAAAACATACGAAACTAGATGAATCTTCGACCACGCGCGGTCTCTAAAAAGGATTAGTCCAACAAAATTACAAATCTTTTCATTTAAAAAGCACAGGAGAAAGAAAATTTATTTCATTTTATTTTCATCCAGTACAACTTACCATTGATGACTTACAATCATCAAATACACCAAGGAAATAGATATTTTATAACAAATAACATCACAAACCATTTTTATGTATATGATCTCTATGACCTTTGAACTTTGACCTTGAGACTCTAAAATCTAATCCGTTCATCGTCCCTCGCATATGCATACATGGGTTAAGTTAGATGTTGATCCGTCAAACCATGAAGCTACAAACAGTTCTTAAGTTATTGCGAGAATGAACCATTTTTATGTACATGATGACTCCTCTGAACTTTGACCTTGAGACCCTAAAATCTAATCAGTTCATCGTCCCTCCCATATGCAAACATGGGCCAGGTTAGAAGCTGATCTATCAAACAGTTCCTAAGTTATTGCAAGAACTAACCATTTTTATGTACATAAATACCTCTGTGACATTGACCTTGAGACCCCATATGAATACATGGGCCAAGATAGCTGATCCGCCAAACGGTTCCTAAGTTATCACAAGAACGAACCATTTTTATGTATATAATGACCTCTAAACTTTGACCTTGAGACCCTAAAATCTAATCAGTTCATCATCCCTCCCATATGCAAACATGGGCCAGGTTAGAAGCTGATCTGTCAAACAGTTCTTCAGTTATCGCGAGAACTAACCATTTTTATGTACATAATTACCTCTGTGACCTTTGACCCTGAGACCCCAAAATCTAATCAGTTCATCGTCCCTCCCATATGCATACATGGGCCAAGTTAGAAGGTGATCCACCAAACGGTTTTTATCGTGAGTACGAAAAGGGGACGGACGGACGACCCGAAAACATAATGCCTCCGGCACCACCTACGGTTGGCGGAGGCATAATAAAAATACAATACGTATGAAATTCACATAATAATAACGGGAGAATTCATTTGAAATTTGACAGTTTGTCAACGCAATAGTGACTATGCTTATTTATAGACCTTTTTCAAAAAGATTGGCATACCTCATTTTTCATTAATACATGTATGTAAAGCATTCATCCAGTCTGCCTGAATTGTGATACAAACATGTTAATGTCCATGCCAAAAATTCATCTTGATTGAAAATAAGCTCTCAAATGGCCTCGGTGGGTATAAGATTAAAAGGGAAGTCCACCCAGATATCAAGTTGCTTGAATAAAAGCAGAAAAATGAGAGGAACAAAATCAGCAAAAGTGGGAGGAATGTCAGATAAAGAATAAGAATGATATGAATTTTTAATGGACAATCCAACCTTAGTGATAAGATGATATGTGTGTGAAAGCAGAAAAATAAGAACATCAGGGAGGTGAAAGTTTCAAAGAAATCGGACAAGGAATAAGAAAGTTATGGATATTTGAAAAATGAGATCACTACATCTATACGAATCTCAAATTGGCAATTTAGTGAGTTGATCGTGACATACTTGCAGACAACTCTCCCGTTTTTCATACACAAAAATATCATTAATTTGCGTTTTTCTCCGAAGCGCCTTTACTTTCGGGGCAGTACTCAAAATATCAATATGGCACGAAAAAGAGACATGATAACGAAGATTTCGACATGCACTCATAAGCCTCGTTATCATGTCTCTTTTTCGTGCCATATTGAAATTTTGCAGTACCAAGAAATTACTCAAAATATAGTTGAGATAGCATATGGTCAAATGTCCTTATGAAAGAAAAAGATCCTACTGAGTAACACATTTTGAATTTTTGTTGTTGACATTTTAGTGATTTTGTGTGCTGGAGCAAATAGGGGAGTTGTCCGCAACTCCATCACAGTGACATTACTATTCTGCCAATTTGAAATTCCCATGTAGGGTAATTCGAGCATATTAGACGGGACATCCAACATCTTTTAAAGATAAATTTGAGTTCTGGTCGAGAGACTGATATTGCAAAAGAAACTGTCTCCAAGCAATAGGGAAATGTTGATTATATACACTATGAACATGATGACAAAGAGAGCGGACAAAATATAACAGCTCGTCATTGTACCCTCCACAGTTACTCTGGTAGACAAAAGAACATCCCTTCATTGCTATTATGTGAAATAAGTAGAACAGGTGATGCATGTGACACCTGTTCTACATATTTTTACATAATAGCAGTGAAGGGATGTTCTTTTGTCTACCTGGGCAACTGTGGAAGGTACAATGAGCTGTATATTTTGTCCGCTTCTTTGTTCACCATGTTCATAGTGATAGCACAAAAGAGTTGGTGTATGCTGTAAGGTGTTGGAATCACCAAAATGATAAGAAATCGACTCAAGCCTGCCGAGAGTCACGTGCAATTGCACACAAAAATTTGTATAAGGGACTACACACAAATGTTTGGCCAAAATATTTGAGTTGTTTCTTGTCATATTTTGAATGTGAGAGCATTTGAAGAGCAATCCTTTTCAGGGGGCACATCTACTATGAAAAACATCTAAACTAACATAAAATGAACTACAGTTCAACTGTGGAAGAGTCTTGAAATGTGATAGAGTATTGACGTATGAAGTAGGCATGTTCCAACATGACAGCATGCACAGTGCAGTATCTTAAAATGTCAAAATGATGTGAAATCAACTTAGAATCAATCATAAACCATATAAAAGCATTTTTACATGTTGGCGCGTACATGCGCATATTGTTGCGCGTGTGCCGTACTAGAGGGTTATAATTTACGCACCAATTATTGCAAATGTTCAACAATGAACTATAATACATGCAAAGTCTATTCCAGTCAATCTAAGGAATTTTTACCATTTGCGCACGTTTGAGAAAATATTCTAGAAATCATGTAGGATCAATTAAAATGCTAAAACAGTCCAAGATAGTCAATTTCATGCTGTACATGGAACTTAAGGCCACTGATGCGCACGCATGTGCACACGTGCGGAAAATTTGGAAAAGTTTAAAATGGCATGAAACATGCCCCAAATTAATTAAAGACCATTTTGAGCATTTTCATATTTTACGACGTGCACGTACACATGTATTCGCACGCACCTTATGTTCAATTAAATTCTTTTTTAATTAACTTGCATCATGCCAAATATGGTTATGTTGACTTTGTATTGCAGAGATATTGCACATATGTCAGAATTTTACAAAATGGCGCCTAGATGACGTCACAATGCATTGACTATGATGAATACATTTCTGAGACAATAACCATATCTACCATTGTACCAAATTTGAATACCGGTAAGCTGTTTTGGAGATATTGTGTGTACAAAAAAGTAGGTAGAAATAAAAATGAATAACAAAAAATAAATAAATAAAAGAAAAATTTGTACAAAAACAGAAAGTGGTCTGTACTTGAAGCACAGCCCACTTAATAATAAATAAAGATTTGTACAAAAACAGAAGGTGGTCTGTACTTGAAGTACAGCCCACCTCATGAGAAGCTCACAAATTATTTTTTACATTTACCTTTCCCAGAACTCAAGCTTCAAGCTACTTAAAAGTGATCAGGCTTTCAAGCACACCAAAGGAAAAATCTAAGAGAAAGGTAGGATCAACATTTTGGAAAAAGGAGGAGAAAAGCAGGATTTGGGTGACAGAAAGTAGGATAAAAGTAAGATATTTGCAGGTTCTTTTTACATGTTGATACCTAACTGCCTAGTGTCCTAACTAAACCACAACAATTTTTTTATTTACAGCACTGATAGGTTATTCTTATTTATGGCCAAGCTCAAAGGGATACTTTAAATAACTTTGAGAAAACATGTTGGAGATGGGATGACCACATTGGCAGGTTCCTTTCCTTTGGAATGCAATCATGCAAGAGAGCAATTGGTATGACTGCACTTCTACCTTGTGGCAGATCCTGGAGACCCATCTAAAATAGTGTCCGAGGTGTGTCTCCTTTTGGGGCTGAGTCACAAAGCAGGCTATTTACTTTCAACCACCCCCTTTTTTTTTTACACCACGCTATGAAAAGGTGGCCTCTGACACAATACTGGTGTCGGCTTACATACACATGGAAGGATGGAAGGATGAAAAAATGAGAGAAAGAAAAAGAGATATACACAGGGAAAATGGTAGAGAAGACAATAGGAAAAAAAGAACTAGAAGAGAAATTTAACGAAGGGTAAACACAAAGACCTACATAATGAAGGATAGAAATAAAAACAAACACAGAAGGAAATATACACAGAAGACAATATAAAGAATAAAAATAAAATACAGAAAAGAAGAGAAAGAAAAGGTTAAAGACTTGGGGGGAAAAACAGTGAACTACATAATGAAAGAAAGAAAAATCACAGAAATAGGTAAGGGAATATAGAAAACGGGACAGATTGCAAGAGAATTAAAGCAAAGAAATACATAGCCAAAGTTAGAAATAAAATAAAAATAAATATATGATGAAAAATAGAAAGAGAAGAGTAAAGAAATGCACATGCAGAGATAGAAATACACAGCAGCAAAAAGAAAAAAAAGGAGGAAAAACAACAAAGGAATGTATATAGGGGAATATTGAAAGAGAGGTGGAAAGATAACTAGAAATGTGCATTGCTGGGGCCGCGCAATGCTACATGTAAATGTATCCCCCGGCACTGGCAGCGATTTGAAGGAGGGACAAAGACCCTCCCCCATCCCCTCCCTCAAACAAAAGGATGGTGTAGAAATTAGATGTGTAGGTTTCACTAAGACACATCTTCATATAAAATTTGAAAGAAATGTGTTGAGAGATATACCAAGATACATCTCCATACAAAATTTGAAAGAAATCCATCAAGAAATGTGGCCTGCAGAGTGCACTCACGCCATGCCCTGAAGTATGACCTTTGACCCTATAAAAGACGGAACACTGGTGGCAGCATCACCAAAAACTATAGGTTTTTAGATTACACCAAGAGACACCTTCATGCAAAATTTGAACAAAATCCGTCAAGAAATGCAGAAGTAAGAGTGCAAGAAATGGAAAAATGACCTTTGACCCTATAAAGGACGGAACAATGAGGGCAGCATCACCAAAAATTAAATATGTGTAGATTATACCAAGATACATGTCCATATAAAATTTGAATAAAATCCGTCAAGAAATGCAGAAGTAAGAGTGCACAAAAGGGACAAATGAGCTTTGACCCTATAAAGGACGGAACAATGAGGGCAGCATCACCAAACAGTAAAGATGTGTAGATTATACCAAGATACATCTCCATACAGAATTTGAAAGAAATCCATCAAGAAATGTGGCCTGCAGAGTGCACTCACGCCATTCCCTGAAGTATGACCTTTGACCCTATAAAAGACGGAACACTGGTGGCAGCATCACCAAAAACTATAGGTTTTTAGATTACACCAAGAAACACCTTCATGCGAAATTTGAACGAAATCCGTCAAGAAATGCAGAAGAGTGCAAGAAATGGAAAAATGACCTTTGACCCTATAAAGGACGGAACAATGAGGGCAGCATCACCAAAAATTAAATATGTGTAGATTATACCAAGATACATCTCCATACAAAATTTGAATGAAATCCGTCAAGAAATGTAGAAGTAAGAGTGCATAAAAGGGACAAATGAGCTTTGACCCTATAAAGGAGAAATGTGACCGCTAGAGCGCACACAAACTATCCCCCAAAATATGGCCTTTTACCCTATAAAAAACGGAACACTGGGGGCAGCATCACCAGAAACTATAGGGGTCCAGATTTTACCAAGATACACGTCCACAGGAAGTCTGAAAAAATTCGTCGAGAAATGTGACCGCTAGAGCGCACACAAGAATGTGACGCGGCGGCGGCGGCGAAACGCTGCCGGGGGATACAATTAAAGTAACCATATAAAGAAATATATAAAAAGAGTAGATGATAGAAATGCATAGGATTAGGAAGAAGGTAGAAATAAAGAAATACATAAGGTATTGTAAACAAGAGAAGGAGAAACAAAGAAATATTAAGGATAGACCAAAAAGAATTAAACAAAAGAATACAAATGTAAAGATATAAATTTAAAATAAAAGAAAAAAAAAACAAATACAGAATATACAATGAGAAGAAAATAAAAGCATATAAATACATGTACGTAAAGGAGGAATAGAACAGAAATATAAAGGATGGGGAAAACAAAGAAATACATTATAAAGAAAGATAAAAATTTAAAAAAAGAAGAGAATAACAAAAATGCATAAGGAAAGACAAAAAACTGGGGAATACATATGGATAGACGGAAAGAGAAATACAAAGATATAGATGGTGGAATTGAGGAAAACA
This sequence comes from Heliocidaris erythrogramma, assembly GCA_025617745.1. Classification (NCBI taxonomy): domain Eukaryota; kingdom Metazoa; phylum Echinodermata; class Echinoidea; order Camarodonta; family Echinometridae; genus Heliocidaris; species Heliocidaris erythrogramma. The sequence goes on from CM046867.1 coordinate 38,097,892, forward strand.
AGAAAACAGAACCAAAACAAGATGAATGCGACTGCGTCTCCTATATGCCTCTGCCTAGATTTAGTTGATGGATCAAACTCTTCTAGAAATCTTGTGATAACAAGAATAAAAAGCCTCTAATAACATGTTAATTGACCTCTTTGACATTTGACCTTACACCTTATAACCCAAAAGTCTGATCACTTTATCTCCTAATCATGAATACAAAATAGTTAAAATAGTTGAGATATCGTGATAACAAAGGTAAAAAAACATTAATTTCACATACACCTGTCACCTTTGACCTACGTGAACAAAAATCTAATGAGTTCGTCTCACTATGGTGATGCATGCCACAGGTAGTTCCAAGCTTTAAGTTAATGGATCAAACAAGATATCACGTTAACAAGGCTAAAAACTGCAATTTCAGAATTGACCTGTGACCTTTGACCCCAAAATCTAATCAGATCATCTTCCTATGGTGATACATACTAGCACCAAGTTTAAAGTTCATACCTCAAATGGTTCTCGAGTTATCGCAAGAATGAGAAAGCGGGATGGACGGACGGACGGACGGACGGAAAACCCGAAAACATAATGCCTCCAGCACTACCTTTGGTAGACGGAGGCATAAAAATTACCTAAATTATTTCACCTTAACCCATAATATGTTTTCCATTCATTAATTGGCACTAATTGTCCCATTGATCATGAGAATTTGTTTTCTGTTTGATTTATCTTGACAGGAATGAAAAACCGAGAAGACAATTTTAATGAAGCTCTGAGCGAATCCAATCAACAACCATCGACTTCTGGCAGCTCAGGGAAAGAATCAGCACAAGGGGCATGTACGGTGCTGATCGTCCCAAATCACGATACATCAGCATCTACCAGCACTGAGGAGGAACCTTCAGAAGGTACGATGCTGCTTGTCTCTGAAGATGGCTGGATCAAGGGAGAACCTTATTCTCCAGAAGGACTGGGACAGACTGTAGATGGAGGGAAATCATCAACGAAAGATGACCAGCATTCCAGTGACAATATGAGTGGGATGGATTCTGATATTGATATTGACGAGAATGATGGGGAAGATGATTGGATCCCTGATCCAGGGAGTGACTCTGATGAAAATGACGAACCCGATGACCATGATGAAACGGAAAGTGAGAATAAAGGAGGAGAACCGACACAGTCTGATCCCATCGATCCTGATGAACCGCTGACAACTGAAACCTTGAAGAAAATAATGGAAGTGGTTTACGGTGTTGCAAAACCAAATGTGGCTACACTGGTACTGTTGAAAGAACAGATGGATGAAAGACCGAAACTGAAACTGAAATTGTTGAAAGACCTTCAGCGAGGAAATTCAATGTTCAAAAAGAGGAAAAGGGTTCAAAGAATTGTGGTGAAGACACAGTTTATTGAAACACCAAGCCAAGTCAAAGCAAATAATCAGAAAACTGATCCCCAATGGACACCTCATCAGCCGCTTACTTTGGCCAAGGCTACGGCTCATGTTGCAGCTCAACAGAACAAGGGTGACAATACAGGGAGTTTACCTACAAGTGTACCTATTGTTCCTCCATTACATTCTCGACTGCCACAAAGCTGCATGTACCGTTCCATAGCGCCAAAGCCACCTCCACGTGATGCCAGAATCCCGCAAATAAATGGAATCATGAACACAGTTCCCGCCTCATTGCCCAGGCCTTCTGTAGCTGTAACCTCTAGCTCTGCTCCTTCTGGCAGCAACAACCCACAGAGCACTCACCAGTCAATGACAAATATTACTTTCAGGGATCAATCACATCCTTCAACCCGTGCTTTCTTTATGCCTGAAAACCGGACTGTGAAAATCCCAGAATTGCATCCAGGTCCAGCTGGCTCACTGGATGTTTTGGTTCCCGTTGATGCTAATGGACAAATGAAAGAACCTTTTATGGGGATTCCTCTAGACTCTTGTAAAATTGTGTTTGGATCAGATTCTGAGGAAGCAACCAAAAAATCCAATGTACAAGGTGGTAAAGACACACCAAGTAGGAGATCAAACGATGAAAATCGGTCTACGCCAACTCCAGGTAATAGTCAACCAGGCCAGCCTAGTTATCAATCGTCCCCATTACAGCAACCAAGTACACAATCTGCTGGAGTGTTCCCTAATCCGCAGTCAGCAACTTCAGCTGCCGTGCCAAAATGTGTGATACCACCAACTCCAGCCTCTTTTCCTCCAAGAATGCTACCCCCTGGGATGGTTCCTGTAGGTCTGGTACCAGCTAGTACAAGGCCACCTGGCGTCTTTCCACCTCACATGTTTCCTCCAGGTTCTATTCCTCCTGGTATGGTCCCTGTACCGCTACCACCAGACGCTCTGCGCTTTCCAGTACCTGGGCCTCATGTGAAATGTACATGCCCTCCAGGATCAAGACCACCAGGTCCTCCTGTACATTCTCTGTTACACATTCAGCAAGAAGATTTAAACAGACTTTCTGCAACAAGGACTGACTCTCCTGCACTCAGTGACCACAGTGGTTTGCCTGATAATGGAAATGAATCACCTCTTACCACCACCACCAACAACCTAGCAGAATCACCTGGCATCAAAATAGCAAGTGTTCGTTCTTGCACAAGTGATGAGGATCTCACTAACAGGGCATCAGCATCACCAACCGCATCCACACAGCCCGGTGCTTCGGCATCCAGAACAGCAGCATCAGCTGGGATGGGAAGCCATCCTGGAGCACTTCTCACTGTCATTCTGCCAAGTTCCACCCAGGAGCATTACAAACATAAACTCAATCCGCAATCCAAATCTAATCCTCTCAGTGCTGACCTTAAAGAAATTCACAGCACTGCAACCAAAGTTGATCTGGGCATGGTGTGGAATGAGATTAGCCTTTTAAGAACAGAGATCCATTTAATCAAGACTAAAGTGGCTTCTGATATTCATAGCATACGAACTGACATGGAAGAGTTTGTGAAGCTTGTTGGAGCAAGATTAGGAATCACACCTGCCACTCAAACAAATGAAACGGTTCAAGGAAATGAAGGAGGAAAAAAGAGAAAAGCAATGGAGAGTGAGTGTGAAGAACAAAATTCGAACAAACATGCAAAAACTTCCTCTGAATAGGAAAATCATTTGGTACTCTAAAAGCTCTCAAAAAAATTTGGAATGCCCTTACGGTTACAAAATACCTCAGTAAGCAGTTGATGGTCAATCATATTTTCCATTACAGAAATGTGACCTCTTGCACAAAATGTGATTAAATGCAACATCAAAAAATTCCAACGCAACCATTTCAAAATCAAAATCACTATCAAGATTTATGTTTTATATACTATTTGGGATTGCATTTAATCACAGATATATATTCAATAGGCCCGACGTCAGTAGCATCCTTCAAAAACATGTTATATTACACATGTTTCAGTCATGATGAGAACTGTGCTACAAGTGAATATTCTTCAGAATAAAAGTTGTGCAAATTATGAAATCTGGGCCTAAATTATATTCAAGGGGGCCCCAATTCAGTAGCATCCTTGAAAATGTGTTACATCCCACAGATTTTCAATGATCATGAGATAAAGTGAATATTCTCCAGAATGAAACTGGGCCTTTTTCCACCATCAAAATGTTATGGCTGAAGTTCCTTACAAACTCCCCAAAGTGATATACAGGGGAACCTCGTTTTCACAAACTCCCTGGGACCAAGAAATTACCTTCCCTTCCCTTGAAAAGATTTTCTCATTGAAACATGTATGAAAGGAACCTGTACATAAAGACCACCTGCTCATAAAGACCCCTTTTCTGGTCCCCCTTGAGCGGACTTTATATACAGATTTCAATACTTACTCTTGACAATTTTAAATTGTTAAAGCTAATGTACACTTCTGATAGCAAAAGGAAATAGGAAAGAAATGTGTTAAATATAGTCTTGTGTTGTTTTTCATACATGTATAACAAAAGATGTTTGTACGAGATCATCTGGTATTCCATCAATGATTTCCGGTGAATTTTACCGTAAATTATGTACGCTAGATCACGGCAATATACTGCCCAACGCTAGGTCTTGGACCATTCCACCCCGATAGCTCCCCGCACAACAATCATGCATGTGTGTCACGCTGGGTATGTTTTTAACGCATGTATGGCGTTATAGTGCACGCTGAAGTTGTTGGGAGTTTATATCCCTGACCCAGCACCTAAATTATTGTTTGCCCCTCATTTGTTTTTAAATTTTCACAGCATCTTTGTATTGTGAGTATCTTGAGCACTATTTATCAACAAAATTCCAATAAATCTGACGAAAAGTTTTTGAGGGCTTACTAAAACTTTAATAACATGCATAATGTCTTTTTTCAAAATGTATTTAGAATGGACTGTTGCTACTTTAACCATAGAATTTTTAAGGAGGCCTTTTTCTCTTACAATTCCAGGCAGATAACTATCATGCACAACATTTGGGATCAATAGCTACTTTTATCCTTGATTTCAATGCAAGCATCCTCTACAAGTTATGCTAATAGTGGTAGCCCCAAACCTACCCCTTTCAACAGGAAAAATTATTGTATACACCATATATTTAACAGGGGTTTATTTTTGTGAATTTTGCGAATTGCGAGTGAGCCACAAAATTAACAACATGCACAAATATTGCGAACATAACTGGAATTAATTTGTCTCCTGGTCAGAAATTTGCCACTGCTCTTTGCAAACGTACATCACTGCTGTTTGTAGATTTAAGAATTTCCCGATAGTGAAATCAACTACTTGCCAAATAGTCTGGTTCATCCTATAGCAAAAATGTATGGCATATTAGTATAGAGTCTCAACAACCTAATGGTTCATATCTGTACAATATCTGAAAAAATACTGTGTAATTTCCCAACAGTATGAACATTCAGATATTTTTCTATATATATTTATATTATCATGACTTTGTACAGAATTGAAAATCTAGTAAAAGGTATCTTTTCCTACAAGGCCATCAAAATCCTACCCCATCTCTCTCTATCTCTCTCTATCTCTCTCTTCCTACCTTTTGTCTGAACACTTGACTTGACTGCCAATTGGAGTCATTACAATTCATGTACTGAATGAAAGTTCTACATTGTTTACTTGCTATTATTTAACACAATGTTTCAATGTTTTGTGTGGAATGTATGATGAACTATTGGAGGTCTTTTAATAAAGTTTACATGTTGTATATTCTTGACTTTTCATTTTTCATTATTAATGAGAGTATGCTGTATGGTCCAGTAACAATTTCTTTGCAGTCAGTTTGTAACATTGACCCTTTCAGGACAGGAATTACTTAAGGGCTAAATTGATATTTTGTTCTTCAAATTGGCAACAATAATATTCTAATAAGGTGTAATATCTTTGAAAACAGTATATACATGGTTATGAATTTTATTGAAAAGTTCAACAAATTGCCAATTTTGACAAAGAACAATGATTTTGAACCTCTCAATGTATTGCCGGCAATTTTTAGGAATTTATGGCTTATTCTCCTTTGTAAAATTCCTGACATCAAACGCAATATTGTCATGCAACAAAAATGGACAGTGTTTGCAGAAACTTTTCTCTTTCTACTCATGCATCTGGTGTAGTTCTAAGGCTCTGAATCAAAAGTTATGGAGCCAAACCAAAAACTGTGGTCAATTGTCTCAAAAGGGTTAATCAACTTCTGATCTTTAACTCTCCACCCAACCCTATATCTAACCCTAAACTAAGCCAAAAACCCAATCACCACCTAAGCCCTAACTGTATATCTTTGATAATAAATAAATAAGACCTAGAGCAAATCAGCAAATGTTGCCAGAGATAATGAATCACCCATTTATAAGCTCAATTCATGCTTTACCCTCCAAGCATTTACCTTATTTGTTTCATTTAATTCAGTCAACTCACACACAAGAGTTCAAACAGTAAACAAAATGATATATAAATAATTACATTTGTTACAAATCATTTACACTACAACACAGGTAAACACAAAATATAGGAAAGAAAAACAAAAAGGCATCATTCACTCATACTAACCTTGGCTACAACTGGTAGCAAAAGGTTTTATTTATTGAAGGAAAAACCCATTCTCAGTGAAACTTGGATAGAACTTTAGACCTTATGCTATACCCTAATAAGAGGGAAGTCCACCTTGGTATTAAGTTGATTTGAATAAAAGGAGAAAAGTGAGAGAAATGGATTGGTGAAATTTTGAGCAAAATCCGTTAAGATACATAAGAAGTTATGAATTTTAAAAGTTGTAATCAATTAAACACAGATTAGCAATTCTATCTTGTGAGCTCCTTTCCCATTTGCTCTGCACAGAAAATTTCATAATAAATTTTCATTTTCTTAGTTATTGATAAAGGAATATATTTGTTTCAAATAGGTTGTATGTAAAAACATAATTGCAATAATTATATCCAGGGTGCATGTATGATTCTTCTTTATAGAGAAAATGGAAATTTATGATTTTTAAAGTGCAGGGCAAATGGGAGAGGAGCTCACAAGATACATCACAGAGTTGCCAATTTGTGTTTGATTGATTACAACTTCAAATATTAATAGCATTCTTACTTCTTATCAGACTTTGCTCAAAATTTCAGACTTTGCTCAAAATTTCATTGATCTGTTTCTTTAATTTGTCTGCTTCTTTTATCATCAAGTTTATATCAAGGTGGACTTCCCCTTTAATTGTAAAATCACACAAGTGGGAGAGTAGCACAACACCTTTATATGATGTATACATGAACATGACAACTTTGGTAATCTTGACACATTAACTGTTGTAGCACTGAACTTCTTTCTATCTATTTTGGCTTGGCTCAGGTCAAAATAAATTTATTCAAGCGTCAAAATAAAGAATTTTTGTAGAGAGTAGTGATTTGCAGTCTAATGCAAATTTCATGCAAAGGGTTGAGGACTAGCGACTTTTTACTACGTTCTAGCCGAGGTAACATGACACTCAATTAAGCGATTGAGGGTTCAAATCTCTGCGCTTCTTGTCCCTTCTTGCTTTCTTTTGGAGGCCCACATTTTTTCTTGGCTATTTGATAATTTTGCTTTTTTTTTAAGGAATGAAAAAAGAATGTGAGGACATCTAGACAATTAAATAACATATACCATCAGTAAAAGGCAACTTCATCTTGTTTGAAAACCATTTCAAATGAAACCATTTCAAACAAAGTGGTGCTGAAATAGACCATAGGCATTTGTATGTACAGGAAAAATATCAAGCATCAAATGCCATGAAACCCAATCTCATTAAAAAAAAAAAAAACCCGGACAAGAAACTGGGAATCACTTTCGCTTGGCCTACCAAGGACGTCAATCCTATTGGACCAACTTACCTGAAGTACAGGAGGATCTTTGTGGTTTGCAGGTATAGAGACAGGATCAGGAGATGGAGCCTTAGTTGGTTGGTGAGAGAATGATGATGATGATGATGATGACTCTACCCATTCCATCTCTGGCTCAGAGCTCTCCTGAAAGAAATATTGGGTAAAATGCTTATAACAAGACATAATTGTTGATTTATGTGAAAGGGACTTTGCTCTATATGCTAGTGGTTCCATACCAGTACAGTGGAGCTTCGCTACAAAGAACACTATTATAACAAACAACTCACTACAACAAGAGCCCCAGGGGCACGACGCTCACCTGATGTGGATCAATTCATATCTGGTGCATTTTGCCTGGCAGCGCCCCCCCCCCCCCCCTCCACTATGTTACCCCCACAGGGCCCCTATAGGGCCACTCAGAGAAATTTCATGAACAACATTCATTCTTCATCTATAGAGGTATCTCCGTACACAATACCAAGTCTGAGCTATGCCTGGTTCTGGAGAAAAAGATGTTTGAAACTTACATAGCTTTTACAATTGGGGGCCCTCCCCCTGGGCCCCCTGGGGGCCACATGTACCATTTTAGCAACTTTGGGTCCCCTACCCCTAAGGATGATTCCTACCAAGTTTGGTTGAATTCCGATCATGTGTTTTTGAGAAGATCAGAATGTACATTTTGCCTGGCAGCCCCCCCCCCCTCCAGTATGTTACCCCCACAGGGCCCCTATAGGGCCACTCAGAGAAATTTCATGAACAACATTCATTCTTCATCTATAGAGGTATCTCCATACACAATACCAAGTCTGAGCTATGCCTGGTTCTGGAGAAAAAGATGTTTGAAACTTACATAGCTTTTACAATTGGGGGCCCTCCCCCTGGGCCCCCCTGGGGGCCACATGTCCCATTTTAGCAACTTTGGGTCCCCTACCCCTAAGGATGATTGCTACCAAGTTTGGTTGAATTCCGATAATGTGTTTTGGAGAAGAAGATCAGAATCTACATTTTGCCTGGCAGCGCCCCCCCCCCTCCAGTATGTTACCCCCACAGGGCCCCTATAGGGCCACTCAGAGAAATTTCATGAACAACATTCATTCTTCATCTATAGAGGTATCTCCATACACAATACCAAGTCTGAGCTATGCCTGGTTCTGGAGAAGAAGATGTTTGAAATTTACATAGCTTTTACAATTGGGGGCCCTCCCCCTGGGCCCCCCTGGGGGCCACATGTACCATTTTAGCAACTTTGGGTCCCCTACCCCTAAGGATGATTCCTACCAAGTTTGGTTGAATTCCGATCATGGGTTTTGGAGAAGAAGATGAAAATGTAAAAAGTTAACGGACGACGGACGACGGACGACGCACGACGCACGACGGACGACGGACAAATTTCCATCGCAATAGCTCACTCGAGCCTTAGGCTCAGGTGAGCTAACAAGGTCATTTCGCTAGTCCTACTTTTTTGTATTCTATTGTTTTTTTAGCCCTGATATAACAAGGTTTCGATACAAAGGGATAATTGCCTTGGTCCCAAGGAGTTTGTCATAAAGAGGTTTGAAGGTAAATTGAATTAAGAATATCAGCTGCAATAACTTCTGTCAGAGACAGATAAGTTTGAATATATACATTAAAAATAAAAGTGACTTGTAGGTAGAGCAGTTGACAATCAAATGCACCCACACACGAGAGCCTTGATATGAAACCATTTTCCCTTTTATGCTTATTTATCCTGAACTATTTGAATATGTTGGTTTTAAGGGGAAATTTTAAACCATCTAATGATATAAAATTTATGATTTGGAGTGATTAGTCCCCTTTAAAATGTTGCAAAAAATATAAAAGTTTTAGATATGCCCACTCAAAGAACAATGCGAATGCGGGACTGCGTCCATATTTGGCCAAACCTGACCTCTCAGTTGCAGAGGTAACTAGACCACAATGTTGAGTCAGTATTGCTATATGGTTCTGAGGCATGGACAATTACACCTTAGCTTGTCAAGGAACTTGATGGTTGCTACACTCGCATGCTGAGAGTCGTGGAAAATGTCAGTTGGAGGCAACATTTTACCAATGCAGAGCTGTATGGGAATCTTCCTAAAATAAGCCAAAAGATCAGGACGAGGAGACTCAGGTATGCTGGCCACTGCTCAAGAAGCCAAGAGTGTGTTTCGCAGCTGTTACACTGGACACCAAGCCGTGGAAAAAGGAAGCCAGGAAGACCAACTCTATCATACCTTGATACTCTGAAGAGGGATACTGGTCTTGAGCCTGAAGAACTAAGATCAGCAATGAGGGACAGAGGTGTTTGGATGGCCATCGTGAATCGAGGACACCACTCGAATTAAGCAAGTAAGCAAATAATAGGCAAAGTTCACGGAAAATATACTTGCCTTTCACAGAGTAGGATAAGCAAATAACTAACTTCAATATTATTCCTTTGATTAGATCTCTATTACCTTGATCAAGTGGAACTTTGATGCTTTGTGTACCATAGTTGCCAACGATCTTGTTCACAGAAACTCTTTAGCCATCTGGTCATCTTGTGTAAGATGTTATCCCTTGTGTGTGTGCTATGTGATATATTATGATGCCATGAATTTTAAAGTGATTTTGCAAAACAAACGATGGACTGGCCGCACTTCGCAGCATCTACTCTACATCTTTCATTTTGAGAATATTCAAATTTTTTAAAAGGCCCCTGCAACCCAAACACAACCCAAATGCAAATTTATTGCTGTTGATGCGCAGGGATGCACACAACTAATATTCTGTTATTCAAATATTTAGATATTTTTCATAGATTTTTCAATGTTTTTTGAAATGTTTTTTCCAGCCTCCTAATCATCAGTCAGCTACACTAACATTCTACAATAGACAGTGGAATGTAACTTCCCACAGCTCAGCACATGCTCATAATACCTCCTCGATACCATTTTTTACCTGGTGATGCTACAGCATGTCTGGCATAGCAACTCCTAATGTAGGCATTGTATGGTCTAATAGAACAGATGGTCATCTCTGGCAAAGCTACATACCACTGTCTCTCCTTAGCTCACTAATGATTGACAGATGATGTCACTGCAGGAATGAGGTCTGGGGCATTTTGGGGGGTGGAGCTTAGCATTTGTGAGAAAAACAATTTTAATTTGTTTTAAAAGATATATAAAACATATTTAGATGTTTGAATAACAAAATATAAGTTGTATGCATCTCTGCACATCAACAGGAATCAGCTTGCATTTGGGTTGCAGTGGAATTTGAATACATTACCTCAGAAGTCTCATTTCTCTGTCTGAGCTTCTCCTTCTTATGCTTCTTCTTCTTGTCTTTCTTATGCTTTTTGCTCTTCATATTTCTGAAAAATGAAAACAAAAATGAAAATAAAATAATAATAATTCTCAATAAACAGTGCCATTACCAGTGGAAAAAACCTAATTCCTAAGCAGCATTATCATGAAATAGGAAACCAAACATACACCTCCCAAGTAGAGCTTCAATAGTAGAGGCGCATGGCCCATATGGGAGACAATTTGAAGGCCCTCTAAGGCTCACTTCTCAGCATATTTGTTAACCAACAAGAACAACAACACCATTACTGCCCCGGTGTGCAGTTTTGAAGTACCTTTGGATAGGTGCCACTTATCCAATGAACAACTCCACTGTAGGTTATAATATAATAGGTGCTGGAAAAATGAGCCCATCAAGTACAATTATAAATCGCCTGCACCAGGTAAAAATCCAGCCATCTTGAAAAGGAAAAGAACTTGAAACTGAATACAGAGGCACAGTGCCTGCATTCAGTATCTTCCCAATTTCCTAGGTATCCTAAACAAAAACACACTAACTATACACAGCGCTGTACGAGCTGCCTTTTCTCTAGCGTTGCGAACCGCAACTACATACTTTTCGCTGAAATTACATATATTTTTCATCTAAAAATTAAGCTAAATAAAGCTTCAACTATTGATTAATTGCATTCACTCATAGCTACATTCCTATACTTCGTGTGTAGAATCTAGGCAGTCATACAGTAAAACACCACTGCACAAAAGTCACCAACATTCACTCAAAATCGGCATTTAATTTACAAAAACCGACCAACATATCCAAGAAATACAATAAATTCAGCTCACCGATGTTGGAAAAGATTTACTGTCGATTCTCGCGAAACGAGCTATCGGAGTCATTGCTGATCGCCTGATCGCCGCGGGCGCTGACATCTCCCCAAAATAATTTTGTCGTTAAAAATTTCAGTCCCAATCGCGTACACGGAAAAGTCCTGATTTTCTGTGTGCGCGATCGTAAAGATCGATGTGCGCTTGCGATCCCGAGTTTCTTTGTGGACAAAAAGTTTATTGGCCGATTTTAGTCTAAGACATCGGCGGTATGTAAACAACACGCGATTGCGAAACAAATCGGAGGGGATTTCTTCGGTTTTCGACATGATTTTGAGTTTGGATTTTGCTGGAAATATCAAAAGTTCTTCCTAACGGCCATTTGAGGTAGGAGTGAGATTTTTAAGGGCTGAATTTGAAAGCAAGTATTTAAAATATTTATCTTATCTCCCCCCCATACCTTTAGTACATGCGACAGAAAATACCAACTATTTTTGCATGCATATTTCGTAGTGGTCAATATGACCACTATTCATGGTGTGATTGCATTCATTAAGTTAAATTTAGTTAACCAACTTACAACTTACCAAAAACGCACTCATAGGCCCTTGCCTATGTGGGACTGTGTCCAACATTCACTGTTGCAGCAGTCAAAAGCAGACTACAAAATTGCTCCAAACAAGATTTAATTTTCTTAAATTTGCTAGGTTACCTGATTCAGGGACTCTTCAACTCTTACTTTGCCACAAATGTAGGGATTCAGACTTGAAAGTGAAATTTTAAATAATTATTTTCCTCTCCTGTATGAATGATCTAGCCTGGAAAAGGGGCTGCTGATACACACAAAAGCTATTGAAGCCTATTCACCCATAAAAGCTAGTCTGGAGTACAAGGTTATCTTCAGATAAGCTTGTACATGTACATGATGTATAAGTGCCAAAAACGATGATTTATTGCGTCATTTACCCACAGTCCGTAATGGAATATAATTGCGCTGCACTTTTTGAAAGATCACACCCATGCGTAACTATACACAGCGCTGTCGGGAAGCGATACAGCGATGGACAGGTTTTGGCAGTCAAAAGCACTCATAGCTACATTCTAGCCCCGGGACGCTGCCACGAAGTGGCAGCATCCTGAGTGAAACCAGTACGATTCGGTGGGTCTCACAATTTACCAATGTTCAAATGACCATTGAAAATATAGCCATATAAGTTATTTTTTGAAATTAAAGTATCATATATACGATGCCACTTACCTAAACAGACCTTTCGCAAATCAGCTTTTCCTAAAAAATGTGTAGAATCGATGAATGTCACTTTTTACTCTCAATTTTCGAAACCAGTCCCATTCGCCATGTTGTTGAAGCAGAAGCGAAAATAGGCACTTGCGCATGCGCCTATGAATATTTATTACAACGACGGCATAGTTTTCATCACAGGAATAATGAATATTCATATATCCACTCACTGTGATCCGGCGATCTCTATTCGCTCGAGCTCCTGCCTGCCACTCGTCTTAATGAATATTCATAATGCTCCCTTTCTTGTCTGACGCATGCGCATTGCAAGCAAAACACCGACCTACGGAAGTTTTTAGTACAGGCTTTTGGAGATAAATAAGCCTTTTTTGTATCATCTTCATTGAAAAGAAAGACGACAGTCAATCGTAAAGTATTGTAAGTACCTAAAGTAGCCTTAAATCAAATAATGTCATGTTTCATGGCTATCATTTTGACAAACGACCTTGTAATTAAGAGACATCCAAGCAATCAAAGGACTGCTGATCGCAGCCGCAGTAAAGCTACATTCCTATACTTCGTGTGTAGAATCTAGGCAGTCATACGGCTCAACTTTTTCAAACACCACTGCACAAAAGTCACCAACATTCACTCAAAATCGGCATTTAATTTACAAAAACCGACCCCAATATATCCAAGAAATACAATAAATTCAACTCACCGATGTTGGAAAAGATGATTCCAAAAATGAAATCCGTAATTTACTGTCGATTCTTGCGAAACGAGCTATCGGAGTCATTGTGTACATTTCCTGCTCACTGCGGGCGCTGACATCTCCCCAAAAGAATTTTTGGAGCAACTATAGAATACCCCACCACAAAAGTTGACCACATGTCCATTAGTTGACCAACGCTTCTCTAATGAAGCTAAATCCAAAGACTTAAAGTAGCTATTCAAAGAAAATCACAAATATGGCAATTAATGTATCACTAGAAACTGGGAAGCTTACAGATGGCAATCGTATAAGTTTTATGTCAACTGCGTATCTGATGATTATAAAAACAACACAAATAAAAGCTCTTCTCAGCATCTGGAATATCCGAGGATTCACCAGAAATATAGCGATGTTTTGATGTCGTCACACTCGGGATCGATCCTGCTTAAGCAGACGACGTCCTATAATGAATGAACGTAATTGCAATGCAATTATTTATCAAATTATAAAGAGTTTGGTGTATTTAAACATGACCTTATTTCACACCATTATAAAGGGAAAGTGAAACTGACTCTGATAGCTAAAACCGTTTGATTGTAAACACACAGGAGAATTGTCAATGATCAATGAAATAAACCCCACTTTCAAATTGAAAAGCCCTCCGAATAATAGCAGGATGGTATTCGTTCCCTCTTGAAACGCCGAACATGCTCCGGTGCAAGCAGCTGAAAATACAATGGCGTCTTATTTTGTTTACAAGTGACTAATTCCTTTATTTTTTTAACGCTGCATTTTTCATCAAAATAATACCATACACGAAGTTAAGAGTGAGGCAACAGACTAACATTAAGACTGACGCTAGTGAAGGAAGAGAAATAAGTGAAGAGGAGATGACAAAATAGGCTCTGAAAAATGTGTAGGATGTTATGGGACATCGTCTGCTTAGACAGGACTGGTCCATGGTGTGTCGTCACATATCTCAGCAGCGTTCGAGGAGCTCTTCAGCTGCTATATCTGGGGCTGTATTTTACCGTTTTATAATTGATAATAATCATTACTTCAAATGTTTCCAAGCGTTGAATTTGGATAACCTTGTTTAATTTATGCCATCTATGCAATAATAAGTATTAAGCCAATATTTGAAATCATTAAAGTTCTACTTTAAGTTTTTTAGCTACCGTAAATTGTAATTCTAACCATAATCCTAACTTTAAGTTTAAACATAACCCTAACCCTATGTGTTGGTCGTTTATGCACATAAGTCTATGTGGTAGGGTATTCTATAGTTAAGCCGAATTTTTTTCGTTAAAAACTCGGTCCCTATCCCGTACACGGAAAAGTCCTCATTTTCTGTGTGCGCGACCGTAGAGAACGATGTGCACTTGCGATCCCGAGTTTCTTCGTGGACAAAAATTTTATTGGCCGATTTTAGTCTAAGACATCGGCGGTATGTAAACAACACGCGATTGCGAAACAAATCGGCGGGGATTTCTTCGGTTTTGGGCATGATTTTGACTTTGGATTTTGCTGGAAATATGGAAAGTTCTTCCTAACGGCCATTTGATGTAGGAGTGAGATTTTTAAGGGCTGAATTTGAAAGCAAAGTATTTAAAATATTTATCTTATTTCCCCCCCCCCCATACCTTTAGTACATGCGACAGAAAATACCAACTATTTTACAGTAATGTAGCCATGAGTGGTCAAAAGTTGAAATTTTATACCTTGTGGATATTCAATCAACATGACATGCATGATCAATGGCTTGCCACGCTTGCCACTCATAGGTACATTCCTATACTTCGTGTGTATAATGTAGGCAGTCATACACCTCAACTTTTTAAAACACCACTGCACAAAAGTCACAAACATTCACTCAAAATCGGAATTTAATTTACAAAAACCAACCACAAAATATCCAAGAAATACAATAAATTCAACTCACCGATGTTGGAAAAGATATTTCCAAAAATCAAATCCGTAATTTACTGTTGATTCTCGCGAAACGAGCTATCGGAGTCATTGTGTACATTTCCTGGTCGCCACAGGCGCCCCAAAAGAGTTTTGCCTTAAAAATTCGGTCCCTGTGGCCATACACGGAAAAGTCCTGATTTTCTGTGTGCGCGATCGTAAAGATCGATGTGCGCTTGCGATCCCGAGTTTCTTTGTGGACAAAAATTTTATTGGCCGATTTTAGTCTAAGACATCGGCAGTATGTAAACAACACGCGATCGTGAAACAAATCGGTGGGGATTTCTCCGGTTTTGGACAAGATTTTGACTTTGGATTTTTCTGAAAACATCAAAAGTTCTTCCTAACCACATCAGCAAGCAATGGTCATATTGACCATTAGGATCATATACATGTGTGTATACTGGGTATTGGGGATACAGATGTAATTTTGTTTGAAATGGAGGTTTTTGTGGGCAAACTGATACTTAAGTATCACTCTTTAGATATTACGTTATAAGTTCGTTAAGATACAAAATGTAGAAAGTTATAACAACTTACATTTACAGCCTTGTTTTTCGTACTTGTTACACGGACCTCCATACGTATGACGACTGCTCTCAATATGTTGCGCACTAGTGAGGCCGCTCTATATGGTTACGCACCATAGATACGTACACAGAATGTTACGCACACAAGCTATACGGACAAGGTCGATATTACGACGGGTGGCCGTTCTCTCCCAAAGACTTTTTCAATTATTGCTCCTCGCCGTTAAAGCACTTTGCTTAATATCCTTGCACCAGAAGGAATACAGCAGATTGTAGAAAATGCACGATGAGAAGCCTTATCGCTAGACTAAACTCATTAACAACCCCCAAGCTGTCTTAACAACAGGTAAACAACGAGGTAGATATCGATGAACCGATCGCGCCGGTACCACTACGAGCGCTGAGGGCTCCCTTCATCATAATCGTGAAAAATACAAACTGGATGCTCTGAGGGGACCTAAAATTGCATCTGTATCCCCAATACCCAGTATACACACATGTATATGATCCTAATGGTCAATATGACCACATCAGCAAGCAATGGTCATATTGACCATTAGGATCATATACATGTGTGTATACTGGGTATTGGGGATACAGATGCAATTTTGTTTCAAGTGGAGGTTTTTGTGGGCAAACTGATACTTAGGTATCACTGTTTAGATATTACGTTATAAGTTCGTTAAGATACAAAATGTAGAAAGTTATAAAAACTTACATTTACAGCCTTGTTTTTCCTACTCGTTACACACTCCTCCTTACGTATGACGACTGCTCTCAATATGTTGCGCACTAGTGAGGCCGCTCTACATGGTTACGCACCATAGATACGTACGCAGAATGTTACGCACACAAGCTATTCGGACAAGATCGAAAAACAACGACGGGTGGCCGTTCTCTCCCAAAGACTTTTTCAATTATTGCTCCTCGCCGTTAAAGCACTTTGCTTAATATCCTTGCACCAGAAGGAATACAGAATGTAGAGAATGCACGATGAGAAGCCTTATCGCTAGACTAAACTCATTAACAACCCCCAAGCTGTCTTAACAACAGGTAAACAACGAGGTGGAAATCGATGATCCGATCGCGCCGGTACCACTACGAGCGCTGAGGGCTCCCTTCAGCATAATCGTGAAAAATACTAAATGGATGCTCTGACATTGTCTGACGGGCCTCGATAGGTGTTATCGAAAAAAAGGACCCAAAATTTCAGGAAACCCTCTTCAAAGGTCACAAAACAAACTGGTAAGTTTTAATCATCTATTATTCACCATATTTATTTATATTTAAGTAAACTCCAAGATATGGGTTTCACTTAAATATAGCCCAAAATGCACAGTGATACATATTTGTACCGTACTCACTATTGCCTGCGTTACTACACAGTCGGCAATGGCGTGTACCTATGAGTGAATATGACCATTGCTTGCTGATGTGTTCCTAACGGCCATTTGAGGTAGGAGTGAGATTTTTAAGGGCTGAATTTGAAAGCAAGTATTTAAAATATTTATCTTATTTTCCCCCCTATACCTTTACTACACGCGACAGAAAATATCAACTATTTTTGCATGTTGTATTCGTAGTGGTCAATATGACCACTCATAGGTACACGCCATTGCAGACTGTGTAGGAATGCAGCCAACACACATCCCATACCTAAACTGCATCACTGTGCATTTTTGGCTATATTTAAGTGAAACTCATATATTGCAGTTTACTTAAATCTAAATACTTATGTTGAATAATAGATGATTAAAACTTACCAGTTTGTTTTGTGACCTTTGAAGAGGGTTTCCTGAAATTTTGGGTACTTTTTGTCGATAACTCCTATCGAGTCAGCATCCATTTTGTATTTTTCACGATTATGATGAAGGGAGCCCTCAGCGCTCGTAGTGGTACCGGCGCGATCGGTTCGTCGATCTCCTACGAAGACCTGGAAGGGCCAAACTGACGACGTAAAAAAATAAAAAATATTACGTACGTATGTAATAATTACTACGTACGTACGTAATATTTTTTATTTTTTTACGTCGTCAGTTTGGCCCTTCCAGGTCTTCGTAGAATAGCTTGTGTGCGTAACATTCTGCGTACGTATCTATGGTGCGTAACCATGTAGAGCGGCCTCACTAGTGCGCAACATATTGAGAGCAGTCGTCATCCGTATGGAGGTGTGGGTAGCAAGTACGAAAAACAAGGCTGTAAATGTAAGTTTTTATAACTTTCTACAT
The DNA here is from genome assembly GCA_025617745.1 of Heliocidaris erythrogramma. NCBI lineage: Eukaryota > Metazoa > Echinodermata > Echinoidea > Camarodonta > Echinometridae > Heliocidaris > Heliocidaris erythrogramma. Next base: position 38,116,014 of record CM046867.1, read on the forward strand.
TTTGTATCTTAACGAACTTATAACGTAAACTCTAAAGAGTGATACTTAAGTATCAGTTTGCCCACAAAAACCTCCATTTCAAACAAAATTACATCTGTATCCCCAATACCCAGTATACACACATGTATATGATCCTAATGGTCAATATGACCATTGCTTGCTGATGTGAATATGACCACTATTCGTGGTGTGACGCACTCATAGGTACACGCCATTGCCGACTCTTTAGGAATGCAGCCAACACACATCCCATACCTAAACTGCATCACTGTGCATTTTTGGCTATATTTAAGTGAAACTCATGTATATTGCAGTTTACTTAAATCTAAATACTTATGTTGAATAATAGATGATTAAAACTTACCAGTTTGTTTTGTGACCTTTGAAGAGGGTTTCCTGAAATTTTGGGTACTTTTTGTCGATAACTCCTATCGAGACTGTCCCGTCAGCATCCATTTCGTATTTTTCACGATTATGATGAAGGGAGCCCTCAGCGCTCGTAGTGGTACCGGCGCGATCGGTTCGTCGATCTCCTACGAAGACCTGGAAGGGCCAAACTGACGACGTAAAAAAATAAAAAATATTACGTACGTACGTAATATTTTTTATTTTTTTACGTCGTCAGTTTGGCCCTTCCAGCTCTTCGTAGAATAGCTTGTGTGCGTAACATTCTGCGTACGTATCTATGGTGCGTAACCATGTAGAGCGGCCTCACTAGTGCGCAACATATTGAGAGCAGTCGTCATCCGTATGGAGGTGTGGGTAACAAGTACGAAAAACAAGGCTGTAAATGTAAGTTTTTATAACTTTCTACATTTTGTATCTTAACGAACTTATAACGTAAAATCTAAAGAGTGATACTTAAGTATCAGTTTGCCCACAAAAACCTCCATTTCAAACAAAATTACATCTGTATCCCCAATACCCATTATACACACATGTATATGATCCTAATGGTCAATATGACCACTCATAGGTACACGCCATTGCCGACTGTGTAGTAACGCAGGCAATAGTGAGTACGGTACTAATATGTATCACTGTGCATTTTTGGCTATATTTAAGTGAAACCCATATCTTGGAGTTTACTTAAATATAACTAATTATGTTGAATAATAGATGATTAAAACTTACCAGTTTGTTTTGTGACCTTTGAAGAGGGTTTCCTGAAATTTTGGGTCCTTTTTTTCGATAACACCTATCGAGACCCGTCAGAGCATCCATTTAGTATTTTTCACGATTATGATGAAGGGAGCCCTCAGCGCTCGTAGTGGTACCGGCGCGATCGGTTCGTCGATCTCCTACGAAGACCTGGAAGGGCCAAACTGACGACGTAAAAAAATAAAAAATATTACGTACGTACGTAATAATACTATGTACGTACGTACGTAATAATTACTACGTACTTACGTAATAATTACTACGTACGTACGTAATAATAATACGTACGTACGTAGTAATTATCACGTACGTACGTAGTATTTAATACGTAGGTACGTAGTATTATTACGTACGTACGTAATATTTTTTATTTTTTTACGTCGTCAGTTTGGCCCTTCCAGGTCTTCGTAGAATAGCTTGTGTGCGTAACATTCTGCGTACGTATCTATGGTGCGTAACCATGTAGAGCGGCCTCACTAGTGCGCAACATATTGAGAGCAGTCGTCATACGTATCGATGTCTGTGTAACAACTACCAAAAACAAGGCTGTAAATGTAAGTTTTTATAACTTTCTACATTTTGTGTCTTAACGAACTTGTAAATTCATATGTATAGACTGATACCTAAGTATCAGTTTGCCCACAAAAACCTCCATTTCAAACAAAATTACATCTGTATCCCCAATACCCAGTATACACACATGTATATGATCCTAATGGTCAATATCACTCATAGCTACATTCCTATACTTCGTGTGTATAATGTAGGCAGTCATACACCTCATCTTTTTAAAACACCACTGCACAAAAGTCACCAATATTCACTCAAAATCGGCATTTAATTTTCAAAAACCGACCCCAAAATATCCAAGAAATACAATAAATTCAACTCACCAATGTTGGAAAAGATATTTACAAAAATGAAATCCGCAATTTACTGTTGATTCTCGCGAAACGAGCTATCGGAGTCATTGTGTACATTTCCTGGTCGCCGCGGGCGCTGACATCTCCCCAAAAGAGTTTTGTCCTCAAAAATTCGGTCCCTATGGCGTACACGGAAAAGTTCCGATTTTCTGTGTGCGCGATCATAAAGATCGATGTGCCCTTGCGATCCCGAGTTTCTTCGTGGACAAAAATTATATTGGCCGATTTTAGTCTAAGACATCGGCAGTTTGTAAACAACACGCGATCGCGAAACAAATCGGCGGGGGATTTCTCCGGTTTTGGACAAGATTTTGACTTTGGATTTTGCTGTAAATATCAAAAGTTCTTCCTAACCACTCACGGGTACATTACTGTAAAATAGTTGGTATTTTCTGTCGCATGTACTAAAGGTATGGGGGGGAAAATAAGATAAATATTTTAAATACTTGCTTTCAAATTCAGCCCTTAAAAATCTCACTCCTACCTCAAATGGCCGTTAGGAAGAACTTTTGATATTTACAGCAAAATCCAAAGTCAAAATCTTGTCCAAAACCGGAGAAATCCCCGCCGATTTGTTTCGCGATCGCGTGTTGTTTACAAACTGCCGATGTCTTAGACTAAAATCGGCCAATATAATTTTTGTCCACGAAGAAACTCGGGATCGCAAGGGCACATCGATCTTTACGATCGCGCACACAGAAAATCGCAACTTTTCCGTGTACGCCATAGGGACCGAATTTTTTAGGACAAAACTCTTTTGGGGAGATGTCAGCGCCCGCGGCGACCAGGAAATGTACACAATGACTCCGATAGCTCGTTTCGCGAGAATCAACAGTAAATTACGGATTTCATTTTTGTAAATATCTTTTCCAACATTGGTGAGTTGAATTTATTGTATTTCTTGGATATTTTGGGGTCGGTTTTTGAAAATCAAATGCCGATTTTGAGTGAATATTGGTGACTTTTGTGCAGTGGTGTTTTAAAAAGATGAGGTGTTTGACTGCCTACATTATACACACGAAGTATAGGAATGTAGCTATGAGTGTTCCTAACGGCCATTTGAGGTAGGAGTGAGATTTTTAAGGGCTGAATTTGAAAGCAAGTATTTAAAATATTTATCTTATTTTCCCCCCATTGCTTTAGTACATGCGACAGAAAATACCAACTATTTTTTACCCGTGAGTGGCCAATATCACTCATAGGTACACGCCATTGCCGACTGTGTAGTAACGCAGCCAACACACATCCCATGGCTAAACTGCATCACTGTGCATTTTTGGCTATATTTAATTGAATATCATATATTGCAGTTTACTTACATCCAAATACTTATATTGAATAATAGATGATTAAAACTTACCAGGTTGTTTTGTGACCTTTGAAGAGGGTTTCCTGAAATTTTGATATATGACCATTGCTTGCTGATGTGTTTCCTAACGGCCATTTGAGGCACATCAGCAAGCAATGGTCATATTGACCATTAGAATCATATACATGTGTGTATACTGGGTATTGGGGATACAGATGTAATTTTGTTTCAAATGGATGTTTTTGTGGGCAAACTAATACTTAAGTATCATTCTTTAGAGTTTAAGTTATCAGTTCGTTAAGATACAAAATGTAGAAAGTTATAAAAACTTACATTTACAGCTCTCTTTTTGGAACTTGTTACCCACACCTGCATACGGATCACGATTGCTCTCAATATGTTGCGCACTAGTATGAGGCCGCTCTACATGGTTACGCACCGTTGATACGTACGCAGAATGTTACGCACACAAGCTATTCTACGAAGACCTGGAAGGGCCAAACTGACGACGTAAAAAAATTAAAAATATTACGTACGTACGTAGTAATTATTACATACGTACGTAATATTTTTTCTTTTTTTACGTCGTCAGTTTGGCCCTTTCAGGTCTTCGTAGGAGATCGACGAACCCATCGCGCCGGTACTACTACGAGCGCTGAGGGCTCCCTTCATCATAATCGTGAAAAATACAAACTGGATGCTGACGGGACAGTCTCGATAGCAGTTATCGACAAAAAGGACCCAAAATTTCAGGAAACCCTCTTCAAAGGTCACAAAACAACCTGGTAAGTTTTAATCATCTATTATTCAATATAATTCTTTGGATATAAGTAAACTGTAATATATTATATTCAATTAAATATAGCCAAAAATGCACAGTGATGCAGTTTAGGTATGGGATGTGTGTTGGCTGCGTTACTACACAGTCGGCAATGGCGTGTACCTATGAGTGATTTGAGGTAGGAGTGAGATTTTTAAGGGCTGAATTTGAAAGCAAGTATTTAAAATATTTATCTTATTTCCCCCCCATACCTTTACTACATGCGACAGAAAATACCAACTATTTTACAGTAATGTACCCGTGAGTGGTATACACACATGTATATGATTCTAATGGTCAATATGACCATTGCTTGCTGATGTGGTCAATATGACCATTGCTTGCTGATGTGGTGTGACGGTTGCCACTCACGGGTACATTTCTGTAAAATAGTTGGTATTTTCTGTCGCATGTACTAAAGGTATGGGGGGGAAAATAAGATAAATATTTTAAATACTTGCTTTCAAATTCAGCCCTTAAAAATCTCACTCCTACCTCAAATGGCCGTTAGGAAGAACTTTTGATATTTACAGCAAAATCCAAAGTCAAAATCTTGTCCAAAACCGGAGAAATCCCCGCCGATTTGTTTCGCGATCGCGTGTTGTTTTACAAACTGCCGATGTCTTAGACTAAAATCGGCCAATATAATTTTTGTCCACGAAGAAACTCGGGATCGCAAGGGCACATCGATCTTTACGATCGCGCACACAGAAAATCGGAACTTTTCCGTGTACGCCATAGGGACCGAATTTTTGAGGACAAAACTCTTTTGGGGAGATGTCAGCGCCCGCGGCGACCAGGAAATGTACACAATGACTCCGATAGCTCGTTTCGCGAGAATCAACAGTAAATTGCGGATTTCATTTTTGTAAATATCTTTTCCAACATTGGTGAGTTGAATTTATTGTATTTCTTGGATATTTTGGGGTCGGTTTTTGAAAATTAAATGCCGATTTTGAGTGAATATTGGTGACTTTTGTGCAGTGGTGTTTTAAAAAGATGAGGTGTATGACTGCCTACATTATACACACGAAGTATAGGAACGTACCTATGAGTGACGCTTGCTGGGGATTGAACTTCAACAAGCATGACAAGTCCATCCAAGCAATCGATTTTATGTGATTATAACGTAAAATTGGAAGTTTAAGTAAAACATACATTTTAAATTAATTTTGTTTTTAGTGACATTGAGGGGTGTCGGATTTGAAAGTCGAAACACTCACCATGCTCAAACAAAGTCAAACACACACAAAAGTGGATATGTGGGACCAGGTTTAGTATAATTAGCCTCGGTGTAAGAGTTACACAGTATTTCAACCAACTTGATTACAAGAAATTTGAATTAGTCTCCTTCGTGTTCCCGAAAATTTCCCACAATCATCATAACTATATAAGTGTATGTTAATGAATGTTCTAATACCTAGGATATATACTTACATTTCAACAGCCTTGGAATTGGATTTGGAACCAGAGCAAAATAGTATGCACGCCCTCAACGTTATCTGACGACTTCAGAATCTCCTTCTTTTTCTTTTTCTGTTTCTTCTTCTTCTCCTTCTTCTTCTTCTTCTTCTTCTTCTTCTCCTTCTTCTCCTTCTTCTTCTTTTTCTTCTTCTTCGTTCTTCTTCTTCTTCTTCTTCTTCTTCTTTTTTTTTTCTTCTTCTTCTTCTTTTTTTTTCTTCTTGTTCTTCTTTTTTCTTTTCTTCTTCTTCTCCTTTCTCTACTTCTTTCGGGAAAGCTATTTCTCATAAAATCTGATTGAGAAGAGCCCCTCAACCTTCCTTCCCCTGCATGGTCTACCCCTAAACCCCTCAGTGTTTGACACATCTATATTATAGTCATAGATTTATTTGTGCTTTGTTTTATGAGGGCAAATAAATCAAAAGCGGGGCGAGGCTGCCATATAGCAGGAAATTTCTATTATTTATTTTTAATTATACACTCCCGTCAAAAAACATTTTCTCTCTCTTTGTGTTTGTTTTCTTTACGTTTTAACCAGGTTAAGGAGTTTCATGATCATTTTTTATAAGCGAGTGCATGACTGGTAGTAGTAATCAGTGGCGGATCCAGGATTTCATGACCGGGGGGGGGGCATGAAGGTTTGTCAACTTTTGGAAAAGGTTGGCCCATATTTTTTTGGTCTCGCCAGCTTCTCGAAAAGTTCGCTCAGTGGGGGTTGTCGACAATTTTTTTTTTCGCCAGACCTTCAAAATTCGCTCAGTGGGGGGGGGGGGGGGGGGGGGGTCCTCCATAATTCCCTGACAAGCAAAAAAAAAAAAAAAAAAAAAAAATACCTTTTTGGGGGCCGGGGGGCACGTGCCCCATGTGCCCCCCCACGTTTTCATCGTATATGATCATAAGATAGCAAGTTTTCTTATCTCTGTGGCATCAATAAAATTTATCATAAATAATGTCGGTATGAGAGGGGAGGGTATCATTTGAGAATATATAGTTTTGAGCTTCGTTGCTACCATTGCGCTTCTTTATTTAAACTGCAATCCAAGAACTAAAGATTCAGGCCAACCATGGAGGACAAACACAAAATAGTAAGTAATGAATTGAGAAGTGTACATTCTTCTTTAAATGTCTTATTGTGTACTTGATTGATATTTCTTATTTACGATATTTCATCTGATTTCTTTAGCCTACATGCATTTATTTGAGTAAATTAAACTCCATTAATTCAGGCTTTATGGTAATAATGTGAAACCCTTTTATACAAATTGTCTGATTTTTGTTTCTGCATATACATGTATATCAACACATTTATATACCTGATAATGATACACAAAATTATTGGTGATGTAGAAGCACATACATATTTAAAAACTTAATTGTAATTCATATCCGTTGTTGTTGTTGCTGTTACTGCTGTTGTTTTTCTTCAAACTGTACAAACCAAGGGAAAGGGAGATGAGTACATTAACATTGCAACATAAATTCATATAGAGAGGAGAATATTCTGTTGGGAATGCATTGCAAAAACCGTGCTCTAGAATATACATGTTGAATGATTAGAATGCATTGCATATGACCTGTTTTCCCCTTCTTGTTCTTTGTTTTCTACAGGTTGAAAAGGAATATGGAGATGAAGTGGAGCTTGGGAATGAGAAAGGAGATTTGAGAGAACAATGGGGTCACAAGATGGACTTCATGCTCTCCTCCATCGGGTATGCTGTGGGTTTGGGTAATGTCTGGAGGTTCCCTTACCTCTGTTTTAAGAACGGTGGAGGTAAGAAACCCTTTTTTTAGACCACGCCCGCATATTTTCTGTCGTAGAAGGTCTATATCTTAACTATAATGATACATTATGTTCAGAAAAAAATGACGTACCCAGCATAGAATGAAGCTATCCGCTTTATAGATTACAACTTCTAAAATTCATAACTTCTTATTGTATTTTGCTCAAACCTTCCATGATCTGTTTCTTTAATTTGTATGCTTCTTTTGAAACCATGTTGTAATCATGCAGGGTGGACCTTCCCTTTAATATATATATACATCCTCGCTATTTACACGAATTTTTCTTCTTTTTGTGTTCATGTCGACAGGCGCGTCACTATACGGTACCCACTTTGATTTGGGAGGAATAATTGGATCAAAATTTCCAATAAGCAGGCGTACAAAAAGAGTCATGAAGTTTTGCGAAAAGGCTAGAATTTTTCAAAATTTGCTTACGGATAACTGAATTGGGGTGAAGGTGGGAGTGTCACACCCCCGATAGATATGGAGATGTCCCAGTGTGTCGGCAGAACAGGGTTATTATTTTGGTCAGTTCTTTAGTTCTCTTGGACTCTATAAACACAGTCTACTAAAAAAGCAACTTTGTCCTACAATTTTGAAACTCAGTAGGCGATAAATTCCAGTACAAACAGTCTTATGTTTGATTAAGATTTATTTGGTTTTAAAAACTCTCTTCAATTCTCATTATCACGTTCATAAACTTGGAATTGTTAAATATAATATTTGAAAAATATGTTTATAGGGCAAGCACATGCAGGCAATAAATTATTATTTTTCTTCTGTTTTCGTATTTAACCCCCATCCAAGAAATGGAATAAGAAGACTTAGATTTTCTTTTTTTTTAAATAGAAACAAACATAAAATGGTGCATGAAAAACACCTTTTGTGGGTCACTTTCTCTTTTTTTCGCAGGGGCTTTTCTTATTCCATACTTGATTTTCCTGGCAATCGCTGGAGCACCTCTCTTCATAATTGAGTTCTCACTTGGACAGTTCTCCAGTCTGGGGTGCGTCCGTTGCTGGAATATCGTCCCGATTTTCAGAGGTGAGGACTTATAACGCCCCCCCCCCCCCAAAAAAAAAAAAAAAAAAAATCCCAACAACCAACAACAAAATTAAAGTGCCATTGGTTTATGTAGCATGCAGTGTGCCTATGATACTGAAAAGTTAACCGTTTTGGTATACCTTATTCTCGGTAAGTTGTTGATTACCTAACCCCCTTCATAGTTTATACAATTAACCCAAAGTGCATTTTTGGGGTATACATGTATATATATATATATATATTTACAATATAGGCTCCAGAACTTCAAGTCTCCACTGTAAAAAAATGTTGGGTAAAAGGTTTCCTAACATGACGGTAATTATAGGTGTCCAAGAAACTTCTTAGCAATTATATGCCCAATTCGAGATTTTTTTTCACAAGGTGATTGTGATTTGGCAACACAATATACCCGAGTTGGGCACAAAATTACCAACATATTGGTCGGACACATAATTGCCATCATGTTGGGCACTTTGACCCATTTTCACAAAAGCCCCGTCGGTTCAGATACGAGCTTTTAACAATGTTCCAAACAGGGGCAGATCCAGGATTTTGTAGAAATGGGCGGGGCGGGGGGGGGGGGGGGGCACAAATCTCAGGGGGCAAAAGGTCATCAGATTGTTAGTCCAGTTTTAATCCAACATTGTCTTACAAGCAAAAAAAAAAAGGAATTCCACAATTTGGAGTCTCTTTTTCCTTTCAAATTCTCTGACAAGCCAAAAAATAAACAAAGGTTACCAGTTCTAAATGGGCTAAAATGGGGAGGGGGCACAGTGTAAACTTTTCTTTCAAGGGGGGGGGGGGGGAAGGGCCGGAAGTGCCCCCTAAATCCGCCACTGACATGACTGAGTCAAAATACATGTACCTATCTGGGCCCTCTTGCAACTTTAAAGAAATTGGACGCAACCTGATTTTCAACCAACCAGAAGGACTTGCATTTAATTTTTTGGGTTGCGTTTAAACGCAACTTTATTTTATGCAAGAGGGCCACTCTAATACTAAATAACAATCAATTTATAACTAGTACATGTATATTCAAAGTTAATAGAAAATTTGAATGAGCTTTTAGAATACCCCCTTTTCAGTTTTGAAGTTTATATAGAAGGTCCCATTTTATATGTTTTCATTATTTTGACTGGATTTATAATTATGTGGAGATTATACTCGTATATTTATATCGACGTAATCTTACCAAGGAATGGGAATCGGGATGATGGTTTTATCAGGGCTAGTCGCTATCTACTACAACGTCATTGTGGCCTGGACCGTCTACTTTATGGGAGCATCTTGCCAGTCTACATTGCCTTGGTCTAACTGCGACAACGATTGGAATACGGAAAATTGTTTCGATTCGAGTGTACAGAACGGTACCTTCAACATCACGAATTCGGTGCGCCCCAGTGAAGAATACTGGCGGTGAGTACTCTTTTCGAATTCAGTATATCTCTTCTGAAAAAACACTATTACATGTATAATTATTAATTGTGTGTAATTGGGTTTTACAGACGTGTATCAATCAGATATGATTATACATGTAATCGTCTTTTTTCAGAAGATTCCATAACTGATATCCATGTGGTCTTTGATATTTTGTGTATCTGTGTCAACATGACAACTGCCCATGCACTAGTCCACCCCGGACAATGATATTGCTCTCTTGGACACAGGGGCGGCGCGCCCGGGGGGGGGGGGGGGGGCACAGTGCCCCCACTTTTCGAAGTACCCCCAAAGTGCCCTTTTTATATCTGAAAAATGCCCCCTTTCTCTCTGATAAGTGCCATCTTTACTTTTAAAAGTGTCCCTTTTCCTTTCTAATAAGTGACCTTTCCATTCATGATAAGTGGCCTTTTTTCTCCTTCTGATAAGTGCCCCTTTTCACATCTGATACTCTTTCTTTATCTCTAATAAGTACTTTTCCCCTTCTGATAAATGCAATTTCACTTGGGATAGGTGCCTATTTATCTTTCTTATAAGTGCCCTTTTTTCCTTTTAATAAGTGCCCCTTTACAAATATAATGATTGTCCCCCTTTCTCCCTAATGTGTGCCCCTTTCCCCCTTGATAAGTGTATTTTAAATTCTGATAGGTGCCCCTTTCCCTTCTAATACGTACCTATTTTCCCCTTCTGATAAGTGACCATTTTCAAATCTGATAAGTGTCCCCTCTTTACTCTTTTCCTATCTAATATGAGCCCTTACCCTCATCTCATAAATGCTCTGATATGATATGAAAAGTCATATCTTATAAGTGCCCCTTTCTACCTCTGACAAGCACCCTTTCCTCTTCTAATAAGTGCCCTTTTTACTTATATTTTTTACTATATGTTCTTACAAAAAGAGGCATATCTAGCTTCAAAGACTCGGTGCGGCTTTACCCATCATTTGCAAAAGTTTAAGACCACTATTCCAAAATGCAATAAGTCAAAACGAAAGAAAAAAAAATAAAAACTTATTTTTCAGACAATTATTTTCATGGCATAACCTATGTATCATACTTGAACTATAGGCTTATACCATTACTCTTGTGCTACTGATCAATTATAGTAAACATGTTATGTCATCATTCAATTAGACAAAAGAAAGTATTCCAAATTATTGAAATACCCACAAATCCCGAGGTGGTCTCAAACTTTTGCAAATGATGGTATATAGTGCATGTAGTAACATGTACCCATATACAACAACTACAATGCAAGGCAGTGGAACTGGAGGCAAGAGGGACGCAATGCCCAATACTCGAATGTGCCCATAATAATATTTACACAAGTATAAGGGCAGTATTTTCTGAAAATTTCCCCTAAACTCGCTCGCTACTCTCGCTCGCTCTTATAGTACATAATGAAATCAAGCAGATCGCATAAAGTATAATGATATTGATGTAATCATGGTACTCCTAAAGAAAAGCGACATGGTACATGTACAAATTAAAAGATCATTAGGCAAGTTCCCTCCAATTCAATTTGCTGATTGTCATTTTCATTATATCGCTGTAAATAATGCACAACCGAAGGACTTGAAAATTCTTGCTCGCTCGCACATGAATCATTCATTAATCATTAGACCATTACACACAACTGCAAATTGGGGAAGTTGAAGCAATGTCCAGAACCACAATAAAAAGGAAGAAGATGAAATTGATTACGTATTAATTAGATTGTAGGGCAATCAACTGTCACAAAATGGTCCATGTTTTTGCTTTATGTTCACCCTTTGTAGGTGCCCCTTTATTCTCCAAAAGTGCCCTTTTTGGCTGGTGCCCCCCACTATGAAAGACGCTCGGCCGCCCCTGCTTGGACATCTTTATCGCCTGCACGACTACCTTTTAAAAGCCATCTTCTTGTAGGATACTGACCAAACCCTAGACGAGCATTGATTGTCCTACGGGTTAGTGCTTTGGGAGGTCGTTGTGCTCGGAGTTATAGTCCGGGTGTATATTGCCTCGGGTGGTTGTTCAGGGGCTTGCTAATCTGGACTTGGTATCAATGTAATTGCATCAGAGGTAATGATACAGATATGAAGTGAATACAATCTCAAACTTGTACGTGATACCAAAAACCTTCGGAACTGCATCAGGGTCTGCAAAATGTCCAACTGGCTGATTGTCAGCTTTTCTTTCTGTTAATTTATTGATGAAAAACGACTTTATATCATTTCTTCCCAAACCAGATACCGCGTGCATCGTCTCACGGAGGGCATCGACGACATGGGCTCGATGAATTGGGACGTGTTCGGGGCTTTCGTAGGTGCCTGGCTTGTTGTCTATCTCTGTATCATCAAGGGTGTTAAATCAGCAGGAAAGGTCGGTAGCTGATACATGTATTTTCATTTTTAACAAATGAATGCAAAACATTAACCGCACCCTTCCTCTCCCGTTATGCTTAACTTACACTACTTTATTTCTCTCTGGAACAGGTGGTTTACTTCACGGCAACCTTCCCGTACGTAGTTCTCTTTATCCTGCTTATCCGTGGTGTCACGCTCCCTGGTGCTGGCAAGGGGATCCTCTTCTATATCAAACCGGAATTCCAGAGGCTCGCAAGCATAGAGGTTAGTCCATATTCCTCTTTCACACCTCATTCACACCAGAAAGACATCAGACCAAGATTTTGTGATTGCTGTCGATTGTCAGTCGGTGTGGAGTCGCTCTTGCAGTGTGACTAGGGTACCGATGTAGAATCACCATGCTGAATTGGCCATTATGTAGTACCAGGAAAAGAAGTAGAAGTAGAAATAATAATAGTAGTAGTAGTATAGTAGTAGTAGTAGTGGTGGTAGTAGTAGTGGTGTCTGTTGGTGGTGGCGGTAGGAGTAGTGGGGTTACAAGACTCCTGTTAGTCCACTAGCTAAGCAACTAATGATGATGATGATAAGGAAAAAAGACTCGGACGGGACGAATAAAGGGGGACAAACCATTTTTTTGCAGTTATCCCACTCCTGGCATCACAAAAAAGCGAAATACATGTAATAACCAATTTTGCCCTCTTTTACAGCCGTGGAAGGATGCTGCCAACCAGATATTCTACTCGCTTGGTTTGTCGTTTGGGGGTCTCATCACCTTTGCCAGTTATAACAAATTCAAGAACAACTGTTACAGGTAGGTATAGACGGTTCATTTCGAGAAAAAATTAGGGGAGGATTATTAATAATGAATGTCTTTCTTCTTTCTTTTTACTGATGAGCGAGTGTCCCCATCTACTCATGTATGCATTGTGTCCAGTGCTCTTCACAGTATGTGAATTTACTCATTTTAAAAATCATTTTGCTGATTTCAAAATTTCAAAACCTAAAAATACACAATTATTTCATGTACTACAATATGCCTTTCTTAGTGGTGTGTTCAGTTACATTGCAATCGCATAACCAGAACTCGACTTTATTAATTAAATTAATAATTAACAGCTCCATAGCCGTAGTCAGGGGGCACACGGGGTCCATGGCACCCTGTTCATCCGCTAAAAAAACACCATATTTGACCACTCACTCAGTAAAAAAAAAATCAGAAGCCCACAAATTATTTTTAACCTTGAACCGATCTCGAACTTCTCTCTAACATTCAACAAATTTCGTGTTTCCTTGTTCTCTTTATTGGGTGCTGCCATGCATCTATAAAAAAAAATAGGGATGCGCTCACGGTGTCGTGCATCAACTGCGGAACGAGTATCTTCGCTGGTTTCGTCATCTTCTCCGTCTTGGGTTTCATGGCTCACGACAGCGGGCTCGACGTCAAAGACGTAGTCGACTCCGGTAAGAAATGAAAGAAAATACTTTCTTTAAAAAGAATAGAGGGATCACTGACGTGACTCCTCGGAGAATGAGAATTTAGTGAAAATAGAGTGAAATTTAATTTTTTCTCTTTAGAGAGCACTCGATGTTTACTCAATATTCACTCCTAAACAAGAGATCAATGACTTGACTCCGGGGGAGTGAAAAATAGAATGGAAATTCACCTTTTCTTCTATAGAGTACTTCGTATTGATTGATTGATGGGTTTAGATGGAAAGTTAAAAAAATGCATGCAGAAAGAAATTGAGAAATCGTTCTAAATAACAAGTATATAGGCCTATACATACATGTAGTTTGAAAAGCGCGGGGGTATCCCACCTATTGTTACCAACTCTTAGAGCATGCACGCAAAAGGTTTTGCGGGTGCACCACTATACTTCAAAATCCTGGATCTGCGATTATCTTTCCGACTTATGATTAAGTTTATCCTTCTCTGATACGTTGTCTCTCCAATATCCCCTTCACCATCAGGTCCTGGACTTGCGTTCAAGGTGTATCCTGAGGCTCTCTCTCGTCTACCCATCCCGCAGCTCTGGTCAATATTGTTCTTCTTCATGTTGTTCACTCTTGGACTGGACAGTCAGGTACTTTTTATATCGTATGGTCTATTTTGTTTTTTGAAAGATAAAAGTCTATTTAAAATTATACTTTCCACCACTTTCACGCTTTCTTGTTTTTCTCAAAGTTTAGCCAAATCCTACAGAAAATCCTGGATTTGCCAATGACTTTATCTTTATAATTATCAGGATCTACTTGGCAAAAGGTGTCATAGCTCAGGATATTGTAATTATACAAACTACCACGTCAATCTTTCCCCTTCGCTTATTTTGCCTCTAACAGTTCGCCATGTCTGAAGCAATAATCACCGCTATCTCCGATGAACTATCTCCAGCTATGAGAAAGAAGTGGAAGTGGCTTGTCACCGCGTCAGTATGTGCCGTCCTCTTCCTTTGCGGTTTGCCTATGTGTATGAAGGTGAGAATAGCACCCGTTGCACACGGGGTGTCGTTTTGCCTGACGTAATATAGATTGCGCCAGCGACCGTGCGGTCTTTGCTGCGCCGTGCGGTCTTCCTTTGTGTATGAGATTATAATAGCCCCAGTTGCACACGGGGTGTCATTTTACCTGATGCATAGACTGCGCCAGTGACTGGTGCCGTCTTTGCAGCGCAACATGAGAATGACAGCATACATGCATACAAAAATAAATGCAAAATGAACAGTGTAAATATTGCTGTGAATGACTGGCTTATAGGCTATTTCCTTTCACAGGGTTTGTTAGCGCAGGTATAACGCAAGATACTCATTGTGCAACGGGCATTAAAAAAAATATAAATCAGGGACAGGGGCGGGGGTATTACCTGTCATAACAGGGTGGGGAGGGGGGGGGGACGACACCTGAGGAATCGTAGCGACGTTAAGTGAGGGATGCGTCTGTGTGGGGTGTCCCCCGGCCATCTCTGATTGTATTGTAAACATTGAACATCGTATAAAGCGCTTTGAGAGGGCCTACGGTCCTGAAAGGCGCTATAGAAGAACTATTATTATTATTACTACATTTTTTTGACACATTCATTTTTATATTTTTTTGTTGTTGGTGGCCAAAACCCCTGAACATTATCCAGGGTACGTGTCCCCACCCTGTTCAGGTTAGTCAACTAAATTGTTGCACAAGCAAGCAATTTGTTTTGTTGATATACATTTCATTGCAGGGAGGACTATACGTATTAACTCTAATTGACTGGTACTCGGCCTATATCTCAGTTTTCATTTTCTCAACATGTTACACACTGGCACTCTGCTTCATTTATGGTAAGTCCAGTCAAATATAATTCTTAAAATTGTTGCGTTCTTGTCGAAGTGTTATTTTTGTTTAAAGAGGCAAGGAGAAAGTGACCTGTAAAAAAATATAAACAAATCACTGTGATCAGACTTTGGACGTTATTGTCCAGTAGTGACGACTCCATATACAACTTCCCATTGCTATCTATTTGAATCTGTTCACATCCACCAGTCCTTGAGGGCCCTGAATCTTTTTTCCCCCTCTCTTACATTCCTGTAGGTCGGAAACGTTTTGTGAGTGATATCCGGGCAATGATAGGATATGATGTCTCCATCTTTTGGCAAATCTGCTGGGCTGTGCTTTCACCATTATCGATGATAGTGAGCAAAATTCATTTCTTCGATCACCATCGGTATCGGGGCAGTCCGCTAATCATTTGTGTCATTTTTCTTCCCCCATTCTAAAAATGATTGACGCCATTGGTTTGTAAAATATTCACCCTTTTAACAGGCAGAGGTGTCGTGGTATACTGGTTCATTCACTTGACTATCAATCAAAAGTCTGAGGGTTCAAATTCTAGCTCGGCACTAACGTCATTTTGGCAATACATTAATACACATTTGCCATGGGTACCCGATATGGGTACCCGTTATGGTACCCGATATGCTAAAGAGTTAGGTATTTGGCCGCCAAGCTATGACCGGGGTAATAATGTTGGAGCGCTATATATACAAGATGCCACCATTATTATTATCAAATGTTACTACCTCATACAAAATATTATGGTTTCATATTGCCTACTCAAGTGCTTTTTCAAAATTATTGTAATATTATTGTGCTGCTAAAAGCGATAGATATGCAAGGAGAAATAAAAGGCGTTCTGTAAAGATCTGGTTACTCCTCACTGCTAAACATACAGTATTATTTCCGTCATGCAGACTGTCTTTTTTTTAATTTTTTTTTTAAAATCTTATTGTTTGTTTGTTGGTTGGTTATTGTCCTCCCCCTTTCACATTTCTTTGATATAAAATCTGCTATTTCATTCTTAGTTTTTTTTCTTTGTTTTACGCCTCATATATATCTCATTCACGATCTCCAACTTTAAAAAACACAGCTCATTGTTGTAATGGGTATGGTGTTCTACACGCCTGCATCAGTCGGTGACTATGTCTTCCCGCCTTGGGCCCAGGGTGTTGGCTGGCTAATAGCCTGCGCTTCCCTCGTCAGCTTTCCTGCGTATGCAATCTACGCCATGATCTTCCAAGCTGAAGGAACATTCTCCAAAGTATGATATTAATCTTTAATTTCAGTTGCACTTACATAGTGCCACTGTTCTTCCATGGGGTCCTTTGACATGAGAAAGAAACTCATGCCTAACAAATACACTATAGGTAAACATAATCAAAAAGATAATCAAATACAAAAGGGATACAAAAAACCTCAGAAGCCCGTAACAAAAAGGAAACGTCAGGACACAATTGCAACAAAAAAAAACACCATACGAACCATCGAGATAGTCTTGTATATTGGATTTAAAAGACTGGATTATGGAAATAGATACTAAATGCATGAATGGTAGTTGATTATAGAGTGAAGCCCCTTCCACCGATTAAAACAAAATGTTCGTTTATACAACTATTTGTTTTAGGTCGTGGGAGACTATAAAGTGACCTCTTGTGCGTATAGTAAATAGGGATAAATTCATTATAATCTGGGGCAGAATTATTCAAAACTTTAAAATCATAATGTCCATAATATTTTGTCGAATATTCATTGTCTTCCATTCTAAAATATCATGCATGTATAACGAAGTTGAAGTATGAAATTATGGATTAATTCTCCAAATAATCCTTCCCGCCGTGTTCTGAAGTTTCTGTAATAAATTCAACTGTTTCATAGATGCAGATTGCCATATTACATCCGCATAATTAAAGTTGGAGAGAATGACAGAACACATTTTTGTCCAAACTAGATTCATCGACAAAATACCTTACTCTCTCAAGAAAGCAATGAAATCACCCGCAAACCCACATCCCTCTGAAGTTCTCTAACATAGGGAATTTGAAATCTGTTGTAAATTATTTGTACCATGCACTAGCTTACGGGAGGGGGTGACAGGGGGGCCTCCAGACCCCCAAAAGTTCAACGCAAAACGAGTGACGCTTCTGTCTAAGCCTTCGAATTTGCATGAAAACTTTTTGAAGTATTCCTTTTATCTTGTTATCAATTTGGTTTTAACTTGTAACCTCAGCGTCTATCATTCCTGCTGAAACCGACCTGGGACTGGGGTCCAGCTTTGAACGTTGACCGCATCGATCACGACTACAAGCCCTTCCCTCCTAATCGTGGTGGTCATACACCAGCTGGTTATACTGGAGAATACGCGACGGACGCTGACGGCACGGCGAGATGGGCTCCGTCAAATGGCGTCTCTGTCATCATCGGTAAATACACACCGACTGAGCCGAGAATGGAGGCTGATATCTCCTCTAATGGAACCCCGCCTCCTGAATATTATTCGGTAAATTAAGATCGCAGTGGGATTATTTTAACAGAGCTTGTATGTTCCCCCATCGCATCATGTATTATTATTGTATGATATTAGAGAGACGTGAAATCGAGGGTGCTTGTACCGGTCGGTTGTACCGTTGTAATAAAAAGACATATTATTGGACTGATACAGCAAGTCAAAAACTACATTTAGCCATCAGATAAACCCTCAGAAATTGAAATAGTTTTCATAGAGGTACATATTTTGAGCAAGTCATGATCATGTGACCGCTTTTTTTCCTTGCTTAACCAAATCTTAAATAATGATGCTGAATAGCCAGTACAAATCATGGTTTTGTGTAGTCTGTTTGCATAAACTATAAACAGATAAATTTGATTGTTGGCAATTAACAAATATAGTTCTTTGTCTTTCATATAGCTAGAAGAGGTTAAGGCTTCTTTCTGCGTATTTCAGTCACTTGTAAGCGAAATTAGTTTGGAGTATATATCATAAACTGAATGATTAAATCAGAATGTCAAAATGTCAATTTCTTAAGGTTTTCACGGAGCACGCAAACGATTCGCGAAGGATGCGAATGTCGTAAAAATGGCAAAGTTCAACATTCGTATTTTAGGCTCCAAAAGTTCGCCAAACATGCGCGGGGGTTCGGAAGCATCGTTTTTACTTCGGCCGGTAATTTAAAAAAAGGTTTGAAATTTATTGCGAATTACGTTTCCAGCATCCCGGGTGATTTGTTTGTGATTTTCTTTCGAAAATGTATAAAAGGCTTCGTCATATGCGTACGACCTATTCACAACGTGAATGATGTTCGCAAAATCTTCGTGAAACCCGAAAGAGATTCCGACAAGTTTGGAGAATGTCTCACGCATGTCTCGCGAAAGCAGCGAAGTTCGTCCGATCATTAATTTTGTCATGTTGTTCGCAATTTTAGTCGCGTGTTCTTCGTGTATGTGACTGTATGGTTTACGGCTTCATTGTCGAGACACATTCGGAGAAAAACCTCTACGAATGTTGGACTTTGCCATTTTTTTTGACATTCGCATCCTTCGCGAATCGTTCGCGTGCCTCGTGATAACCCTTTTTTGTGAGGGTTCGCGAGACCGACATTTTCGGTCTCATTTCTGTCCAGATGATTATTGATATTTAGGCAAATAAATTGGTTTGTTTAACATTGCTTTACTTTATATCCTGAGGAAATATGTTTGAATTATAATCTGCTTATATAGGCCAATCATTCATCGTTATTCTTCCCTAATACAGTATTTTATGCGTTTCTTTTATTTTGTGCATGTCTATATGTTTCAGTTTCTGTGTGGTGGTTATTTTCTTCAGTATGTGTTTACAGCAATAAATTTCAATAGAGCAATTATTGTCGACCTGAATTCCGACAGAATTCCTTTTGAAACTTATGAAGATCTCGTATAATTTTCTAAAAATGTTGTATAATGCAAATGCCTAATTCAATCAGGTATGAGTTAATAGTTTTAATTTAAATTGTATGCATGTTCTGTACAAAATGTTGTGATACTGGTGCTCAGTGGCGTAGCTACAGGGAGCACGGGGCACATGCCCTTCCCCCATCGCATTACAAAAAAGGAAAGAAAAAGGAACGAAAAGGAGAAAAGAGAGAAAAGGAAAGGGGAAAAGGGAAAAGGACGAGAAGAGAAGACGAAAGGACCACTTCCCGCACCCTCCCCCTCATATCAGTGACCTCATAAAGTCGCATTGATTGAGAAAGCTAAGGAGCGGGAGGGAAGAGGAGAGAGAGAGAGAGCGTGGTGGGGAGAGATAGAGAGAGATAGAGAGAGAGAGAGAGAGAATAGAAACAGATTCTGAAATGGAGAATGTTTCATGATAGCATCTGAAATGTAATGGTTAATCAATTTTCTTTATAGGAAAACCCATCATGTCTATGTCGAAGTAAATAGAAAAAAAATAATCAAATTTGGCTTTAAGCAACATACATTCCTTTTGTGTCTTTTGTATTAAAGGGAAAAATTCAGGAAATCTGAACTACCTCTGAAAACTTTACCCTACATTTTCTTAGTATTTTTATGTACACTTTGTTCATCTCAATCATTTTCTCTTTAAAGACCAGGTCATTAAGTCAGGGCCCTAATTTTTTATAACAGTGACCTAATTCTACTTTGGTTGTCCTCGATCCCCCAACTGGTGTGAAGCGTGTAACCTGGCAACAGTTGCACTTTGGATATCACATAGCTTGGTGATGTCCATTTAGATACCATCCCACGTCTCCGCAGCGTGAAATGATAAGATTAATTATTTTCAAAGATAAACGATGAATATCAACGTTGGCAAATATTGAACTACGCATATACATTGATGCCATATCTCCATTGAAACGCACCCGATGTTTGTATATAAATTATTTACCATCTGACAAGTCATCTCAATTTCGTCGACTATAAGACGGTGACGAAAGTGTACATCTTTGGATAAGTTCACGTCACGATGACCGAGCCACTGTGTTCTGGGGAAGACCCGGCCAGCTGTGATCTAACCAACAGCACCGACATAGCAACATTTCTCCGATATACCGAGGGTGAACACATTCTCATCGTCATCATCATCCCTATCATTCTCAGTATCGGAGTGTCTGTGAATGTTGCTTTTATTTTTGTGGTGTTGCGTTTGAGACACATGCGCACCATCACCAATTACTATTTACTTAACCTGGCTATTTCTGACATATCTTTCCTGAGTCTGGCAGCGGGAGATAAACTCATTTTATACCTGGTTTCGCCCATGGTCGACGATCAACGAGTTTTGGGACCATGGGGGTGTACCCTCCTATATTTCACCACCAACATATGTTTCTTTGCATCCATGTTTCTGATCACCGCAGCAACAGCCGAAAAGTTTTACGCCATTTGTAAACCCTTGCAACATCGCGTCGTCAGTGGGACAAAGAGGACTGTCAAAACTCTTGTAACGGTCTGGGTGGTTGCCTTACTCTTCGCCTTTCTTTTGATACCCTCACATGCAGTTTATCATACCTACCAAATCATTTGGCCTGATGAAGATGTTTATTCGACTTTTCCGTTTGATGTTGGGAAATGCCAACCCGTAGGTTCTATTGCATTAAATTACATTGCGAATGGGATCCAAACCATACCTTTCTTCGCGGTGATGATTGTTAATTTTTACATGGATGCACGTATCGTGAGAGTACTGACAAAGCGCATGCGCGCACATCCAGGATCCATCGCAGCCAATGAGCGTCTGCACGGGATCATCAACGCGCGAAATCAGCGCACCAGAAACCAGGTCGTTCGTATGCTTGTCATCAATGGTGTTGTCTTCTTCTGTTTACTATCACCGTTTCAAATATTTTCTTTCTATAGAATGATAGAGGGATTGGTGACGGAAAGCAGTGCCCAAGTGATGATCCGCACGCGTCAACTGATTTGGGCTTTTCGTCTTCTATCGTACATCAACCCCACCGTCAATCCTTTTATTTATACTTTGTCTAATAAGCGATATCGCCGAGCTTTCTACTTAGCCATCCCTTGCCTAAAGCGACTTTGCCTTCGACATCGCAAACCAATTCGACCCACTTTAGCGAGGACAGTCCAGTTCTCCCTAGATGAATCGAGAAGCCAAACTCAAGAGTCATCCTCTAACAATTCTACACAGCCGTCTTGAAGAAAACGGCAAATTATCGAATCCAATCCATATAGAGTACTTGGTATAGCGACTTTTCCTTGCGGTTTTAAAGCGCTTCACAATTTCCTCCACAAAGCTATAAAATGGCTTCTTGAACAACGATTTTAAAGGACTTCAAAAGGAGACCAATTGAGCCAATAAAAGCATATCAAAATCATGCATGTTGTCTATAGCAAAATAAGTGGGCCTTCAAAAGTTTCTTGAACTGGTCCACATGCAGATGTAGCATTCTTCAGGGTGGTGGGCATGGGTAGCTTGTTCCACAACCTTCCTGCAACTGGTCAGGTAAATCTATATGTCTCCAGCACGTTTCTTGGGGAGGCACTGAGCCAACCACACAGAAGATGAAGAGCGAGTAAAGCGAGTTTTAGGGCGATGGACCAGGCAATCGCTGATGTATTCCAGACACTGCTGAATAAGAGTCTTGAGTCTACTAACAGAGTTTTGAAGGATATACCCTCTCTATAGGCAGCCAGTGTAGTCCCGTCGGAGAGGTTCAGTATGGCTCCGATGGCTCCGAATTGGTGCCGAGAGTACAAGCCGGACTACTGAGTTTTGTAGTATTTCGGTCACTGATTCTCACCACTGGGCAAATGCGAATGTCCTTCTTTTATCATTTTGAACGTATAATGTGCTATTCCTAGTTCCTCGGTCGTTTTAGCCTGTGTGCTTTACTGTCATTGGTGGGCCGATCTGCAATGGCGTAGCGTGCATGCATGGGTCCAAGTGATGGGGGCAGGTCTTTCTAGCGGAATGAAATGAGAGAAAATTCCCCCTCCCAAAAGCCCATACAAATAAATATAGTATTAGGAGAGGATGTGAGAAAGGATCGCATTATTTTCTTTTCACACTGCCCCTCTCTTTCTTTCTTTCTCTATTACGTCTGGGTTTTTTTTCTCAAATTCGATTAGAGGGCACGAACCCATGCACACCTCTGACGATTCCCACTATTTTTTTCCAGCACAATACCGATCTGAAGAGAACTAAACATGATAATGCTAATGCTCATGCAAAAATGAAGGTGAAGAAATGAATTAAGAGGAGTGCTGGCAGCTGTCAGGCGCACCACACTCATTATACTAATATTTTTGATGGAAAATGAAATGTATAGGCCAACAATTCCAGTATTTTGTCCTATATTCTGAATGTATAACAAATATCTTCTCCTGGACCTCATATTCATTTGTGTACACTGTTAAAACATGTATTAAAAAACTACGGATTAAAAAAATGTTGATTAAAAATCGCTCAACATTGGTTATAAAATGAATGTTGGTTAAAAATGACTTTTAATCTTGCGTGGGTTAAAAATATTGTTGATTAAAATTATTGTTTTTATTCTTGTTGGTTACTTTGTAACCAACATTGATTAAAAACAGTGTTCTCTGCTTTCCCGCCAAACTGATAGTGCTAACTGTCAAGACACTTTATCTTTTTGTTGGTTAAAAGTTTGATCAAAGTTGATTAAAATACCAATCGCGTGACCGAACAGCGCATGCGCATATGGATTTGGAACAAATTCGCTGCGCACAAATCTATCACAGAAATTGTTTGCGATAAAAATGGAAGGCATTGTCATTCAAGTCGCTGAATGAGTGGGGACTTTCAAAGAGTTTGTCGGCGTGTTTGAAGGTGAGAAACTATTATTCATATATGTGATTGTTGTCCAGCTTAATCTTGGGAAGACATAGATCTACAGTGTGCTCTTTCTTTCTAATTTAAACGGCTTGGGAGCAAGTTCGACCTGCTCGATCTGGACTAGACCTGGCTAAGCCAGGCCCACCGGTAGATTTACTGACTGCGCCTATGGCAGCGAGGAGGCGACGCCGGCGGTATGGCGGTGTGTTCAACTTCGCGCATGTCCATATTTCGCGGACAGGGCAATATGACAAACACTGAAACTAGAACAGTTTTTTGAGAAAAAGATATAAGCACCAATGTAGGCGTAGTCTACCGGTGGGCCTGCCTTAGTCAAGTCTAGTCCAGGTCTGAGAAGGTCGAACTTACCAAACCGCTGAAAGTAGATCACTGAGTAGATCTATTTCGTTATAAGGCTAGCTAGACAACAATTACAGATATGAAAAGAGTTTCTCCGGGGAGTTTCTCATCAAATAAATCTAACCAACAAATGGTTAAACATTTAACCAACAAAATAAAACTAACCAACAAATGGTTAAACATTTAACCAACAATATGTTTTAGTTTAATCAACACCAATTTAACCAACGTTGAGCAAAATACGATTAACCAACAAATGATTAAAACTTTTAATCGACCACAGGTTAAACTTTAATCAACAGGCCGTTGATTAAAGTTTTAACCTACAAATGTGTGGTTCACCTGGTAACCCTCGGTTGATTAAAATTTTAACCAACAAGATTAAAAATTTTAATCAACGTTCTAACAGTGTATAGGTCACTCATCTTTTGAATTGAAAACACCTTTTTTTAAACACAATCTAGAGCTAATTAAACACATATAGGAATGTCTTGATGTAGAAATTGATCAATCCTCTCCTGTGATAAACCTGACAATATAACAACATATCGAGCTCGAAAGTTATGGATATATATATGAACTATATTCATGGTATAAATTTTTGTTATACTCTTCTATATGGGATTTGTGTGTAAAGGATGTGCCAAGTATAAGTGTTAAAGAAAACCTCTCATTAAAATATATTGGGGGTTTTCCCCCCAAGAGTCTAAGGCTTGTTGTGGAAGAAGGCAGGGTGTCATTAAAGACCTCAGCCTGACCCAAAACAACCATAATATTGACGTAAAGCTTAGTAAACAAAGAATATAATTACCCTGGGTACGTCATAATTTTTCGTCTCCGTTTATCCATAAAAAATAAAAAAGATAATTTTTTTTGGTCCGCCCCCTCCCTATGGCGTAACAACAGAGGAAACTGCAGGAGGTCGCTAGACGTGTGACGACATGTCATGTATACAGCTCCGAGTGCGTCTACACGATATGTCGTCATCAAATTTTCACCCCCCGCAAAGTAGCGTTCCTCAGAGACGGGGCCCTCGTCAGAAAAACCACCGGGGCTCAACATTCGGGACGCTGTTACTCATTCCACAGGAAACGGAATCTCATGAAGTTGGTTTCAATTTGTTCAGAAAATATATAGCTCCCCGTGGATGAATAAAGGGTATATTTCAAAATTCGGTCAGGCTGAGGTCTTTAAATAAATTTTTAAGTTCTTGTATTTTGTTGAATATTTTATTAAAGGCATCTAATTATTCATTACCGTTGCCTTCATTATGCATTGGTGCATAGTGATTAAATATCGGAGAGGCTATATACACTCTTAGAACAGGTGGTAAAAAAACATGTGGTTAAACAGTTGTGGTAAGAATATGTGTCAAAATGTATATTATCTGTGTAGAAGCATGAAACAAGGGTACACAGCATGCGAGTTAAACGTTTACCCCTGCACCACGGTAAAAAAGAAACTCGATGCTGGTCAAACTTCGTCCACATGTCAAAATGTTACCCCATTTGTGGTAATCATCAACACACTTGGACACGATGACAAAAGAGAGTGGGCAAAATATACAGCTCCTCATTGTACCCTCCACAATAGACCTGTTTACTAAGTGATTCAAATTTTATGCATACTTTTGAAACAAAGGTTGTTCTTGACAACCTAAAAGCTTGCCAGAGGCTTGTCAGACATAGCAACAAGTAATGTATGCAAACTGGATTCCAAGTATTGGAGTTCATTCATTAATGACAGGTTAATGGAATACCTCGTTACTAGGTCCCCATGAAAGAAACATCCATAAATTTGAATCACTTAGTAAACAGGTCTATTGTTCTGATAGAAGAACATCCCTTCATTGCTATTATGTAAAATAAGTAGAACCGTGAATATGCATGTGACACCATTTTGTCTACCAGAACCAGTGTGGAAGGTACAATGAGGAGCTGTATATTTTGTCCGCTTCTTTGTTTGCCATGTTCATAGTTCTAGTGTGTGTATATAGGCGCGAAACACGGCCGGGTACGATCACATGCAGTGCAGTGGTGAAGCTACACCCCGGGGGGGGGGGGGGGCACTCAGATATATGGGTGTACACATGCGTGTCCATGGGTTTTCAAAATACCCCCTAAACAGGTTTTATACTTGGATGTTTTTCATCATCCAACCCCCCTAAACAGGTTTGACTTAAATATTACCCCATAAACAGCGCGCGCTATAAGCAACAACACATTTCAGAGGGGGAACCATTTCAGTGCACTATGTCTGCGTCGGTAAAACTCTCCGCTCCCAATTCTTTTTTGCATCCATCTGCATGCACTGCCGCGCGTCACTCCCTGAACTGAAATCGGGCTGTAAATTCCCGTGAAAATCCCTGAAAATATCAGAAAATGTCCCATTTACATATTGGTGCCAAAGTGAAAAATATACCCCCTAAACGCGTTCGACCAGATTAGTCAAAAGCACCCCTTTTTTTTTCAGGTGGAACGCGTAACGCGCGTTACGCGTTCCACCTGAAAAAGACCCTTTTTACGCGTTTTCTTGGACGCGCATGTGTACACCCATATATCTGAATGGCCCCCGGAGCTACACTACAGTTCATCGTCATCATGGAGTCGTTGCTGAGATCGTGGGGGATGCCAGCCGATGTCATCTCTTCATTTAATTGTAAAACATTCCCATTTTTATTATATTAATTTTATTATTGCATCAGAAGCTATGTTATAGACCCAGAGCACATCTCAGATGTGTGCACCAATACTTTCATAGCCAGCCAAAAATGCCATGCAGTTAGCTCAATTTTTTTCCAGATTTATTCCTAAGTATCTATAGTGTGACGCCACCATTATAATATAATTATGTCTAAATTATATGTAAATCATTTGTTATGTGAAAATCAACCTTTCAGATCATGTTATATAGTTGGAAAGTCTGTTGTAACATTGTTTTGTAGTTTGTTTTGTTTTCCATTATTGAGATGCAAGTTTTAAGAGGAAATACGTTTGTCAAAACTATATCAAAATGTTTGAAGTTGGTGTTTTTTTCCAACAAATTCACAAGACAAGAAACATACATCCAGGTTTTCGCCCTTTTCTTTTGGAAAATTGACCAAATTGTAAAAAAAGAAGCTTGTATATTGTTACTTTTATTGTGATTGATCCACATTCCAGCATTTAGAGTATAATTATATGTAAATTATATGTAAATAATTCAACCTTTCTGATCATATTTAAATACTGTAGTGTAAAATCTGTTAACTTTTTGGGGAACTTTTTCCGTGCTTATTAAAATGCAAGTTTAACAAAGCATAATTTTCATTGTGCATTTGTCTTGTAGTCTCAACCCATCCTGGTGTAGACATTTAGAGTATGGGGTAAATTCTGTACCACTTAAGGGGTAAAATAATAACACAGCTGCGGGGTGAATTGTTACACAGGCTGGTAGTGGTTAAAAGTTGCACAGCATGGGGTAAAAAAGGGAACATGGTCGTTTTGGGGTAAGATGTTACCCCACCCTTTGGTGTTAACATTTTACACATTAGATGTGTAAAACATAACACACGTATCAAGCAAAATCTATCCACTCATGGTGTGTAATGGTTTACACCACAGACGACCATGTTCCCTTTTAACACATTTTGGTGTTATTTTTTAACACCAATGGGGTAACTTTTTTAAGAGTGTACATTCAGAGCCATTTGACCATTCTCATGGCTATAGCTATATAGTCAAACACGCGTACCCGACACAAGCTCCTGTTCAAAAGGATTTACGCCTTTTCCTCTGTATTACCATGCTTTTGAAATTATTATGCTTTTGTTCTTCGGTATATACATTATTATTTGAATATTTTATACAATGTGAACAAATGCTGAAAATAAATGTTACTTTGAACAGACTTGAATTAAAAGAAAATACTTAAAAGCAAATTATTTTTAGATTGTAAGTTAACTCAATAAATCAATTATATCATACTCCTTATTCTTGTTATGATTATCATAGGTTCAGTAATTTCGGACTGTATTTATTGATAAATGAACAAACAATTTAAAACAGTGACTAACATGAATAAAGAATTGAAATAAAATGGACCTTCCACAATTAATTCACCCCCAATATTTAAAACCTGCTTGCGAAGAGCAATCAAAGGTTTAACGTCGAAGAGGAGACAAGTTCGTCTCCCTCGTCAAATGGCAAAAATGAGAAAGAGAGAGAGAAAAAAAAATTAGAAAAAGTAAGAGAGAAAGAAAGTGAGAGGGCAAAAGGTTAGGAGAAGGAGATGTCATGACCGCCTTCCAATTCCATCATAACTCAACGCTAAGCTCCTATTTCTTGTAAAAGTAAAAATAAATGCAATTTTTAAAACTAACGTATTTAAAAAAAAAAGATTTATCAAGCGGAGTCATTGCTATGCAAAGTTTGTCTAAATATGCTTTAAAGGTGTCATCTTATATGGGGATAAATTGGAGGGCACACTCTTAGAAATGTTGGGTAAATGCCACTGGGTAAATGAAGATTGGGCATAGGTTGGTTAAATCTTGCTCAACTTTTACATGCATTTACCCAACATTGGTCAAAAATAAGAATGAAATTGGTAAAGTTTACCCAAAAGTTGGTCGGACTCATAAGGACCCTCATGTTGGGTAAAATTTGGGTAAAATTTTGCCCAATATTTCTAAGAGTGCATTCAAAATGCTCTATAATTACATCTATCTTTGTTTTTTTATGAATTGGAAATAAATACTGAATTACATCTATCTTGATGCCTATACCAAGGGGCCAGAAAATCGATCCGCCAAAACTTTTTAACAGTGATTTCTTCCAAATTCTTATCTTTTGCGTGTGTAAAACAAATGCCTTCATCTCAAAGAAGAGAAAAGGAGAAAAGGTCTTCATTTTATACGTTAATTGGATAATGTTGAAAATATTTCAGGTTAAGTTTAAAACACGAATACTAGACTGCGGCACCCTTGAGTTTTGAACGTGCAAATAATGAGTGCTCAGTGGTGGACTTAGGGATGGAGCACCCAAAACCGGCCCGTGCCACTTTTTGAAATCCAGCCGTCATACCTCAATTAAAAACATTAATTATTTGCCCCCTTTTTTTGGTGTAATTTTTCGGCATTGTCACCCTTCTCATTTTTTATGCACCATCCTGGATCGGTCCCCAGTTATACGAACTCTTCCGGACTCTTCAAGAACCCCCCCCCCAAAAAAAAAAGTGCCCAAACACAAAAGTGAATTAATTATCGATTGATGAATGAATTAATGAATTAATGAATGAATGCGTAAATAAGTACGTAAACAGATTATGAATGATTTGATGAATGAGTAAATAAATAAATATACAAATAAATACAAAAATACATGAATAAATTAATAACTTAATTTAAAAACAATCCAACTAAATTACAAATAATCAATCAATCAGGCAGTCAGTCAGTCAATGAATGAATGAATGAATGAATTTTATTTCATAATACTGCAGAAATCTGCCATGAAACATTACAACTGGTGAGCATACATCGTTCAAAATTTCGAAACTATCATAATCAATAACAATTCCAATGTACATGTACATACAGTCAAAAGAGGAAAATTTACATTAGTCAATAGAAAAAAGCAGTATCATGGGAGAACCTAAGGAAAAGCACAGCTTGTTAAAACTAGGTTCCTCAATAACAGAGAGAATTAAGAATTACATTTATGCAATTATGTATACATATAGTAGTAAAGCGACGAGACAAGACGTGTGTAAAAGGGGGAAAAAACAACAACAATACACACACAAACATCGCTAAATCATCAAAATAAAATAAGCATACTATGAACTAGTATACTAGCAGCTAATGTCAGCCTATTGGGTTTATATAGTAGTAGAAAAACCAGATCTATACACATAATGTATGTGTATGAAGTATGATTAAAAAGATGTCTTGAAAGATACATGTAGATTTTGTATGTTCTGTTTAGACACAGGCAGAAAACCAAATACTGTACAGTTGTTATGGACTAAAGTCGATGGACTGAAAAAAGATATGGTATGCCATATGGGTAACAATTTGGCTAATTCAAGAAATGTTGCAATTTCAACTCACAAAGAGCGAGAACACTATTGAATTGCTCCGAAATTTAATCGTATTTTAAAGGTATAGAAATTATATGGACAAACTGGTAGTTCTGGAGACTACAGGAATCAAGTTTTGTATTGACCTTATTTTTTGTTTCCATACTTACATGTAGCTTGCCATAAGCTGCGACAAGAAAATTGAGCATCCTGACAGGAGGACAACCAAAGTGCTTTTTACCTACTGTATATTTGCTAAAAGGCACCTTTCTTTTCAAAAATGTTCAGCTTACTATCAAGAAGGATTCTCTCTCGTGCAGGTAGATAAAATTTTATCGTTTATGTGTAGGGATTTAATGTAATTTTAGACCTGGGTATGTAGGTCTGTATAACTGGTAACTTGTCCGTCTTGTATGGCATAGGTAAATAAGGTATAGCGCACGCGCTAAATTTGGGCTTTCCTCGCCTCCGTCCCCGATCCGCGGCTTCGTAAGGGCCTGAAGGCCGTTTCACGAAAGCGTCATAAGACATAACTCCAGCACGGCGACAACTCATGGCTCATGCGCTATCCCTCAACTTGTCCGCGAGGTGTTTCACAACACCGTCTTTACTTTGCCAAGATGAGCGACAAGCTCGTTGACAAGAGAGTTGTCGCTGCTCTGGAGTTGTCTTATCTTTTTTATTCGTTGGAAAGCGCCTCTACAGTTCATTAGTGGCGATTCTATGAGATGCGAAAGGTGTAGTTTCAAGTAATAATATTAATTCTTAGCTCATCGTTTACTCGTATGTATACTAGTATAGGGGGCGTGTAATCCACCACACCGGACTATAAGTACTTAATAATACATATAATATAGTAAGTGACATGACTTACCCAACTGCTACTGTTGAACCCTCAGAAACAGACTTTATTCTTGGTCTTGGTTCTAGTGTAGTGCAACTTTGTAGCTTGAGTCTTGACATGTGGTTGTTCTCGTATTTGCCGATCCCCCGCTCGGTCCGAGTCAGTCCGATTCAGTCCGAGTGCGTCCGAGTAATGTCTAAGTCGGTCAAGTCCGCCCCCACCACACTCTCCCCCGTCGCATAAAAGCAGCCTCCCGGGAGGGGCATAGCCCCAATAGAAGGTTGCTTTACCCCGGTGTATGCAACAGAAGGGGGGAGCAGTACGGGGAACGAAGGACCCAGGGGAGTCGTCTACACCCCTTTAAAACCCGAATTACCAACGTCACTATACAAAAATTACGTCACCCAAATTTACGGTGACATTCTATTTTCCTTTTCTTTTCTGTGCTATCCAATCAAAGGATATATGAATTATAGCAAATCACCCGATAAATCACATAATCCATTAAGTAACCAACAACTAGAACAACATATGGGTCACAGCCCTCAACAATGGGTCACAACCCTCAACAACTGGTCAACATAAACAAAGACCAATAGGAAAATATAAAACAACACCAAAAATGTAACAACTCATGGCTGTAAGCCTCAAAAACCAGGTATTGTTAGTCGAACGTACCTAGGCAATAAGTCATGGCTATAAGCCTTAAAACATCAGTTATTCATAATTAAATGTACCTATGATTTGGATTGCAACGAGTGATTTGGATTATGTCTGATTGGAATTATTACTTTGGTCTGTGACCCGATCAGGCCACTTACTACTTCCCTCCTAAGTGAAGGGAGTACAGCCGTGCGGCATTCTCCGCCGTGGCTGTGCAGATCTCCTGCACGGAAACCGCACGAACCCGAGCTACCAGGTCTGCGGTCTCGCCTAAATAGGCAGACGTGCTGGAATGCCCCTGCGCCGATGGCGGAGGCATGTACGGAGCATCCGTCTCCAACAACAAACGGTCAAGGGGTACTTCCCGTAACCCCTGCCGCTGTTGCTCCCCAAACGACTCCACCCTGGCTGTGTAGCCAAAGTAGGTTTGGGGAAATTGGCGCAGCCAGTCCTTTACCACATTCGGCCCAGTGGTGGTGCAATGGAGGTGGATACGCTGCGCCCTTCCACAGCATTCCTGCAAATACTGCCGGCACTTGCTGTGGACAGTCAGCCCCATGGGATCGTTACGATGCCCTCGCAGATGGACGACTAGTACCTTCTGCGAGATATAGGGCAGGGAGAGGATCCTCTGGAGGAGCTCAGTCTGGGCTTGGTATTGAGTGGCCGGGACCGAATGGTCTAGCCCAACTTCACTCACTCCAATCACCGCCTGGTTTTGCAGAAGCTCGCCCAGGCGAGTGATGTCGTCCTCTGACACCTCCCGAGCATGTTTGGGATGGATGCCAACTGCCACTCGCCAATTTTGGCTGGGCGGGACGACAATGGAGTGGAACCGTACAGGGTCACAATAATTTATGACACCCCCGGCTACCTCCACCTGAATACTAGGCTTCTGGCCGGTAATCGCGGTCAAACACTCCATACCTGTCCGACCTAGGTTCCGCTCCAGCCGGTCAAGGTGGGCATGGGAATCCACCACCCACAATGGAGCTGAAGCAGTCTCCTTGGAGGAGCGCTTCCTGGGCCGTGACGAATCGACTTGACTTGTCGATGGCCTAGGACGGGGAACCTTGGCGGTAAGTTTACGTCCAGGGGATGCTGCTCGGCCCATCTGCTTCACGGTCGTCTGTGGGGTCCGCTTTGGACTTGTCCCGACCGTGCTAGCAGCGGGTGGAGTTGGCTTGGGGGCTGGAGCCAAACCAAGTGTGGCTTGGTTTTCAGTTGATTGAGGAGCCTGGGCCAAGCCGGGCGTGGCTTGGCCTTCCTCCTTTATCCCCTCTCCCCTCTCCTTTTCCGAGGAAAGTGGAGCAGCAGATGGAGGAGGGGTCACCTCAACATTCCCCCTAGCTTCCACCGGTGGAGTTGCAGATCCGACCTGAGGCCGTGGATCCGCTGGCTCCGACACATCCATGGGCTCTTCCGGTGGAGGCTCCTCTCGAGCAACTTCAGGCTGAGCTTCAGTTTGCTCAGCCTGGGGATCATAAGTCCCTGGGCGACCCATCGGGGTGGTAGCATCCGGGTTGACCCTGGGGCCTGCAGCGGCACTAGGACCTCCCGAAGGGGATCCTGTGCGCGCCCCGCCCTCCGGAGGCGGGGCAGCCAGGGTCGCTGGGACGGCCCGTGCACGAGCACTTAAGGCCGTCTTCTGTGTGGCAGTCAACCTGTTAAACAGGAACGCCAGAACCCGGGGATGTAATAGGCATGCAGGCGAATTGAGCGGCTGGATGGTGAACCGGGGCTTTTCTGGCCAGCCCATGTGCCTGCATAGTGCCTTCATGTCAGCCGCCAGGTCATCTGGGACCGATCCGCGTTTGGCTCTCCAAGAGCCATTTACCAAGCGGACCAGCCCCTCGATGGTTCCTCCTCGCGCTTTCGCAAGGGTAAAATGCAGCCCTTCGACCCGCCTGCTGGCCAGTCCTTCTGCCCGGCCGGGGACAGGTCGGTAGCAAGCTGGGAAGTGTAAATACACATGTCTCCTCAGCCGGC
Source organism: Heliocidaris erythrogramma (assembly GCA_025617745.1). Taxonomy (NCBI): domain Eukaryota; kingdom Metazoa; phylum Echinodermata; class Echinoidea; order Camarodonta; family Echinometridae; genus Heliocidaris; species Heliocidaris erythrogramma. The sequence goes on from CM046867.1 coordinate 38,149,327, forward strand.
TTGTGCGCTTTGAACATCCATCAACGGGACACGGTTGATCCCGAGACCGTGCTGCCCGGGAGGGACGTCCAGAGGAAACAGATGAGGCGGCAGCTGCGGGAGCCTCTTCTTTCCGAACCCGGTTCGAATGGAGGTCGGAACTTCTGGGATGGCCCTGTGTAGGGCCTTTCGGGGCACCTGCGCCCCGACCCCTCTTGGGAGGATCTCTACGGCCTTGACCCTCCCTTGCCCCCGGCGGTGCAGGAGCTGCCTTGGGGGCTCTGCTGCGACGGCGGCGGCGAGGGACGGCCCTCCAGCCGTCACCCTTACCCCGACGGGATTCGGAAATCGAATCCCCCTCAGGGGCGGTCCGCCCCGTGCCAGCGGTGGATTTCTCAGCCACCTTGGCAGGACGTGTTGACTGCCCCCCCAGATCGGAAGGGCGTTGTGAGGGCCCTTCCAAATTGGAAGGGCGTGTCTCCCTGGGAGCCGGGGGTCCCGGGGGCCCTCCAGCTGTAGAAGGGCCAGGTCTACCAAAAGGTGGGAAACCTGGGGGCACTGTGGCTCGAGGGGCCCGAGTGCCCAAAAAACCCTGACCCTGCGGTGGGACTGGTCCCGGCATAACCCAGGGAAATCCAACAGGATTCCCTGGCGGTGCTCCCCAAGCAGCCAAATAACTGCTGGGGAGGCCCCCTGCCGATCCGGCATAGGGCGGGCTTGCTGGTAAGCCCGACGGACCAAGCAAATTCAACTCCCGTGCTGTAACCGGGAGGTTTGCCGCGGTCCACTCAGCGCCGAGCACCAGCAAACTTATTCGGCGGAGGGGCCAGATGTGATAGCCCCTGCCCTTCTCCAAAGCCAGGCGAGTTTGGCTTAGGAGGAACTCCTTAAAACCTCCGACATTGCCGGCCCCCAAAAAATACTGGCAGGCCTGGTTGGGGTCCATGAACCCCTCGCTGTCCGTCCGTAGGGTCGGAGCGGGGGTCAACTTGTGGCGTTGCTCCATAATGGAGCCCTTTCCGAACAAAAATCTGTAGGAAAGGGGAATAAAAACCAACAAAAAATATATTATTTGGATATGCTTACATTACCTTGTTGGGGTCTACACGCGGGGCAAAAGAATTTATCCATGCTGTCGGCCTCCGCTTGAGTGATTTCAACACACCTAGCATGGAACCAAATCTGACATCCATCACACTGTATCATGAGCTTGCCGTCATCTGGTTTGCGACACTTGCAATGCAAGGCCTGGTCCTCCTTACCCGGAGCCTTTTTACTGGCTGGGTTTTGCTCACACCATTGTGTAGCTTTCTGAGAATGGCAAGCTTTAAGCCTATCGTGATTGGCAGTAAATGTGGCATTGCGCAATCGTAGCTTGTACAGGAACGGAGTTATACGCTCCTCAACCCGAGCTGGCCCACGCCATGGGGGGCAGAGTTTCCTACACTGTCCCTTGCGCTGGGCAGTGTCCAGGACATACACCAGATCCCCCGGTTGGAATTGGTTTAAATGTGTCCTGACGTCGTAGTCTCGCTTGAGCCTTTTCTGCGTGTTCTGCAGTGTCTCACGTGCAGTCGCATGAGCGGTGAGAAGCGTTTCCCTGAGACGGGCCGCATGCTCATCAGGCTGGGGGTCAGGGATTGCTTTGGGAATCGGAAACAGGAGATCAGCTGGACAGTTGACCTCCCTGCCCAACATTAAGCAGTTGGGCGTAAACCCTGTGCTCCGATTCACTGTCGCTCTGAGAGCCCCCGCAAGCTGGGGAAGATATTCGTCCCACTTTGTCTGGGTTTTCCCGATAAAACACCGGAGTGCGTCCATCAGAGTGCGGTTAAACCGCTCGACTTGACCATTGGCGGACGGTCGATAAGGGGTGGTTCGTGCTTTGTGAATCTGGAGTAGCTTGCAGATAGCGACAAAAAGCTTACTCTCAAAATTCCGCCCTTGATCTGTCATTATTTCGAAAGGGCAGCCGAAACGGCTAAAAAACTCTCCCACTGCAGCGCGAGCTGTTTCCTCGGCTGTCTGGGAGGGAAGTGGTATGCACTCCACCCATTTCGTAAATTGGTCCACCATCATCAGAATATTCTGATTACCCCGTGCCGTCTTTGGCAGAGGGCCCAAAAAGTCCAGATGGACCCGCTCCATTGGTACCCCAGCATGATAATTTATCATTGGAGCTCGACCGTACCTCACAGGTTTCTTATTTGCTGCACAGCCGGGACATTGTAGCACATATTGGCGGATATCTTTTGACATACCATACCAAAAATACCGCTGCTTGATACGAGCTGTGGTCCTTTCCCTACCCTGATGTCCTGCAGAGGGTAGATCATGATGTAAGCGAATCACCTCTGCTTGGACTGCGTGGGGGACAAGGACCCTGTCCTGGCCTTCTGTCTGCATGCAAATGGTGCCCTGGACCAATTTGAAAGCCTGCCGATTAGTCCACAAGAACTTTTGGGCAGGGCCCCAGAGCATTATAGTTGCTTCAGGGGGTTCTGCACCGGAATTCAGCCACTCTAGGAGGGGAGCAAGAGAATCATCCTTTCCCTGCTCCTCCCTGAGTCTGTTCTCCAGAACGGGAGACAACTCATTTATGCTGGGTTCCTTCACCCTTGTGGTTATAGTCAAACGCATTCCCACTGTAGTGCCATCCGTTTCCAAATAGGTGGTAAGAAGGCGTGGGGAGGTTTCTTCGCTGTCTGCCATTGCCTTTTGTGGGCGGACCTGGAGTGGAACCACATTGTCCACTTCCTCTACAAATGAAGCCCAATTCCGGTGCGCTTTTTGGCAATAGGAACACCCGCCACAAGGCAGATCATCGGGGGTGATCCCCATGCGGTATTCTTCGCACAAGGTGTCTTGCTCTGGAATGCGGGAAAGTGCGTCTGCATTCGTGTGCTGACGCCCCGCTCTGTATTGAATCTGCATGTTGTATTGGCTGAGTTCCTCAAGCCATCTGGCCAATTGCCCCTGTGGATATTTAAATCCCAGGAGCCATCTCAGGCTACTGTGATCCGTACGCACAGTAAATGAGCGGCCTAACAGGTAGTGCCTGTATTGTCTGGTAAACATGACCACTGCTAACAGCTCACGTCTTGTCACACAGTACCGACGCTGTACCGGAGTCAAGGCAATGCTACCGTATGCTATTACCCGCTCCTCGCCCTCCTGCACTTGAAGGAGCTCCGCTCCAATTGCATCATTGGACGCGTCCGTATCTAATATGAACGGGTCGTGTTGGTTGGGCATGGTCAGAACTGGGGCCCGCACCAGCAGGTCTTTAATCTTCTCAAAGGCCTGGAGTTGCTCTTGTCCCCAGCAGAACTGGTTCTTCCCAGTAATGCGGTAAAGGGGGACGGCAATGGCCGCATAGTCCTTGAGAAAGGAGCGGTGATAGTTTACCAGGCCTAAAAACTGTTCAACCTGCTTGGTGGTTCTGGGGGTGGGCCACGTGCGAACTGCTTCGACATGGTCAGGTTTGAGAGAGATGTAATTCTCTCCTACCTCACGCCCTAGGAACTCTACCTTTTTCTTAAAGAGATCACATTTCCTGGGTTTCAGCTTCAGCTGATAACCCCGAAATCTCTCTAACACCCGAGTCAGATTCTGTAGATGGTCGTCAAAGGAAGTGCCCAGCACTATCACATCGTCCAGAAAGGCCAGAACTATCTCCCAAGTAAGCCCCCTAAGGATCAAATCCATGGCCCTCGAAAAGGTGGCCGGGGCATTGCATAGGCCGAAACCCATGCGCACAAATTCATAAAGGCCGTATTTAGTTATAAATGCGGTCTTCCGGCGATCCTGGTCCTGAATGCGTACCTGCCAATAGGCAGAATTTGCATCGAGTTTGGAGAACCACCGGCTGCCGGACAGAGTGTCCAGGCACTCCTCGATGTTTGGGAGTGGATAAGTATCCTTCCTGGTGACGGCATTAAGTCCGCGGTAGTCAATACACCAGCGGACGCCCCCGTCTCTTTTGCGAACTAGGACGGGTGCAGAAGCCCATGCCGACTGGGAAGGCTGGATCACTCCAGCTTGCTCCATCTTATCCAGATGAGCCTTCTCTTCAGCTGCAAAGCTGAGAGGAGTTCTTCGCATACCCTGCTTAATCGGATTTGCGGTCCCAGTGTCAATTGGGTGGGTCACTGCTGTGAAATTGCCAAGGTCAAAGTCGTCCTTGGCAAACACGTCACTGTATTCTGTAAGCAAACGCTTTAGATCCCTTTCTTGTTCCAGGGAGAGAGAAACGGATGAGCGTTCGAAAAGATCTGCAACGTGTTTTGGCAGTTCTAACTGCTGGGCACTTTCTGTTATCTGCAGCACTCTAGGTACTTCACCTTTGGCGGGGAAATACGACTGAATATGAGCCGCCTCCCGCGCTTCCCCCACTAAACAGTGTCGGGGAAATCGTATCGTCCTATCTGTAGGATTAACAACATAGGTCTGAAATACATTACCCTCGCTATGTAATGAGTGAGGAAGGAGTGCCGGCAGACCTAGACAGGGTTCGACCACGAATGTGTGCATCCGTTGGTCAATTACCCCAGTGATCCTTTTCACTGTATTGGGAGGAATCACCACTCGATATTGGAGTGTGACCCGGGCCACCCTATCTTGTTCTGGGGTAATCCCAAATTCCATTGGGATGGCCTGCTTTTCCATGACAAGTTCCATGTCCTTGATGTGTACATCAATTCGATGGCGTCGTAGAAAATCTAGCCCGAGAAGCATATCATCTTCAATCGGGGCGACATGGACGTCCTCGTCGAAATGCTGTTGGCCCAGCTGAATTTTGACTGGGCCCACCACTAACCCCTTCATAGTGAGGTCGCGGCCTGCATTCCTAAGGGTTACTTCCCGGATTGCTAGTGGTTGAGGGTCCAATTTCTTAAGAACCCTATCCGAGATCAACGTGACCTGGGCCGCTGTATCCACTACTGCTCGAAGCAGCCGATTGCCGATTTTCAGGCGAACCCGGAGCAATGAGTCAGACCGGAGTTGGCAAACAACAAACTGCTCACCTTGGTCCGGCCCTTCACTCCCATTCAATCGATCAGTAGATACTGGCCCGGTAGCATTGTTGGGCACATCCATGTCGGTGGGTTTGGATGCAGGGGGGTTGGCCTCAGTTGGCTCAACCTGTGGCCCCGATACTTCTGGACCTGCCTCGGGCTCTGATACACTAAGTGTAGCCGAGTCCAGCTGGTCCACATATCGAATTGCCGACTGAACCTGATCCTCTGTTAGGGATTGGGCGCCTTCCAGTAGGGTCTCTTGCTCCTCCTGTGTCGGGTAGATACCCATGGGTGGTGCATTTCCTACTGGAAGAAACCGGCCATCTCCAGGCCGGGCCAGGGGTTGGCCTCGTCCCCTGACCCACTCGCGTTTAAATCCTCCCCATCCGCCACCACCGCCGAGACTCTCTGTGTGGCTGTGGCTCTAGGCCCCTCTTTTCGCGGTGATGGACAGGCCTGCTGGAAATGGCCTTGTCCCCCACAGTTGAAACACGCATTGGCGCGCGTGACAGGAGAAGTGGGACAAGAGGAGGCCCGTTGAGATGTTACAGAAGGCCGGGGAGAACCACGTGCTGATCCCGGGGAGGAAGCACGGGTAGAGGCACGCTGCGGTGCTGGTGAAGGAGTCCGAGCCTGCTGGCACAGCTGCTTCACCATGGCCGTCAGCTGTTGCACTTGCTGGGCCAGTGGAGAGATTTGTGCTTGAATGTCCCTCCTCAAATCAACCTGAGACTGGTTGATTTTGGCATTGAGAGCTGCCAGGCCTTGGTCCACGCGGGAGAGCCTGTCGTCCCTGCCAGTCAGGGGGGCCCCCCGATCTGGGGAACGGATGTCCACCCTCTGGACCATGTGGGCTGCATCCTCCTCGGGGGCCACAAATCGCACCTCCTTGCGGTGCTTCCCAAATGCACGCGCAGTCTGCTGGACCCATTGCGCATGGAGGGTAGCGTCCTTAATTGTTGAAAACCGGCGATTCAACACCTGTTGACCGATTTCCCGATCGGAGCAGCCCTGACAAAACCGAGTAACGATTTGTCGCTCCACTTGGTCGATGGGAATACCCAGAAATGCCTGAGAGGCTAACTGGGTAAGACGGTCGGCCCAATCAAGTATTGACTCGGCAGGGCCTTGGCGTGCACCGGCAAACTCGACATGGGCAAACTCTGGTTGGAGTTGCCTGTCAAACCTTTCCTCCATGTGGCGGGCTAGGTCGTAAAACTGAGGGGCCGGGTCTCGTTTAACCAGCGTGGTAAAATAGTCTGCCGCTCTGTCTTGGAGACACCAATAGAGCTGCGATGTACATTCCTCTGCTGTCCATCTATGTTGGGCAGCAAATGTTTGGAATTTCCCAAAGAATGTACGCCAGTTACCTGTCCCATTATAAGTTATCGACTTTGGGACTGAGACGGTCCGTGGCGGCCGGAGCAGGGGTGAATTGTCCTGTTGTCTCCGACTTCCCTCAGCGGGAAGGTATCCGGGGGCGTGATGTCCCACCGGATACGCCGCCTGCCGTGTTCCCTGGGAACTGGCAAACGGTGTAGACTGAGGAGAGGAAGACTCCCTCACATTGTCATAGCGCGGGCATGGAGCCCCAGGATGATTCCCATCTGGCCTAGCCCTTGCCCGAGGGTGTTGTGGCTCAAATAGGCCCAACCCAAAAAACTGGGTGGGGGCCACCTCCCTATCAGCCTGGAAACCAGGCGGTGCGGAAAGTGCAGATGAGCCACGCCCATTCCCTACCTGAGGGGTCAGGGTGGGTAGCCCCTCCCCCCTGTGTACAGCAGGTGGGGCCGGGGGCGGATAGCGGTCATAACGATACACCTGGGGAACTGAAAAGGTGCCACTGGCTGCAGGCACAGGGCCCAAAGGCATACCATCCAAAGAGGTGGACGGTGTTTCCCCCAATGGAAGACCCCCAGACCGTGACGGAGTGGGGTCACTACCCCCAGGGGGGGTGGGTGCTGGCCGCGGGAGAGAAAAATCTAAATACGGGAGGACGTATTCAGGCCGATGGAGGCCAGCCACGTCCGCCCACTCCCGAAAAGAGCCGGGAGAAAACTCCCCTAGACGTGCCCGTATCTGCAGGAGCCGCTGAGCGTGATCCGGGTCAATCCCCGGAATGCCGGCCAACTCCTCAGCAGAGCACGAATTAACATGGACTCTGTCCATGGGTGTACTATTAATCAGCACACTGTACTTAAATCTAATCTACTAGCCTAAAAATAAAATATTCAGTACTTATTTTATATCGAAATTATATCCTTCCCGTGCTGAAGAACATGCGGGAATAGCCGCACGACAATAACAATCACACAGTGAATCACCAAGATGCACACAGTGAATCACCAAGATGCACACAGATAATACATGAATAACTGTGTGCACATAAAGCGGCCTCAAAAACAAACAAAGAAGTCTTGTAGAAAAAATGGAATGGGTACTTACCCCCAGCCACTTGGTATCCAAGACAGCGTCCGGAGACTGTACAGCCGTCCACTGCCCAGTCACGCACTTGACCAGAACAGAACACCGGCACACGCAAAGCGGAAGTACAACCGACGCGCGAGCAGAGGGACTATTTATTGGACAGGTATGTATTTATTTAGCTAGTTATGTATGGTATTTAAAGTTACCTCAACAAAATATGAAAAAAGAGCAGACTAGAATACCCTTACTGGGCATACAGTGCTTGAGAAAAAAGCAAAACACCTTGCCCCACTAGAAAGCAGGGAAAAGGAAAGGAAAAAAAAATAATTTAAATTTAAAAATGATTACTAAGCCGAATCTGTGACAAGGCCACAGAAATACATCCACTCAGGTGGAGCTCAGAAAATAGACCTAATGCACTATAATGCAAATGCAAACGAAATTAAAATTTAAAAATTATGTCTAAGCCGAATCTGTGAAAGAACCACAGAAATACACCCACTCAGGTGAAGCTCAGAACATAGACTTAATGCACTAGAATGCAAATGCAAAAGAAATTAAAATTTAAAAATTATTTCTAAGCCGAATCTGTGAAAGAACCACAGAAATACACCCACTCAGGTGAAGCTCAGAAAATAGACCTAATGCACTAGAATGCAAATGCAAAAGAAATTAAAATTAAAAAAAAAAAAAAATTATTTCTATGTATATATTTATTCCGTTGAATGATTATCAACAGAGCCCTTGAGTGGCAGGAATTTATTTATGCTACTTTATTTATCTATCTTGTTGATTTATTATTATCAACTTAGCTCTTGAATTGTAGGGAGTTATTAATTTATTTAGTTTATTTATTTTGTGGATTTATTTTTATCAACTATAGCTCTTGATTTGTAAGGATTTATTTATTGCAGTTATTTATGGTTATGCAAAGCAAATGAAGTCTAACCTATCTCATGAGAGAGAGAAAAAAAAAACAACATGTGATCACAATCAAATATGATCACGCCCAAAACCGTGGCTTGAGCAAACACATGAACTAAGAATGGACTATCCAATCTCAATAGACACTAAACATCAGAAAGGAAGCAAACGTGCCAACGCCCTCTTGCAGCGAGCGTCGCACAGCCAGCGCTAAACTCGAAGCAATGCCGACATGGCACAGCCTCGCGCAGCGCCAAAAGCAAAAACAGAAACACAGAAAAGCACGTAAAATGTCACGAAAATAAACAATAACCGAACAAATACAATCAAAATCACAGGTCACACAGAACAATCAACGGGAAACTCACGGAAATCACTCACAAAGTAAACGAAATACAGCACCGAAAACGATTAAAAAATATTACGAAATTCGAGATCAATTTCGAGGTCGAGTCTACCGCTTGAAAAGTGAGCGAAGCATGTACCCCAACGCAATCGCGACACGATTGGTCCGCGCCTGCTAAATAGGTACCATGCCCGCCGCACACAAACGAATAGTTGGGACCCCACGAAAAAGGATCGAAAAACGCTGACTACGCCAATTATAGTGGGCGTGTAATCCACCACACCGGACTATAAGTACTTAATAATACATATAATATAGTAAGTGACATGACTTACCCAACTGCTACTGTTGAACCCTCAGAAACAGACTTTATTCTTGGTCTTGGTTCTAGTGTAGTGCAACTTTGTAGCTTGAGTCTTGACATGTGGTTGTTCTCGTATTTGCCGATCCCCCGCTCGGTCCGAGTCAGTCCGATTCAGTCCGAGTGCGTCCGAGTAATGTCTAAGTCGGTCAAGTCCGCCCCCACCACACTAGTTACGGTTCGATCTAAACCTATTTTCAAAAATCACTTTTAATTTAAATATATTTTGATCAGTTACGAGGGTGGGGCATGATTAGTATCATTTAAACATTCACTGCAATCTGTCTCTCTCTGCTTCTCTTCCCCTATATATGTTCCCCTCTCTGTTTATCTTCTCCATTCCTTTCAGCTCTTAAAAGTCTTAGGCTTAGCTTTTCTCAGTCTTTCATACATCTCTGCCCACCCAACGGCATCCTCTTATTCTTCTCTTTCAGCTTACTCTCTCCCCTCTCCATCCCCCTCCCCTCTCTCTCTCTCTCTCTCTCTCTCTCTCTCTCTCTCCCTCACTCCCTCTCTCCCTCTCTCTCCCTCTCTCTCCCTCTCTCTCCCTCTCTCCCTCTCTCCCTCTCTCCCTCTCTCCCTCTCTCCCTCTCTCCCTCTCTCCCTCTCTCTCCCTCTCTCTCCCTCCCTCTCTTTCAGGTTCTCGAGTCTCCCCTCTCTATTCCTCTCTTCACCTCTTAATTTTTGTGTGTAAATAAATGAAATGCTATAAAATAGAATTTGAAAGATTCCATTCATTAACTAAATATTCAACAAAGGATTTTACTCGTTGTATCACAAAGATTCCAAACTTTAACCTTTTTGCGCTATGATAATTCAATTGGCTCAATTTTGTTCTTTTACCGGTATATTCTTTTATGTATTTAATTTATCATTTCGTTCATGCACTCATTTGTTAATTCCTTCAAAAATTTACTCATTCACACTGGTTCATTCGTTACAGTATTATTTTCATCTAAAATTAAATGATGAAACAATATAGTCAATGAAACATAACAATGCATAATGATTAAATAAAGAGATACTGAACATTTCAAAGAGGAATTTCCCAAGTCTCGTTTTAGATGTCTACTTTTAAGTACTGTTTTCGTAATGATTCTATATATCAATGGAATGGGAAAACGTAATATAAAACTTTGAACTATTCGTTCATTATGGTTAAATATTACGCTCGCCAAACAGTTGCTCAATGATACCAGTCCTGATTTGTCGAGCATCGCCACCGGCATCACCAGACGGGGTTCACTAACAACCAAACTAAATTTTTGACTAATCACAAAGTCTCATAATTTTTTCACTTAAAAAGGTTTTAGTGAACCCCGGAGAGCAAAAGGAGAAGGGAGAAAGGGACAGAGAGGGAGAGAGAGAGAGAGTGAAAGTGAAAAACAGGAGGGGTGGGTGGAGAGAGGAGAGAATGCATTGTACATTATATTATCAGCAATTATTAATTTTGAAGTGAATGATAAAATCACGGACATGGTTGTCACCATCATATATTAGGCCTACCCCTCTATCTCTTTCTCTCTATCTATCAATCTAAATTTCAGGGGGGAAAATATATTTTGAAAAGATGAAACAAAACTTTGAACTATTCGTTCATTATGGTTAAATATTGAATGATATTGATGGATGCACCTCCCTCGGGGGTATGAAACGAATGAAATCACAATTTTATAAATATAGCGAGATAAATATTATCGGTTTGAAAGTTGCCACACATCGTTCTCCATAGCATATTAATAGTCTTTGACTTCCATGCCCATCTTACGTTCATGAATGTAATAGAAATTACTATAGTTACAACTTTAGTATAAATATGCTTATCGAAATATTCATAACAAATATTCTATTAATTACTTTAATAATTTGCGTGATTATTCCAATAACAAGCTATTTGGAGTAATATTCTTGTAAAAACTCAACGTCAATTTATTAAAATGAGTTCTTAGCGCTAAACTATCACATTATGGTGTCCTTCAACCAACGTTCAATTTACCGGTAGCAAAAATATGAATACTGCAATTTCCTTTTATTCAATTTTTCTAAAAATACTAAAAGTGGAAAAGATGAGGTATAATTGGTCTACTAAATTTGTAAAACATTTTAATGGGAAATTCATGGATGTTTCAATCATAACCAACCATTTAAGCCCCAAAACATAATTTAAATTTTCTGGAATAAGCCGAGAGGATCATGAGAAAGACTATATTCTCGAACTTGCGGTATTGATAGCTTGCCTGTCATTGCTTTGTGAAACAGTTTGTCGACAAGCGGACATCTCCGGTGAGGCGCCGACAAAGATATGACTGTCATGGAGCTGGCGTCGTTAAAACGGCTCCCTGGCTACGAATACATCATACATGCTCTGATGCTAGACCATGTAGACTGAAAATTCTGTCTCTCGTTCGTTAGCACTTAACTTATACACAGAAACCGTCGTATCACTCGGCTGTGCAAACCTAATACACATTGTCATTGACTTACAGTTACACACTATTATAACGGCTGCAAGATTTTCAAACTGAGAAAACCTTGGACACATGTTGGACCCTGAATTACCTGAAAAAGTAGCCCGACAAGGACAAATGACATAGTAATAGAGTTTCATTGCGACACTTCTCAATGTCGCTAAAAACAATGTACAAAATTAATTTAAATTGTAATGTATGTTAAACTTCCAATTTTACTTTATAGAGTCTACTCACAGGATGGATTTGTTTGTCAATCCCCAACAAGCCATCAGGCAATGTCCACGGTGTATAAAAATTAAAATTTCAACTTTTGACTGCCAAAACCTGTCCATCACGGTTAGCCAGGACTAGCTTCGTGAGTGTAAAAAAAATAATAAAATTGGCTATACGCCTTTCACATCACGAAGCCAGGTGTTTTTATCCAGCAATCTAATTGCGCACAGGTTAGCAGGACATGGAAAATGCCCTGAAATAACAGTTTCCTGATAACTCCCGCGACCGACAGGTCCTTCACCGCCTAGTGCTTTTGAATGTCAAATTTTGACAGTGCAATTTGTGGTAGCTGCATATGTGAAAACGTGAATAGTGATTTTTTGCTTTGTGTTTTGAATAAGGGTGATTCAACTCCAAATCATGTGCAATAACATTTGCATTTCCTGTAAGCTATGTGAGACAATTGTCATTCATGAAAAAGGCTTATGAATCAGAATGAGAAAAGTAATTTTGGAAGCAACAGCATCAGAGGAGCAAAGCTAGAGCAAAAAATCTAATGAAAATGAGATGATATTTGACCCATTTTTAAGTACAAAACACATCTTAAGCATGCTCTCTATCAACCCATTGGCATTTGCTGAGAATGCTTTTACATTTCTTGTTGTCAAAGAAAAATACTGCCAAGTGTTGTTATATTTATATATTTTGAAATACTTCTAAACGGCTTTTAATCTAAGCAGTTTTTAATCTAAGCAGTTTCTGTCTGATAGTTTTGTTTTGTTAAGGTAGGTGGTAGCTTGCAAATTACCAAAACCACCTTCGATGAATACTGCCTTAAATTATTGTGTATTACTATTACATCTCCTTCAAAGCAGTGTGAGTGACAGTGAATTGCACATTTTCTAAAAGTTTATTGCTGATATATTTTAACTTGTTGACCTTTCACACCAGAGAGAGAAACTAGAAGAGTGAAATCATGAAATCTTAACCTTTCAAAGTGTGAAAAGAAAATGAAAAATTCTTTTTTTGAAGGATCAGTCCAGATGCTTGTTTTCTCAAGCTATGAAAAACACTTAATCATTCTCCTTTTGGTTACTAACTTATTAAATTTCACATTAATGAAATTGAATTCGTGGCCTGAGGTTGTCAAATTAGAGGAATCAAAAATAGATGAGAGCAGATTAATGGAAATGTCAATTCTGTCAAATGTTTCATTAATCATTTATGAAGATGTCTTGATGTAAATTTTAGTGCTTGGTCTGTGAGATTTGTTATTAATCATATGGATAGACATTTTAATGCAACATCTGTATTCAGAAATCCATTGTCCAGTGTACTAGTATTTCAATGGTTTACTTTGAAAATTGTATTGGTTTAATTAATGATGCCCATTTGTCTAATATGGCAGTTTGGCAGATGCGAGGTCAAGAACCAAGTACGGTACCTTTTAAAATATTGTTATTAGTACTGTTTTTAATTGCACATTATTTCAAACTGGTGACCATTTATCTTTTGAGCTTCTATTTTGTACTTTTATATAATCGACTGTTTTATCCAATAAAAACATTTTTTTTTTAAAGTATCTTTTAGAAAGTTGTCAGGAGGGTGTATGACATACGTGTATGCTCTGGTGACGATATTGTTCCACATCAATTTCTTACACTAATTGAATTTCTGACTTAAATCCTGGGGAGCATTTCATCAAGCATTTTGTCAGTGATTTTTACTGACAAATTTGCTCTCAGCCAATCAGATGCAAGGATTTCAGTAGCTTATAACAGTTGTCAGTAAAAATCAATGACAAAACGCTTGATGAAAGGCTCCCCTGGACCCAACTCTATACCTAAACTTAACCCTAACCCCAGCCGCAACCCTGACAAGTACCTAGCACCGCACCTTTGACAAAAAGCCTGGAGCAATTGTCACAAGAGCAAATATTAGATCACCTGATCAAGATATTTTGTTCATTTTATCTTGTCTCCAGCTGAAGCTGCTCGACTGAACCAGGCAAGGAACATGACCAACATCTCAACAGAGATGCCTAAAGGAAATCCTAACCTCTACTTGGCAGCAGGCATTGTTGGCTTTTTGGTAGCTGCTGCATTGGTAAGGGAAAATTTCACTATGACTGAGATAACATAGCAAAACGTATAAGTGCGAAAAGACGTGCCGGAAGACAAAATGCATATTGTTGAAATATCAAATCAGAACATAAAGCGGGTTAAAATACCTCTACTAACATGATTAGGCTTAATATTACCAAAACTGTCATTACAAATGTTAAAATACAACTTTTTTATTCACTTCTAACACCAACAATCTTGCCGTTTGCGTTCCGGACACGTCCTTTCATGCTTTTAGGAAAACTCTAATTGATAATGAAGCTACTGTAAACATTGAATTATCTTTCATCTTTGATTTGCTTGGAACTCAGAATCAGAAGGGAAAAAATTGTGTGTTTTGTTAATTCCCAGATATTTGGTCATTATGTGTCCTATATGTTATAATAAAATTGAATAATCAACATAATCTAAAACATGAAAACTATTATTTTTTTGTGATGTCGGGTCTTATCAAAACTATAGTAGTGCCAGCTATCAGCAAAATTAAATTGTCAGGGGAGCGTTTCATCAAGTGTTTTGTCAGTGATTTTTACCGACAACTGTTTTAAGCATCTGAAATCCTTGCATCCGATTGGCTGAGAGCAAATTTGTCAGTAAAAATCACTGGCAAAACACTTGATGAAATGCTCCCCTTGTATACTACAATTTTTGTGATGTAGTCGGTGACTTACGGGACATACATGTACGTCATGGACTGCCATTTGGAGAATCACAGCTATTCATGACCATTCAACACCATTCAACACCATTCAACGGATGAAAATTTGTTCTCTGTTCAACTCCTTTTGTGCATGTAGGATTGCAAAGAAATTTGGATTTTCCAGAGTTTAATTTGGGATCTAAATTATTTGTTTCATTGATAGTTCTGGCTTTACATGTCTTTAGGGATCAACCTTTACAATGTATGTACCTGTTTTTACTTTTAAAAACCAACAAATATTTTTATCCAAACATATTGTAGAATATTCAAACTGTTGGGTAAGATTTGCCGCCCGTGGGATGAAAGGGTTTGAAATCACTTGTGAAACTTTCAGGTGTTCTATTACACATGTCCAACAGAGTTGCCAATTGAAGAACCCCAAATTAGGATTTATTCATGCAAGCTCCTGCCGAGAAGCCTTCGTAGGAGTTTGTGCAGCAGATAGGGATAATTTAATGCATGAGAAATTTTTTTCACAAAAGTGAGGGTTAATGGCTTAATGCAGTCAAACCTACTTCAGCGACCACCTGTATAGAGTCACCACCTGACCTGTCTATGAAGACTACATATTTTGTTTCCTGTGAGCATTACTTGCTTCCCATTGAAAAGTGTATTAGAGGAACCTGTACATGAAGACCACCTTCCTTTAATGAGCATTATTGTTTCCTTTGAGCATTCTTTCTATACAGGTGTCACTGTAATTTATTGCATTGAGCCCTGTCAATTGTTTATTTTATTAACCAGGTGCAAGGCAATGGATTGATCACATGGGGAAGTGCACCTGACAAGAGTGCTGCCCTCAAGAAGTAAAACATGTGCAAGAAGTTGACTGTTCAGTTTTTCTCCCCATACTCTGAAGGTAGGCATTACATTTTTAAAAGTTTTAGTTATTTTTGCATTATCTTTAAGAAATAGACCTGTTTACTAAGTGTTCAAATTTATGGACGTTTCATTCCTGGGGACCTACATTAACCTGTTATTAATGAATGAACTACAATACTTGGAATCCAGTTTGCATACATTACTTGTTGCTATGTCTGACAAGCCTCTGGCAAGCTTTCAGGTTGTCAAGAACAACCTTTGTTTCAAAAGTATGCATAAAATTTGACTTGGGGTTGATACAAGTCCTGTTTTCACACATGTGGGTGCAGTCAGACCGCAGGTGAATATGCATGTGACACCCGTTCTACATATTTTTACATAATAGCAATGAAGGGATGTTCTTTTGTCTGCCAGAGCAATTGTGGAAGGTACAATGAGGAGCCGTATATTTTGTCCGCTTCTTTGTTCGACGTGTTCAGAGTGTTAGAATCATCACAGTATATGTTTTTAACATGTTAAGAAGGAATTTACAATTCCTCCATATTGTATGCATCTGTGAATTGATGTATACATTGATGACAATAAAGTGCATTCATGTACCATTAAATTGTCATTAGCTTGCTGATACATGTAGATGTACCAAAAAATGGGGGGAAAAACTGTATATTCAAGCACCTTCATATGTGAGCCTGATCAGTTAGTCACAGACTGACATTGACAAATTTTGAAAGTTTGAAGGCTTGTAGAAAATAGGTACAGTATTTAATTGCAGAGTGTTATTTTATGTTTCAATGTGAAGGGCATCACTGAAGGAGTTTGGTTGCCATGGTCGTCTACTAAAATTATTATAATCCATAAAATATTCAATGTTATGGACGGACAAAATGCCTACTCTTTGATTGGTGGTGAAGTTGTGCACCTTTACTTCATTCTTACTTGGTAAAGTGGAATTCTGGAGATACCTTACTTCTGCATGTAGCAGTATATCATCGCACATTATTCATGTGAGAAATATATTACATAAAATATTTCTGTTTCCTGTTTACCATCGCAAGCCCATTTTAATTATATCCAAGCAGTAATTGCCAGCTTTTCTAGCCTACTGACAAAAAAAATAGGTCAGGCGTTATACTACAAGTTGTTCATTAGGCTTTGACCTAGCCATAGCACCCTTGTATCAGGGTCTGTATACGTGTGTACACTGATGAAAGTTGCAGCTGCAAAAATAATAAGTTGAATATTAACAGCCATTTATCGTCTTCCCCATTTTTTCTGTTCTAACTGCTCCTAATTTCACTTAATGTCATCGTACACCTCAATTTGTAATTCTTTATTGGACTATTAGCTGGTATTTACATGTATTACAATGATGGAAACAAAATAATGAGAAAAAGAAAATTGGTGTGAAGGTATAATCTATCAAGAGATTTTCTGTCGGCAAATCTAGTTACCTCTGTCTAATACCATAGCATACACAGCTTGGACTTAACTCTCTTTCAAGTTGTCACTCTGCCATATGTCTCTCTGTGTTGTCTTTGCACTTCTAAAGGTCACTGAGGGAATTCACTTGGGGGGGGGGGGGGGGGGGGGAGGTAGGTATACCAGTTTCACCCAATGTTGGATATGCCTCTGATGTATTGTGTTAAGTGAATTAACACTTAATTTCCTATTTGTTCTGTTCTTCCGTCAAACAGGAACCTAACCTGGCATGGAAACATTTGGATCTTCATCTACAAACAAATACAATGTGATATGTTCTGTTTAATAATATATCCTCTCCCAGTTATTCCTGGATATGACTCTGATGTATTGTGTTAAGTGAATTAACACTTGATTTCCTATTTGTTCTGTTTTTCTGTCAAACAGGAACCTAACCTGGCATGGAAACATTTGGATCTTCGTCTACAAACAAATACAATGATGTGATATCTTCTGTTTAATAATATATCCTCTCCCAGTTATTCAAAAAATAAAATATTGCAGGGTGACAGAGGTCTGCCATTTTACTACCATACATGGTCATTATGATGCACATTGTTCTAGAATTGTAAAGGTACTAGGTATTCAAGAAGTAACAAAATAATTATTACAGGGTTAAATGGGTTGAAATCCCACTATACAACTGTATATATAATGCACAATTTACTACATTTGTGTTATTTGTTTAGAATATGAGAAAACTCTGTAGAATTCCGGTAATTAGAAGGTAACAAAAGGTAACAAATATTGCAGGGTGAAATGGGTCTCTGTGAGGTAGGATTTCTCGGAAAACAGTGTTACTATAATGTACAGTACATGTTCAAGAACATTAGTTTTTCATGACATGTACTTCATGTTCTAAAGAGCACAAAGTGTTGTTTAACCATGGTTTAACCAAGAAACTTTTACATTAATACCTTATTTGGACAGAAATAGGGGTTAGCAATAATATGGATAGTTATGTGTCCCTTAACCAAGAACTGAAAGAAATATCAGCTGTTTTCTTCTATTTGATACTACATATTGGTATTATTGGATTTTAATCATGACCCTCAATTGTATCATGTACAGAAATTGCGATATATTGGAGAGAACTAATGAACTTGTAAATTGTAAAGATAACCATGTCATGCCACAGGTAATTGACCTTTATTTATGAAATATGAGGCATTGTGTGATCACGCAGTAAAAAGAGCTTGTTTTAATTGGATATACTTGTGAACTGCAGTTTTATAATGGAATAAATTGAATAATTTTGCAATTGTTTGCAGAAGATTGAAATGCATTCTACATATATGCTTAGTATTAGTATTTCTGTCCCATCAGAGAGGAAGGGAGGGAGAGAGAGAGAGGTAAATGGATGAGGGAAGAAAGAACAAGGGAGAGATGGTGAGAGAAGTGGGAGGAGGGAGGGAGAGAGTGAGTGAGACAGAGATAAGTGGAGGAGGGAAGAGAAGAGAAAGAACAAGGGAGAGAGAAGTGGTAGGAGGGAGGGAGGGTGAGTGAGACAGAGAGAGCATTGGAGAAGAATGGGAGAGAGAGAGAGTGAGAGAAAGAGGTGATGGTGGAGCAGATAAAGAAACAGATGGAGAAAAATGATAGGATATTATTTAGCGAGAAAGAGTGCTCTGAAGAAAAAGCAAAGGACGGAGAGAGAATTTGTTTCAGAAGCTGTAGTTTCAGTGTTCAGTTAGAAGTGCGTGCAATAATAACAACCCTGGATACCAGGTTGAATGTGCTTTTTTGCCAGGTCATCATAAATAATGTTTGCTTACTTTGATATACCAAAATATCACATTTATAGAGTGAAACTGGTCTATATACCTCAGATTCTCTATGAATTATTGTATTGCTAGGCTTAGGGAGAAAATTCACCCAGCCTGGAATTCCGACTGTCGAATTTGTATCTAAAAGAAAACAGAGAAAAAAAGTGAATAATTTACATGGGCAATTTACATGGGCAATGTCCATCCAAGGAGTTATCACATAACTCCTTGGTCCATCCAACATGATGACCTCGGGTTCTGATTAAAAAACAAACGATGGTGCTGACTGGGCCTAGTGCTCTCTCTCTTTTTTTCTCTCTCTCCCCCCCCCCCCCCCCCCCTCTCTCTCTCTCTCTCTCTCTCTCTCTCTTCTCTCTGTCTCTTCTGTCTCTTTCTCTCTCTCCTCTTCCCTCTCCCTCTCTCACTCTCGACCTCTCACCAGGTTTTACTCCATTTCTCTCTTACCCCCTTTCTCTTGGTCTCTCTGTATTTTCCTTTCTTCTCCCCTCTCTCTCTCTCATACACACACACACACACACACACTTTTTTAAATAAGTGTTTTTGTTTATTCCTCCAAATTGAAGTACACATATATACATGTACAACATAACATAATAGTAAATATAAAACCAAATACATACACAAGTTACAAAGCACGTTATAACTCTAAGTAAGCATAACATAATGTACATGTAACAAATATAAGCAATGTTCCTAACAATAATTATATTCAAAATATTTTAATAACAAAACAAAGCGAAACTAAGAAAGAAGCTGGAGGAACTTGAAATCCTAAAACTAAAAGGGGGAAATAAATTAAAAAGAATTCAAACTGTCTCCACTTAAACTTACTCCCCCCTTCCCCACCCCACCCCACCCATACACACACAACACACACTCAGACACACCCCTCTCACAATCTGCTCACAAAAGAACATCCAGTAATATAACTTTTTTTTCAAAAAAAAAAGTACTACTAATAATAAATGGCTGCCTATGAAAAGGATTAGAAAAAGGGGAAAAAAAACAAAATTTGATCATACAGAAGCGGCATGATCTTCAAGAATAATAAAGGCCATCAACATCATAAAATAACCTACCAAATACAGCTATAAATTTGGCCCAAGAACTGACATTTGATAATTAAAAAAAAAATTAAAACCTAACCTGATCCCATTTTTGCAAATGTAAGCCCATTTTCCCTATTTTCATTGCCAATACCTTTTCCTCTTCCTTATAGTCCAAAATCATTTGCCTTATTCGTTCGATTGATGATACCACACCCTCTGTTCTAGACTTGAAAATAATAAATTTTACAGTAAGAATAACTGCATTACAACATTTAATTCTAAAGGAATTTCCTGCCAACCCAACAAATATATCCTCCCAATCCATATTCCTATAATTTCATTCAAATCAAAATGTTGTAAAACTTCTTGCCATACCCGTTGAACCTTTCTGCAATACCAAAAAACATGTGAGTATGTTTCTACATGCATTTGACAAAAAGAACATAAGTTATCTGGAACGAATCCGAACTTAAACAAATGTTCTTTAGTATAAATAGCACCATGCAACAATTTAAATTGAAACTCCCTCTGTTTTCTGATGAGGGTTACTTTCCGGAGTCTAAGAAAAATTTCTTTCAATTCATAATCCACATAATCAAACTGAGTATGTCCATCTCTTACCTGTAAAGTATCAGCATTTTGAAGTTTTTAAATAAAAAAATCATAAATTTTTCTTGATTTTATATCCACAAATTTAAGATTATGGTCACAGATGTTTAATCTTATTTCAAACCCATGAACATCCCCCTTGTAAAAAAATATCCAAATCCACAACCTCTTTCCACTCTCTTGGAATAGCCTGAAAAATTTCGTTAATTTTAAACAAACCATCACCTGTAATACCGAGATGCACAAAGTGTGCAGCAGGCTTCAAACTACCGTTCTCTACAATGTGATTCACTTGAGTTATACCATGTTCATACAATTCCCTATCAAATATCATTTTATTTGCAATACATATATGTCTATTATTAAATATAAAAGGATTAATTTGTGTGTTATTAAAACTTCTACACGATTCCATCTCTTCAAGCTTTCAAAATTTCAAAATAAAATTGTGGAACTTTCAAATGTAATTGACCAATATTATAATCACAGAGAAAAATAAATCTTCCTCCTACTGCACTATAGCAATAATCAAAATAAACTTTCCACCCTGAATTATTATCCCCATATAAAAGCCTTTTCAACCACATTACTCTTTGAGTTTTAACAAATATCTCAAAATTCCACATTCTTAACCCCCCAGATTCATAATCCTGAAACATAATTTTTCGTTTTATCCTATCTTTCCCGCCCCATATAAACTCAAAAGAGATTGTTTCCACTTCCCCCAAAACCCACCGCGGAACTACAATAAGAGATGAAACATAATTTAATTTTGAAAGTGCATATGTTTTTAATAGATGTATTTTCCCCATAATAGTTAGATCCCTCTCTTTCCACCATCCCAACAGCTTTTTATTTTACTTAATATGTCTTTATAATTTAGCTCTTCTTTTTTTAACATCACGTACAAATTGAACTCCCAAAACTTTAACTTCCTGTACCAATTTTCCAAATAAAGGTACTTTGGGTCTCTCAGTATCATTACCCATCCACAGAAAATTCGTTTTGCCTTTATTAACTTTAAGACCACTCAATTTTTCAAATTTGTCAAAAATAAACTGTAACCTGTCTATAGACACGTACACACACACACACCCACACACACAGTCTCTCTCTCTCTCTCACTCTCCCCCCCCCATGCATTTCGTGGTTTTATTCAATATCCATAAAATATCAGTCATCAGTCGTCTTTGTTCTCTTTTACTTAAATTTAACTACTGTACCAACTCTTTGTGAGTCTTCCTTGTCAGAATGATAGTACAGAACATTCAACGTTGTCTGTAATCCCACGTTATCTTATAATCGATGGCCCGCAATCATTTTTAAAAAGACTTTGTGCATACCTGTCATTTTCCATAATCTTTTCATTTATTTTCTTATAAACATTTATGTATATTATTTTATATGCAAGGATTATTACGAATATAAATTCACTGATATCGAAGTCCATCTCGAACTCGTGCGTACCATTGAGTACTGGATACTTTATCATTATTTTAGTAAAATTAGATGGTTCCTTTTTTTTTGCTCGCAGATATATTTACCAGATGAATGCTAATATCTGATACCATATTTCCCAATTAATGTATATATAAACATATATATTTTTGACTATTTTAACGAGATATTCAGTAGTGATACGATACAAAGTTATGGTCGTCCTTCAATTAAAATTTCGAACTTTAAATTCAAGCAGACCTAAGAAGAATTTATGAAATATTTAGGATGTATCCGCCGTTTTAGCAGGAAGGGAGGTCGGTGGCGTGGCTCGTCCACTGCCTGGTCTGTTCGCGCACGACCGCAATATCCGTTGAGAAAATAACGCTAAAACTGAGATAGTTCTATCTTCGCAAACGACGGGTGAAAGTTTGGGGATCGCGCGATGAGAGGAGAGTCGTTTGGGATATGCTGTAGAGCAGCGTTAGGGAATAAACCAATTATTAAAGAAAATGGATAGAATCTAGACTATGGCGTAGCGTGAGTAGAGTGGTCCAGCTAATGATGGAGCACTGGCGTTATGAGGTGGGGGACGGTGGGGGGGTTACCAGCATTATTAGATGGATTATACGAGAGAGCAAATCCATACAGTGAAGGGATGGTTTGGGAGTGGGTTGTCTTCTCTTCACACTTTGTAAAAAAGTATCATCTCTCCTTTTCCCCTCCCCCCTCTCTCTCTCTCTCTCCCCCCTCCCTCCCTCCCCCTTTCTCTCCCTCTCTCAATCTCTCCTTCTTTCGTTTTGTCAATGACGTGTGGGGAACACCCCCTCGTTGCCAGTTTCTACGCCACTCGTGAAAGTATTATCGATTTATGGCATCGTTATAGCTTTAGTCCAAACACATCGGCGGGCCTACTATAAATTCATGAAGAATTACGCTTTGAACATGACTTATTGTCTAAACCACTTACCATCGACTTATAAAGGGCGACCAAATGGCCGAAAATAGCTGTGAATAAAAATGTTTTCTCTTTGTTTATGCCTGTATTTTTATTAATTTTATTTTGTGTTAATCTTTTGGTCGCCCATAGTAAACTGGCGGTTTTAATAGACTACGGCCTGGGTTTAAAACACATTCTTCTTAAAGTTCATACCTTAATTCTACTTTCATACATTTCGTCATAATACTCCATGATCTGATCGGCACATCTGATGACGTCAGGTGTGACCTGGTCACGTGTTGGCATCTCATCCGCAAGTAAAAACGATGTGCTTTTGATTGCCTTGTACGAGAAAGCCGATACTGTCATCCTCAGCTCTTCCTCATCAATGGGTGACTTCCAGATCTTGAAGACGTCAAGATCCGGCGATTTGCCGAAAGTCAGGAGAGACTCGTCGTAGGGCAGGCCGACAGCTTGGCAGTACTTCGTCAAAACTTCGGCCGGTTTCGCCAGGAGATCGTCAGCGTCTATCACGATCGGGTCGTCATCGTGATTCTGTCTGACGTACTGCCAGACGTCGTAGAGATCCTTGAAGAGTAGTCCAGGACCCACGTAGGGGTCATCGCGCTCGAGATCGAAAGTGTCTTCGTCGGCTGTATCATTGTCTAGGATACCGACCATGAATAGCTGTTCGAACATCGCCTTCCGGTTTGAGCGAAGAACACGAAGAGGGTGACGAATAATAAAGGTGTGCTTGAACCCTTCGGGAATGAACTGGAAGACATCTTTGTTGAGTGCGTTACCCATGTCCTTCACCAAGACGTGCTTACTGGTACAAGCAGATAAATTGCTCTTCACGGAACCAAATCTGAGTGGGAACAACGGAACAGATATAACATCATTATTTTAAAAAATGTGTTAAAGTGCATTTCCTACAAGTCCTTCCATCTCGATGTGGCACTGTTGAGGGAAAGGAAAATGCTACCTAATGACATTTAGGTCTGCTGATTATGATGCTTAAAATTTAAATATATTGGAAATGGAGGAAAGAACATATTCATATTCCACCCCGGTTATCATCTCGTAGGTCATCCTATAAAAAATTATTTTATAGAGATTTTCTTGACTGTCAGAAGGGGTGACAAAAATTGAAAAGTCCATTTTCCCGGAAGGGGGTAAAGTAAATAGCGAATCACGGAGGGGATCTCCAAATGCCTTAATTTTAATGATGGTATTTGATGTTTATTTTGTCATGTGATTCAACTTATCAAGATAGCATTTAATCTTTCTTTCAACTTTCTAGTATTAATAAACCGAGTTCGTAATTTAAGATACCATTTCGTATACATTTCACTTTTAATGAAAGTCCGCTTACGGTAGATAGTCAGGTTTGAAGGTGCAGTGTGAGAAACTCTTCAACATTTCAGCAACCTTCTGGAACGTCTCTTCATTTCCTTGGTAAGATGTTGGAAGCTCGATGCCCAGTCGTCTCTTCGCATCGAGCTTAGCCACAAAACTAAAGAAGAAGGGTTCATACCAGACTTCGATGCCGTCGATGACACTGAGTGACTTGGTAAACGCGCAGGCGGTCGAGCGAGGGACGCACCAGAGAAAGGTGCGCGTATTGCCGTCTTCTAGTTTCCCCGCCATTTCAGAGGATACAAATTTTACTGTCAAGTAGACAACCAGATTGTAAAAGAGTTTTGATCAAAATGGAAATAGTCGAAGGTCGGAATCGTTTTATATTGAATAGAATACAGTACGCTAATGAGAAAAAAGTACAGCGTGAACTGACGCACACATGAATGATCGAGGACAAGCACCTACGATATACGTCCTAATCTCACAAGTATTCCCCCATAATCAAATTTTGTCTGAAATAACTTCATGTACATTATGTCAGAAGAAAGAAAGCAATAAGAAAAGATCCACTTTATTTTAGCACTTTTTTCGCATCCTGATATTTTCTAATAAATCACATTATTTGTGTTTGTCATTTTTTACTCTTCATCCCCAACCCCCAAATATTTTGTTGATGCCTGGAATATTTCAAAAGTGCATGTAACCTTTTAATATACAGCGTTGCGTGATTGCACTATACTTTTATAGGAGTTTTTGTCCCTCATTGACCCGAACACATAGGATGCTGTATACAGCTATTTTTACTCCGATAAGTATTATTATTATTATTTTATTATCATTAAGTATTTGGCGTCACCTGTGCCTGGGAGAGAAATGGCGAAATGAATCACTGTAACCCTCAGGTCTTTCCTCCCGTAAATTTCATCCGAGCATTTACTGAGGACCGCTAGCGTATATTCGACAATATTGTGCAGGTAATAGCATATCGATATCTAGAACATAATCTGCACTTTAGGGAGAGATGGGATAAAGGAACATACGTCGCCTTGCCTCATATAAGGCCTTGAATATAGCCAAAGATATACTTGTATCGCAAATTGGTTTCTATGTTTTGCCCCTCCCCCTCCCCAGTCAAGGTCTGGGGGCGTTTCATCGATTAGTGTCTTGTCGGTGATTTTACCGACAAATTTGCTATCAGCCAATCAGATGCAAGGATTTCAGTAGCTTATAACAGTTATTGTAACTTGTCATTGATGACAAGTCATGGCCCTGAATACGCCTTTGCAGAGGATTTTGTGACCTTATTGCTTACCAGACATTGTCAGTAAAAACAGAAGCCTCCTTCCTTATATTTGCTTCTAGGCTATACCGGCTTAGACAATTATCAAAATCTTTTAGAAACTCCGCAGCGTCCCTTGCAGTGGTGTAACGTGGTTCCAGTAATAAGAGAGATTAGAGTGAGATTAGAGTGAGATTAGGGGAAGGGTTGGTTCCACTAATTAATCTCGGATGAGCGGTGGAGTACGATGTATAGGCCTACTCATAGATAACAATTATATCTTTTTCTCATGTTATTTAACCCTCGATCTCTCTTTCCATCTGTCTTTAATTCTCCCCTCTCTCCCCTCTCTGATTCTCTTCATATGCCATCCAATGGGAGTGGGCTCATAATATGCCCCAGCGCTTCTCTCTTCTTCAAACCTCGTACGGTTTATATGTTTAAACAAACAAACAAACAAACCTAGTAGATCTTTAACATAATAGTCACTTGACATACTTTTGTTTGATTATTTTAAAACTGGAATATCCGTTTTCTTTCACAATGACGAGGTCGAATAAGTCAGGAACTGTTTGTCAAAGTCGCTTATGTCATCAATGTCGAAAAAGTGAAAGTCAGTTCAGTCAGTCCTGAACTTTATTTCCCTTTCGGAAAGTTTTAATGATAGTTCTACGTGTGTATAATGATGACAGCAAATGATGATAGCGGTATATCGAGACAATTTTTTTGTTGTTGATGGTGATGATTATGATGATAATAATGATGGTGGTGGTGGTGATGATGGGAGATAGTTTAAAGGTTGGTAAATACTGATGATGTCCGTGAGGAAAATGATTGATTGAAGTTGATTGTAAAAATATTTCATAAGATATTCATGCAGAAAAAAAATACTGACTGAAGAAAAGTAGAAGAAGAGGAGAAGAGGAAGAAGAACAACAACAAAAATAAAAAAGAAGAATAAAAAGATGAAAGGAGAAGAAGAAGAAGAGGAAGAAGAAGGAGAAGTAGAAGAAGAAGGAGAATAAGAAGAAGAAAAAGAAGAAGAAGAAGAAGAAGAAGAAGAAGAAGAAGGAAAAAAAGAAGAAGAAAACAAAAAGAGAAGAGACCTAAGTGTACAGTAGTCCACGTTCCCAAAAAAATGCTACCTATCTCATGGGTGTATATGCATAGGAGACGTGTTTGGGGTAGGCCTATACTGCGACCCCCCCCCCCCCCCCCAAAAAAAAAATTCATGAAGATGGGCAACTGTCACTTCATAATTATTTGGGCGAAATGGTCTTGATTGTTTAAATATGAAAGTGTCAATTCGGGCTACAGGAGACAGCTCCGTGGCAAAATGAGCCCCATGTTTATACACACTGGGGCCCTCGGATGCCCATCATCCGCTGAATAGGGCTAAAATGTATACAGTGCCTGTACAAAAGATCTTCGGTATTTTTTAAAAGATAATTTACTTTTTATACAAAAACGGAGCATGTGAAGGCCTACTAGGCAGGGGCGGAGAGTTTTTGAAAGTGGGGAGGGGGCCTGATTTGATTTCACTCATTCATGACTAATTTTGAACCCCTTTTCCAAGATTTTATGAGACGTGCAACTCAAAAAAGTAGGGGAGGTGCAGCCCCAGCCCCCCGGCCCCCTCCCCCGTTTTCGCGGTCCATGCTCGGGGCTATAAGAAATGTATTTTTTTTCCCGATCCCGGTGGATCGAGAGGTCCATCCTTCTCAGGGGCCCCACTCACAAGCATAGCTTTTGGGGGTCCCAATTTGCATCATGTTTGTTCGTCATGATTTATATGTCTGGTTTTTTTTAATTGAATTGAAAAATTGGATTAATTTTTATGTTATTGAAGGCTTTGAAGCGCCATACTGCGCGTGTGGTACGCGCTAGCTGGCGCTGTAACTTAAGCGTTCATAGAGATCCTTGTCAAGTTGTTGCGACAATCTCGGCAATAGAACCGAGAATTGTCTTCCCAGTTTTATTGCATAATTCATTCTCAGGTCTGTTGAACAATAGTTCCTACTGGATTTGGACATCAGACATGTGAGTATTGTGCACGATGTAATGGTAGTGGATTGTTGATTTTTGATGATGATGGTGGTGGTTCACTGGTTGCGCAATCTGGATCATCTTCTTCTTCTTCTTCCAGTTTGGTACAGACCGCCGCTGGCGTATTATCGTACCTTGTGCTTGTCGAGTGCCGAGTGTACTGTGCAAGTAAAAATTGGATTGAGGATTGCTTTTAATAAAGTTTAACAATACAACGTAATGAACGAGTGGGACTGAAGTGAGGATAACTGGGGCTCTTCCCAGATAATTTTGTAAATCTTAAAAATGTTAAGTTGTCTGACATTTGTAGACATTTAGGCCTAATCGTGGAATAAGTCTCCTCTCATTCAGTCTATATGCACACACTTGATTTGCATATTGATGTCACCATAGCGTTGCACGCAATAAAACAATCGGCGATACTGTGCGGAGTGAATGACATGAATGAGGGGTGACATATTTCCTATTTCACGATAACGCCGACATTCATGTAAACGTGTAAACGCGTAATTCATGTATGTGTATGTAAACGCGTATGTAAACGCTTGCACATCTATGATAGCCACTGCCACAAAAAAATAAAAACGGCACTCACAGTCACAAATCATGCCTTAAGTAATGCTTAATATTCCAATTATCACATAGATGGCTCAAAACTTACCTGAAAATCTCATAAATAGTGAAAAATGAGGGCTAAATAGTCCATATCATGTGCTGAAAAATATGTTGACATATTCTTCGTTGCTATGTTAGGCATGTACTATCGATAGTCAAAACCCAAAATCGAAGGGCTGACTGCATGACAAGCCCATTTCTATGCCTCTCACAGGCATAGGCGATTCACTGCGGCACGGTTATTCAATGACGCATCGATAGATAACGAACTCAACTGCCATAAAATACAAAGATTCTGACACATTTCACTAAATCAACCACTCAAACTATACAAGAACAAGGTAAGTAGCGATAAAAATGCCTAAAATTGCATACATACCGCCACTTCTTAGCTCCTTCAGGGAAAAAATCCTGGGTTTGGTGGGATGCAAAGGGCATCCCGGGTTGATGAACACACAGGCATGCAGAATACGTCATTGATAAACATAGGGGGACCAATCACAGAAAGAAAAAATCTCAGATTCATTCGCTTGTCATTCGCTTAACACAGGCGGTATCGGAAGTGTGTGCATGCATAGCGGGCCGAATCACGCATTGACTATCTGTGTACTTGCGCGATAGCGCCATCTAGCGTCCGTGGGTGCGACTATCTATGAACACGGCAAGAGAGTCATATTTCATTCATTTGAATTAAAAAAGTAGTCTTTTATTCGATTCTTTTCAGTGAAATCAACAATCTATACAAATATAAAAAGAATTTTGCAAATGCGTAAAATCAGCACCCCCCCCCCCCCCTTAGTTTTTCGGAGCCTGGATAATGAACAAAAAGCATAAAAATCATGAAAATGCATTCTATCAAGGCTTATAAAGTTATATTTTGTTTTGGGGGCTATATCATGGTTTAGAAAACCACTCGTAATGCTCATTTATTAGCATGTACACCCTTGCTTCCGGAGACTTAGAGAGAAATAACCGTCTGTTATGGGGAAATCTTTAATATTTCTGACATTTCTCAACCTTCCCCATAGACAGACGGTACACCCCCGTATATCACCAACAAGGTGTCCGAATAGCCGACCTATGCTTAGGTCGGAATTAGTTTTTCACTATTTTAGAAAAAGATCTAGATAGTAGATGTATTGACTGAACTTAGAAAGGTCTAGACCCACTTATTCATGTACAAGTTTATCTGAAGATAACCTTGTACTCCAGACTAGCTTTTACGGGTGAATAGGCTTCAATAGCTTTTGTGTGTATCAGCAGGCCCTTTTCCAGGCTAGATCATTCATACAGGAGAGGAAAATAATTATTTAAAATTTCACTTTCAAGTCTGAATCCCTACATTTGTGGCAAAGTTGAAGAGTCCCTGAATCAGGTAATCTAGCAAATTTAAGAAAATTAGATCTTGTTTAGAGCAATTTTGTTGTCTGCTTTTGACTGCTGCAACAGTGAATGTTGGACACAGTCCCACATAGGCAAGGGCCTATGAGTGGTCTAGACCATATTTAGCTTACATTTGATATATTTAAAAGTTTTAAAAATAAAGTAGATAAGGTAATAATTAGAAATAGAATTAGGACTTACCGAGCAGCCGGCTACGTCTACGAGTTCACTACCATGTTCGCTATGTACGTTCCGGTTACGTTACTATACTGCAATGTTAACGGTTACGCCACTGAATGCAATGCTACACACACAAACAAACAGAGAAATAATAAAATGGCGATCTTTCCCGAGAACCGCTTCCGGTCCCGGGGTCAATTCTATTATCTGCACCACATACGTCTACAACGTGCGTACGCTCACGTCTATCAAAGAGGTCAATGGGCGGAGACTATTCAATGATATGACCGTCCACACACTACGCGATATGTGAGCATTCAGTCTCTATGTACGGAGGTCTAGTGGAGCCAGACGGAGTCTCAGCGGAACAACCGACGATACAGAGAGACTGAAGCTTTTGGTCTACCGGAGTCTATGCCTGGTGAGGGAAAGAGCACACCAATTATGTGTGTGATGCAATGAAGTGATCCTGTGTAGAATGAATGATGGTTTCTCATTTCACAATAAAAAATGCTGTTTTTGCCAAATTTGTTGTGTTTTCACAAAATTAATTTTAGGCCCTCAAATTCATAAACATCATGAAACAAAGATTGCACTTTTTTTTTCCTTTTACATATTCAGTCTGTGGCTGACGTTATATAACATGAGGTAACAGTGAGCTGGACATCATCGACCAGGAGAATGGATGACGATCAGGAGAACCAGAAGGATGAGCTGCTAGCCCTAAGCAGCATCTTTGAGGATGAGGAGACCTTCATGGCTCATGAGGATCAGTCTGGTGGCAGCTTCTATGAAGATGTGGAGCTTCCTTCTAATTGTAAAATCAAACTTAGTGGACACAATATGGTGCAGCAAGCAAGAGCATTAGGTGAGTGAAAGAATTACCTTACCATCTCTGGCATTTGTGAAAGTAAATTAGAGTATTCCGTCAGGAACTACATCCTTATTTTCTTAGCTTTTTAAATTCAAAAGTTACAGTCACCTCTCTCTCATATATAGAATTAAGATTGATAATGATCAACTCTATTTAATCAGCGATTGATTTCAATCAGTCACGATTCTTTATAAGATGGGGCCCTTGGGATGATCTAAGATGTGGAGGTGTCGTGGTCTAGTGGATACGTCACCGGACTGTGGATCTCATGGTTTGCGGTTCGAGTCCCGCCGCGGCACTAATGTCCTTTGGCAAGACATTAATCTACATTTGCCACTCTCTACCCAGGTGTAGTAAATGGGTACCCGGTAGGAATTTATTCCTTGAAATGCTGTGAGCACCAAATTCGGTAGCCTAGCTACAGCCGGGGTAATAATACTTTGGCGCTTAGAAACATTTGTATTAAGCGCATTATAAATGCAATGTATTATTATTATTATTAAGATTGACACTGATTCATGCGGTACGTGAGTAAAATCCGTCATGAAAGTAATAATCATAAATATCTGTTGATTTTGTTAGGTGCCAACTTAGAGGACATTGGAGAGAATGTATGGCTAATGCAGGTGAACTGGCTTCCACCGATAGAGCTCAATTTTAAATACCCCAGAGACTATCCATCTAAGAGTGCTCCTAGCTTTACCCTCTCCTGCAAGTGGCTGTCTGTGAAGCAGGTGAGACTATAGTCAAATTTACAAATGGCTCAAGCAAATGCTTATTGAGAACAATAGTTCTATTCATCGTGTGTGATTAGGCACAGAAATGTGGGCACTTGAAGAATGGTATGTACTCTGAGGTGTCCAAACAGTCAAAAAAGTTTTTTGTCAATCTTGAACACTTACCAAATCTAATGGTTCTTATTACCCATTTATTGCATGATAAATAATACTGTATACTTAATCACTGTGGGCCACTTACTCCTGCAATAAAATCCCATTATCAGAACTCAAGATTAGCTGTAAAGCCCATCACACACTATACGATCGGTCTGTGATCCGATTTCAGAAGAAAATGTAATAGCTTTTGTAAACATTTAAACACATAGACTATTTTCGACTGAGGTTTTGAATAGTCATAGAGATATTAAAATCGAAAATACTGCCTATTGCGATCTTTCTAGTCGGAGGGCAAATCGGCTCCCAGTTGTAGTGATGTCAGAGCAGTTCTACGATTGTCTACGATTTGAAACTGATTTGGCCCTTATTCCGGGTATAAGGCTGACAGCCCACAAAAATGCGATATATAGAATTCATATTACTGTTCAGAACCTGAATCAGGTAGATTAATGCTATGCGATTTATTTCCAAAATCAGATTGCAGTTGAGTGTGTGGTGGGCTTAAATTGAAATAAGTTTATAGAATGTCCCTTTTTAAGACATTCCATATTTTTGTAGGGACCTGACCTCGTATCACAGCGTTGGAGATTAATAAGCCTGTTACCTGAAATTCACAGTATTTTCCCTTTTTGGTATTTTATATCCCTTCTTTCTACAGCTGAACAGATTGTGTGAGAAGCTGGATGAGATATGGAGTGAAAACCAAGGTGAGGTTGTCATCTACTCCTGGACAGACTTTCTCAAGACTGAGACACTTGGTGTCCTCAAACTTACCTCTCCTATAACTCTGGACACATCTGATCTTCCTCGCACACTGAGACAGAGATCTCATCAGCCAGGACCTGGAGGAGATGATGGGGGTATTCATCATGGAGCTACAGGAGGCATCGCAGGGTCGGATGCAGGAACATCTCAAGCCAGAGCGGTGCAGGACATCGCTGCCTTGCCCAATCTAATCCCGACCATAGTGAAGTACGACAGGGAGAGGAGGGAACATGTCTTCAACACAACATTCAGTAACTGCGGGGTGTGCTTTGAGGAGAAGTTTGGAAGTGAGAGCATCAAGTTCAGTGCCTGTGGACATGTGTACTGCAAGGAATGCATGAAGGAACATTTCAGTGTGAAGATCAGAGATGGTGATGTCAAAGGATTGGTGTGCCCTGAGACAGAATGCGAAACCTTGGCTCTTCCAGCACAGGTCAGTCTCCACATAGTATTTCTTAATGTGTTCATAATTAAGCCTGATTGGTATGTGGACTGCTTCCCTAGGAATGCTAAACCTAGGTCCTCTACCAACTAAAATGATTAGGAGACAGGGATAGGACAAAATTAAGTCCAGTTTAAGAATGCTTTGTTGTAGATCATTTTTATATTACCAGGCTGTTTATAACACATAAGATGAATCAGAATTATTCTGAGATTTCTTTAGTTAGGTGATGAAATATGTGTGGCAATGATTGACAAGTGAAATTTGATTATCACAGCAAGTTTTTATGATATAATATAGAGAGTATTTGGACCAGTTGATTGATACTTAAAAACTGCTGCAAAATGTTTGACCGTATGCGACATAAGAGCCAAAAGGTATTTGAAACATCTCACTTAAATTTTGCATTTTGGAACAGGGCTTAGGACATGATGCATCATTAGCATATCACAAGCCATACTTAGTTCACAAATTCACAATCAAATCATTCAGAATCCATGGACAGGATTTCTTGTACTCGTTTAGTTTCATTACTGTAATTTTGTTATGAATCACCAGGTGAAGGCACTAGTGGAGGCAGAATTGTATGAAAGGTATGACAAGACTTTGCTAGAGCTCTCTCTGAGCGAGATGGGAGATATCGTGTACTGCCCTCGTAGAGATTGTCAAACTCCAGTGGTGAGAGACGAGGGTAATATGGGACAGTGTGCTGCATGCGGACTGGCATTCTGTGTGCTGTGCAAGCACACATACCATGGATTAGCTCCATGCAAGTTTTCAAACGGTGAGTGATGCATCAAGCTGTGTCTAAATGATCAACCTTGTTGGATACATCAAGGACAAAGGGCCATATTAATCGTCTTTTCTTCTTCAATTAGCAGCACTGATATTTTTCTTTTATCGTTACATTTATCCTTAATAAGAAGATATGTACCTGTGAAGAAGATTCATGGATAGCAATGATGTTGAAAAGTGAAGAAATTGCAAATCTGTATGGGGAAAACAATGATTTTGAACTTTGAAACATGTTGCCAATTTAAGAATTTCATACTTGTTTTTCTTTTTACAATCCCTGACATGTAGCAGCACGTGGTAATGAGGGTAAATTTGCTGGTCCCACTTCTTTGTATGCTGTTGTTTTTTAAGCCCTGATATAGCAAGTTTGATGATAACATGGTTATTTCCTTATTCCCATAGAGTTTTATTCTAACAAGGTTCCACAGATATAGAGATGTACCAACAAAATATATTTCCTCACATCATTGATCTTAACAAAATCTGAGGTTTGCCTTTAATAATTAATATTTTATTTTCTGTTGGTCGTCATGATTAGAGGAATACAAAAAGATCACTGATGGTTACAAGCATGCTACTAAAGATGAGAAGGTTTACCTTCAACATTAACAATAATTTTTTTAAATTTTCTATCTCGTCGATCAGAGGAATACAAAAGGATCGCCGATAATTACGAAAACGCTACCGAGGATGAGAAGTCCATCATGGAGCAGAGGTATGGCAAACATACCATACGTCAAGTCATAGAGAACTGCAACAGTGAAGAATGGATCAGAAAACACAGCAGGAATTGTCCTAACTGTGATAGGGCCATCCAGGTATGTAGAAATCTATCAGTTTTAATCATGATAATACTTATTATAATGATAATGAATGATTCAAAACAAATATGAAAAATGGCATTGTGTCATTGTGCATTATTATAATAACATTTATGGCTACAACCTCATTTTTTTCTAGAGCTTTGCACCACTAAACAAACTTAGAGATCAATTGAAATCATATTAAGACAAAATAACCAACAATGATTTTCAATTTTCAAGCAGTTTTGCATCCAGTGGAAAAGGTTCTATATAAATTTCTAATATCATAATGAATTATGAATTAGTAAGTGTAATTATTGATTGATTTAAATTGTAATCATTCTACAGAATCAATGGATGGGTAACAATTTTGATTTTTACATGATGAATTTTTATGCCTCCGCCCACCGTAGATGGTGCCGGAGGCATTGTGTTTTCGGGTCGTCCGTCCGTCCCCTTTTCGTTCTCGCGATAACTTCAAACTGTTTTTTTTATCAGTTTGTAACTGTATGCATATGGGAGGGACGATGAACTGATTAGATTTTGGGGTCTCAAGGTCAAAGGTCAAAAGTCACAGAGGTAATTATGTACATAAAAATGGTTCGTTCTCGCAATAACTTCAGAACTGTTTGACGGATCAGCTTCTAACTTGGCCAATGTATGCATATGTGAGGGACGATGAACTGATTAGATTTTAGGGTCTCAAGGTCAAAGTTCAAAGGTCATAGAGGTCATTATATACATAAAAATGGTTTGTGATGTATGGAAGGTAGGCCTACCTATTTTAGAAATTTCAAGGGGCCAGTGGTCTATTTGCTATAAAATATCTATTCCCTTGGTGTATTTGATGATTGTAAGTCATCAATTGTAAGTTTTTTATTTGTATGGGATGAAAATGAAATGATATAAATTTTCTGTCTCCTGTGCTTTTTAAGTGAAAAGATTTGTAATTTTGTTGGACCAATCCTTTTTAGAGTGTACATGTATGCCATACATTTCCAATCTGGTGATGGAGTAGGCATAAATTCTGACCGCGCGCGGTCAAAGATTCATCTAGTTATATGTAATAATGACTAACTGGCACATTTATTAATGACTGTTCTAGAGCTACCATTACTGTAAAAATTTGAAATTTGACAACATATAACTTCACAAATAGGTCATGACCGCCATTCTTGCGGCATGAAACTTTTCTGAATAGCAAAATTTCAGTATTGTGATTCAACTATTTTGCTACATGAAGCTACGAATCTCAGCCACTTGTTAAATTTGCAAAAGTTTATGGTTTGACAGTGCCATTGACTATTTTCCTTCGCTTCTGACAGAAATTTGATGGATGCAATAAGATGACCTGTATGAAATGTCGCTGCTACTTCTGCTGGCTGTGCTTTGCCATCCTTCCAAGATCCGACCCGTACAGCCATTACCGTGGTTCTGGCAGCTGTGCCAATCTTCTCTTTGAGGGCCTTGAGCGGAGAGGCAACGATGATGAAGCGGAAGCGGATGATGATGAGAATGAAAGGGTGGAAGTGGTGAACATTGAGAACTGGTGGCAGTTTGTATGACAAATGAAATGGATTTTTGTCACTGAAGAATTTGCTTGTAGAGGAAGTGGACATCATAGGATTGAGAAAACTGGAGGCAGCTTGTGTGATTACCGATATTGCAGCAAATATACATGTATGTCTTGTCAGGGAGGTATTTATTATTTACATGCACACGAGATGGACATCATGAAAGATTTAAGACTTGAGGCCATTTTTGTGATGAATACAGTAAGTATATATCTTGTCTTGGATTAATGATGTATAAGATAAGATGAAAATGGTGGAGAACTGGTAGTAAATCATATGATGAATTCAGCAAGTCCATGTCTCCTCAATAGAAGTATTCACATGTAGAAGAGCTGAGTGTTATCAACATTGCTCACTGAGGGCAGTTGATTTTATAAATAAAGCTAGTTCTTTCGTTTTTTTAAACAAAAGTACTTATACACATGTAGCTAATGTTCTTCTCAAGCAATATCTTCTCCAAAGCAGTCTTCAGAGAGATAATGGGTTCTAACTTCTAACAGACTGTTCTGTGTTTGTGTTTATGTTGTGTTTTAATGATACAGGCAGATTGTGTCCTACCAAGTCAAACTGGACCACTCAAATTTCCTCATTTTAAATTTTTGTTATGAAAGCAAATTTTATGTTAAAAATTTTATGTTAAAGTTTATGTTAAAAATTCAAGACTCGAGTATTACTTACATGTAATAGGTATATACGCCATTTTGGTATGAGATATACATTTGAAAATATACCAATTTTGATGTGTCAAGAATTTTTGTGTAACTTTGAATGTATGCATACCACTTCTTGTTCCTACTTGCAACCCCCTAAAGAAATAAAATCAGTGAAGGAATTGAGTAGCTCAATGATTGAAAAATGTTGATTAAACATCTAACAATCTGTTCCAAAAAACTATAGCACAGACAGAGGCTATGTTATAACACTGGAAAAAAAGAAGTTTATATTAAAGTAATAGTATTATCTATGGAATAGTTCACGGCGGAATAGATCACGGCACAATGCTTAATGGTACTTTAAGACTTAGTGGCACAGTGGATAAAGTCTCTGCCTTGGTAATTTGATTTGATTTATTTACCACCAACAACATTTAATTACAATACATATTTTTTTTACATACAATGATATTTACATATAAATGAAGAAAAGCATTGGTTGGTAAAAGGGGCCAGATAATAGCACATGTGCTAGTCAGGATCATATGATCACACACTTGAGTGACAGACAGAAATTGATTTCAACGTTTGTGTTATCGTGCTTCAACCCCGTCTCCGGTATAGTGAATTTAGTTGGACAACACTTGGTCCCTCGAATAGGACATTAAATTCAGGTCTAGTGTATTGGAGAATCATACCCTGTGCATGTTAAAACCAATACACTCTATACTGGTTTGTGCAAAATACAAAGAAAGACATGTTGCTTCATAGTACACTGGAAACTTGTTATAAAGAGCTCCATCAAGATTCCTGTTATAACAAAGTCATTTTGCTGGTCCCAGGTCTTTATGTTCTTTTGTTTTTTTACCCTGATACAAGCAGATTCCTGATATTACAAGGTAATTTTCATGGTCCCATGGTTTTCGTTATTGTGAATTTACTCTGTATTTACATGACTTTCGAGGGAGATGATAAACAAGTGTGTGTGATCAGCAAGATAACTTCAATCCCTCGTTCCGGGTGCTGAGTTGCAATGGACCACTTAATGTTTCCCAATGAATGATGATGCACCATATATGCCATCGATTGCAAAATTTATTGTTTATGTTGTGTTATTTATGTTTGTATCCTGTGATCTACTTCCATGAGAGACAATAGAGAGAGTCTGTTCATGTGTAAAATATTTTTTTCTAAAAAAGCTTTGAATTGCGAACTTTAAAAATCAGGTCTTTCAAAATCCTTGTATGAAGAAAGATTGTTAGCAATGTAATGAAAAATGACATGTTCTAAAAGTCCTTATTACAAAATGGCAGTTAATTAAGAGAGCTTTGCACCTTTGTTGGATAGATATCAGAGGATTTAGTAAATCTGAGGGCCAAAAGGGCATTAACTCACACCTAAACAAAGAGTGAAATGCCCTTCTAGAACTCAACAGATGTAAAGTTATAGTAAAGTCATAGTACATTGTGATCATATAGACCGAGTATGTAGCGTAATATATACAGTAATGCTGTATGTTTTTACACTTTCCCTATTGTTGAAATCATTGTCCTCATAACGATACTGTTTGGAAAAACTTTGAAAGTAGTTCTATGTAAAGAAATTTTAATTTAACAATATGTTGACATTTTTGGATTTTTCAGCTGGAATAGAAACTTTTAATTGATGCCAAGTTTGAAGAAGAAGAAAAAAATCATGAGAATTGAAAGGAAACTACTGAAATATTTCATTTTTATGAAAAACAGATGAAATTAACTGCATTGCACCAATAAACATTAAACAATCATGATGAGCAACAAGCAGAAGTACACAATGATATTTGGAGATACATCACATACTCCTCCTCTGTGTATACAAACAAATCCTTTCAAACAAAAATAATTTTGTAGTTACTGTACCTGTAAAGTACATGTGTCATCCAATCTGTTTATTCTTTGTATGTTCAGATTGTAATGGAATTTTCTTTTTAATAAATATATTTTACATGGCCTGCAGGATTTAATTAAATCATGATTTGCCTTTAAGGCTAAAATAAGCATATCAGTTTGGGTACACAAAAGTTTCATTTGATATGCCAATCAAGTGCGCACTGTGTCTTTTAAAGCTTATAGTTTATAGCTTGATAATATAGGAGTTTTTAGGTAATGATTGGTTATCAAGGTTTATTGTTATATTGTTATGCTTTTATTTTTTTTAAATCAACTATGTTTATGTTTATTAACATATGTGAATAACAGCCAAGAATATTATGAGGAAAGATAATATATCAATGTAAATTTATTATAAATTAGCTCTGCCATTGTTTTGTTTTCTGTTGTCTTCCCCCGACTGTTAACAGCTTTTCTATCTCTCTTGATGCCCACTTCACTAGACAAAATTACTATCATGACACATACTTGTGCTGTTGTTAAAAGCTCAAATGTAGTACCAAACATTTGCAGAAACCACAAAAAGCATTTCAGGATTCCTCTGCTAGAATTATAGATCCATCTGAAGAAAATCTATTGAAAAAGATATCTGACTTTACAGAAATGAACAAACTAGTTTAGGGTTCACAGACCATCTAGTTTTGGGCACATGTTGTTTATTTGCTTGTTATTTTGTGTAAAGAAAATAATTTCTCACATTATTTCTATATTTCTACCTCTATGTCACGCATGTCTGCAAATGGTCGATACTGAACTGTATTCACCATTCATATTCGCATAAAAGCAATGCATCGTGTTGCAGGTCCCTGGGAGCCAGGGGAATTTTTTTAGGCTGAGGATGCTGGGGGCGCGGTAGTTAAAGCAGGGCTGCAAAACACACAAAAGCGAGAAATGGAAGATATTTATGCTTAAGAATTATTTGCCCCCAATCTACAGGGTAAAGGGCATTAGAAATGGAATTTTTCTTAGGTTCAAAATGCGAAAATGTTCTAAAGCTCGGTCGCTTTGCTCCCTTGCATGTATTGATTTATGATCTCTTATTTTCGCACTCCAATATTGGCTATATAAACCGCATTTTAAAAAGGAAAAAAATTAGGAAAATTGCGATAATTCTGGATTGTATGCCCCCAATCCGCAGGGTAAATGCATCAGAAATACTTTTTTAGAGGGTTTGAAATGCAAACATTTTCTGAAGGTTGGTTGCTTTACTTCCTTGCATAATGTTGCACCAGGATCTCGTGATTTCGCTCCCCAGTATAGGAATGAGTGTATTTGAAGGGCTCATGATTTGATAAATAGTTCTCTTTGCTTTACTCGCTATCATGTAAGTTTCATCATCCTCTTGTTAAATATTGTGCCCCAGTTTATAGGACTTGTGTATAAAATCATTTTTGCAAAGATTCAACACAGCAAAGATATGTCAACTTTCGGTTGTCTTCCTAAATTCCTTGACTATTTCTTAATAGTTCCCATTAATGGTGTGCCCCATTTGAGAAGGAAGCGAATAGAAAACCATTTATCAATGTTCAGTATTTGGATCTCGACTCCTCAAAAGCAGTGTGAATTTTCCTGGGTAAATTGCATAAAAAAATGCATTTTGTGGGTGAGAAATGCAAAAAAATATAACGCTCAGTTGCGATCGCTTTGCTCCCTCGCTTGTACAATGACGTGGATAAATTGGGGGGGGGGGGGGTAGGGGTGCAGCTTCATTGTTTGACCCGGGTGCCATAATGGCTAGATAAGCCCGCAGAATAAAAAATTCTGCTCACAGCACCCCCAGTAAAAAATCATTCCCAGGGACCTTGCCGTGCTGGTGTAGTTTGAAGGAGTGAAAGAAATTTACAGAATTTCTCAATTATCTTTAATAAACCAGAGTTTATACAACCTTCCCACCATCCCAAATAATGTTATGTATTGCTTCTGAATGAGAAATTCACTATACCAAGTATATAGTAAATAAAAAAAAATATGAGAGTAATACTCTTTTTATTCATTGGTGCCTCCACATAAATATCGTCTTTCTCCCCTATATGATGAATCTCAAAGATTAACATGAATTTGCACTTACAATTTTAGATATGGTTCTATCCATAGTTGGAAATATTAGAATAAAGATTAACTGGCAATCCCTGAGGGGGAGAAAAGATCTGACCAGCCAGACAAATAACCAGACATTATGAAAGGTTTTGAAGGCTATTTTAAAAAACTGTGGTCTTGATTTCAAGGAAGTAAATAAGTGTTCTAGTTTAAAGCCCACTGCTCACTTTGATCCGATTTTCAAAGATATCACAATAGCATTGGAGCCAATGTGGCTTTTCCTTCTAAAAGGAAATTTGCAACCTTTATAATTCAGATTTTTCTTGATTCATATCAAGGGCTTTTGAAAATTCTTTGGATTGCAGGATTGTATAGTGTGGATTTAGCTTTAGACCATCCAGGGCCCCGTTTCATAAACTTATTAATAACAACTGCCTCATTTCAATGACAAATTCGCTCTTAGCCAATCAAATTCAAGGATTTCAGTAGCTTATAACAATTATTGTAACAATTGTAACAATTATTGTAACATATTTATTCAATGGTGCTTATTGAACACAGACATCTCACTTTTTGTCTCGTCAACTTCTTTTCAATTCATTGCTCTGAAGCGCCTTGAGCATTTAACTAAAATGGATAATGACGCTTTAGAAATAGCATGTATTATTATTATTATTATTATAGCAAGTTTTATGAAACAGGGCCCAGAGGCCCAGATGCACTAAGGACAATCAATACATCAAACCCACCTTGACCAACACTGTTGGTCTCATTCAACAATGAAATTTCTGAAGCTTTACTGAAACACACAACTGAGTCTGTAGCATACGTGTACACGTTATTGTATTTATTTGGACACATCTCCGTATCTACATGAAATTAACAAAATACAATAGTGCTACACAGAAATACGCAAGAACAGAACTTATTTGGCGATATTTCAAAAATTAGAAAACAAGAAAAATGAATGCTTGACATAAATCACAACTTTTGATGACATGAAACTATGCACCAACTTGCATTTTAGAACACTAATTGTTTTTTCACTTCATTATTAAAACAAGAAAGTAATGCTAATAAGCTATACATACAACACAAAGGCAAAAATACATAATAAATTAAGGTACTTTGCAACAAAAGGCTTAAATGTCTGAAGTATTCTTTTATATTATTATGCATATTAATTCCTTAATTGCAGAAATATAACTTACAATGGTAATGTACAATGAACAATGCATGCAGTATTATGAAGTGGCAAAATATGGAATAAAATTTACACCTTTTTTTTTTATACATTTCATTTCTTCATCTACTTGAGTAAATTCAAGTATATAAAATCTTTATGCTGTTGCTGTATACAAAAGTTACTTTGAGGGGAATAAAAGTGAAAAGCATTTTATTCCTAGCTTAATGAAAAAACATCGAGCAATGATCTCTCACAGGTATATCATAGATGTAGCTAAAATAGTGACATCCCTGAAGAATAAAAACAGTGGGAAGAAATTATGCTACGGAGTACTGTAAGGGGTGATTGGAACATTATTACAATTACTTTTCAAGATGAATATATCTTGT
Source organism: Heliocidaris erythrogramma (assembly GCA_025617745.1). Taxonomy (NCBI): domain Eukaryota; kingdom Metazoa; phylum Echinodermata; class Echinoidea; order Camarodonta; family Echinometridae; genus Heliocidaris; species Heliocidaris erythrogramma. Next base: position 38,191,222 of record CM046867.1, read on the forward strand.
GGAGAACAAGCATAAATAGATTGGAATATACAAGACAGACAAGCCTATTGGTAAGTACTATTGCAAACAATCAATACATATTCATGACCTTCATAATCCTACACAAAAGTCAAATATACATAGGTAACAGCTTTGGTGAAAACTTTCAGAGCAGCAGAAAATCAGTTCTGCCGACAGATAATGTTTCAAAAATCAACATACTGGTACTAGAATCAAAAGTTTCTCAGAAGAAAAAAAGTATAAATGAAGAGCCAATGATTTGGAAGCAACTTTTTTTGTAATAAAGAGAAATGAGTACATGATGATACAAATACAACTAAATTATTAGAATAAACTTTAATGTAAAATATAAAGCAAGATCTCTTGCCTAAAGTTTCATACAGAATTGAGTCAGGACAAAAGGTGACGTTAACCAACCAAATAATGACCCGAATATCTTCAAGTTTTTAAAAGGGAAAACAAATTTTGTGCAATCTGACTGTTTAAAATTCCATAAAACTGCCCTTTTCTAGGATCTCATTTCAAAGATTTCAACAAAATCATGCAAAGACTTAACTAACATACGTGCACTGAAAAAGGCTATTAAAGCTACTTCCAATTATCTTTCTGGATGGAAAAGATAAGGAGTCGCAGAGAAAAGTGGGCAAAGCTGACAAGTATTGTTGGCTTCTGTTGAAGCCATGTTAAAAAGAAAACAAAATGACAACACTGTCCATATCTAGGCATGGAAGAAAAGGCTTCTTATGGAAAAGTAATCTCATTCTTTTGAAAACTTTAGCCCTCCCCCGCAAAAGGGAGAAAATGCTAATCAAATTGAGAAATATAGGTAAAAAAAGTTTAGTTATCTCAGTCATGGTCAGATTTTAAAACCTATCTACAACCAAATGCTGGCTTGATGTACTGTGAGACTAAGTGCTTCAGAAGTTCATATACTGTAGATCTACGTTTCTCAAATTTTATTGCCTAAAGCTTCCTTTTCATGCATGTTTTTTTTTTCAAAGAGGGCACCTTCTTCCAAAAATTAAGAAAGGTGTTGCAACTGTTTTAGATGAATATCAAATAATTGACGTACCACTGCACTGTATACTATTAACAAATAATGCAATCTTTTATTAGGTAACTAATGCATCCGCCATGTTTTATTGCTATGGCAACAAGCTTATAACTTGCAGCCATCAAAGACAGAGTCAGCTGACTTGGAAGAGAAACGCACAAAAGCTTGAATATTAGTTTCACAAGCAGAAGGGCGTTACTACTAGAATTTGACCAGAGTCCATTTGTTGACCGGTCAGCGGAGGTATTTATTCTCAGAGATGGTTTTGGACAGTGATATCTGGAGCACGCATAATAATCAAGGGAAGATAACTAAAAAAAAATGGAAGATTTAACTTGATCTACCGTATCAGGAAGCTGCAAAAACTGAGGATTGTAATACTGGATACAGAATAGCTACTTGGCTCTAAGATTTCAAATTGCTTCTTTCATCATCACAGGATATATCAATATCATGTGATATATTTTATACTATGGCACATGCAGTCCCTATTTTGACATCTAATTGAATACCATGTTTCAAAATGTGGCTATATAAAATGTATGATTACGGGATATATATTGTTCCCCAATGAACTACAGAATACAATGATTGAAAGAAATTGTGCTATTCCCACTATCACTTTAAATTGTCATTTCGACTGAATACGATAATTCCCTGATAGTTACATTTAATTTTGATTAAGTATTGGCAGCAGCAGCTATTTACAATGTCATTATAGCAGTATTATTGTAGAATACATGTAAAATATTGTGACAAACTGTACTTCATCAATATTTGTCTAATTCCTCACTTTATAGCAATGAATTATCCTATTATATCATAAATATTTCTAAGTCAATACCAGAATACCAAAATGAGCTCTAAGGACTATAACCCTCCTACCTAATTTTTTTTCTGAGATGCAATATGAAATAAATGACATTGGAAGTTATATGAATGCTGATGGACTCGGATCAATTTAATCAATGCACAGAAGAATGCTGCTCGGCCTGGCAAAAATGAAACTGAAATAAATTGCAGATTCAAGGACACAAGATGGGTTTTATTATTGCATCAAAATTGTATTCTCAATCAAGATAAGCATCTATAATGTCACCATCTTCCTCCCATACACGGTCAAGCTTTTACTCAAGGCTAAATGTAGGAATACAAGAAACATCCCTTTCTGACTGATCAGAATTAAAAAATGAAAATAAAAAAGAGAGAAAAATATCAAGTTTGAAAAGAAAACAGATGTAGTCATGCTACCAATCATATCCCTGAACAAAATATCCAAGAATGTACTGAAGGTGATTTAAAGCAGGCTTATTATAAACACATGAAATACACTAACTGTAACAGAATTAAGATTTAACATATGCATATCAATATAATTTCTAGACATTCTCTAACCAGAACAGTCCCATATAGCCTTACTCATGTATGCTTACATCACAATAGCCACCATTATTTCAACCAATTATAAAAACAGGCATTATCATGCACCCACGATTGTCATTATTTGCATAAGATGAAAACATAACAAAAATCAAATAATGATCTCCTCATAAAACAGAGAAGGAAATCATTAAAATGAATCAGAAAAGACAAAAATCATCATTGAAAATGAGGAGTGAAATCAAACGGAGTAAAACTATACACTCCTTAACCACAAGAGGGGCAAATACACAAATCAAAGAGACAAAAATGCTTTTAAGCTGAAGTTGAATTCGTATTATACATCCCTTTGCAGATATATACAAACAACATTCAGAATCTCATCTTGAACAAGGAGTACTATAATTTCTTCCCCAAATCACATCAATAATAATCTTTAAAACATCCTTCAAGAAACAAGAGAGTTTTCAGATCACAAAGTTGTACTGAGAGCTTATATATACAAAAAGAAGTAACAGAAAAGTTTGTACTATATTCTTTCGTGCATATTCACAAGCAAGGTACTGAAAGTTATTTATGCATGACAATCATGCAGAAATGCATGATTTTAAAATTCTCTCTTCATACTCGAAGACACCATAGAAAGATGCAAATATACATTTTCTTCCTTTTTTTTTGCAAGAGGATAACATAATTTATACAAAACTTTAATTAGAGAAAAACATATTGGTAGAGTAATTTTGAAATAAGTTTTGCGCAAGTTTCTGTAGTATTTAACACTTCAGTTATCACTACTAAGCACAATGATTATTGATATGACATCAGAAAACTAAAATATGATTCAGTGTTTTATCATCGCGGTAACAGAGATATCAGTGATAATGAAATATTTTCTTAGTAAATCACTGGAGAGTCCGATAGAGCACAGGTTTTTCAGCTTTCTTTAATATAATACATCGTACAACACCATCAAACATATTGAACATGACTGTTATATCCCACATGCAAGCAGTTTTCATATCTTTTTCATATAAATATATATGTCAATACCTTGTTGTGTGATAAAAGATTAAGTATGTAAAAAAATGACTGAATACTTTGAGCCACCTATACATTGTTATCCTATCAATAATTTTCCAAATATACATATAAAGCTTTCTAAAGTGCTTTCATAATCTCTTAATAGATTTGAAGGTCAATAAGTTTGAGGTTCCTTTTTTTCAAGATCAACAGTATTCAAGTGACTAGCTTCCCCAAATATCCTACAAAACATCAAACAGGAGAAGTACCCTGCCGACAACACAACCCTTTTGAAGTTGTAGCTTGACAGGATTCTCTGCTGACATCGGATGCAAAAGGGCTCAAGTGTTTATGGATACAGAGATAGTCGATGTATACAGGAAAATAACTCAAACTCAATGATGCACTGCAAGAGTTTACAATGATATATATCACATATTTACTCCATTTCTTGCCTCCATGATTGAGTGTATAATATCATCTCGGTAACCCCTTGCATCCTGTAACCAATCACACAAGACCACATTGTTTGTGCGGCATTTTAAGCTGGCATATTTCACAGTAAACTCCCTGCTTCCTGCTACACATCTGTACTGCTTTGTAGATTTGTTAAATGGTCCTCAATGTCAAACTCAAATTCACTCAAATTTATTTCACTGTCAGGCTCCAATGCTGATACATCAGAGCAAGATGCATTTGTCGATGTATACATCGACATGGATAATGCATCCTGGGAAATGTCACTGATGGGTCGTCGATAGTCTGGCCCCCTCGCCAGGTGACTCCTCTGAGGGACTAGGAAGGGAGTGGACTGGTCCGGGGAGCCTCCGGTGCCCTCATAGTCCGGTGGGACCTCGGAGACGCTCCCCCCGTGGGATGGCAAGTAATGACCAGGGTGCATGTTGATGGCGTTTAACGGCAACCCGTCGTAATCGTCCATCGGCGGGTAGTTCTCCAGCTCCCTGCGGAAGTGCTGGGCCGCTCTGGCGATGGGCATGTCGTCGTTCTCTGGAGGGTAATCCGTGTCGTCCCCGCCCACATACTCATCGTCATCGTCCTCTGTCTCGTAGTCTTCCTCTTCATTGATGTGGGAGGTGGTGGTGGAAACATTGGTGGGGCTATCTCGAGGAGCTCTTGGGGGGATCTCGGGGATATTGTTGAGGGCTTCGGGATGCTGCACCCAGTCACTGTAATCCCATTGGAATCCTAATGGGATAGAGCATACAAAAACAACTATTAATTCCACTGTGCCACACTCTAAGCGATAGGAATATAAATATGAAAGCTAATATAATGCAAGCAACAGGACAGGATGCTACTTTCCTGAATTAACACTCGCATAAACACATCAATATTACTATAACAAATCTATCAAACCATGAAAAGGATGAACAATTTCAAAGTAAAATGTCCTTTTCCCACCCTTTAGATACCAATTTTTCATTTTTTACCACAGATACAAAGCAAGTTCTGTTTGATAAAGCAAAACCTCTGTAAAACAGAAATTTTTGATAGTGACCATTTTTTGAGAGTCATTTTCTAAGAATGGAATATGATCAAAAGACTTCCAACAAGTATAAAACATTCTAAAAACAAAACAAGACATTGATCACTAGAAAATCTGATGACATAATCACATACATGTAGAAAACAGATATATGTATATATATGCTCCCAATTAAAATCACAAATATGGCTGAATTCTAGAAAATACTATCCATAAAACTACTAGAATCTATCACACCTCTAGCTCACTGACAGAGCAGAATTAGTATATGCATTAATAAAAATGTTGCTATCACAACATAAAACAGCCCCAAATACACAAACAGTTATACCCTGGAATACTTGGAAAAATTTAGGTCCCCATCGATTGGAACAATTTTCAACTGATTTCAGTACTTGGGAAACAACCAAATTCAGATGAGGGAAGGTAATTTTATACTTTCCTTGATTCTAAATATGACCCATGTGAGTTTTATTGACAGGTATTACTGGTAAGTAGCATTTCATACTTGTGGAATAATTAAGATGAATGAAAAGAGAAAAGGCCTATGATGCTTTTGATTTTTTTTAAAAGTATTTCCATATCCTCGACCCCCCCTCCAATTACAACCAAAAGCACAGCTGTAACTGAAATAAAAATTACCAATTAAAAAAAAATATATATCTGTAGGTTACCCCCATCCCTACGGAGAATGCTGATGAATAATCCCAGCAAAGCTGATTCTAAGAATGCCCCATCACCAACTTCAGCACTGCTACCAATCTTTCTTATGAGTGCCTTTCATGAACCCATCACAATGATATCTATGGAACCTCTCAATGCACACTAATGGACAATCTGGAAGTACCAAGGGGTGAAAATGACTTTAGATATCCCTAAACAATATCAGAATGTGTACTTCTTTTATAAGAGTTTTAGGACATAATCACAATTTATCTGTTTGTGCTCATGTTACACAATGAACTGTTTCTACCGATGGCCTAATTAAAAAAAAAAGAACATATGAATAATTGTAAGAATTAATTTTATGAAGAGGAAGGTTTGAATATTGGAGAGGGAAGGGTGCTTGGTAGGTGAGAGATTTTAGTGTGGAGTTGCATTTTTTTAAAAACAAAGTTATCTTCCTGTGCTAGTGTTTTATTCAATGAGTAAGAAATTAAGTGTGTTTTCCCCATAATATTTCAAGATAAACATCAGGAATTTACACAAAAATGTGTTACAAAGTTGAAAGGAAAATGACACAGTTCACAAACAAATTTCTATAATCAGGGGAAGCATACAATATACATCAAAATTAACTTCCTTCATTAACAATATCATGCATATTATGAACAAAGCATCATTCCACTACCATAGTCTATATCAATTGTCATGCATGAAGATTATCAACATGGATTCCAAAGACAGGAATTCTCATAATGCCCAGTCATTTCAACACTACCTCAACTATACTGTAAAATTGTATAAAAGATTTTCTTTCAAATATCATTATGAACACTCCCTTAGAAAATGATAAACATCTGTGACTGCAGATGAAATAAGGTATATCTTCAAGAGCCCATTTGGGGCACTTCAAAAATTACCTGTTTGCCCACCTTATTTTCTTCAGGTGTATACCAACAGGAACAACTTTGAAATGTATATACTTCCCTTTTCCAATAGTTTTTCTTGACTCTGACAAGATAATTTTTAATGAATTATCACTGAAACTCCCAAAATATTTTTATCTATGTAATTCAAATGATAAAAACGCAATATCCGTTAATATTCTGAACAAGATTTTCTGAAGAAACAGTAAAATATTTTTTATTCATATATCTCGAACTATAAGGATATATATATTCATACACATATACATGTAAGATATATATACCACACAAGATGCACAATCGGATGGTATAGAACACGTTCACCATACCAAATATAATGCTGTTGAACCTAACCTGTTGTGAATTCTAATTACTTCATCAATCTTTGTGCAATGCAATGCAAAGAGAGATGAAAAATAAAACAAGTCAAGTGAAAAAAGAATAATCATTGCATTGTCATGGAGAAGTTGAGAGAAACAACGGGCAAAAGCTGATGGATTGTAGCAAATTAATACTCATGTCATGCTCGATTGTTAGAATGGCATTAAGTCAATGATAAGTGAACAAAACAAATCATGTCTATTCTTCAAAGAGATGTGTTACCAGTCTTTACATTCTTTGATTGCATGCAATACATTACAGCTCCATACATTTATTCAAAATCATACCAATAATAAATAAAAATCGGCCTGAAAATAAATGGCTGAGCAGCTTAAAATATGGGATATACATTGTAATATGAAGGGTAAGATGAACAATATTCTTGGAAGTGATATACATTTTGTTTCACAAAGAGTGGGAAATTAACACTGTATAAATATGTTTGTAGTGTGAATGAGAGATCATTTATAGATTGGCCAATAACAACGGTGTCCTCGAAAAGAAAATGATAAGTTTATTGTAAACAATATTTCATAAGATATTCAAGAAGAAAAGAATTACAATTTGAAGAAGAAAAGAATCAGATACTGTGATGAGGACATGGAGTATAGTAAAGGTTGTATACAAATATTAGATGGATGGCAGGAAACTATACACAGGAGAATGGAAGTTGTACAAAAGGAACGTTCTTTTTTTTAATTCACTTCTAAATATGTAAGAAAAGGAAGATTTTTTTTTTGTAATGATACGAGGAAGAAATTAAATAGGAAAAGAAAGTTTTCTAAGGAAAAGAAGTGAAAAACAATGTTTGATGTCAGGAGAGTTATATTGGGAAATATCAGATATCAAGGGAGATTAAATTTTTTTTTAAAAAGAGTTCTGTAAATGGAATAGAATATGTGGAAGGGGTTTGTATCATTACCCTATTCACAATGTGTTAAAAAAAATTCACTCTGTGATGTGTGAAATGTAAATTAACCAGTTGTTCATTTACAATGCAAGAATTTTTTTTTGAACATCAATTCATAGCAAAACTGCATAAAGTTTATCTTTCTTTTTTTATCTAAAAATAGCAAAACTACTGATCTAATTATTTTTTTTGCTCTCAGAAAAAATTACTAGAAAAAAACACTGGTTCACAAATGCTTTCAGTGCATACTTCTTTCGCATATGCTTGCAGAACTGCCTCAGTCACCTGTGCTAAACTAATTAAAGTAGCATTAACTTGAATAGAGTTTACTTTTATGCATCCTTTGCAAATGTAGATTTACAGGGAAAAACAATATTTTGAAATGCAATTTTTTTTTAATTTTGTGAGATTCCAAGTATGTCAGCTTTTCAAGTTATCAGTAGAAACTAAGTGATAATTGCCCTTAATTTGCATCATTAAAAATTTTGTGTAAGACACACAATGTACCACCAAAAGTCATTAGAATTAAATGCACTTTTAGAAATGTAGTTGCATTAATGGCTCATAATTATAGATTATCAATTCAATTTCAATCAAAATTTAATTCAATTCAGTTCATCATTTGTACTCATTTTCTATTGGATGTGAGGCACGACATTTCATCTCTTCCAAATCAATGCTACTACTGCTTAAAGAGAGTGTCCAGACAAAGAAAATATTAACCACAAGGAGTTTTTTAATAAATGGGCTGTCAAAATTGCATTCAACATGTCTTTCCAAGGTTTGGAAACAAAATTTCTTATATTCTGTCTTGGTAAATCTTAGAATTCTTCTCGAGGCATATATAGCAACTCTCTGCTTCTGGACAATCTCTTTAAAAATAAATTGTCATATGCATGATGCCCATATTAGTTGCTTCTGATAAAGAAAAATAAAATAAAATCAGATACATAAGCCAAAGAGTAGCTGCCATGCAGAACCAATACCCATGAAATACAAGTATGTCTAAAATCTGATTGCATTTGTGAACTTATCATTACCCAGTGCTTAAAAAAACCTATATCAACATAGACTTTAAAGAAATATTTTTTTTAAACAGAAATAGAAGAGAGAAAAAAAAACACACGCAAGTGCATTTAACTAAATAGATTTAAAGTGCTAAACTAGCATATTTTCGTTCTTCTATCCACCTTCCCTTTTCAGCATTTTCTATTTGCAAAGTCCATCATTTTGAAGAGCATCATGTCTTTCTCTTTCAAACTAAAACTATTTCTTTTATTTCTTTTTTTTTAACCATAGAAATAATGCAGAAGTAACTTGTAATCTGTGGAGGGCACTGTAAATGAACACTGATTTGTCTCATGCTGATGTATATTATTATACTAATGATGTATCGATGTATGAGTGTATCTTGGTAGTAAGTATTTCATACAAAAGCGGCTCAAATAAAAATCCAAAATACCTTTCTTTCCCCGCTGTAGACCATGAGCTGTAGGATAAATACAATACGCAAAAAGATGAAACAACACAAAGGTTAAAGATCCAGGCAAAGAGAAGGGACAGTGAGGGCGCTCTTCAACACCCGGCGTTTATTTCATTCATGCCGTGCATCTTGGGATATTAGAAAGAGAGAAAAAGAGCATATCAGGCTCCCAATTTTTTAAACACTTTTCAGCCTGCATGCAGCACATAGACATTGGTGCGACCGTAAATATTTTAATGGAATTCATTTTTGGCTGACGGCAGATAGAGACGACGTCCAAATGTTAAGCAGGTCGGTTCATTGCAAGACAAGGCAGCCATCTTAAATATCCCATGATGCATCGCATTCTCGAACTGTCTCCACAGAAACCAACATCACTATTGTACAAAATATCCATAACCAACAATACTGTCAAGAAAATATGATTACCACAGAACTATTTAAGTAGAGGACAAAAGATCACTGCTACATATACAAGACTTCTATCAATCGTGTATCAATACAAAAATGAAACATAACATGTCCTATTGCTTGTATCACCATGAAAATGGACAAACTTCTTGTATTTTGATAAAATAATGAAAACTAGAATTTGAAATCAAACAAGAATGTTATGTATCATCATGCCAAATGTGCAGTCAACAATGAAATTTAAATTTTGACAAAGTCCCCCCAATAAGAGTGTATATATATTTCATGTTAACTGTACTTGCCAACTTTTCAATTGAATGTAACCGTGTGGGATTGCATAGGGGGAAAGAGTAGAACAAAAATCAATTATAAATTAGACTAAAATCATTAGACTATTACATGTAGCTATCATAGAACAAGATTAAAACCTAATACAAATCGATAGGTCCAAGCAATAAACATCAGTAGAGTTGAATAAATGTCATGCAGACAAAATATACAGAATTCACACTTTTGACTTTGCTACATACCACAGGGGGCCAGTGCAGTAATTGTATGAATTGTGCACAAGTGCTTAAATGGGTCAATTTTCAAATGGCAGAACAATTACTACTTGAAAGTTCTCAAGAAGAAGTTCAACGTAATGCAGTCTAATTGCGTTCATAATTCTTTAGAAATGAACGATCCACTTACAAGAATAAAAAGATTTGATTTCACTGTTTCACCTTTACTCATCAAATTCTGACTGTGAATTTCCATTTCATTTGCTTTTAAGCATCCACATTTTCAAAAAAAGTCTGATTTTGCTGATTTGACTTCCTTTCAAAAGCTCGGCATCAGACAGATGCTGTTAAAATATGTATCTGAATTCATCACAATGTTAGCCAAACAACTTGAATTCAAATTCTTTAATATACCAGTGTTATTGATGTTTAATTGATAAGATATTTTGTCTGTATCCACAAGGGTCTCAGGGATTCTCAGCCTGCACCCCTTACACTTTACAGCACTCTCAACCTGAATGTAGCATGTAGCAAACTTTATGGTATATTAATAAAAAATATTACCTTGGTGTGAATTCTGTACTTTTCAAATGATTATAAACCAAGTACAAAACAAACATAATTGTGATAAAAGATCTTGCGAGATGTGGAAATACCAAACATACATGTAACCACTCAATTCATGCATTTACATACACAAAGGTATACATGTTGTTACTTGATATATGTATTACAGACAAACCAATTACACATGTTCATTTAGGAAGTAAATACAAATTATGACATGACAAGAATAATAAAACCCATGCAAATTACATCAGGAAATAAAATAGGACTACACATTTAACATATATATATCGCACATGAATAATTATGATGTTGGACTATTATATAATGAAGTTGTGTTCAGATGGAGGCATATGTCCTAAATGGTCCTAAAAAACTCAAAGAAAATCACTATGTTCAATTGGAAATCATCGGAAAGTAGGAACAAATTGTTGTCTATCTTCAAACTTCACAAGCAGTCTGCTGGACTTTAAAAACAAGTCTATTTTGTGCTGTATCCTTCAAATGCTTTTCCAATGAAATTTGAAATTTGAACAACGAACCAAGCAAGGCTAAACATGACTGAACAAGATCAAATGATTTCCATCTGAACACACCTGTACACAGTGGATATCTCATTATTATATGTTGAGTTTAGGTCAAGGGGTTATGATTGATAAACAATGAGGATACATATATGACGAGGGAGGGGTTTCGTTCAAACTGAGATGGAGAGAGGAGTATAGGGGAGAAGAAGGAGGGCATTAAACTTGATGATGATTACACAAAGCTATAATAACCTTATTATAGTCTTCTAAATGATGTATTATAACATCATTACATATTCATAATTTGTCTATTTTTTATAAATATTTGGGTGAATATAAAGATTGGATTATTAGGGCTGGAATGAGAATAAAGAAGGTAATTGCATAAATATTGTATCAAATTTTTAAGGGTGGGAAATGTATGGGAGGTTAAAAATATTTGTAAATTAAGTAAATTTATGTTGATGGGGAATAGAGAAAACAGGATTGTCTACATGTACATGTGCTCGATGGTCTCCTTATGTGTAAATGATCAAAATTACAATGTACTTGATTATTGTGCTATCCTAATATCATTCATCTAGCAAAAATATCAATGCCTTCTTTCTTACTTATGTCTTGTCTTGCTGTAGACGCCCACAATCAAAGTGTTGATTATTATGGCACAGAATGAATTTTGTTTATACATGTTATGTAATCGATTATTCATGAAGTATTCTAACTTTTCTACATCATCTAATTCTATGTTTGATTTATGTTATTGCTTCACTGCACTTATTTTGCTAAGGGGGGGGGGGGATGGGGAGTGTCTCATCTCTCATTAATCTTTACATTTTGTTTTGTGATGTGGAAACACAATTCAATTGATTTGAATGAGGTACTTTAGATGCACCATGTGTTATGGCATCATTATACATCAAGAGGCGACCTTTTTTTCGTGAATTTAAATAAAGGAAGGCAATAGCATGCATTCAGAAGAACAAAGTGCACAGTGATTTTACATCAACTAAAATAAAAATCAAATTTGTGCAGCCCTTATCCACTAAAACTTATTCAAATAATTTCATATTTATAGTGGACAGCAGGATTTGATAGAATGGCACAGGGCTTTAGAAAAAATATTCTGACAAAACTTTCAGCCAATCTTATGTAAAGGTGTCAGGAAAATATCACCTCCACTATAGCCTATACAAATAGATTTTTCTTTATTCAGGTTTTGAATAAATATTGTAAGATGCAAAGGCAAAATTAAGACCCAATATTCTGGTCAGGAAAATCATATTTTTTTAATCATTATTCTTTTTTTTTTGCAGGAGGGCTTACTCCTTTGGTCTTTACATAATAGTTCCCTCTTCAAGGTTTGGCTGTATTAAGGACCACTTATACTATTATAGAGAAGGTGCAACGAAAATGATAGTATTTACACTATACAGAACAAACAATGAGAAAAAAGTATGCACCAAGATACATCATTCTTTAATAAAACATAGTGTATATGTAAACATAAAAACAAACATCAAATAACCAAGGAATTAACATTTGAAAATATAGAAGGGACTGAAATAAAGACCAGGGCCTTGTCACACAAAGGTTTGCAATCTATTGCAAATTTGAAACAACGATTCTGATTGGTTAATGGGCAGCCTTTTGAACAGTAAGTGCATGCAACGATGACCTTGGTTGGCCATTGCCATTTTGCAATTGACTGTGAACCTTTGAGTTAGAGGGCCCAGGGGAGCATTTCATCAAGCGTTTTGTGAGTGATTTTTACTGATAAAATTTGCTCTCAGCCAATCAGATGCAAGGATTTCAGTAGCTTAAAACAGTTGTCAGTAAAAATCACTGACAAAACGCTTGATAAAACGCTCCCCTGGACTAGACTAAAGACCATCTATACATGATATAGCATGCACTCTCACTATGAGGTTGTGGATGGGTTTGAGTGTCAATTGAATGGTTGCCTTCTCTCTCTGCTTCAGGAGATCCTTGCGGTGATCTATGGATATAAACCGTCTGGTGCGTATCGTGAAACTCAGTCGTGGTCTCTAGAGGGCTCCCCGCTGGGAGGAAAGGATCGTTCTCCCCCGGTTCATCATCATCATCTAGTTCGTCATCTGTCTGGCAGCTGACGTCGGCGACGACAAGAACGGGTCCATCTACACCAAACTCTGATGGATCAACATTAGTGTTCAAATCAACAGGCTGCGGTTCCACCTCCATCGGGCCACCGCTTCTTCGAGACAGCTGGTCGTTACTGCGATCTGCCTTCTGGGCGAGGATACCAGCATAGGAGCGCTCGCTCTCCGAATCCGTGGGTGCCTCGGACTGAGAGCTGAGAACTTCAAACTGGTTTATCTCTGGCTCCATGTTGAAGCGCACACACTTGACGTTGGATGTCACCGCGGGCTCGTCTTCCACCGAATGCTGTGAGTTACGTTTAGACGAATTTTCATCCTCCATGGAGAAAGTGGAGTTTCTCTTAGACGCCAGAGCGGCCATCTGCTCTAAATCGCTGAGTCCTATGATCTCGCCCTCGCTGCTCACATTATGAACATCCTCCGATCCATCCGTGTCATTGTCCGTACTTGTGTCCTTCTCACTGACCTTGTCAGGATTCTCACCATCTTTAATCCCCTTCTTAGTCTTACCTGGTTTGGCCAACGCAGATGCCTTAGGTTTATTGCTTGATTTTAACCCTCCTACGCATTCCAAACATTACAGGTACAAATAACCAGTTTGAATTGGATTTGAGTTTACGTTCATTTACAGACCATTCCGTCATGCGAGCAATAAGAGACAGAAAAAATGTTAAGATGAGAAGAGAAGATGGGAGAAGAATGCAATTAGTATTCATGTGAACATATATAGAATATAGTGCGGGAATGGAGGGGTTAACTGGATACATCCTTTCAGTATCTACTGAGTGTAATGAAATATGAACATGATCATCCATAGATCCATGCATAAAATGGCTGTGGGTTAGAATATAGGTGAAGAGGAGAATACATTTGTCAAATGTTAGACAATTCTTCAATATATGCTTTGGAGGAGTATAATTCTTATGGTGATTGAATTTTGTTCTCATGATTAATTCAAAGTTAAAACACACAACATGCAGTAATATGTTCCCCAACACCACATCTGAAGATGAAAAATCAATTCACTTTCAGCATTCAAGATGAATGATGACTAAATGATATGTGTTCATACTACTGCAAAGTAAAGAGTATTTCTAACTATTTATTCAAAGATCGCATAATCATAAGGTTATTTTTCTTGAATGAGGTGCATTTGCATGATTTGTATGATTAATCAAAAGAAAATATAATTAAATAAATCAATACAGAGGCCTCTAATTCTATATGAGGCTTTCTAAATACTTTCAATATGTTTTCTTTATGCTTAATTGGCTCAATTCATTTATGACTAGGAAATTAAAAATAATTGATTTTTCTATTGTTCCAGTCCTTTATTTTCAGATGTTAAAAAGAAATATGGAATTTAAACTTGAAAGATTTGCTTCTTCACAGGCAATATTCTACAAAAGTAATAATAATTCACACATTGGAAAGAGGATGATTTGTTAGAACATGATTATTTCTTGAAAAGTGCTCTCACACTCCAAGAAAGACCACTCGTGACTTTTTTTGTTAAATGGTTTTGACCAGATGGAACAAGTTAATCCTACCTCGGAGTCCATCATCCTCATTCTCTGTGTTAACGGAGCTCATGGAGACCATATCAGCCTGGTTAGGATTGACTGCCCGGTAGGCAGGGGGGCTCTCTACCGGTGGATGCCGGATGTTCATAGGGGTGTTGAGACCACGCCTCACAGGGGGTAAGATGCTTGGTTGAGAGTGCTGCAAGGGGTGCGGGCTGAGACCCTTATTGCTGTCACGACCTTCAGTGGAGGGGATACAGAACAAATACTTCATCAACTGACATAAATAACACTGGCATTAGCAAATTACATAACAAAGCTTAATCCCCATTTCTTTGCATCATTATTATCAAACATAGATGAACTATCTCATTCTGTAAAAGATGCAGTCTTACATTCAATTTGGCTTTTGCTTTGCTCAATAAAACAGCTGCATCTATAACCACAAAAAATAGTTTTACCATCCGACTAATAACCACTAAATGTTATTAGTATTGTACTAATTTTATCAATAAATTGATTTTAATTTGATCAATGAATCGTGTAAATGATATCAGTAAATAACATTAATTTTGTAACAATGCAAATCATGATAAATCATCTATTACTGGGAGTTTAATCAATTGCTATCCTTCATATAAAGAACCATCATTGGACCAAGTTAAAGCAAACCCAATTCCCTGCATCACTGTTATTATCCTTTGATTTCCCATCAATTTAACTTGTGGTAATCAGGTATAGCTATTGGATGAAGCCTACATTATAGAGGAGAATAATGAATGTATCCGACTCCAACTAACTGTGGAACAATAATATCTCTTGTTCATGTACAAGATTTAACACAAAGAGAAGATAAGCCTTCTACACTCACCATCAATAAAACTGTTATGTGTGCTAGGAGTATCAAACTCCCATGTAGGTTTAGCAATGGAATCACTATCTGATGCAGAGTTTGATGGCACAGGTGCCAGAGAAGGCGGCATACTGATCGGCTGTCCATGGAAGGGTATGTCGTCACGATCTAGATTATTCAATGAATTGTGGTTGCTACGAGTGTAGGATGCCGGGCGCGTCGGTAGAGGTGGAGGCGTCGGACTTGGCGGTGTGGCGATTGGGTTGAGCGGCATATTCAGAGGGTAATCTGAGTCCGATAACTTGCTGTCACGCTTGTAATCATCCTCGTAGCTTCGGCCCATGCCGTCGCGAGCCGGGTAACGCGATCGTCTCCTCTTGTTGCGGTGGTATCGGCATGCGGCAAGGATAAATACGATGATGATAATAGCAACCAGAACACTGATGATGATGATGATGAGGCGCATGGGAAACCCGGCCGTTATCTGAGGGTAACCGTCGCACTCGACACCATCTACGCAATTGGTACTCTCACATCGCTCTCCTGACCAATCCACGAGGCAGTCGCAGGTGATGCTGTAACCATAGTCCAGACACGTTCCACCATTCTCACACGGGTTAGGTGAACATGCCATTGGCCATTTACGCTGGCATTTGCCAATGTTATGAGGCTGAACTGAATCACCCAAGAGAGGTAGAGGTGAATCGTTGAGGCTAAGTCCCCCCATGCATCCTGTGAAACCAACATCAGCAGAACGTCGTACCCTACCACCGGTGGGTGGACTAGACCCAATGCTGACGGTGTTGATGTTGAGGTCTTGGTTTTCACCTGGAGCAGTGCCTTCTGCCGTGTACTTCTCATCAAGGGTCAGCACAGCATGGTTCTTCTCTCGGTTGAGAGAGATCTTGTGCCAGCCGAAGTCATTCACCTTCTTCTGAGTGATGCGAATCTTGGCTTCTCCGGTACCGCAATTCAAGCGATACGTCAGGTATCCATTCTCAATCTATATAGAGGGGAAAACAGATTTGACTTGACAGATTTAGTTTCTCATTTACGTTCTTCAATTCTCTCATTCAGTCATAGAATAATCTTAAAAAGAAGAAAATACAAGCAACACATATTAAGACACTAATGTCCTGATAATCCCTTCTTTTTTTTTCTGTACCTCTCCTTCAATTTCTTTAATGTTTTTACTTGGCTTTTAAAAATCTTAGTTACAGCCTTTCATTTTTCACAATATCTTTGATAAGAAATATTATTTGCTCTGGACCAACATCAAATGTTAAAGGGAATCTTGAGTTCTGGGAAAGGTAAAAACTAATTTGTGAGGTTTCTCATTCCTTTCATGTTAGTTTGGAAAAATTAGGGAGTTTTCGAATGTGTCAATGTGAACGCCGTCCTAGATCCTCCCAGCGACAATGGACTGCTTTGTGTTAACTTGTATACAAAGTAGGTGAAGCATGAAGCTAATAATGGGTGAAGCAAGGTTCACGTTTTAGAGAAAACGGCAACACCATGTTTGACGCGTTCTCGATCTGACTAGTGGACGAGGGAGAAGCCAGTGGACGGGTGAGCCATTCTTGCACAAAGCCCGGTATGCAGTTAACACAAAGCAGTCCATTGTAGCTGGGAGGTTCTAGGACGGCGTTCACGTCGACACATTCAAAAACTCACTATTATCATAGTAAAAATGTCCCCTGAAAAGGATTGCTCTTCGAATGCACTCACATTCAAAATATGATAAGGAGCTGAAATTTTCGGGCCGAACATATGTGTGTAGTCCCATATACACATTTCTGTGTGCAGTGCATGTAACTCTTGGCATGATTAAGTCAATTTCTTATCATTTCGGCGATTCCAAATCCTTACAGCATACACCAATTCTTATGTGCTATATAATCAACATTTTCCAATTGCTTTAAGACAGTTTCTTTCACAATTCAATCTCATGACCAGAACTCAAATTTATCTTTAACATACCTCCAGGACGCTGTAGTCGAATTCCCCAGCTCCATCCATGATGATGCCATTTGGACGGTCAGTGTTGACGCTAGCTGAGAATCGAGTGGACGTTGTGGACAACACCAGGTCAGTGTAGGTCACATAGCTCTGACCGTTGAAGTTCATGGCTTCGTCAGGTCCAGCTTTAGGGGGAAAAATGTAGTGGGCATTAGATTTAGCTGAATTAACAAAATTTGTCATTTAAATTATGTTACTTAATTTAATTAAAGATGGCGGTTTGCCCAGAATTCTACATGTTACAAACTTGGGTTCTAAAATACAAGAGCCATTTATGCAATATCTTCATTATCATCTAATCAGGATTAAAGCGTCTATTGCTTTTTAATACCTATATGAAAATTATTACTGTTTTGTTTCCCAATACACTATCATGTGCCTAGATGCAATGAAGGGTCATCTTCCCTTTGGTTCAAGTGCCTTATAGAATGTTACTCAGTGACCTCTATTGCAATGAAGGGTCATTTTCCCTTTGGTTCAAGTGCCTTAGAGAATGTTACTCAGTGCCCTCTATTGCAATGAAGGGTCATCTTCCCTTTGGTTCAAGTGCCTTATAGAATGTTACTCAGTGCCCTCTATTGCAATGAAAGGTCATTTTCCCTTTGGTTCAAGTGCCTTAGAGAATGTTACTCAGTGCCCTCTATTGCAATGAAAGGTCATTTTCCCTTTGGTTCAAGTGCCTTAGAGAATGTTACTCAGTGCCCATATGCAATGAAGGGTCATCTTCCCTTTGGTTCAAGTGCCTTATAGAATGTTACTCAGTGCCCTCTATTGCAATGAAAGGTCATTTTCCCTTTGGTTCAAGTGCCTTAGAGAATGTTACTCAGTGCCCATATGCAATGAAGGGTCATCTTCCCTTTGGTTCAAGTGCCTTAGAGAATGTTACTCAGTGCCCTCTATTGCAATGAAAGGTCATTTTCCCTTTGGTTCAAGTGCCTTAGAGAATGTTACTCAGTGCCCATATGCAATGAAGGGTCATCTTCCTTTGGTTCAAGTGCCTTAGAGAATGTTACTCAGTGCCCTCTATTGCAATGAAAGGTCATTTTCCCTTTGGTTCAAGTGCCTTAGAGAATGTTACTCAGTGCCCATATGCAATGAAGGGTCATCTTCCCTTTGGTTCAAGTGCCTTAGAGAATGTTACTCAGTGACCTCTATTGCAATGAAAGGTCATTTTCCCTTTGGTTCAAGTGCCTTAGAGAATGTTACTCAGTGCCCATATGCAATGAAGGGTCATCTTCCCTTTGGTTCAAGTGCCTTAGAGAATGTTACTCAGTGCCCTCTATTGCAATGAAAGGTCATTTTCCCTTTGGTTCAAGTGCCTTAGAGAATGTTAGTCAGTGCCCATATGCAATGAAGGGTCATCTTCCCTTTGGTTCAAGTGCCTTAGAGAATGTTACTCAGTGCCCATATGCAATGAAGGGTCATCTTCCCTTTGGTTCAAGTGCCTTAGAGAATGTTACTCAGTGCCCTCTATTGCAATGAAAGGTCATTTTCCCTTTGGTTCAAGTGCCTTAGAGAATGTTACTCAGTGCCCATATGCAATGAAGGGTCATCTTCCCTTTGGTTCAAGTGCCTTAGAGAATGTTACTCAGTGACCTCTATTGCAATGAAAGGTCATTTTCCCTTTGGTTCAAGTGCCTTAGAGAATGTTACTCAGTGCCCATATGCAATGAAAGGTCATCTTCCCTTTGGTTCAAGTGCCTTATAGAATGTTACTCAGTGCCCTCTATTGCAATGAAGGGTCATTTTCCGTTGTATATTGGTATATTCCATTCCATTAACATCTTTTTCTTATTACAGTCCACTAGCTACCAACCATTGAAAAACTAATCCCCAGATAGCTTGGGCTACAGTCTATGGAAAATGCATGTTGTACCAACATCAAATCGTATTGTTTGGACAAGCTTAAAGAACAAAGAGAGACAGTGAAAATGTTCTGTAAGCACTTACGCAGGCAGGACAAGGAGTCGTCCATGCATTCGCAGACATAGCCCATGGAGCCGTCCTTGCGACAGTTCATGTTGGCATGGCAAGGATTACTCGCGCAAGGGTCTTCAGTCACAGACGGAGCGGGAAGTGTGGGAGTTGTTGTTGCCTTTGTTGTGGTAGGTTTCTTAGTGGTTGTCACACATGAATCTGAAAGGCAAGATAGATTCATTACTGTATACTACAGAGGGTGATGTTCTACTGGACAAAACACTGAAATGATGAAACTTCACTGTGAAAACAAATTGACAACTAGAGACAGGTTATAGGTGATTTCAAAGAATGAGAAAACATGTCTACTTTATGAAGACATTGTCAAAGCACATTTAAATATTCATATAACATGCTATATAAATGTGAATCATCATCATCGTTGTCATGAGTATCAGTTGTATATTAAAATGAGCAAAGCAAAATCATGTTTCAATCTTTTGACAATTATTTGTCACGAAAGAGTATGACCGAATCATCTTTAAACACTTGATTGTATATAGTCTATTGCACGTTTGCCTTGAAACTATACACTTCATCCTGCAGTGCAAGTATCCTTTGGTATCGACTATATCCACTTACCTACAACACAACTGCAGGTGAAATCCCTGTACAGTCTGGAAGACACAAAGCTCTCATCATCAGTGGAGAAGGTCAAGATGGTAGAGTAATCCAACCTGACCACATTGCTGCAAGCATAGCTCTCCTCACATGAGTCTACAGTACACAGGTCACTCACTGCAGATACTACATCATGCTTCATCCTCTCATGGAGAGAAGCACTAAGGGCCTCCACTTGTCTCTGGATCTGCTTAGGTTTGAAGAAACTCTCCCTTCCCTTGCTTCGGTGGATCGAGAAGACCACGTCTGTATTCTCTATGTTTTCAGCCGATGGGTGGATGGTAATGATGGTAACATCTTCAGGGGTTGCTCCCGAGAAGTGATTGGCCACGGTGTACATGAAAATGCCAGCATTTGGAAGGAATTCCTCAGGGGTGACATCGGCAAAGGTGATGGTGACACTGTTATTAAGCATGGCTTGGTTCAGCATCCTGACAGTGACATTTGCCTCGGCGTAGACAGTGAATTGACCATCACTGACGCTGGCGTTGATGTGGTAGAATCCCTCATCCAAGTCGGGAGGGGCAATGATAACGCCATCATCGCGACCGATACGGAAGACGTTGTCGTTCTGGAGCTCAAAGACCAGTTCATCATAAGGATCACGGTCAGAAGCGGAGATCTGTCCAATCCAGCCACCGGGGAAGGTCTCCTCGAAGGAATTGATGGCAATTTTGACCGGTGTGACAACCTCCGGGATGTTCATGGGATCAATCACAATGATCTTGATGTATGACAGCGAGTAGAGCGGTGATCTTGCACTATCAGACACCTTGATGGTCAGATTGTACTGTGACTCAATGTCTCGGTTGAACCTGATTCTGTTTCTTAACATGTTGGTAGATGTAATGGCAAATGCCCCGTTGTCGTTGCCCCTGACAATTCTAAATGTGAATGGAGGACCATTGACTAGCGTATCCAGGTCTGTAGCATTCAGCTGGAGAAGGTCAGATTCCACTGGTGTGTCCTCCTGTAGATAACAATGAAATCATATCTCAAATGACTCAAGTTTCTTCATGAAGTTACAGAAAAAGCAAAACCAGTTTAAAACTCACTGATCACTGGAAGCATCCACAAACATGCTCAATCCATTACCAATTTGTTTTTAAGTATATTGTAAAGAGTAAGCTATCGGCAGTATAATTGGTGTATTGTAATATGTGACTCCTCTTATTACTGAGACCCAGTGTAAAGAAATAAAATTGTACTATTTTCCTCTACACTGACATTATTTGTGCTCTAAAGTACACAAAGAAAAGAAAATAGACAAAATGATATAGATAATTTGAAAAAGATTGAGCAAACCTGTCGTATGATGGTGTAATTCTGTCTTGGAAGGAGAGGAGGATTATCATTGATATCATCGACGATGATCTTGACGGTGACATCGGTGTATTTCGGTTCATCACCAGCATCACTAGCTCTCACACCCAGGGAGTATGAAGAGATCTGAAGAGGTAACAACAAAATAATGATCAATAGTCATTTTACCTAGGGTGCTAGAAACAGTGTTTATAGGCAAGAAAATAAGGGACCTATGTCTTTCAGCCTTCTCCAAGGGTCTAGGTGCCTTGCTAAAAAGCCCTGGTGCACCAAATTGGTATGAATACAGAACCTTCTGGTTCTCTAAGACCACTGCACTAACCACCCAATACTATTTCTATAACAACATGATAGAGATGATGATGATAATGGTGATATATGATCAATGATTATGATAAGAATTTCTAAGAAACCTTGTTCGACACTATCTTATCTATACCACTTACCTGTTCTCTGTCGAGTTCAGCTGCTAAGCTGACCAATCCATTGGTAGGGTTGATGGTGAACTGGTTGAAGAGGTTACCATGGATGATGGAGTAAGACACTCTGCCGTTAGCTTCACTGTCAGCATCTGTAGCCATCACCTGGAGTATGATAACAATAACACATCTCAGTAATTCTTAGTATGATCAAGGTCCATGGACAAAGTTACAGAGTGGCAAAGATTTCTCGTTGGTAGAACTGTTAATGGACAGATGTCTATGGTACATAACAACCTTTAAACCCTAAAATGCCTAGGGCTGCAAATCATGCTCAAGAAGTTATATGTTGTGCTGTACATTAGGACTAAGAATAACTTAGCAGTTTTATCTTCCAGAAACAGCACTGGTACATTGTCCAGCTTGTTAACATGGAATTAGTCCACATAAATTTTTTGAATAAAACTAGAACCAAAGAACTGGAATCTTGACAGTTTAAAATGCAATTTTAAGGATATTAAAAAATATGCTGGCATCTTCAGGGATAAGACTACAATGGAAATGGACAATGCCACAAACTAAATAATGGGATTTGAACCCATGACCCTACTAATAAAGAGACAAGCTCCTAAACCACTGAACCTCATTAAGACCTACCTGTATGATATCCCCATCAACACGAGCTGCCTCATTGACATTGGTGGAGTAGATGTCCTCACTAAACAGCGGTGAGTTGTCATTGGCATCAGTGATGAAGATGTTAATGGTAGTAGTATCAGAGAGAGGGTTGGTGCCCAAGTCTGTCGCCTCGACTGTCAGGTAGTACTTGTTAGACATCTCAAAGTCCAGTTCAAAAGCAACAGTGATCTCACCTGATGTACAAAGAGAGACACAAATCTTTATATTTCATGTTGCTCCATCATCCTAAGTGAAGTGAAGGAAATCAGCTTTGAATACAAATTTATGATTTTTCATAACTACTACATATTTCAACCCTTCAATACCATGGTCAGGAAGACCTATACAGAGAAAAAAATGATATTTGCGCTTGTGGCATTTAAGTGCATAATGAGAATTGGTGTAGATATCATTTAGAGGTAAAGCTTGATTATAGACTAGATTATGGAAACTTTAAAATCCATGTAAATATAAAAAAAAGAAATAATTTTAAGGTCAAAAGGTCAATACATCTGGTTATCAAATCTATAGACTTACCTGTGGTGCTGTCAATCTTGAACTTTCCATGCTCATTGCCAGAAACGATTTGGTACATGATCTGGGCATTAAGTCCTACGTCCTGACTGACTGCAACCACAGTGACCACACTACTTCCGACCTCCGCATCCTCAGCAATGGAAGCATTGTAAAGATCACTCTCAAACTGTGGCTCGTTGTCATTCTCGTCCAAGACGTTTACGATGAGCTGCACTGAGGTGGAGAGATCTGCCTGGAGGATGTCGGTGACTGCCAGTGTCAGGTTGTAATGGCTGCGGATCTCTCGATCCAAGGCTTGGGTCAGGGTCAGGATACCCGACTGGCCATCCAATGAGAAGGTTCCTTCACCGTTGCCATCTCTTATACTGAACCTATGTCGTCTGTTGGCATCTGGATGTAAAAAATCGATCATAGACTTAGTTTCATAAAAGTTTTTACAAACTCTCTTCATGACAGACTTTATATTCCACATTTTGCTCAAACAAAACATTTCAGAATTATACTATATTGAAAAAAATCAGTTGCCTTTTAAGAGAAGCAATGTAAAGAAAATGCAGCTGAAAAGCAATAAAACAACAATAACACATGGAAAAACCAACAGCATGGAAGAAACAAATATATATGTGAACTGCTGACTCATCCACAAAGAAACAGAGGAGCATGGCTATATTAGACTTGAGTGCTCGGGTTTAAAAAAAAGAAAGAACCTATCATGTCTAAGGCACAAGGATTTGCACAACGACTGCCCTGCTGTACAATAGATTGGTCCTGTCAGTGTGAACTATCTTACCTTTATCAGGATCGATGGCCTGTACTCTAGTCAGTAACGTGTTGACTGTTGTGTTCTCACTCACGCTGACGTTGTAGACGTGCTGCGTAAAGGCTGGAGGATTATCGTTCACATCCAGCAGACCGAGTGAGATGTCCGAGGAGCAGGATAGTCCACCGCCATCACTGGCAATCACCTGGAAGCGATAGAATCGCTGGGCCTCGTAATCCAGGGCTCCAGAGGTGCGGACAGTGCCTGTGTTTTCACCTGTAATTAGTGTATGAAGAATGAGGTTAACACTCCAATTCATGGAAATTTTCAAACTCGTCTGATTCAAAATGGAATATATATCATACCACTGGGAAATGTATATACATGTAGTTTACATAAACACTGACCTCAGTATTTAACAAAGTATATTGTAAAAAATGTATACAACTTCTAAACATAACAAATTTTAAGATGCTTTCATTAATAAAAATAATGTACATGTATAGTGATAATGCATTTTTTATTTTGCATTATGTATTCATGTAGTAGTAATTGGCACACTATAAAATATCTATCATTATTATCATTCAATATATCTTATTATGTAAATACAAGTAGAACGGTACTCATTGTTGCATAAGGAAGTTCTATTATTTCATAGATAATTTGTCATTTCTTACCTGGGTTTTTCTCAATAGTGAATAGTTCTGAGCCTTCACCTTCCAGAGAGAATGTAATCTCAGCATTACTACCAATGTCTGCATCAGAAGCCGACACATGAAGGATGTAACGACCTGGCGCTAGGTTCTCTCGGATGTTCTCAGTGTACAATGTCTACAGAAAAAAACAAAGGCATTGCATTACAGACACATCGTACCAAGTACATTACATAATTTAGCTAGCTGATACAAGCAGAACATGATGTAAACAAGTGAGGAAACTCAAATATTGTTTAGACTGGTTTACAGATAAACATTCCTAGTACATCTGAAAGTTTATATTGTACATACAAACAGAACTTCACACAGACATATAATGAATCTTTGGATACTGTTTGGGATGGTGTGATCCTTCTGTTCATCAATTCAAAATCAAATATCAAGCAATTTACAATTGAAAAAGTATTAAGTATTTACACACATTTTCACAAAAAGATTTGAAATCATAAGAGTAATACAAGTAGGAGTGTTTACATGGCTCACAAGAATAGATTTCTATTATTCTTTCATCTAAAATGTGTTCCATTAATTAAGTATCCTTAATTTAATTCCAGTTATGCTGGTAGAATAGATAGAAATTAGCTGCTTGGTCAGTTCTTACCTGGGCACATACAGGAGAGTTGTCATTGATGTCTTGTACTAAGATCACAACCTGAGCGTTGTCTGAGAAGAGACCATCAGTAGCCGTCACGTTAAGGCGGTACGTATCCTTCAGCTCCCGGTCTAGAGGATTAGCAACATAGATTTTGCCAGAGTTGCTCTCAATGGCAAAATGATTGAAAGGATCTCCCGATGTGATGTAATAGACGACTTGAGCGTTAGCCCCAATGTCACCATCAACAGCCTCTACAGAGACAGCTACGGTGCCGATGGGATCGCTCTCAAGGACTTCTCCTGGGTACACCTTCTGAGTGAATCGTGGTGGCGAGTCATTGAAGTCCATCACAGTGACATGAACTGTGGCGGTCGCTGAGAAATCAGAGTTGGTGACATCTCTGGCGAGGACAAGGATGTCGTAGGTGATGGCCGTCTCCCGGTCAAGTCCCTCCTGGATGGTCAAGATACCAGTCATCTCATTGACCTCAAACTTCTCAAACACTTCCAGGTCATTCTCAGCGTCAAGGTAGTACAGGACTTGGCCATTGGATCCAGAATCTGCATCCCTTGCAACCACCCTCAATATGCGATCGTCCACCGGGGTGTTTTCCGGGACGTTGATGTTGTACGTCACATCTTCAAACACTGGCATGTTATCATTGACATCCGTCACTGTCACAAGGACAGTGAAGTATGCTGATATCGATGGCTCTGAGTTTGTGCTGGCTTTGATGATCAGCTTGTACCAGGAGACAGACTCAAAGTCCAAGGCACTCACCAGGGTGAGATTGCCATGCTCATCAATGGAGAAGTGAGATGGATCATTGGTGTGGTGCTCATTCCCTGGCACTAAGGAGTATGTGAGGGAAGCATTGCTAAGGGCCTGGAAGGTGGACAGGACAGTTCCCACTACTGCATTCTCTGCGACGTCAATGTCTGGTTCGTTGACCATCCCGTCAAAGACTGGCAGTTCATCATCAGGAGTGAGGACATAGATCTCTGCTGCTGTCACCCAGTTCAGAGGGGGATTACCACCATCAGTAACACCAACAAAGAACTGGAAGGTGGATCCCTCTGAAGAACAAATAAAAAAAACAAGCCATAAATAAAAATAAAATTCACCCATATTTTTGGCATTTTTAAACTACTGAATTTAGCCGTTACATGTGAACCCTCAGGAACCTATGTAACTACGATAGTTTCCTCAAATAGAGGATCTGTAGAATGGATGAGCAATTGTACCCAATGCCGGATATAGCAACATCAATCCTAGATTGTCTCATCTTTTTAACCCTTTCAGGACAGGAATTATTTAAGTGCTACATTGATCACATATTGTTCCCCAAATTGGCAACAATAGTATTTTTCTTTTAGTGCTACATGGTTCTAAAAAGGTGTAATGACTTTGAAAACATTATACATGGTTACAAAATTTGTCGAAAAGTTGAAAAAATTGCCAATTTTGATAAAAAACAATGATTTTGAACCTCTCAATGTGTTGCCAACTTAAGAATTTTAAAGCTTATTCTTGTTTGTAAAATTCCTCGCATCAAATGCAGTATGGTCATGCAGCAAAAATGGACGTAATGTTTACAAATATTTTTGCTCTTTCTACTCATGCAACTGGTATATTATTTAGAGCTCTGAATCAAAAATTTTTGAGCCAACCCACAAAATGTGGTCAATTGTCTTGAAAGGGTTAATTAGTTACTGGCGACCTTTCCATTGTCTGCTGAGAGCTAGAAGGCTGTAAATGTAAATGTTAAAGTAAACGCCCTTCCTGCTCTCAGGACTTGACAGTAAGATATATTTTTAACAGGTAATATATTGTGCTGGCAAATCTAGCATACACTGTGGTGATGATTCAAAGCCAATTATATATCATAACGTACCTTCTCCTTCTAGAGATGATGATGCTGAAATGCTTCCTGTCTTTGGATCAATCTCGAAGAGATCCAAGGCCGACTGATCTGTACTGCTTTCAAAGGAGTAAGTCAGCAAGGCGTTGCTTCCAGAGTCTACATCGGTTGCAGTGACCTGATGAACGCAGGGGGGAAATGAGGAATGGATGTCAAGTTTTGCCACAGAAACAAGGACTGATCCATTATTTCATATGAAAAATGTGTATTGTGGTTTATGCCTAAAAAGGAATGTCTTCATGTGACAGCCAATCGATTCTGAAGGACTGGAGAATATGAAATATAAACTTATCTATATGTTTTCAAAATTGGTTAATAATAACAATAGTATTGGATATTTATATAGCGCCCTTGCAAGGTGCCCAAGGTGCTTCAATTGCTAAGTGTGCCAGCAACAATTTATTCATGCTGTTTGAAAAAAAGGCTCTCAAGCCCCCTACCTCCAATAGATAATGGCAATTACAAGTCAAAACTATAAAAGAGGGATTACATTAAACTGTGCTCTATGCTACAAGACTATCAAAACATACCACTAAAATGGGAACATGACTCTCAACGTCGGATCTTGTGAAGGCCTTGTATTCTCTCATCTCAAAGCGTGGGACGTTATCGTTCTTGTCATTGAGGATGACACTGACGGTGGTGTAAGCCGTCTTTCCTCCCCCGTCCACTGCCATGATGGGTACAGGTAGCATCCTGTCATTGACACTCTCAAGGTCAAGGAGGAGTCTGCTGTGGATCTCTCCTGAAGGTCACACACAAGGTCAAAAGATAAGACATTGATGGGTTTAGTATGGGACAAAGAGGACATACAGCAACTCCTCTTACTCCACAACCCTTAAGAGTAGAAAACAAATCATGAAAATAGATTTCTACAATTGCTGCATTAAGAAAAAAATCATATTGGATGAAACTGGGTACATTTCAGTGCAAAAAATTTAGAACTTGAGCTTTTAATTAGATATATTTCACTCTTTACACTTGATCCATTTTGATGCATCCATATACAGATCATTTTTTTTTTCTCAACATTAAGAAAATTGACCCCTCTCAGGCTAAACAATCCACTGCAATCATAAATCAAAATGAATACATAAAAATTCAGGCTTTTGAAGGAGTTGTTAGTTTGCTTACATCAAAGTGTTATCCCGTTGAACCAAAATATCACAATTACAAATAAAGAATCACGTAAATAAAACAAAATCTGCATAAAGAAGAGGGGAAAACCTGGGTGGAATATAGAGTATCGAGAATGTTTCTATAACTTAATCATCAATCAAAACTTGCAAGCTTATAATTTACAGTGAGGTGAAGGTCATGATCATTGCATGTATGTTTGCGTAATAAGTGTGTTAAATTGGCACACAGTGCTATCATACCTAGATCCGTGTCGATACTAATTAATAAGCTAATTGTTTTACTATGAAAGGTATGACAAATTTTCCAATTTGCCAAATATTTTCAGTAGGTCTGCCAAGTCACTTCACATCTCTAACACGCACCTGTGCAATTCAAGGCCAAACTTCACATCATGAGTTCTTTCATTATTCTCAATTTCCAGACATTTCATAAAAATCAAGCAGGGCAGAATAAAGAGCTATTATCGCATCACAGTATATTTCAAACAAAAGTGCATAAATTCACTGCAATCAGCAGGTGATAATTCAAGCTTGGGGAAGTATGATTTCAAACAGTGACTTCTATCTTTATAAACATACTTGAATCTCCTTCAATTGGCCTCTCTGATATAAGAACACCTACAACATCATTGGTAGTAATGAGGGAGAAAAAAAAAATGTATATCCATGCAGGGATTAAACACAATAATTTTCAGGGGCACTAAAATGAGTGTTCATGCAGTGGTATGAATAATGAAAATTGAATGTTAAAACGATGATTAAGTATACAGGATAATGATACATAGTTGTAGGAATTGGCGAACAGGTAAAAATCATATGTGGCCAAGAATAGGTAACACGCACAGAAAGGCTAGTGTTATGTAATACAGACTTGTGTGAAACAGAATTTTTGTTATATTTGTTCATTCACACTATCAGAATGGATACCATTCCCTGACATTGTTTTATATATCCACATAGAAAATCCTTCACATAGGCCTCTGGGAGTTTAGAGGTAAACTATAAGAGCAAGATCTTGTTGATCTTTTCAATCTAAATTGGGTAAGAGGACTTTAACAGGGAAATGACACAGACAGTGAATTCAACCAAAAAGACCAATGCATGCACGCAATCAAACTAAACATTTCATTTGAATACTTCTGTCAAATATAGTTGTACACATAATGCATTCATGATTGTTAATCTGGATGAAACATAAAGTGAGTATAGCATGCTGTTAAAATGCGCCTTGAGCATTTGATCATCAAGTGGATTCGGCACCTTATAAATCTTATATATTATTATAATTAAGACATTATATGTACTGCTTTCACTGACAAGTAGAAAAGGTAAGAAAATTAGGACCAAACATTGCCAGTTCAGAAGATTTCAATTTACATGCAAAATATTTAAAGGAAGTCTTAAAGACACCTCAGTTTAGGAGGCGACAGTTTAAGAAAGACTGTGTACATACCTGTTTCAGTGTCGATGTCAAACATTCGTCTAGCTTCGGCACTGATGATGGAGTAGGTGACTACACCGTTCTCCCCGCTATCCCCATCAGAAGCCATCACCTACACAGGAAACAGAAGAAAAACAGCTTTCAATAGTATTTCGAAGAGCTCAAATAAACAGCGGACCGGTACTGATTCTCTTTGTAATTCTTCCAGAGGATGTTGTTGATTTCCACTATGCTGGAGACATTTCCTTCTCATCCTCACAAATGGGTTGTAAGACACATGCTCCAGTAACAATCATTCAGCAGTCAATATCCTACACAAACTCAATTCTCAATTTCAACCCTGGATCAAACATAATACTTTACCATAACTCTTACCCTAAACCTAAAACCTAACCCTAAATAAAACCCAACAGCAACCCTAACCCTAACTCTGTATTTTTGAAGAAATGAAGCCAGGAGGAATTGCCGATAGATCAAATGTTGCATCATCTACAAATGTCTTACCTGGAAGACCACTTCTCCTGCAGTGCCGTTCTCCATGAAGTCGGTGACGTACTCATCCTGACTGAAGACCGGTGGATGGCGGTTGACACGGGTGATGTTGACATGGACGGTGGCTGAGCTGGTGAAGACGTGGTCCGAGGTAGATACATTCAGCTGGTGGTAGCCACGGCCCGTCATCAACTGAGGCTTCTGGGAGCTGGATAGACTGATTACACCTGGTAACAGATAAATTTTGAAGAAACAATGCAATGTTAGTCACTCTATGTTTTTAATTCATCAAGAACTGAGGTAACAACAATGTATTGCTTTGTAAGTAAGATGCGGATACGAAAGGGTTGTTACCAAAGCACTTTCGAAATCTATACAGATTTTATGCAAACAAAGATACAGAATGAAATATACCAAAACATTTATATTCATATATTCCACAAGAAATGACATGTGATACCAGTATGAAATTGTAAATACGATCTCAATATGTTGAGGTAAAATTCTGTCGATCTTTCTGATTTTCAAAAGATACATGTAAAAGGCAGCAGCAGAATTTGTCTTATAATACAAGATATAATGTACACAATATTCTCTTTTTTTAAAGAATTGGATGAGATGATATTTAGAAGGAGTGAGAGTCAGGGAATAAAGCTCTTACCCGTCTTCTTGTTGATGGTAAAGGTCATATCCTCGTTTCCAGAGACGATGGAGTAGGTCAGCTGGTCCATGTCTGAGATGTCTCTGTCCGTTGCCGACACAGCCGTCACAAAGGCACCCCTCTCGGCTATCTCACTCACAGAACAGTAATAATCACGGTGGACAAACTGTGGAGGGTTGTCGTTCATGTCGGTTATCCGAATGCTGACTCTTGTCTCGCTCCTCAGAGGTGGCATCCCACTGTCTGTTGCCACAACAACAAAGTTGTGCATCTTGTGCTCCTCGTAGTCGAGCACATGTGAGGTGAGGATGAGTCCGCTGTTGGCCGCAATGTGGAACTGTCCCGTCTGGTTGTCACTCTGGACAATCTGGTAGCGGACACCGCTGTTCTTTGGCGAATCCTGATCGGTGGTGCTGATCTGAAGCACCGTAGAGCCGACGGACACGGCCTCGGACAGCACGGCCTGGTAGATCCTCTGGTTGAAACTTGGCATGACATCGTTGACATCACTGATGGTTATGTCGACGGTGACCATAGCCGAGGCACCAGTAAGGGTATCACTGGCCAGGACCTCCAGACTGTAGAGCTGACGGGTCTCGTAATCAACAGCTCCTATCAGATTAATTACACCTGAAACAACACAAAATTATCAGCTGATGATGCAGAATCGAGAAAATTGCACCAATTCGTGGAACCCCCTCAACCATCCATGTCCAGGTAAAATCACTAGATACCTACTGGCCAAATATGTTCCTGCAAACAGTACTGCAAACATAAAATGTATTCCAAACAAGGTAAACATTCAGAGAATGACTACATCATTTCATAAATCATTTTCGTCAGACAGACTGTTAAAAATCTAGATTATATCCTAGACTCATTGGCCTGTATTCTACTAAAATTTTAATGAGGTTGGGTTGAATTTTGGATTAAAGTAAAGTTTAACAAAGGAAGTTACACTGAGGATTTAAGTTTTCCCTTTGATAAACATGACCTGAACCCAGTGTCAGGTTTAAATGAATTAGTAGTATACGAACTACAGTATCCAACCCTAAAATTTCCCTGACTAGAGACTTGAGCGTTAGACCATCTGTTCAACTCACCTGTAAGAGGGTTGATATCAAACTGGTTGAACTCGTCTCCTTCACCGATGCTATAGATAAGATCCCTGCCGTGAGGTGAGGTGGCTTGGATCTGGACGACAGCAGAATGAAGCTCCAGATCCTCTGGGATGGTGGCTCGGTAGTACTGCTCCTCAAAGACTGGCATAGCCTTGTTACGCACCGTGATGGGGACGTCCACCACTGTGCTGTGATTGGGCTTGCCTGCATCATAGAAGGCGCATGTCAAAGGTTATCAAAGGTTATGATGGGGATTATTGTGAGGTTACAAAGAGTCCCTTTCTGATATTCAACAAACAACTTGCATGAAAAATTCTTTTTAAGACATTATTATTGCACTTTTTAACACTTCAGAGAATAGAATAAAAACAGTGTGTTCTAACTGCCTGAAAATGTCTTGAATAAGCAAAAATTATCAATTTATAAATCTTTATTATCAACAAATTATATGCACAAATAGACAGAATAACGAATGTAAAGCTGTGTGTAAAATTATACAATATTCATAGTATACATGATATGAAAACATTTACCATTGCTGACTGGTTTAACATTTCATCTACAAATCCACCTATACACAAAGGAAAGACAGATAAAAATATTTGCTACAAGCATTGTGGTATACGGAAGAAAAAAAAAAAACATGTCCATGAACCGAAACCCTCTGATAGATATCTCTGATATTAACCTGATTCTATATACACACACAATGACTATAAAAATTTTGTTTACCTCTATCGCTGGCCTTGATCTTGAGGGTAAAGTTCTTGTTCTGGGAGTTGGCTCCAAGCTTCTCTAGCACTGTGATGACACCATTGTTGGAATTAATAGCAAAGTGACCTTCACCACCTTCCACCAGGGTGTACCGGACCTCACCATTCTTGCTCACATCTCGGTCGATGGCTGTCACCTAGGGATTGAAAACAAAGCATCGAGTAGGATGAAATCATTGGATGGCTATCAATATCACAGGGTATTAAGAGTGTAAATAATAATTTTCCATTCATACATGTAGGTGCCTTTTTTTACTTTGCTTTCATAAGATTTCCTCACAGAAGTTTTTATTCATTCATTTTGTTCCCCGCAGATCTGTTAAGAGTTTTTCAGGGCTCTATGGGAGCCTTCTAGAGTTGATTGCTCTTGCATTTTTTTTCATATCAGGGTAATCCAATATAAATGTGGCAACCAATATCATCTTTATGGTTGAATATAATTTGCTTTTATTTGGTCTTTCTACAGGTCTCATCAAATAATTATTTGACAGAATCATCAAATAATTATTTGACAGAATGAGTATAATACAAAATGGTGGTTTCCACTGCAGTTCTTCCTCATTCGGTTGACATAAGATATCTTTTGAAAAGAGGCACAGCTTTCTTTCAGACTGTCAAGAATCAGCTGGCATCTGACAGGTTCAGCTTTAAGGCTATGAAACTCTTACTGAATGGCAAAACATGGGAAGTGATATAATTCTTACCTGTCTTACAACCTCTCCAACATTGGCATCCACCTGGACAATGGCGTTGTACTGATGATGGATGAAGATTGGTGGGTTGTCATTGATGTCCAAGATCTCCACGTTGACAATGATGTGAGCAACTCGAGGAGGGGTACGTCTATCTCTGGCCTCAACAACAATGTGATAACTGTCCTGCTCCTCTCTGTCGAAGGGAATGCCAGTGTTGCGCACGATCCCAGACGTGGGTTTGATGGAGAACATGGGTGAAGGGTTGAGGATGGCGTAGGAGAGTGGTTCGTTCAGGGTGCTACCGATGACAGAAAGGACGGCCACGTCATGGACAGTGCTGGAGTTCTCCCGGATGATGGCATAGCACTCGTTGGCTGGGAAGCGCAAGCTGGAAGTGGGACGAGCTTCAACCTGGATGAGAACCTGGGCGTGGTTGAAGTTCAGGCCATCTGTGACGCGAACAGTCAAGTCATACTGGCTGTTCAAGTTGGTGCCATTGGCAACAAAGATGTCACCAGACTGCGGATCAATACTAAAGTGGTGACTCCTATCCCCTTCGTGGATGGAGTATTCAAGCTGTGACATACTAACCTCATCGTCGTCAACGGCCGTTACCCTCAGAACAAACACACCAGCGTAGGTTGGCAGCAGAAGCTGCGCTTCAAAAACAGCCTTGACAAACTGTGGCTGTGAATCATTGATGTCAATGATGGTGATCCGTACTCTCGCAGGTTTGTCAGCCATCATCTGTGGACTGCCAGTGTCATGGACCTGAACCGAGAACTCAAACTCGGGGATACGCTCATGGTCCAGGGACATCTTGGTACGGATGGCTCCAGTGCTTTCATCAATACTGAAGTACATCTGTGCATCTCTCTCAATGATCTCATAGACTAGGTGAGCATTGTGACCCGAATCTGCATCCTCGGCGCTGATGACCAGTGGACGGCTATCCTCATCCAAGACAACACTCTTGAGAGAAGCCGATTCCGAGATGCTACCCACGTACTCCACAGAACTGAACAAGGGTGAATTGTCATTTACATCCTGGACATGAATGACTAGGCAGGTATTGGTGCGAAGTCCTACCATGTTGGTTGCCTGCACAGTCAGGTTGTACATGGTGACATCTTCATAGTCCAATGGCATCATCGTGGTGATGATTCCAGAGTTAGAGTTGATATCAAAACGCCTGGCATCATTGCCCCTGGTGATCTCGTAATAGACAGATGAGCGACTGACGGCGGAGATCTGTGCCACAAACTGGTTGCCAAGAAGATTCTCTGCAACTTCTGCAATGTATTCTTCCTCTCTAAACCTGGGTGGGGCGTTGTTTGAGAGAGTGACAGTCACATTGACGAAGCAGACGTTACTGAGGGGTTGGACTCCGTGATCTGTTGCTCGCACCACTAAGGAGTATTTCGCTTCCTGCTCAATGTCCAGCTCATGCCCAACGGTCACTGTGCCCAGGATTGGGTCAATGTTGAATGCTTGACCAATATTTCCTGTGAAAGCAAAATACCAAGAATACATTAATAATACAACACATTACTAAAGTTTGAAAGTAAAAGTGATATGGGATATACATTTTAAACTAGGTAAGCTTTATTTAAATTGCTTTCCTACATATCTACAATGAATATATTGATAATATATTACCATAAAGAAATGTAACCCATTAACTTTCCAGTTTTAAGTTCTCATGATTAGTTATGTTCACACCAGTCAGGTACTGCAATATTTTTTTAGTTTAAAAAAAGGATAAATATGATACAAATAATATATTAAAATGTTTCAAATGGGCCCTACTTATTGATTGCAAAGAACACTAGGTACATGTGTGTTGAAATTGTGTACCCTACATTACTATTACACAGGCATGCATATATACATTTACATTAACTGCAATTTCAGAGAATATATATATATATCAGGGAAAGAGGAGTGTAAATGTTAGTAGTTATACTATCTACTATCTCTGGCTTGCTGTATTACACATGCAATGAAATACTTGAGAAAATATGTGAGGTTATCAAATTTTATAAAAATGCAGATGATACTGTTCTTGAGCAGAAGCAAGTTGAAAGGTAAAGATGATATAGGATTCAACTGAGAGCTGCCAATCATGAGTTAATACAAGTTTGAATGTAGTTTCAAGGAATTACCAGACCTTGGCAATACGTAAATGTAAATATGTGGTACGTACTTAACTATGCAGCATCATCAAAATTCTTTTATCATACCCCAGTCACACCAACAATACTGACCCCAGACTGACCCGGGACCAACAGACCGAACAAACAATTACATTGCTTTAAATGGCCAAGATGTGGTCAATTTGGAGACGGTGTGGAGTCGGTTTTGTAGTGTGACTAAGGTATAAAGCAAGTATTCAATACTTAATAATTTATTTATACTGTGAATGTATTTTATGTGTAAACAGCAGTATGATATGGATTTATTAATCTTAACTTTCATGCAGGATTAAGCATTTACATGTAAATATATATGATGTGATATAGTTATTCCATGTCAAGTGAAAACAATCACTGAGCAATGCAAGGCAAGTGTAAAAAGTTTGTTAATTCTATATTACCTACATGTAAAGTATAGCCTTACATATTTGCGCATATCACACATACAGAAGGAATTTAATATTTGGTCATACCATATGAACATAAGATGTTCAATCCAACAATAATATATTAAAGGTGAGATAACTTCTTTAATAATTAAATCGTTCTTCTATTCAAACATTTGATAGAATGGATGAAGCTCAAGATATCACTTTTTAATGCAATAGAAAAATGAATTTATTCTTGTCAAACAAACTTTTCAAAATGCATTATATACCAGTACAGAGTTTCAAAATCATGCATTAATAACTATGATATCTGTAACAACATCTCAACAGTCGATTGAACTAGTCTGTGCTCAATTGAATAGAAGCTTCAACTTGCAACAGGCTACAACATAAGCCAGTCAAGTTAATAAGGAGTTTGATTTTGTATGGAATACAGGTTCCAATTGGCCACAAGCTGCAATCAAATCAAACATTACCCAATCACAGCAAAGGTCTGTAAAGACTTGGATTCTTCATTGTATTGTAACTTGAATGCAACTGAAGCCTCATGTAACAGGACAGATGTCAGATTGCATCAAAGTAACGTGCCCACTTGCCTTTGGACAACTAAACTTTAATGATGGGCAATTACTTTGAATATACATCAGTTTGGTAGGGCAGATAAAATTTTGATTAGGGCAAGTTTTATGATAACAAAACTGACCAGGTCTTTTTTTTTTTTTTGGGGGGGGGGGGGGGAGGGCAGTGTATGAGCACCCTAGATGCAATGCATATTTTTTCAAGCATGGCGTGCAATGATTGGTATCAAGATATGCCCGTTCAGACATGGCAGAGTAACAACTGCAGTAAAACATTAAAACAGCATGATGCAACACTTTTTTGGAAAGAATAAACAGACCATAAAGCTTACAAATGTATCTCATTTTATTTTCATACAGTGGTTGTCATTTTTCTTTCAAAGCAGTTTACAACTTTATGTCTGAATGGGCTATAGGGGGTGGGGCAAGATGCAGAGGGGGGCAAAATAACGATTCAATATTCAGCCAACCTCTCAGACCGCCGTGCCTTGTCACTGGATAATGAAATAAAACCAGGATGGAAGGGGGCGGGTGGATGGTGGTGGTGATGGGAGAAATAATAAAAGGGTGAGAACGGAACTCTAACTCAGCATTGAAAATGAAGAGATGGCTTTCAGGTCAAAATCATAAAATCAATTTAAAATCAGTCACTTCACACACAAAGATGATTTATTATCATTTCCTGCACCCTACATGTAAATCTGATATCATGTATGACTGAAAACCACACAAAAGAATAAAAACCTTAAATGAGAATGAAGAGTAATTGTTCAGTATTCAATATTCAATTGAATAACTTTGTTAATCCAAAAATCTTTCAAAATGTTTATATTGATACATAAATAAAAGAGAAATTATATTAACTGTCAATTGTATCCCGAGTTTTGCATTCTCTTTTGTTTGGAATGCAATTATATTTCCTTTTTTGTTGTTGTCATTTTCTAATTTTTCAAAGCTGTTCTTTTATATATACTGTCATCATGCTTCCACAAAATTGCTGCTGCTTTCATACTCTCTATGCACTGCAATATACCATACAATATTTTTTTAGTTCTTCTGCACATATGATATATTCTAACATCTTTATTTTTTTTCCAAAACAAAATGCATTTGATATAAACAAAATAGTGATATGATGTGCTCAGTATGTTGCTGATTTTGACAGGCCAAATGATCATGATTTTGCAGATGAAGAAAAAGGAAAGAAAAGATCCTTTTGGATGAATTGGGCCATAACCATTTATGAATGTCATGAAATATGGAGGAGTGTCAGAAGCAAATTTTGAAAACTGAATAATCACAAGAGTTCCAAATATCTAATCTGTCAAAATTTAGATATGATTCTTATGAGAAGCTGCAAAGAAAGAGAGAGAGAGAGTTATGCAAGATCAAGGTGAAAATTGTAGATCATAATATAAATCATAGTTTATATATTTACCTTGAACTATTGAATATGTAAGCTCAGCATTTGATCCTTGATCCCTGTCAAATGCATAGACATCCACCACTCGTGTCCCTACAGCAGCCGTCTCAAACACCTTCCCTTCGTAGCTCTCGGCGCTAAACTCCGGCATATGGTCATTGGAATCCATCACATTGACGATGACCCTGGCGTACACCCGATGCGTGCCGAAGTTGTAGTCTTTTACCTCGATGTTGAGCACATGCTGCCGCTGTGACTCGTGGTCCAGACTCTCGTTGAGATAGATGACGCCATTGTGGTTGTCGATACGGAAGCGGTACCGACTAGCCGGATCGGAGGTGCTCGGGAGGGTGAAGACAAGGCGATCGGTGGCGTCGCGATCTGTGGCCATGATCTGCAGGATGGGGGTGTTGACCCGAGTGCTTTCTGGAATGTCGATCTCGTACAGCTCTTGCTCAAGTATCGGTGGATTGTCGTTGACATCTGTCACTAAGACATGTATCTAGAATAGAACCATAACACACAATATGTAGAAATATTAACACCTTGAAAAAATTGGCAAATCTAATTAGTAACAACAACATTAGTGACGGAGAGACTTTGAAACTGAGCAGAAACACTGCTGGAATAAACATGTAAACCAAGTATTCAGAACTTTGCATATCATAAACAATATAATTTCACAGGCAATAGCAGATTTGTCAAGAGATTATTGTTATTCTTGATGATTCAATGTTAGAAAAAGGCAAATAAATAATCAAATACATAGTATTGAAGAAAAATAGTGCCACTGACACCGCCTTTCTTAGTGAATATTTGTGGAATCTACGGAAGAAAATTTACCATTGTTGTAGCTTCATTGAAGCCATCTGAAGCCGCAATGGTGAGGTCGTAAGAAGACTTGGTCTCGCTGTCCAGAGGCTGGGCCGTCAAAATATATCCTCCTTGTGAGTCTATGAAGAAGGCTCCATCCTCATTACCATCTGAAAGGCATGAGAGAACAAGAATCAAATGTAAAAATATGCTCCAGATTATACTATATATATCGTCTGTTGAGAGCCAGAAGGGCGTTAACTCTGTGT
The DNA here is from genome assembly GCA_025617745.1 of Heliocidaris erythrogramma. Lineage (NCBI taxonomy): Eukaryota > Metazoa > Echinodermata > Echinoidea > Camarodonta > Echinometridae > Heliocidaris > Heliocidaris erythrogramma. The sequence continues at coordinate 38,230,626 of CM046867.1, forward strand.
TAAAGTGTATGAGTTAACGCCCTTCTGGCTCCAAACAGACGATATGCTCGGATGAGAAATACTGATGAACTAACACTCGGCAATTTCCAAACTTCAACCCTGAACCTAAGTAACACATTATGTCACCCCAACCATGATCCTGATGGGTAAAATGCAATAGCAAGCTACGGCCTCACACGATCAATCTCATCAAGCATCATTTGTTGATGACCATGGAAGTTACTTTCAACATAAAATATTTCATGAATGAATGCACCTTCTCCCTTTCTCTCCCTCTCTCTTAATAAAAGGTTGATTGTTTTCCTCATCAAATTTTTAAAAAATATTTACAAACAACAAATTAACACTTACATTACAGATAGTCTTATTAAAGCATGATCATTATTCAATGATTATTACTTTCTGTTAAAATGTGATAACAACACCTAACTTCTGCTTACCAACAATGGCATATCTGACTTGATCACCATCAGGATCGATGGCGAAGACATTGTTGATGAAGTTTCCTACAGCAATTTTCTCAGTGATTCGGGTCTCTGTCTCCAACGGGACCTCAAAGATAGGAGCGTTGGGGGATTCCACCAGAGCAGCGGTCACTGTGATGGGGAGCCTGGCTATGTCACTACGCCGACCACTCGGACCATTGTCCTTCACCTCAATCTGACCATAGAATATGTAATAACAGTGACCATCACATTCAAATAATTCTTCACCACCCACCCACCTATCTTAAGCATTATTTGGATAACACACATTTATTTATCTTTCAGGATACCAATGTGCTTTCCTACTTCTCTTCTGCCTGCATCACCTCAAAATAACTTTAACATAATCTGTTGATATATATTATGCATGGGAGTCTTGATGAGTCAATCGTCCTTTCATTAATTATTTCATAACACGATATGAAATTAAGTTTTCAAAAGTGAAATCTTTACAGATAATTTTGTATAAAATTCTATTCTTCTTCAGTGCTCTTATACTTATCTTCAATAACATACCGGTAATCATTAAGAATTACATTTTCAGATACAGTCAATCAAGCTTGACTGACCAACTGCACAGAAAGACCACCTGTTGATAAAGATCACATTTTCCTTTCCTTTGAACAGTGTTTACCACTGAAACATGTACTGAATGAATCGGAACAAAAAGACCAACTGCCTATAGAGACCGCTTTTCTCCTTTCCGTTGAGTGTTCTATAGGTTTCACAGGATAAGCACTCTCTAATATTCCTTACATGAAAATACTTTAAGACAGCAAATTGGCACCCAATAGCCTCACCTGAAGGACATAGCTCTCTCCTGCAATCAGGGTTTTACTACAAGTCACCACTCCTGTCGTGGCATCGATGTAAAACCGAGACTGCGTGTTGCCATCTCGGATGAAGTAGCTGAGCTCAGCGTTGGAACCAATGTCCTTGTCTGTCGCCATCATGCGGTGGACGAAGCGCCGCTCTCCAGGGTCGTCGACCGCCGGGATTGTGACAGGCGATGCAGCAATGAACTTGGGATCGTTGTCGTTCTCGTCTTCGATAGTGACTACTACCTTGGCTATGGACTTCAGTGATGGACTGCCGTTGTCTGAGACCTCAACCTGTGAAATGACAAGTGGAAAGTGGAAAATATAATAGACACATTAATAAAAAGTCATATTTGCATTTTTCTCTTAACTAAATAGAAGGTGCATATTTCCTATTCAAATGAAGCAAGGCCACATAGGTATGTTAACTTAAGAAGTAGAAAATGAGTCAAATTTTTAGATGAATGGCCTCTAAAAAGATAACCCAAGGAAATTAAAGGCATTTTAAATAGAATGCAAAGTCCTATAAAGCAAGTTATATGAGATCAATTTGTCCCCAAAGAATTGATGGGTAGAAACTAAAAAGAAAGGTCATTTATGATGCAATTTGTGTTAATCTCTAGTACCCCGTTGAGATTTGATCAGTCCTACATATAGACTTTCCTTGTTGGCTTTGTTTTCCCTTAAATAATCTGCAAGGTGTGGAATGTCACTTTGGGTCACTTCTTGCTGCCCCAAGTGAGAGCTCCAGTCAAGATTCTAAACTCTAAACCACCTCTGGGAGACTGTAGGAGAGCCCCTTCAAAACAAGACTTGTAAAGAAGATGACCCAATTACAACCCTGGAACAATAAACTTTGACCATTCCATGCAACCAAATCCAAGGTATTTTCAATCAAAGGTCACATCTCAAGGGCCATGACATTTCACAATCTTAAATCCTCTTCATTCCAATATAATTTGAATAGCTGTGATAAGGAGAAGTATTCATATTTCCCTGTAGGATCTACAGACTAGTCTGTCGTCTAAGTTCCGGAGCGAGGTCCACTGGCTTTGTGACAAAATACACTTCTACATGTACATCAATTAGTGAATCACAACAATGAAAGTTTGCAATTAATCTAAGCATTTTGCCAAGAAAACAGACGTCTCAAACAGTTTGGAAAAGTTTCATGTCACAAAATTTTCTGGTTTTTCAGTATCTATATCTATCATAAGGTTCATATATCTTAATACATACTATTACCTTATACATTTTGCCCAAGAGCAAAACTTGAAACAATCAGGGGGAAAAGTCAAAATTAATTTCTCAGAGAAATGAAAACGATTTTTGTACCGATCCAATCTTTTTTTTTTGGTCAAAAAGATCACAGAGTAATAAAGAATATAAACAACCATTGCATCCTTAAAGATAACGATAAATCAACCAGTGGCCTATAGGGAATGTGTATAATATACAGACCTTCAAAACCAGTATCACACAAGGATGGTCAGTGAACAAGTGTTACATTTTCTAGGATGTTAAACTGTTATAGAGTATGGAGAAAACAGATCATTGCTTCTTTATCTCCAGTGAGAAATCTGCCATCAAAGTCACTTTCCAGATAACCAAGGTTAACCCCGGTGACATCAACATGAGAAAAGCAGACGCACTGGACGCCTAACTTGACATGCCGCCAACGAGGACTCTCCTTTGCCAACACTACAATACAGGATGATTGGATCATGGATATTAAAGCACATACACACACCATCCCTGTCATCAAAAAGATTTTACAATGAGAAATATTGTGATAAATCTGTTGACAATAATAATCAAAATGTTTAAAAAAACGTGTCACTGATTTCATTTGTCACTGTGAGAACTATCATCAGTGTCATTACAAGATATAACAAGTATATTCTTTATAAAGAGAGCTTGACAATAATCAGTTTTAGGGGATAAATTTTGATGGTATCATATCTGCAATTCTATTATTATTGAGACATTTATCGAAAAATTACCAAAAATTTAGGGGCAGACAGTGAAACTAAGTTTCTTAATTTTCAACAGTTTTTCATGTTTGCAGGAGATTTAGGTATTCTGAAAAACTGGGCAAACATGGCACTCCCTTAATATGACACATGCACAATTTGCTGGAAGTTTGAGACATGACAATTAATCATACGTTTTGGCAAATTTACACCTACGCTCGATATTCCAAGTATGGCTTAATTTTTTATTTTTTTTTAAGAATACCTCATCTAAAAAGTAAAGGTCACAGATGCTGCAATCAAACCAATTTCTACCAGGAAATTAATCAGAGAGAGAAAAAGAGAAAAAAAGGGAGAGAAAAAGAGAACTATAATTATGTGGATAAACTGGTCAGATGCAAACATATGCGTTCAAATATTTGCCAAACTCCAGCTAGCGGATGTCATGTTGGTTACTAAGCAACAAAGTGATGCTTGAGGAAATTAGAACAACACATCTTCATCAGATTTAAAGACTGAAGAATAATGGTGGAAGATGAAAAGACAGGTAAAATAGATGAATGGAATGCAAAGGAACCAAAACAACAACATAGATGCAATACATGAAGCCGTACCACCATAACGATACAACAGTTTACATGTTATTGATATTTTTTTCAATTATAAATCATTTAATATTATTTTTATCATTGAAAAAAGAGAAGGAACTACTGAAACTATTCTCAAATCTGTTACTCTAATGCTTACTACTTCCACTGCTGCTGTTACTGCTCAATTCCAGTATTATTAAATATATATATATATATATATATATATATATACTTTTACTTTTATAGATACTAATAATGTCAGATTTATAACTGAACCTAAGTTCTATGTCAACATGACAGAATGAATCCATCATGTAAAGGAAATGGGAATGATGAGACAGACAGAAAAAGAGGGAGAGAGTGAAGAAAAGAGGGAGAGAGTGAAGAAAAGAGAGAGACAGGGATAGCAAGAGAGCAAAAGAGAGAGAGAGAGAGAGAGCAAGAGACAGGCAAATAGAGACATTGATATTTTGTTAATTAAGAGAAAGTCCAAAGTTCAAACAAAAGCCTAAAAGAGTGATTACGGAAAAGAAATGGACCAAGAAATGAGAACAAGAGAGGCAACGAGAAAGAGATCTAGACATATTAGAAATAGAACAAGAGACAGAGACAGAGACATGCACACAGTGATAGCAATAGAGAAGTAATAATAAGAAAGAGAAAGAGATAGCATCTATCTTGTGTTTGAAGTCCACGGCTGCGTCTCTCAACCTTTTGTGATGGCCGCGTAATGAGACATCAAGTCACAACTCGGCAATGTTTGCTCATCAAGAAGGCACATAGCGGTGACAGCTTGAATTCACAGCTAGTTATGTCCCACTAATGTCTCCTTAGTCTTTCCAAGCACACACTCTATCCCGCCTAATCTCACAATCTCTTACGATCCCACTCTAATCATTTACAGAGCATTCACATGAGAGGAAATTCATACGAAATTTGTATAAAGAAAAGTTGTAAAAGAATCATCATACATAGCAAAAGGGGAATATATCAGAGATGGGATAAGAATATTACATGTGTATATAATATATATATTATATTAAAAGAGAAGGTTGAGCTCTGGGAAAGGTGAAAATAATTTGTGAGCTTTCTGATTCCTTTTATGTAAGACTGGAAGAACATCATTTGAAGTAGAATTGTCTCCTGAAAAGGATTGCTCTTCAAATCATATTTGAAATATGATGAGAAATAGCCTAAGTGTTTGGGCTGAACATGCATGCATGCAACATGTGTGTGCAGTCTCATATACCCATTTCTGTGTGCAGTGCATGTGCTTTTCAGCGAGATTGGGTCAAATTCTTATCATTTTGATGATTCCCAAACCTCAAAGTATACATCAATTCGTACAGAGACATGATCAGCCTTTCCCAATTGCTTTGAGACAGTTTCTTTCACAATGGAAAAGTATGACCAGAACTCAACTTTAGCTTTAAAGAACATGGAAACTAGTTTTCAGGAGGTCAGCATTCTGCTATGTTTAGTGTGATCTTGGTTCATGGGCATTGCTGAGTGTACAAATTACAGCTGTTACTGTAGGTCATATGAATGGTTGTTGTATGGATACTGTACAATACAATTTTCATACAGGCTACTGACCCTAATTCTTTGTTCCAAATTTGAATAAAATAAAAATCAATCCTTTGTTTTAAATGAGGCTGACAACTGCTACACAAAGATTTGTTATGTAACATTCAGAAAAGAAAGAAATGACTTATCCTGTACGCAGCGTATAGTTCTGTTCATCTGAACGAGGGCAGTATCCAGGCGAATATAACGATCTATTTTCATCCCACTCCCATCTTCTCAGACTCCTTGATGGGTACATGGAGTGAATGCATCACATATCGAGCACAATCAATCGATCCATGTAATTTAATTAACCCTGGGGGTATTCTCTACCACATCACTCAACATACGGAATAATGGAATGAAAGGAAGGATAAAAACAAACATCATACATTCAATATTTTCCAAATCCTTTGGGTATTCACCAATACAAGCACAATGATCCTATTTAGGATTGGATAATGGTTATCAAGGAGAGATACATCAACTCACACGAATGACTTCAATAACAGAAGATCTTGAGATTGAGGCCATTCCCTCACCACAAAGGATTCCTCAATGCATACACAATAATAACTTGATCTCTCTCAAGATCACCAGCATGACCACCCTGTGTGCACAATAGGTGTCACACAGTGGCTAAAGCACATTTGCTCAGTGCTCAGATCAATGGTCTCAGAAACAAAAGGTCCTGGGTTCGAACCTCATCAGTACATTCCCACCTTCGGAGTAAGGGATTCCTAAATTACCTGTCTCCTGTTTACTAGTGGTCTATAAGATATTATTTAGTTGCTTGCTAAAAGTATACACTGGGTTTGAAATCAGGGGATCTGATATATACAGGATCCAAAGTATTTCACTCTGCACACCTAAAATGTCTAAATGTAGGAAATGATAAAAACATGGACCCCAATATTTTGTTATCGACCCAAAGAAAAATAAAGCACTCTATAGTGTGGAACCTCGGCATAAAGGCCTAATTATCTTCTAGGCACTCATGTAATATCAAAGTCAACTGGCTTATCAACCTACAAATGCGTCTTAAGAAACTCCTACATGGGTCTGTTTGACAGACTAGTGACTGCTTAACAAGACAAGGTAATCAAGCTCCACACAGGCTGCTCATCTTATAATAGCTCCTCCAACGGATCTACCAACCGACTCCAATCGAATTACAGGCCAAAATGTCATCCACCATCCACAACACACAAAGCTCTCACATTCGATGGCATGGGGTTGGTTAACATCGACCACAACGGCATGCTTTTAAATTTATATCAATTTATTGGCTGAAAATGTTAGTGTTACATACCAGTCAAGGTTATTTTTGCTGTGTATCTTGCCGAAATTGAATTTGCTGGAACATAGAGCAATTTTCTACACCTCTACATCACACTGCATAGGTCAGAGGATGAGAAAGAATTCCTCCTCTCATGAAATGACCTTAGCTTATGTTTGGTAATAGCATCTTTTTATAGGTCCTAAATGCTGCATATGCTAGAATATTCTCCCAAATGCATACAGGGGACCTACGATTTTAATCCTTTTCAAGATAGGAGCTTCAGGCATGATGGCTCAGATGTAGAGCAGTGGTGTCCTAACTGGGAGGTCCCAAGTTCGAAATAAAGTTGATACACTAGTGACCTTTGGGAACCCCATTCCCAGGTCCTTTGAATAGGGGTTAAAGCTGTAGGTCCCCCTAATTCCTTCCTTGCAAGCATGCACTTGCTTTCTAAGCAGTCAGTTACAATACATCACCAATCAATGTCTCATCCCAGGGCACCTGAGCAGCATACACACCTGGACCTTCCTGCTCCAAGAATACTGCTTAAAAATGAGCTATTCAGCCTCCTCAAAAGGTTGCAAGGTTTCTTTCAGTTATAAAATCATAACCTTCTAATATTTCTTCATGAATGAACTCAATCTCAGCGTCTGAAGATGAGCGAGACTATGTTTGGTGAAGACGGGGGCCGGGGAATGGTAACATCATTAAGAGAGTGATTAGAAGGAGACCATGGGTTCCTAATGAAGTTATAATCAATCCCACCGCTTTCTAATCCCTTCAGAGCATTGTGTCCCTTTTTATGAACGAGTGCATGCATGACAAGAAGATGAATATCTCCGTAATAAAACACTCTCCATTAATGAACCCCAATGTAAATCAGGTTTCCTGAGTGCCTGTCTCCAATGACTTCAGAGCAATAACTTAATCTATTTTAATTTTACTTGATCATGCTCTCCATATACTAAGCATTGCAAATGTATAATAATGTCTGCTGAAAGCTAACACCCTTTCGGCTGTCAACAAACGATATTGCTCTTTTTTTCTTAATTGCTAGCATACACAATTTATGGCTGCCATAACCTTAATACTTAAACCAATACAGACATGTCCCTCAACGAAATCAGCAACAAATTATTCTAGATGTATCTTATCTCTGAGTAATTATCGTAATTATCAAAAGAATTCACAACAGCTTCTGTTCTAGCTTTTTATCTATATATTAGAGTCATTTCAAAATTAATCTGAATACTAGTAATTTAACCCAAGATACATTATTTGTACTTTGTTCACATTTTAGATTATGTTAGGTTTTGGGCAGGTTCTTTTCATTTCATATCATTTCATTGGAACACTTTCAAGGAGACAAGGAGACAACACAGACATCATGTTTTGCTGTAGCAAATGAAATCCAATTCCTTATGCTATAATTTCATTTCAACTCATCACACCTCTGACAGGCTATACCAAGGTTTGATAGCACCAGTCTAATCATGGAGAATCTGTGAGATGTACGGGGGAAGCCCTGCTCATGTTCAGATAAAAACATCATCAAAACATCACGTGATGATGAAACGAATGTCACGAATCTCCACATGACATCCACCGAAAATCGGGACACTGCTCCACAGGGGCCGAACATGAGCGCCGAAGCGAGCAAATAACTCTACACCTTGCTCTCAAGGCTGCATTCCAACTTGAATTTCTCTCCAATCTGACAACTATTCTCCCCTTCAGTGTTCTTGTATATTAAACTGTTTGTCCGCTTTCAGTGCCTTCTTCTTTTCATAACTGCTCCATAAATGTTTGCTTAATGAACATGAGCGTTAGAGCAAGTAAATACCATCACACCTCCTCGTTGAATGCCGGGCTAATTGTATCTTTCATTTCATAACAAAATGTGAGCAGAATGCATGAACATTACTCCTGTAACATAAAACTAGATTCTTTAAAATTGATATCCATGCAATATCCCTTTTATGATATTTCTCAAAAGGTGCACACAGGACTACAAATCTTATCAATGGTTTGCAATCCATTGCTAATTTTCCATCCAGTATAAGACAAAATCATATCTCAATTATTTTAAAACTAACCAATTATGATGCTCATTATTGCAAGTGCATTATTATTATGCAATTCAATGTTTTGCCACATCGCACATTTCAATTCATGCAAATAAACTGAAAAACAATCCCTGACATGTATTTAACCTTTTCAGTGTCGTAGGCGGCAAACCCACCAAATCTTAATCCATTATATATAGATCAAAGAGAAGTTGTTCTTCTTCAAACTGGGTTGATGAATCATAACAAACTATGGAAAAGTGACCCACAATTCTAAAGTTCTTATTCAAAATCATAGCTGTAATCCAACTTTATAAAATCTTGATCCATGATATATAGATCAAAGAGAAGTTGTCCTTCTTCAAACTGGGTTAATGAATCATAACAAACAATGGAAAAGTGAACCACAATTCTAAAGTTCTTATTTTAAAATCATAACTGTAATCCAACTTTATAAACATGGCGGCTTATTAAAGGAGCTAATCATCAATTTTTTTCTCTGTACATGTATTTTGGGTGTTCTATGCACACAAAGAAAGTTTGAATGTTCCTTTTTCGAGGTGATATTAAAGGGCAATCCAACCTTGGTGATAAGTTGATTTGTGTGAAAGCAGAAAAATAAGAAAAACAGGATGGTGAAATTTTGAAAGAAATCGGACAAGGAATAAGAAAGTTATGGATGTTTGAAAAATGAGATCACTACATCTATGCGAATCTCAAATTGGCAATTTGGTGAGTCGATTGTGACATACTTGTGGACAACTCTCCCATTTGTCGTACACAAATTTATCATTAATTTGCGGTTTTCTCCGAAGCACCTTTACCCTCGGGGCAGTACTCAAAATATATTGGAGATAGCATATTGTTATAGGTCCTCATGAAAGAAAAAGATCCTACTAATTAAAACATTTTGAAAAAAGTGACATTTTAGTCATTTTATGTGTTGGAGCGAATGGAGGAGTTGTCCACAGCTACATCACAGTGACATTACCTATTCGGCCAATTTGAAATTCCCATATGTATAGTGATTACAACTTTCAAAAATTCATAACTTTCTTATTGCTTGTCCGATTTCGTTTAAACTTTCACCAAACTGCTTCTCTGATTTTTCCTCTTTCTTTCAAAGCAACTTGCTATTAAGGTTGGATTTCCCTTTAAAGGTTTTAATACCAAATTTGCACTCTACTTAAAGGTTAAAGAAACTTATGAGTAGACAAGTCTTTCCACTCGCACATAGTTCTGTGCATATTCAAGCTACCGCAGATTTAACTTTCAAGCAAATTTTTCTATAAAATTGCTTTTTTTCATTTAGGCTCATTAACTATTTATAAAGAGATGATATCATGTCTTCTAACAAGATTTTTTGTGTGGGTGCGTGCAATTGGTTGAAAATTTTCAATCAACCAACAGAAGAAAAATCACCAAATATCTGAATCTCACAGCACATAACACATTGATTCCTAACATGGATGCAGTATGAACTCATCCTCACCATCAACCCACCCATATCAAACCTGTCCATGTTATTCCATCCAATGACATTTTATTGAATCCAATGATGCAGCCTTGAAGCTCACCCTCCCTCCGTATACTTCAAACTGAGACAACATTCAATTAGAATGAGAGCGGTGAAATCGAACAGGTAAACTTTGAATTTCTCTTGTTTTTCCGCTGGCGGCAAATAAGCGTTAGATTGTGAAAGTGCAAAGACCCTATTCTTGTAGTAGTATCATTCTTACTCTACTGCCATCATTTTTGTATCGTTAATTTTTTTATTTCCATTCCCAATTCCTCTATTTTATGCCTTATATCCTTGTTTTATATTAATTCTGTACTTTTACATTAATTCTAATTTCTTCAATCACATGTTTGCTGACATGCATGACTGTCTGTCTACACATCCATGCCAAGATATTCCTCTGTATTTGTTTACAATCTTTTCAATTTTTTGCACACTCTTCAATAAAATGACATTCCTGACCAAAAAGTAAGCTTTGCCAGCTTATAAATGTCTGTCAAGTCTTAACTTCATGTAGGCTAACCTATAACTTGACAAAAATACTCACACAAGTAACTGAATGAGAAAAAAAAACTTAGGTTTTTATACTTTTCTAAAGTTGTTTATATACAGCACTAGAAAAAATTATTAGACCAAGCTTCTGTAATGAGGGTACCATAATATGCATATAATATTATAAAAATGATTTGTCTTTGTATTTCATTGAATGAATAGCAAATTCCAGCAATTGTACCTAGCTTTTATGTAATTTTATTTCCTTCTTACCGCAAAAATAACACTATCAGTAACCATTCTTGGTCTAATAAGTTTTTCCATGGCTGTACTTGAAATAGAAGGCATTCTCTTTTTATGTAACATCACAGTAACCTTACAAGACACCAAGGCAAAAGGATTTGCCCCGTTTCATTAAATTTGGTATTAATATCACAACTTACAACAAATGATATAAGCTACTGACATCAGTTAACTGGATTGGCTGTAAGCAAATATTTTTTAGCATTGTGTGAGTTGTTATTGACAGCATGTTTTATGAACCAGGGTCCTGGTAGTTATCTTCCAGCACCTGCTGATAGGGGATCATGTGACAAACATCTTGGTAACCTTTAGAAGAATCCAGAGTTACATGCACCAAGCAACAAACATGTCACAAACATTTAATTGGGGATGTTTTCCAAACATTACCCGTTCCACCCGAGACCTGAAACTGTTCCACAGAGGACTGTCAACGGGATTCCTGAGACCAACCTATGTCCAATAAACCTCAGAATCACTACCCCGACCCAGTGTCACGAATTACAACCTTCCCCCAAAGACTTGAAATCCTTGATTTGAAACCCTGAAGAGAGTGATGTTGTCACTAATGTTTCAATCATTCTCAATGTTTCTACCCCAAAAATCTCACCCCAAAGACACCCTCAAGACACAACAACTGCTCCCAAAGGGTGACCGACGAGTGATTTAGAAGGCATCAGGTGACAACTTGTCAATACATGTTATGGATGATCCATCACAGATACATGTACCTACCAAAATTAGATCAATCAATGTATTTCAGTATTTATTTTAAGTCATGTACCTCTTTCCTATAACGCTTAACCCTCCCAGTACCATAGATAAAAACTTAACGTCATCTATTGATGTCTCCAACTATCTTTAAATAGCATTATCTATCTTTCTATCTTATCAATCCCCCATCTTTCCACCCATCCACTAATTTCTCCACATATCATTTAATAGCTTCATCTATCTTTCTACTTAATCTATTCATCCATCTTACTGCCTATCCATTGATCTTTCTGACTATTTTATCCATCCATTGATCTCTCCACCCATTCATTCCTACCCGCCTCCACAATCACCATGGTTATTGTACACGGCGCCCTAGCTGGCAGACAGAGTGGGTCCATCTCGAGCCATAACGTGGTACCCTGGTATCTTTCAAGACGACATTTATGACAACAGCCTCTCTATAAACCTGTAGGATTGACTCTCCCCTCTCATGGTCCATTGTCAATCACCATGTTTTCATCTCGGACAAAATTCCTAAAAACATTATTATCCCTCTTTAAATCCAATATCAAGAACCTTCTCTTCCTCTTTCCATCTCAACATCTCCTTTCGCATTCCTCATCGATGCATGTTGGAGGATATTTGGCTGTATTTCAACAGTTTGGGTTGTGCTATCATCCATGCTATGAATATTTCATCTTCACTGTCACTCTCATCCCTTAAGCTTTGTTATCCCACTCAAAGATCGTGGAGGATTTCTAAGATTTTCTAAGCTATAACTTTAAAGAGAGTCTGACAAAAACAGAGTATTTTCCTCAGAATGAAGACAAAAGGTCCTGTTTTGTTTCCATCAGGGGGTTAATATACAGCTGACAAGTATAATGATGTATTGGTTTGTCTGTGGTCTCCTACCCCCTACAAACTAAAATAAAAACAAACTTTTCCTTTTGTCTATCCCCCCCCCCCCCCCCCCGGAAATATCTTGCCTCTCTCCCTTCTTAATGTCAAGTCCTAAATGTCAATCTCTCATCTATCTTCAATTTCTTTCAACATTTAAATCAACAATTCCCAACCTTTTATTTAGTCATATTTTTAATTGTTCTTTTCTTCCACCTCAATTCTCAATTTAAAAAAAAGCTGTCACATATAATCTTCCACCACCCTTCCCCTTTTCTTTTCATTATAAAATCATGCACAATATATTATTTGCAACTCTGTTAAACAGGATGAAAAAATTTCAAACTATATCATAATCACATCCAATTCCCTGCTCTTATATAGCACTGGTATCGTGGAACTTGCAATTATGTTAACTCTTTTAGAAATATATAAAGGAATTCTATGTATAGAATAAAAAGCATTCTGGTCTTCAGGTAATATGAGGGTTACTGAACATCATATACTCCAAAAGAAAGTACCTTGGCCATTGTACCTTGCATTGTGATTGGCAGGTGGCACAGAAGAGAAAGATATATGAGCCCCTACCCCTCCTCTCTCCTCCCAAGGAGCTTCAAACACACTTAAATTTAAGTTTTCATGTGAAATCCTAATGTTTATTATGCTACTTCCAAGTCCATGATCTATCCCAATATTAAAGAGATTTAAAATGAAATCACCTCTTTAATAAACAATAGTGAATTTGCTGTCAATCTGAAATTGATAGTAATAGCACGTTTCCAATATCCGGAATATGGATAACATAGATAAACCTAGACTCTAAAGATGTGATAAATTCATTTTGTCCCTTGCACGCATGGCTTTGGAGCATGGCTTTGGAGCATGGCTTAAGAGAGCTGGAAGCACATATTTTCATGCTTTGAGAGGTCAAAGGTCACATATTTACCACCTCATGATGAGACAGGATACATGATTGAAAACCTTTAGCAGTTTCATATCACTCTCCCATCCTAAGAATAGAGTCTTGCACCTTGTCAATAAGATAGCATCGCAGGGGCACCCGGGCACCGGGCATCTTGTATCTCAGCGCGGATCATGTTTAATGCGAGGGCTAGACATGATCAGCTTCAGTGCAGGTAGTGTGTGTGAAAGGTGTCAGTAATGTCAGGGGAAATGTTAAAGTAAACAACAAGCTCCTAACCTCAGCCTTTAGTTTAGCGAAGGAATGCTTGCTACTGCATTTTTAGTTCCACAAGGGAGAATGAGGGTCTCTGGGGTGGGAGGTTGTTTGTGAAATATGACCAAAAGAAAGATGAATACAAAACAAAACATAACAAAAACAGATGAAACAAACATGAAATTATCATAACATTCCACTGTATTTACAAATTGTGTCAAGGTATCATTTACAAATTAAAGTATATACTGTCTGATGAAAGCCAAAAGGGCATTAATATCCTCTAACACATGATTAAAGTCTATCTGGCTCTCAGAATACGACAGTTTCTCACGGATCTTGTTCCACAAGGGAGTATGTAGTCTCTGGAGGGGGAAGTTTATGAAATACTAGAGAAAAGAGATGAATACAAAACAATGCAAAATCATATGAAACAAACAGGCCATGACCTGAACATTCCAAGGCACATTGAATATGTGTCAATTTATCATCACCTATCAATACAAAAACAGATGAAACAAACATGGAAATTATCTAAAAATTCCAACCTACCCAGAAATTGTGTCAGATCATTGAGATTTTATTTTCATATTTCAGTATCAACGCTAAAATAGCTCACTTTGAAAAATTATATTTTAAATCTTTGGAATTCAAACAAGTGGTGTGCAGAGTGGTGGCATCCCATGAGCCTTCTTTGCAGGGAGGATATGGTGGTAAACCACTAGCTAAGCCGAGCCTAAACCAACAAAAATGTCACCACACATGGGCTATCAAAAAGTTTCTCTTGGTCTTTTTATCGAAGCATGAGCCTATAGTTACATTTTTCTTTTGGTGTATTGTTTGAAACTATGAAACAACTGATCATAATAAGAGGAATAAGCAGTTTGAAATTTGATTTAAGCAAGTTTGGAAAGAAACTAAACTGGATGTGCGGGTGTAGAAGAAATGAAATAGAAATATGTATGAGATATAAAGACAGGGAGGGAGAGAGAAAGAGAAGGAGTGAGAGAGACACAGAAAGAGAGAGAGAGAAAGAGAGAGAAAGAGAGAGAAAGAGAAAGAGAGAGAAAGAGAAAGAGAGAAAGAGAAAGAGAGAAAGAGAAAGAGAGAAAGAGAGAGAAAGAGAAAGAGAAAGAGAGAGAAAGAGAGGGGAGAGAGAGAGAGAGAGAGAGAGAGATACTGACAGGAACAGAGTGTTGAAGAGAAAGAGAGAATAACAAGAAAGAGAGACAGAGTACAAGAAACAATAATTATCAGGGAGAATGAGAGAGTAAAATAACAAAAAAGGGAACAATCGAAATAAAGAACAATAACATTAGACATGGAGAAAGAGAAAGATAGAGAAAAACAAACAACATTTTAGTATTTGATTTCTTGGTTACTTTGGTCTCAAAGGCCGAGAATATTTTCAATGACATCAGCTCACCAGGTGTTCATATTTTTAAGGAAATCTCCCAAAATGGCAGAGAAAACAAACTGGAGAAGTCATAAAAGAAGTCAGTTTTTGGCCCAGGACTACAAAGGCCAGACAAATAAAGCTTCCATCTAGCTCCACACTGGTCCTTATATACCAGGCCCATGGCTGTGTTCATTAGGTTACAACTGTATTTTGTTTCACTTAAATGCAGATCTCGTTGCTGTTTCTAAAAACAATCGGAAAGAATACAGAGGCAGACTGGTCTAACAAGTCTCTTGAGAATTTTAAGGAGAGAGGGGAAAAGACGGGTCACTCAAGAAGTACACAGACGTGAAAATGGCAAACGAGAATTGGCTATGATCATGGACCTACAACGCTGTGATAAAGATAGCGAAAAGAGAAATTATATCTTAGCAGATTCTGTGCTTGCCCAAATATCATTTTAGGAAACTATTGCAACAGCTTTCCAAGTCAAATATCTAGTATTTTAAATATAAATTAATTTGAACTGTATTAGGCTGTCAATCCACATTAAGAAAATTAGTTGGATTTAATAATTCAAGCCAGCCTGAAATATTTCACTTATCACAGCACTGGAGGTGGACCTAAGCTAGAGAGTACAGTCATCTAACAAAGTATTTAAATACCTATTCAAGCGAAAGAGAGGTGTGTTTTAGCTAATACGATTGGTACAACAAATACACGCAAAAAATGCCAGTGGTCAGATGGAAATGGCCAGAAATAGCACAAGTTGAAGGTCAACTGTCAAGAGACTACAAGAAGATCTCTCTCTAATTGTCCATTGGTCTTCCTGTCTGTCATTCCCTGCTGCTCAACTATGGCAACCCGCTGGCAGAACCTAGCCGAACAAACACAGTTCCTCTACCAAGACTTGTTGCTAACATGCACGCCTACACGCTACCTTCTTTCTATTTCTTTATTTCTTTTCCGGTAATGTGTCAAAGTATTTAGTGACATCAGGTTGTTATTATTTGCTCAATTCCCCTTTGCATGCCTAAACTTAACAAAAAAAAAAGGAAAGGTGTCATTTACCTTCATTTTAATACAACCACTACAGAACACCAAATGTATTTTTTTTTCAATAACAGCACTTCAATTTAAAAGTGAAATCACACAGCTTGCAATTTTTTTTCAATATCTAAATCTTTTATTTAGATTTGGTTTGAAAACAGGAAAGTGTAAGGGGTCGACTGCATGTTGTACTCACACAGAAAGTGTGACTTCGTCACGATAATTTAGTTTCTTTTGGTAACCACCGAATCTCAAAATTTTAAATTTCTTTCTATCATATTACATACTGCAAAGTTTCTGCTTATGTACATATGTTAGTATAGTTACTCATTTCTAATACATGTCAACATCTCTTTAAGGTATACGCTGGGTTATATTCTACTATTATCATCATTCTAACAAATTAAGAATGAAAGCTCAATGGAAATGGTTCTCTCTACTGACAAGTACAATTCCTCTCAATGAAATACAAGTGCTTGATATCTCTTGCTAGTTTACACGCAACCCATCCTGACCAATCACGATTCTGTTCCTTCATCTTAAAGAGATCTGTAGCTTCAAGATGGTCAGACTGTCAATCATCTACTAAGAAGGCTGGTGGAGGTCAAGGGTCATGAGCAAGGTTGGCCAAGGCATAAGGAACAAGCATCTGGTAGAGCCTAGCTTGATGGATGGATGGTAAAACCCTCAAAAAGACAGTCAAGTTCATAAAATATGTTCAATTACAGAACTTGGTGTTTATCAACAACACTGTCTTCTATCATCATTCTTATCAACATATAAACCTTTCAGAGCCAGAACAGACTATGATCACTTCTGAACATGCCTAAATCAACTTTAACATGCAATTGTTTTGAAAGTTTTGATTGAATATTTTAGTGGTTTTGGGCATGAAGTTGAACTTGGTAAAAAATATGCTGGTGAAAAAGATACAGGGGAAATTCTTGTGACAACGAAGTTCATGGGAAAATTCAAAATATTTTAGCATATGCAACTGAAAAAGCCCCCAATAAGGGCAATCATCTTAGCTATAGCATAGGCCAATATAATCATTCTCGGCTGCTTTGTTAATTCTGTACCCTAACATATCTAATGTAATATTAAAACTAACCAGATGAACGTAAATGTCATCTTTGATATGGGCATGGTTAACTTCTCCTAAAATTAGGAATAACAAGCCTGTTTCAGCTCAACATACCCTAATGCAAGCGACACTGACACTGAAATAGACTAAAATCGTGGAAGTCTTTTTCAAAAGAAGTATATGTCCATATTTTACAATGATTAATATATTCTGAGATTCCACTGGCACATGATTTCTCCGTAATTGAGGGAGAGAGGTCATAATTTCTACAGCTTTATTAAAAAGCTTTCAATCCACTTAGCCTCCATAAATCTTGTCAGATTCTTTACCCCTCCACCACCACCTCCACCACCATTATCCACCTGCATGTCAGTTCCCCCTTGATCAACGCCCCTCCAGCTATAAACGGGTACTGGCACGTAACGCACCGTCATGGGTGAACACGAGCCCTCCTATGAGGCCCTCTGTCTTTAGAAAATGTCAAAATAATCCAGAAAATTTACAGCAACTAGGGTCAGTTTTGCACCAACATAGAGACAAAGCAAAGGAATCAAGAAAGAGACACTGAAATATTTCATTCCTCATTGGGACAGGGGAGGACTCTGGTTCCTTGAAGCCTTTCTGTCTGTCTTGCAAAGATGAATATTTCATGTTCCGTATTGTTTTGTGAGTAAGAGGTCAAGGAAAGGTGATCACTATATCAAAATTTAGAGCTCTTGCTGATAATGCTGGAATGTCATTGTCAAGTGCGCATTTTATTTTCTGTTTTTGCAATATACCAATTTGGGAGGATTTATCTCTTTTTGTGATTGATCATTGCCAAGTGCCAACCCTTTTGACTTAAAAGAAATCATTCAGAATCTGTAGGGAGAATGTCAGCAGATTATAGATTAGATGCAAACCATTTCGATCAATTTTGACTGATCTCTGTGGAATAAAGTCCAAACAAACAACTTTTTCTTTTCTTTTAGAAAGATTTTGGAACATGTTTATACCAAAGATTTGAGTCCTCCGTCGTACAGGATCATACAGGACAGATAAAACACAATCATTTGCAGAAACCAAGAATAATTCTCATATATCTCTGATCTTTTCCATGAACATGTCAACATTTATTCCTCAAATATTTTAGTTTCATTTCAGGTTCAAATCTTCTACCAGTGTTGGGTCCAAGACCAGAGGGTCCGAGATCAAGATCAAGATCAAGATCAGACAGTCCGAGATCCAGATCAAGATCCGCAGCTCAAGATTGAGATTAGAACAACTGAGAGCAAGATCAGATATGTCCGAGATCAAGATCAAGATCGAGGTTATGATGCCGATCTCGAGACTGAGAGCTGAGTTGTGTTTTCGCCGATTGGTGAACGATTTTTTCCCTGATAATTTACGTAATAACAGTGTTGATCTCAAGCGAAAATTCTGAGTCTCAAGATCAATTCCGGTCTCGAGGTACCCAACACTGACAACTACAAAGAGATCTATTCAAAGTTAGCCAGTTAGAAGTCACATCTTAAAAGTAAAAAATATCAAATAAGTTTCATTTTTTTATTCAATTTTAGCATAAAGATGATAAATAGAAACCACCATGCCTGCATAGACTCAAATTTGACATTTTCACAAAAAACTTGCGAGGTGGGCAAAGCCTAAATCCGCCTATGGTTACAGCACAGGGAATAGGTAAATGCAGTCATCAACCACACTCTACCTCACGACGTATTTGCCTGCGAAGTAAACAGAGATCAATCGTGGCTCCACCAGATTAAACGAGGGATACATGGCAATCAAAGTCACTGCATTTTTCTAGAGGTTTAGTGGAAGAATGTGCCCCTGACTCCAATGGTTTTAGGTACCGACATCAGATGCACTCACACATCTGTTTGTGTGGGAGTGATGCACTAGCACTACCCAAAGGATGCCTCTCTTTACAGTGACCTGTTCAACAGTCAACAGATTAAATATTCACTTGGTGTTTTTTTTTTAAATGCTATTTGCTTTATATGATCTGCAGTTCATATCAAAATTTTGATGTAAAATATCATATATAGTGCAGAGTCTGTATGACTACAGTGTATAGATGCAACTAATTTGCACTATATAGTGTTACATTAGACCTGTTCACAAAGTTATTAAAATTTATGGATGTTTTTTTCCTGGGGACCTAGTAACGAGGTATTCCATTAACCTGTTATTAATAAATAACTACTAAAAGAACTACAATACTAACTGGATTCCAGTTTGCATGCATTACGTTTTGCTATGACTGACAAGCCTCTGACAAACTTTCAGGTTGTCAAGAACAACCTTTGTTTTAAAAGTATGCATAAAATTTGAACATATTTGTGAACAGGTCTATTTGGTATCTCCTACACCTACATTGGCAAAGAGATCATAAATGCAGCACTTGGGAGCGATTCACAGAAATTGCTAGACAGAAATTTCTATTTCTAATTTACTTGATCTTTCCTCTCTTCCTTGTAAATGATGATCTATTTCTCATTACATATATTGCATGTACAAAATATGCCCAATTCATTAATATCAATGTCATATAGATTCAATTTAAAGAATTGTAAACAATGTGTCCACACTTCACATTTATTCCTCATACCTTGTTTGCTTTTAGAGAGAGAAATCTTTGGACATGTGCAGCGATGGAGGGGCCAGAAAGGAGGGTAAGGGTCACGGAAGGCACAGATAAACCAAGACAATTGTTTGACATGTGTCACAACCCTGAGTAAATCTTGGAAGCTAAAAGTGCCCGCAAGTATCCCCAGTTTGTATAGACTGGACTGGAGTCTCTTTTATGTGATAGCATCCCATAATATTACTTTTTACTGCTCACAAAACATGCTGAGGCAATATCAAAGATGGCAAAGCAATAAAAAAAAACCACAGAAATATTGAAAGTTTGAGGATAAGCACTGGTTTCATTTCATTTGTCACACTGAAGATATTTCCACGGTATGCCTACAGCTTCTCCCACAATGACCCAAAGATTTGAAACGGTTCCAAATCTGATTTGTCTCTTTCAAGAAGATTCATTTTTGTTTTTTTTAATAAACAAAAGAAAATGTTCACATGCCGCACCTGAGTGACAGGGTTAATAATCTTATTTACTGGAGTATTAGAACAGATCACACGTTTCACTATTTGTCTCTTTTCTTTCCTTACCATCCTGAAGGTCTTGAAGCACATTTGAGACAGACAGCAGAGATTAAAGAGAACTTAATATCAAGGCTGCAGAGAAATTGAGCGTAACAGAACTAGGGAGTAGGGGTGAGAGGAATTTAGGGTCATTAATGGTAAGATAACTTGGGATATCATATTTTTCAAAATATGATTTGAAAAGCGAAATTATGAAGGTCTTCATCTCAGGAAGAGTTTGGGACTTGAAATAATAAAAACGTGCAAGTGGACGCTCGTCCTTGTCGCCACTTCTCAAACAAGGACGACATCTTTTCATAAATTGGATACAGAAACAACAACGCTCCAGAGATTGCTCCTAGTTTGTCTTGGGGCAGAAGGAAGTGGGCTGAGGTGATGACACAAGATGTTCACAGTTCCACAAAGTGGGATGGCCGCTTGTGGTTGTGGGCTACTGTTTGAGGCTACCGTAGCCGATTGTAACAGCAGGGAATGATAGTTTTGGAATGTTATTCCACGATTTGATACACACACAGAGGCTAAGCCATGCTTTAGGCTTCTGTCTGTCTGTTGCTACAAGACTCATTCCGTACTGATCGGATTGAGGTTTGCCAGTGAGATGTATGGTGACCTGAAGACTACTGATGAAGCCATAGGAAACACAGAGACTGGATTTTATGCGAAAGGAGATCAGCATTGTGATGTTAAATCCCATCTTTATCTCATCACCGTCTACAGAAGATCCCTTCAACTTATTCAGACTGTCTAACCAGCTTTCCAAATATCTGTAACAAGTTTTCCCCTAAACACTCATCAACTATATCCAACCAGAACGTACCACTTAAATTCTATGGGAGTTCAATCATAAATGATGATGAGCATTCATTTTGTAAAAATGGGAAGATATATCAGAACTGCCATGATGTTTAAGCTGGTTATCCTCTCTCAGGCAATTGTCAAATTTATCTTATAATGCTCAATACATTTATCATCTTTATGCATGCCACTGCAAAAAAAGAAGTCATTACTTCCCCTCTGAATGGAATATTTTATGCACAAGAGGTAGAGAACCAGCTTCACACAGAGATGTGCAAAACGTGACAAAATCACATAACGACCTCTGCAATAGAGGCAAACTCCTCATCTAAGCCATTTTCCAATTATATCATGCGATACTGTAAGGCATGCCGACACAACCGTGTGGGTGCAGAGTACACCATCAAGCCACATTCACACATGATGAGGTAGATAACCTGGAGAAACCGAGGAATCAAAATAAAAACCATTTTGCGTTTAAATATATGAAGGCGAGGGTGAAAAACATTGAAATAAAGGTCCCTAAGCATGCTCAAGGATACAGAAATGTGAAGCAATAATGCTTACACCATTACATTCCACCCCCGCATTTTGTTTTTTGGTTTATAACATCATCATGTATGGACAAGGCTTGACGGTGGATGATGTATGCAGCTTGCAGATGCGACAGCTCGGCTAGAATGATCAATAATTGAGTATGATTTGGAGTGAAATGTCTTTACAAACCTCAAAGTGATGTTCATCTCCCCTCCTGGCCTCTCGGTCCAGAGGTTTGCTAGCGGTACTCATAACACCTGCAATACACAGAAATAGAAACATATATTATTGTCAACCTCAAATACGTAATCATACTCTCTGAGGTTTAAAGTATACTGTAAGACAATTACAAACTGCAGTATTTTAAGGAATATGAAAGCATAAATTGTTTTTCCGGTTCAGTGTATGGAAACACAAGTTCTTTTAAACAAGTTCGTTGAATTACAAACCTATATTACATAAGTTTACATGTAAAAGAAAAAGGTTAAATATAATCAAGATTCCTAGTCATTCAGTTTAGATATAGAACAGTCCTTAATGTTTTATGGGTCATATTGATTGAGATATTTCAAGCCTAAGGAAAAACATATTCCTCTCAAGGGAACAATTACATTAAAGTTTAATGAATGGAGGAGGTATAATTGACTTCTCAGACTTATAAATGATTATAAAGCTCTATGTCGTTTGGCAGCGAAATAATGTGAACTGTGTATTGCACATGAATTTGCCGACTCACACAAATTTAATGAGCTAACTTAATTTTTGAAAAAACATGAATAACACCCAACTTTCTTTAGAAATCTCAGAAATCCAACCCATTTTACACAGAAACAAAATAAAAATCTGCAGACAGATAGCCACAATGTAATCCAAAGTTTCAGGGTATAGGAGTATTGGCAAGAGGACATTTATACAGCCTTGAATGTTAGTTAGCTCATCAACTGGGCAGCTGTGTTTGAAACAGCAGGCTCACTGGATTAGAAATTTAATTCCACATGAAAACTATCATGTCACTACCTATAAAAATGTTGGCATTATACCAACGTGATTACAGATAACTTCATCATTTTTTTTTTAATTCTATGTATTTATACAGTTATTTTTACTGTCTTTCATACACAACACTACTGGTTCTCTGGTTCACTCTTCAATCATTTGCTCATGAATTCGTTCATTTGTTGGTTCATTTGTTTGTTATTTTTTCATTTTTTTTTTGTTGGGGGGGGGGGGGGGGGGTGGGGAGGGTGGGAAAGGTTGATCCCTGGTATTTCATAATGATGCAATATTCCCTATTTTTTCTTTATATGATTCATCAAACATATCACATTAAACTAGGCTCATTAAGTCCTAACTCACTATTTAAAAGACTAATATAACATATTTTTTTTCAAAAGTGTGACCTAACCTAGTTAAAAAAAGGGGGGGTGCAAAATACTCTAAATTCTGATCAACTAAAAAAGCTGCAAAAGATCACCATCAGACCAGGCTCGTATACAAGCATGTCTCCAGCTAGCACTGCCACAAACAATGGCAACCACCGAAGGAACATACCATGAAAGACTTAGTGGAAATAAGACTTCATATCCCATCATAATAACGTGTGTGATGAAAATGTCCAAAAGTTCCTTTTAGTTGCGTTTGGTGACAGATGACATCCGGTGTACGAGGTGATTACAAGCAAATAATGAAAAGCCATTTCATATTTCTACAGGATTCATATCAATCATAAGAGCTTGCTTCTTGCTCTAGTAACCACCGATACCGTCACATTAGTCTATATACCAGACTATTTCCTTCTGTCTTCTCATCTCTCTCTTCCCTCTGGCTGTCTTCATCCCTTTCTTTCTTTGTCTCAATGTCTTTCACCCTGTCTTTCTTTCTTCCTGTTGGCTGTCTTCCCCTCTCTTTCTACCTTCTACCCCCCCCCCCCTCTTTTCATCTCTATCTCTTTCTTCATATCTCTCCTCCTCTCT
This sequence comes from Heliocidaris erythrogramma, assembly GCA_025617745.1. Taxonomy (NCBI): domain Eukaryota; kingdom Metazoa; phylum Echinodermata; class Echinoidea; order Camarodonta; family Echinometridae; genus Heliocidaris; species Heliocidaris erythrogramma. The sequence goes on from CM046867.1 coordinate 38,254,511, forward strand.
CTCTCTTTCAGATTGTCTTGCTGTCTCTTCATCTCTCCGTCTCCATCTATTTCTTTCTGTCTGTCCCCTCTCTTTCTATCTCCCTCTCTTCCCCAACTCTGTCTACCTGTTTCCCTCTCTTCATCTCTCTCTCTTCATCTCTCTCTCTCTCTCTCTTTCTAGCTCTAGCTGTAGCTCTCTTTCTTGCCATATGACTCTGCAAAAAACCCAACCCAAAACAGCACAAATAAAGATGTTGATGGGGGGAAAAAAATCACTGATTTTTCATTTTTTTTAAATTCTATCTATCCTACAAGAATATTGATTTGGCAATCTAAGCTTGGTTGTAGGTACTATATGTATCTTGCAGACACAAACCCCCGTCAGTCAATGGGGCCTGGATTATATAGGGGTTATAGACTACACACATTATCAACCTCATACTGTATATGTTATTAGCAAAACTATTATAAAGCTGATTAAGGCTTGGCTCAAGTCACCATGAATTTGTTAGAATGTCAACATAGAGTCTCTGCTTGCAGACTATGAACTTGGGAGAGGGATTTTCATGGTCTGTCTGTCCGTCTGCCTGGTGGCATTGGAGTTGAAAGGAAGGGATGCATTAGATGAAGCAAGTTCAGAATGAAGATGGTTATTCCAGCTGCCCCAGGGATGTCATTCATTTCAGGCCACAGGGACGAAAAAATGTTAGATAAACAGTTTTTCTGGCTACAAAGTCGCTGGATCACAATTTTGGAGGAAAGTAAATCTGCAACATACAGAGAGATGCATTGTGTGTTGGTTTATATGTTCAGTGTTTCCACATGAATGATGTCATTGGTAATCTGGGATTAAGGCTAACCAGTGTGGGTGGAGGTAACCTAAAATCAGGGCTCCACCCTTTTGCAGGGGGTCAGGATGGACATTTTTAATCTAAATGAGCCAGCTGTTAAAGTTTTGTAATAAGAGGGGGGGGGGGGGGGGGTTTTCCAGAATTCAAATTTAGGGGTCATGGACACAGGGTGCCTGCTATTGGCGAGCCCCCCTCCTAAAATTACAGAATACAGCAAATATTATGAAGGTTAGTACAAGGGTTTTTTGAAATTGATCATTCCTTGAAAACTGGCTTCCAGCTCTTCCTATCTTTCATTTTATAGAGCTGTTTTTGCCAGTTTTAATTGATATTTAACATCCAACATGCAGATATTGTTAATTTTGCACTGCTCCATCTTCTCTGCCAGGTTTCAGGAAGGGAATTAATCAGACACAGCTTTCTGCACTGGCAACAATGTAGTCCTCTGTCCTATCTCTATCAACAAAATCATGATCAAGTTCACATGACAACAACGCAACAACAGGGAGTGTTCAAAATCTCATCTTTCCGTTTGTGTATTTATTCAAGACGAGCTCACAAAAGAGTCTGACATGTTCTTTCCTGTGCTGTGATGTGATGTGATGTGATGTGCTGTGATGTGATGTGATGTGATGTGTAGGCGAGGTAAAGACTGCTCTGCATGAGAAGAACTCCCTGTTGGGACTACTTATGATACCTCTTTACTTCTAGACCTGGTCTTATATCTAGTCTAAGCCCATTCACACACCCCTAGAATTACTCAAAGTCCTCGGTCTAAGCTCGTACCCCAAATCCATTTTCCCTGGACTTTAGGAATATTTCTATTTCAAATAATTGTAACAAACAAAATAAAAGTTTCCTCACTTCCAAAAAAGAAAGAATAACAAAACAAATTTAAGTAACAAATACCAGTAGCACATAAATAAAATACAGCAATTTCATATTTTTTCAGAGAGTTTACCATTGACCTCATGATGATACTGTCAATAGAAATTACAGGATGAGTCTCTAAATTTAAAATCAGCTGCTTGGACCCACAGACAATGAAATACACGTTAAATTGATCATAATATTGCTTAAATGAAAAGAGGAAATTGCCCCATCACCCAATTCTACCAGAAGGGAAAACTATTGAAAAGACCGCGATTTTATCTTTTTTTTTCTCTGCACTTGGCGGTTAAAGTACATTTCCAGCCATATTCCATTATAACATCCTCATTCCATTAAGGTTCATTTCGTTTTGCCCTTAAACCCCAAAACAGGTGCATTTTGAGTTGAGTGGCCAATGGTTTCTGCACATTTATTCTCTAGTTTCGCTCCAGTATTTTGAATAGTTTGGGGGAAAGATGAATGGTAGAAATAACATATTTAGCTTAAATATGGCACGAGGCTTTCACTTTCAGTGAAAAGAAAACATGGGAAAACAGGTTTCTCTGTGGAACCCATTTTGAAATCATTTTACTCCAGACATCAATCAAAATGAATGCATTACGGGTGGTGACGCCCAGTTCCTCCCAAGTTGTTTTGAATCATGTTGATCTTACAGGGGAGGTTGGAATGCGGACTAAATCAGTTTGTGTCACAAACATAACTTAATTGAAAACAGAAATAATCAGAATAGGATAAAACAGATATATTCGAAGCCTGAAACAGCTCTTTAGAGATTACCACTTCAAATATGATGGAAGTTATGTAACATATCCTATCCCTAAAAATCAGAAGGAGCTCCACAAAAAAGGACCCTTCACATAAATTTGCTGTGAGAGTCCATGACCCCGTTTACACAGAGACTGAACTCGACTTTAGTCGAATTTGAACTCGAGTTCATTTGTGTGTAAACAGGGTAGTCGCAATTAGAACTCAAAACTCGAATTCGAATGACGACCCAGAGCAACTTTTATCGAATTCAAACTAGACTATTTGCAGTGTGAACTGACACGTAATTGAAAGTCGACTAGCAAATATCCAGCCAGTGACCCCGTCATACGTCACTTCAGGCATTGCTAAGCAACGCTAAGCGTCGCGTCAGTAAAACTAGCGTCATTCAACAAGTGAACCACAACGAACGACGACACATTCACCGAACTGGCTTGATTCAATCCACCACGCGCTCATCATATCGGCAAATATTCGTTCGTAATTTTGTAATTCCGCTGTAAAATCATACAAAACCAGATCAAAATGGCTGCGCTTACAATACTCGCTACCGCCATTTTGAACTCACTCGCGAGGTTTTCACAAATTTAACCCGGAAGTTGATTATCACGATATTCCCACCAAGCGAGGGCGTAATCAAGTCGAATTCACTTTCCTTCTGAATTCGAGTTCGTCCAACGCTTGGTGTAAACAGCCCACCGAAAAATAATTTATGCTATAAATCCAAGGTCGCAATTGAATTCGCTGTCGAATTTGAACTCGAGTTCACTCTGTGTAATCGCGGTCCATGTCAGAACTGGATGTTTCCTCAAATCTACAAATGACCACGGACAGGGGGAGAAGTTTAGGGATAACCCTCATCTTTGGAGGAGAAGCATTACAGGGCTTCAGTGATTTTTTTGGTGGTGAGATTAAATTCACACTAATGCATTTAATCCTGTCCCGTTCAGGTCTCTTTACAAGAAACGCAGGCTGAAATAAGAAGGTGAGAGAAAGGTTCATTCCTCAAAAACATCAACATTAAGAAGGAAAGGAAAGACCCAGAAAACAAAGATTGGTACAAATATCTGCTTGTTTTACAGAAAATATGGAAAGGAAACGACTTATTCTTCTTCAGGATCTTTCCTTGTCAGCCAATCAAATGGTTGATTGCTCTGCGGGATGCGGGATGCGGGATGCGGGATGCGGGATGCGGGATGTGGGTTTCAGGGAGGGTTTTAACGCATATTTAACAGTTCAATTTCTCGATTAAAACAAGGATATTCTACAAACAAACAATGTAAAGAGATTATTGGGAGGAAGCAGCAACACCCTTCCTCAAATTGCCACCAATGTCACTGTAACTAAATGAACATAGTTAATCATTGACCCTCAAAAAATTTGTTGGAAAAAATCATGAATTCTTGTAACTTCTTTCTCTTTTGTATGCACCTTGCATATAAATGTACTTTCAGTTCATTCTTCATGGATGGAGAAGCATTGGCATAGCTCAATCCAGCCCTGAATACAATTTTCTTTTTCTAGTCTGAAATACTCTTTCACTACAAAAGAAACTTCCATATTCCTCTCAATGTTCCAGAATTAAATCTTATTCCCCTCAGACTCTAAGCACATTTGGAGACATAGGTCTGGAGAAAGGCGAGCTAGTCATCGGATTACTCAGATTAGCCCAGCTGAAGTCTTACAAATGTATTTTGGTCAGAAAATCCCCTGAATCTCAGGAATTCTAATTTCCAGTGGTGCAACTAAACAGATTCTGCCCTTTGGGATAAGTTGTAACAAACATGAGATTAATAGGTTCTTGGGCCTGTAACATAGAGAAATACAATCAATCTTACGATCAATTGTAACGCTTTAAGTACATGGTTTGCAAAAGACCTACGCTTGATATCAATCGTAAGATTGATTTATCTCTTTATGTTACAGGGCCTTGGTCTTAAAAATGTATTCAGCTCCAGAATGGACCTTACATGCAATAGGCCTAAATACATCAACATAAAAAGTGAAAATGTATTATACTTTAGAGGGTATAATAGGGTTTCATCATCTTATGGAGGGGAAAACATCTTCCTAAGAAGTCTGCATAGTGATTGTCCCAGTGCATGTTTTCAAAAGCTACTCAAACCCAGAGGGAATAATGCGGAGATTAAATGTCGTAAAGAGGTTTAACATTCTGTGGGGTGAGATGGCTCCACAACATGTTTTGCTATTTAATCTCTGATGTGTATTTCATCATCTGATATTATTCTCTTTTTTCAGGAGGGGGTTCACATTTATAAAATTTCATTTTTAGAGGTAGAAATATAATTTGTGAATTTAAATTTTCATAAAAATGTGAAATTTGAATTATTGTAATGATCCAGTAGCATGAATCCATGATTAGCATCCATTCTGCAATGTGAACATTCGTTCTGTTCTCTAGCACTGAAGATTGTGCAGAAAAATATGAATATCATTTCAATACTAATCATAACCTTCAAGCAAGTATTTGCTTGAAGGTTAACCATCAAATGCCTGATCTTTATGGAAGATCAACAGATTTTGTTAAACAACAGAGATAATATGGCACTAATTATCAATACGGCATCATTGATAGGCAGAACTAGTCATTATGTACATGGTTACTTCAACCCCAGCCCCGTAATTACAGTGATAGGCATGATAGGGGGCTTCACGGAACAAATAAGTTGGTTGGAAGGGTATTGATTTTGGCCCCAGCATTTTCAGGCCATCCTTTTTATTCCACGGTCACAGTTCACTAAGGCCAGTCTGTAGGATTCGTCTTACGTAGTCTCGTGTTAGCTGGCTCCTCTAACAGTTTTGAAGGGGATGATTATGCAATTTCCTTTGAAAATTATGAATTGTGATTTATGATGGGAATGGTGTCGAATGGAAATTGTCAATATCCCCTTTCCTATACAAATTCTTCTTAAATTTCCTACACTCACATTCATCAAGTATTCCAATAAGGACCCATACCATTTTTTCAGGGGATGGGGAGAAGGAGAATAAAGGAATCCATCAATTTAAATGACCACAGTATTTGACCAAAATGGAGTTCGAAACGAAAGAACAAAAGTCAAAAACAAACATTGTCCATCCCTTCCTGTCTTTGTACTTCAGACTTCAGACTACGTCAACAATGGATGACAAAACAAGGAGGCGCAGCCACTTCAAAGCATTCCGTCAAACCAAAATATCCTCATAGTTAGAAAGCCTTGCTAGTTTGTCAGTCAGGTGTCCCGTAATGATTTCAATTGGTATCCGCCATTCATAAACTTATTGATTGATTCGTCATCCGCTTGGTCAGCTTGCAAGCTATTGTCCCTCTCCTACTTGTTATTGCTTAATTGTATTTGTTTGTATATTTAATATTCAAGTCGTATGTGAAGAACGTGTTTAGTGGCATGCACTCTAGCACAACATCTTTTCTTCTCGCCTTGCCCATATCATCTGAGGAGAGTCACAAAGGCGTTATTCCGAGATCATTTAGCTTGGAGTTAACCCCTACTGGAGTTGACCCCTGCTGGCTGTAAGCAGATGATATCAAGTATTTCATATTCACCTCTTAAACTACCAAATATGCTAAATGATATTGATATCTAATGTATTGACTTTTATTCCTACTTTGGATTTCTTTTCTCTCTCCCTCTCATGGCGTCTCTTTCTACAGGAAATGTATCTACAATTATGTTTAGTTCTCATTTTATTATTAGTACTCCCCTTCTGTTGTTTATTTTTTTCTCTCTCTTATACATGTTCTTCTTTCCATGTGTGATATTCTAATACAAATGCTTCTTCAGAGACAATGCATAAATGCACTATAGAGGCCTATCTAGATTTTTAAGAAGGAAAACAAATCAACAATCTGCTTTTTATCAGCCTCCAAACCAGGGGTGGCATTCTGAGATTTATTTTATCTTGATTTTAGTGAAAAGATTTTAATTGTCATAACAAATTTTAAAGTGCAAAATTTCATTGGTGTTTGCGCAGATGAATTCCGCGTACACAGCCATTTTTGCGCAGTCATTAACCAATGATGCGCCATAAGCGTACATTTTGTTATGACAATTAAAATTATTTCACTAAAATCAAGATAAAATAAATCTCAGAATACCACCCCAGGTCTTCCGTAGTTTGAGACAGGCAAGGTAAAACACCAATGAAATTTGGTTTTGAAAGGCGTTACAATACAATTTCCGGACTTTGAAAGCTGAAAATTTTTTATCTCAAGTTAGAAAGTTTATTTCCCTTTGCAGGTTATCTAGTAGTTCAAAACACCAGCGGTAAAGGTGACAAGTCTACAATAGACCTATCGATGCAAAGGGACCTCCCGCATACTGACTATCCATGTCAGAGTGAAAAGGAAATATAAAAGAAAGGTTCAAAAATTGTCAGAACATAAACACAACTTGACAACACTTTTCGAAACTTTTTTGATTCCGCGCGGCCCGTCTTTTCTTCTTTCTGATATAATCCAGATATAATCCCCGGGTCGATTCAGCGCTAAACACCTTTCAAGGCCCAGAAGTCATGCACCCTGTTGAGAGAGTGTTTTCTATTCTTTATGTTCACTTGCTCTCTCATTATTCATTGATAAGAAAGGATCAATACTATAAATCATTTGATCGAAGGTCTACATTGAGGGCTCCCAATGAAATCAGGAGCTGGAAGAAGGGTGAGAGCCTTTGAGGATGAAGTAGTCAGGTGCACTAGGTGTATGCACAGTGTATCTGGTCTATGCTTGCATCTGCTTTGTTTTTTATGCAATTACTTGATGATAGAGCATCGTAAATTAAAATCTCATTTACATATATTTATTTCATATCAAAATATGCTTCCTTTTCCCGAATCCTACACTAAAAAATTAAGGCATGAGCCTTTAATGCTTGATGCATTGTGATAACAATTACTAGGCAATAAGCAATTATACTAGATCTGTGGTAAAATGGACAAATCCTGTATAATGCATTCGTCTTTATATCAATGGTCCTTACAAAGTAAGTCAGCTGAAACTAGCTCACTTTCTTAGAAGCATTCTTAAGAGCATTTCTGTTATTCTGGATGAGATACACTCACCAAATTAGCAGAGCCTTGTTTAGAATGAACGTTCAGGAGAATAACAAGCCACGAACAAGACAAAAAAAAACTGGGCACTTGCTGGGATTTTCATAATGGCCCATAGAAATTCTGGGAAGATCTATTGGGACTGTTGAATGGGAAAAATCACCATGTCTGGGAGACAACAAAAGGCATGGCAAACCATTTCGGGCTTCTGAACCTTCTCGGTGAATAGTAACTCAATGGGGGCTTCCTGTCTCCTTCAAAAGTAGGAATACAAATAAAAAAGCAATGAATACAATATTTTATACTCGTTCTAAACCATCCACACTACAACGCTCTTTGCGTTTGACTTCAATGAGGGCAAAATTCCTTCAGTGTATTATTGAGTTGTTCAGCTTTTTCACCTTCCACCATTATCAAAATAAAATCAACTGAATCTTAAATACAAAAGTTCACCCATAAAAGGAATTTTAATAAAAATGTGATAAATAAAGTTCTTCTTATTCATTCTAGTCCATCCACACAAAAATCGTCTTTGAATGTGACTTCAAAAGGTTTACAATTCCTCCTCTGTGTTATTAAATTCTTGTACTTTTTCATCTAAGAGCATTCCACCATTATCACGCTAAAATCAACTAAATCTTGCTAATAAAAGATCATCCAAGTGAAATCAAACCATATGCTGAGTAGTAGAAAAAAAGAGTCTTTATCCAAAACTGGTTTGATACCACTTTTGAAAAACAATTAGATTGAAAACATATCGTACAAACCTATGTTATAGGAGTCTACTTTGCATGTGTGATCAATCAACCACACTGTCCCATCAATACTGACATTATACCATACCACTAAGGTTCTAATCTTAGTTCATTTCCATGATATTTTGTTCAAGGCAGCCCAGTAAAAAACTCCACAGCCTACCAGTGAAGCTGTAATGCAATCCTAACCTGGAAGGGGAGTGGAAATATCTCATAAAGAGGTCATAAACCTCACAATCCCTGGCATAAAAAACCCTGTTATTTGACCTGCTAATTAATGCCACATTTCTAGATTTGGTGGAAAGCCAATTACACCCAAACTTGGACTGTCCCTGGGGCTGTGTGTACATTCTGTCGGAAATATTCGAATACACAGAGTTGACGAGCGAGCGGCACGTTCTGCTCACTGTTACAAATTTTTCGGGGGCTGGTAGAGAAAAGAGAAAAATGACTGCCACGATGGGATTAGGGAACAAATACAAACATGGATCCTAGCATTACCCCCACGCTGAGTTTGCATTCATGAAATGCCTTGCAATTGTTACATGTTCATTCCTTCGGAATGAAACATGATATAAAAATGGGTATCAATTTTTGGGAAAGGGGATAACCTTCCTTCAATGTCCGACAACAGTCCGACTGAAGACAGATATTTCCTCATGAATATGTAACAAAAAGGAATATTTTTCAGTCTAAGAATTAATGGAAACCGCATTATAATATGTAGAATATCTTGTGATGTTGTGTGTAGTGCTTTCCTCATATTCCAAAAGATTGACAGACATCGTACTTCATTTGATTTCATTTTGGGTTTTGCAAGCTTTTTCTACTACAAAAAAACCCACAGTATGCTCAAACGTTTTGATTTCTACCATTTCTCTCCCTCTCCATCTACCTCACCCACCCTGTCTCCCTATCTTTCTATCTCTTTCCTTTTTGCTCCCTCACTCCGAACACTCCCTCACTCATCTTCCCCTCAAACCCAACATCCCTGCTTATTTGTTCATCAGAGGCATCGCTGTTTTGAAGGCTCTTCCTCTCCTTTCCTTTTTGCTCCAACTCTCTTTCTATCTTTTCATTTTGAATTTCGCTCCCACACTCCTTCTTTCATCTTCCCTCAAAGACCCAACATCCCTGCTTATTTGTTGATCAGAGGCACCGCTGCTGTGACAGCCTCTGCCATCAAACCTAACCCTGATGTGAACTCTGGGAAATAACTCGCCAACCCAATAAATCAATTCCACAGAAATCCTACCAAACAAGCATTCTAAGCTCATCTTCGTGATCTAATCCCGATCTAATCGCAAACGCTGTATAAGAGCGTTGACATATTTCATCCTACCATTCTGTCAAGGCTTAGTTCATTTTTACATGCCCCTCTATGAGAGGTACTGATGCAATCAAGCGGGACACTAGAGATTATGTTGCTAAGATCTAAACTAATCCAACATCTTCGCAAAAAATGGGAGGTACATTTTGGGGTATTCTGCAGAGTAAACCTCAGATAGATGCTAAATTAAAATATTCCTTGTGTAATATGTGTAAACAAGCAGTAAACTGTCCAAAAATACTAAAATTAGAGTTCATCCAGAATTCTCTACGTATATGATTAGATATCTGATTCGTTTGATAAATGCTACTGTAAAACAATTAAATTTATTCAAATTTAAAACTTTCACAAATTTTACCAGAGATATATATTTGAATTAAAATATTGAATTTTGGCCAGATTGCCAAAGTTTCTTGTCACAAAAAGAGGCATCAATATCAGCTAACAATAATCACATTTCTAACTTGAGCAATGGATCTAACCCTGAACCTAAAACAAAATCTGAACCAAAGCCCTAACCCTATTAAGTATTTGACAATATAAAACCTGAAGTAAATGTTGCCATGGAAAATATTGGATGTGGACACCATGTTCAAATGATGATGGGGAAATTTGTCTCACCTGTACGTTCATCGATGGTAAAGTACTTCTTTGCCGAGTTGGTCTTGAGGCTGTAGGTAAGGTTTCCGCTGGATGATGTATCAGGGTCTATAGCCTCCACCGTCAGGACGTATTCACCCATAGGGCTGTTCTCGGGCACCCCTGCCTTGAACACAGGCTGGGTGGGGAGAGGGGCATTGTCATTGATGTCTAGGACTTCGATGAAGACCTGGACCACTGAGTGGAGCGGGATGGCACCATGATCTTGAGCATATACGGTTAGCCAGTAGTGAGAGGTGCTTTCTCTGTCAAGTTCTTCAGTGGTACGAATCACTCCTGGAGAAGAGAAAGAATAAAGATCAGGTAAAAATCAGAAATGTTGTCCCGATTAAAACCATGTACTATTTTCAAATGTTTGTATCATATTGTTCATAATAATCAGATATGGTCTGAACCATTCGTATAGTAGGGAAGGAATTAAATGACAAGAAGGGAGGGACGTGAAAATAAGAAATGTCATTCTATTAAAAACAACAAAGCATGTTGTAATGCTCATCAATTCTTATATGCTTCACATTGTTCATAGTAAATCAGAAATGACGCTCCCATGAAAGGAAGAAATTAGTTAGAAGAGAGCATGAACTCGAAAAGAAGGAATGGTGTCCAAATAGAAATAATATAGCATTTTGTTCATCAATGCTTTGCTATCAATATTTTACATTGTTCAAAATTATCAGAAATAATTTCATCTTATAACTGTCTACAATTCACTCTCTGATAAAGAGAACCGGAAATTGTTTAATTTCATCCATAAAAACATTATGGATATTAATGCAATCATCAAATTTAATACACACCACAGTAGGCAGCAGCGACAAAGCATTTACTGAAGGAACAACCCCAATCGTTAGAGGCAAGAGATTACAATCTAATTTTTATTCATTCCTCACAATAGTAAAGATCACTATCACAGATTTAAAATTCCACGGAAAACTAGCATTTTCATCTATTACCTATGGTGATTGCTCGAGCAGCCAAATACGAGAGTGTTCCATTTTACACTTAAATGGAGAAAAATGTACTTCTATTCCATGGTTTAAAATAATCTTTTCAATATATTGATTTTATAATATGAATATGTGATATGATGTATGGAAGTATTTAAATCATGAATGCATTTCTGCAACGATGAAGTATAATCTTCTTGACTTAAAGATAAAGTTGAGTTCTGGTGAAGCAATTACAATATGAAAGAATCTGTTTCAAAGAAATCGGGAAAGGTTTACCATGTCTACATTAGAATTTGTGCATACTGTGAGGTTTTGGAATCATCAAAATGATGAGAAATTGACCCAATCTCACTGAAAAGCACATGCACTCTACACAGAAATGGGTGTATGGGACTGCTCTCACATGTGGCATGAATGTTCGGCCCAACCATTTCAGCTATTTCTCGTCATATTTTGAATATAGCGGCATTTGAAAAGCATTCCTTTTCAGGGGACTTTTCTACTACTAGTATTATGTTCTTCCAAACTGACATAAGGAATGAGAAAGCTCACAAATTATTTTTCACCTTTCCCATAACTCAACCTCCTCTATTATGCAATAAATGAATGTTTTATTTCATCTTCAAAATTAACTAGAATATTCTAATATGTATAATACTTCTTTGGATCAAAGAATTGGCCACAGGGGGCAATAATGGATATTGTTCTGACTGCTGCTGGCAGATAGCGACCTCAAGCACAGCATTGTGGGTACTCAGGGTCAATTCTAGGTCAGGTGTATTAACCAAAGTCAAATGAACCAGACTTCTCCTCAAACAATTGTAAAAATTCTTGGTAACAAATCTGAAGAGTTGAATCTCGCTTTATTTCCTGTCCTCTATTCTTTATGTGATAAAAGGGGAAAATCTTTATGTGATAAAAGGGGAAAATCACATGGGAACATATACATGTAGTTGTTTACTCTTCTGAATTTAGTGCCTTTCTTTTCAAAGAATACTAATATATGGCTGAACCTTTTAACCAGTGTTTATGACAAAGAAAATATGTGGGTTCTGTTTCAACAAATTCAATTCTTCTCTACAAATTCTGTTCATGCATGTCATTGTTCATGAGAAATTTATGAATATCAACTGCTAATAGGCACTTTTAGTGTCAAATCATGTAATCCTGATAAATCTACAACGCAGAAAATACACACATAAAAACTCTTTTGAAAAAAGTAATTTGCATTTCCTGAGTGATTCCATACGTTTCAGTTACATTTCATTCTTGACAAACGATACAGAGAGGGGGATATGGAATATTATATATTAACATACTTCTGCTTGATGTTAAATTAATCATATTCTCACTCGATTAATCCCCCATTCATACACAGGAATTTTAACATCCCTGTTAATTCCACGACTGTGCTTCGGCACGGGCCAATTAATATGGAATACTGACGTACGGTCCTCCAGAGGTCATCGTACTAGGATTCCTTGTTATTCTTGGTTACAATAGACTCTGGACATGGCTTCAGACACAGGGATGGGAGACCGATTCATCAGTTAGGTCAATCATATCACGAACTTGATCTCCTACCTTTCATGATAAAACAAGACCAGGGCCCCTTTCACACCAGACGATAAATCATATAAAGGAACGTCATACACAAAGTCTGTTTCAGAGGGAAATACTACGTTGTGTCCTATTCCCATACTATGCAGGGCTCCACACTCATTTTTTTCCTCCCTGGGGATCATGAGCAAAATATTAGGGGTCCGTGGGCACCAAGCCCCAGTGTACATTATAACATTTTGCGGTCCCTAGTGACATTTGTTTTTGGTCTACTCTTTGTGAAAAGCCTTGGTACTATTACACAGCTTGCATGTGGTGAATCATTGATTCTTTACTAAATTCTCTTATGAACTGATGACTGAGCCTCCATTTTAGCTATACAATGTTCACACAAGAAAAATATTCATACAATGTATTATACATCATATAGCCATAGGCCTAGATTTGTTGTACCAAACTACAGTCTTCCATGTGTGAACCTGAGAGTAGGTCAATCATACATGAACTTGATATCCTACCATTCATGATAACACACCAGGATCTTTGCACCCTACATGGTATAACAATCAATGATATAGTCTCTGACACTCAGACAGGGGGCCCCCATCTTACGCTAATGAACGTTGCAGACAATTTTTTTCATGATCAATTAATCTCACTCACGCTTGGTGTCAGAACTCATCAAATCTCGCATCCTCATATTCATGAATGATTTTTCTCAAGGTTTCATCGTAATGTGTTACTTAACATTCATTATAATCCATGAAAGGAAGGTTTGTTAAAATAATAGATATCAAAAATTCTATAATATGAAAGTATCATGTGAGCTTTTTAACCAATATGCTTTGGACAAAGGGTTCACTTCATCTTCATTTTCGTTGTTTACATAGAGTAGCTTTACGCGAAATCTTAATCCTTTACTTTCAAAATCAAAACACAAAAGCAGTCTTCAAATCTTTATTTCCAATGATACTAAACTTATGTTGACACAAGGTCTATCTGGTATAGACTATCCAAACCAATACAGTGCATAGGGGCTTGTAATTACAGCCAGAGGGATTAGGCTTTGCCCAAGGATATGCTGGCCTGATATTGGATTTCCCAGTGATCTCGTTAGATACACCTTGGGTGATGAGATGAATAAATGTTAGGAAAATTACTCAACAGACGGTGAAATATGATCACCATGATGTTGCATGTATACAGGCAGGTGAGGTGTTTATATTGAGGATGTGATGTTTAGGTACTAGGTGCACATCGTGGCATGACATGATTCTGGAACCAAGCATTTGCATCTGCACAAGTTTTTTTTCTTTAAGAATTTCTGGTAGAATGTTCCACTTCTTGATTCATAATATGCTGTATAGCTGGCTGCACCATATAATTCTTGTAATTTATTAAAGAATTCATGAGAGCAAGATCTCAGTGAGGTTGACCATAAATTGTGATGGGGGGGGGGGGGGTCAACATTTGCCATAAAATCCTCATCCATTCACAGATGATAGCTGTAGATTTTACTCAAATATTGGCATTTGAGTACAAGCAAGCATTGACATGCTGGCCTATTTGCATGTTATAATGGGGAGGGGAGGGGGGAGTAAAGTTGCTACAGTTATCCTTGATTCCATGGTCAGGAAAGAAAAAAAAAAGACCTCTAGTCCTCTACAAATGAACTTATTGTCCAACCCCATCCTAAATCGTAAAACAACAAACTTAGTCAAGGACTTCCACAAAGAAGTGGCCATGGTGTAAAGTGTTTAGTGATATATGTGTCGGGCCTAGAATCAAAGGAACATATGTGATGGCCAACTCCTTCAAGGCCAACTTCCTATAATGGCCCATCTTTACTGAATGACCTGGTATGAACTCTTGATAGGTTGCTGGATGAATGAATCATAAGGGGGCAATACCCTCCCCTCCCACCTTAGCCTTGCTTTCAGGCCAAAAGGTTTCTTTCTCTCTTCAGAATGAACACTGTTTCAGTTGGGTCTGACAATTGTAGCCTACATTCCGTTTTTGAGATGGCAGTAACAAACGTCAGTCAAAGGAAATATAGCCTACAATATCCAAACTTGGCTAAACTTTTCTCATTGAGTAGAGAACATAAACTTGGTGTGGAAGACAGGCTAGTCACAGAGCTTCCTCCAACCCTGACAAGGGTCAATTCATCTTATTAGTTCTCACAAGGGGTTCAGCCATTCACTCTCATTGCAGTAGCTAGGAACCCAACAGGGAAATTCCATGTTATAATATCTGCTCTATTTAATAATTATAAACCACAAGGACATGTTCCAAGAAACTTGATTTCAATATACCTTCAATAGTCATGTTCAAATTATGTTTCCTTTTCAAACCTCATTTATTTTGTTTTTAAATTCTAAGATGTCCTAACTATGTTAATCAAATCAAACCCTGTGTCAACTGATGCACCACTAACTCATCATCTAGGCAGTAAAAGAAGTGTAAAAGATTTTGTTGAGTGAATTACAGAATATCATCATTTAACATCTTTCTCTTGGTGCTTTCCAGACCTAAATCGCTCTCCATCCTGAGTATTTCATATTCACTGAATGCAAAAGTTTATTAACCCTTCATCTGAATTGTGGTAGTAAAAAAGTGCATTGTGGTAGTAAAACTGTCTGTGCCAATTTGGATGATACAGTCAAACAGGGCATTAAGAGGTTAAACTCTGTCATTTACAAAGCATTTACACCCTCCTTGTTTAAACCATCTCTATGCATTCCACATTTTCATACAGCAATACTTCAACAGTCTCTTGGCTTACACAGAGAATCTGATCAAGAAATCTCTGCCTGCCTGCCTGCTTGCCAGCTTGCCTGGAGCTAAAAACTGTCTCAATCCCTCCTTGAATAGTCCAATATAACCCAATCTTGCCTCTCTCTTCTATCATTTCACTCCTATCTCCTGAACGAATCTCTGCCCGAGACTAGCTCCAACCGCTGCGCCGATCTCTAGAGAGGAGCGAATATGAAACGCTAGCGACCCGCATAAATTGCATTTCACGTTGGCGGCCTTGTCTGCGGGCAGTAGAGCAGTGAGCTGCTGCTGCCGTTCGCTGCACTGGTCGGTGTAAAGTCGCCCAAGCGCCCTGCCACAACATGTCTCACTTTGATGAATACAAATCTCTCCCTGTATGAAATGATATTGCACTTTTGTTGAACCGCCTTTCTTTTATTACTTGAGAACAATTGTAGAAAAAGGAACGTGGATAAATCAATGCTATCTGCGGTCGGGATGAGAAAAGAAGGTACGCAGACAGGATGACTAATACAGCGAAGAGTTTTATCCACTTTATGCTGGCAATCTTACAGACTGGTAAAAATAGGTCCCGCATGAAGTTCTTGCACGTACACCATTTGTCTCTGACATTACAAAAACAAAACTGAATCAAAACATAGGAGATTTGATAAAAATTGTGAGGTTGCTATCTTCACTTTTTTTAAATTTCCTAACGAATCTTGAAGATGGAGGTAAATCAATTCAATGGTAACACAATGCATAACAATTATATGTGACAGTGACACAGACTTCCATAAGTTCGATTGTTTTAACAGTCATTATTTTTAAGGAAAATATTGAGCCGCTATAATTATATTCAACTGCACCTACAATGTAAAATATAGGGTGTGTTTAAACTCCCATTTTTCAGGCCAGAATGAGCCTTTCGTTATGTGTATAGTTAAAAACACGATTACGTCCAGTCACTTTTGTATAATCACTGATTTAAAATGCTGATGAATCGGCCTTTCTCCAAAAACATGGTGTCTGGGGAAGCATAAATGCACACTCATTTGTAATGCATTTCTATGATGTCATATAAACTAGTAGCATGCGCAGTGAGGTTTGGGAAACCAGCTGCAGAGCCCGAATTCGCCTGGAGAAAAGAAGTATAAACAGTACCCCGTGAAACTAGGTTTTAGAGGAACGTTTCAGAACGCTCATTCTGTCTTCGCAAAGAAAGGTACAAACGCACCCATAGATAGTACGCCTATATGCTTGGCCATTCACTTGCAGGCACTGTAGATAGAGCCACGCAAGTCTTTCCTTTTCCATGGTATACATTCTTCATGCAACTGCATCACTGTAATTCAGACATTTTCCTGCCAATGGACAACACTTGCTTGTCATGTCACTGCATTAAAGACTTGGTAGGTTATCAGATCTCAGGTTAGAATTGGATCACGCTAAATTGGGATATTTGGAGCAGGAGACAAAGACGAACCACTATCGGACTGCATGACGACATACAGTGAACCCATGGAGGAGCATGCTGGGTGCTAGTTAAGACATGATGTCAGCTTTTCACATTGGAAACTTAAACCATGTCATTCCCTCAGCATATAGTCTATAAACAAAGTAATCCACTGACTACAATCATACAAGTTTCAGACGTTCCTTCCATAAGAGCACTTTTGTGCTACACTGTACTCACACTTTAGTCATGTAAGATCTATTACACTTTTTGGGGAAGGGAATAATTAGGTGGTCTGGTGGCATCACCTTTTAATCTTAAAATTAATATTGTCACAAGAAAGGGGCTACAGGTATATTCTTCATCAAATCATTATTGAAATATGGCGGTCATTTGTTCTAAGACCGATCTGTAAGCCATTTTCTGATAATCAATTTTAAGGGATACCTTCCTTTAAAAAAAAGGACACCACACTCATTTCATCATTACTTCTAAGCTTATATTCTACATGCGAACGGGCCAACAACACATTCCCTGACTCCCATTGTAGCCAGTTGCTCCACAGTCACTCTTTCCCGCCGCCGAGACTGACCGCGGAGAGAGAGAGGGCTAGTTTAAAGGTAGGAAGGAGCAGTTTGTCAAATGAGATCAAAAGGATCAAAAGGATAACACCAAGATTGCTTGAAATTAAATCATTGTACGGATAAAAGTTTCAAAATCACCCTAATGAAACATCTGCTTGTGGTTTCACAAAGAACTTTCATTCTCATCAAAGCAGATTCAATATTTTTTCCTTTCTTGAAAATCAACAGTTCACAAATATTGTGTTGATATCTACACAGACTACATGTACATTCCAAACTACTTGTCTTTATAATATACTTCTCTCATCTACAAATCAACTCATCCCATATATTTTTCCATGTTATTCATCAAGTGCTAACTAATGGGAGGTCCGTGTAGTACCGTTATACTGTTTACTTTTGAAAAACGTGACAATAATAAATCAGTAGGAATATATGTGAGAGGGTCAGGCAGTTCAAAGGCTTCATGCAAGAATAAAACAGGTTGAATTTATAAAGTGCTACATTTTGTCACAATCCTCCCCTTTTTGTTTACGCTATCAGTTTTGAGATTTTTGGACACACACCAACAGGATGGTAACAAATGTACGGTCTCTTTTGCCTTGACATGCATGAAACCTCTGAATATACCCGATAGGGCTGTTTATTCATACTTGAACCCATTGCCCATAGGAACCGGTGGTCCCTATATTAAGCCTATGGGGCTAAGAGAATTCAGTAGTCAACGGGTTAATGTCTCTACTAGTTTAATGAGCGATATACTATCATTTTGATCCATATCAAGACACTTAGCAATCCATAGAGCACCGATTATCTAATTAAAATCAGGGTGCGTACATGTGCACTGATCATTCATAAGCACAAAAAATACATGCAATTTATGGAGAGAAACCTTCCAATTTTCCCCATTCCCACCCACTATTTCTATTCTTCGCCTCATTCATTGATAGCTGCCTGCTACAAGAAAGGGGTCGATGCCATCAATGAACTCTCAGAACAAATGGATTTACTTTGCGTCAAGCATGAAGAGGGATGTATTTCATCACAGGAAACACACGTTATTAATTTTCACTGGGCAATAAAAAAGGAGCTCTCAAAGTATAAGGCAATAACCTAATAAATTTCATGAGGATTTGAGAAGATTTCTACTATAAAAGTTGTTTTGGTCACAAGCTGCTTCCAGAGTGGTTTCAAGCAATCTAGCAATCAAACCATGATTCAATTTTTCTGTATGCAGTGGACATTACTTATCACATGACATGAGGGTCATTCACACACAAAGCAATTAGTGCCATTCAACAATTGATCTTTGGACCTTAATCAGAATTTCACTTTGTTTTAGTGTGTGAACAAAATAAATCTCACCGATCAATGACATTCTGATTACAATTCAAAGCTCACTGATAATGTTTTGTTCATTTGTTGTTTTTTTGTTTTGATCCTGGTTTTGTACATAATTGTGACTATTTGCCATGCACCTTGTGTTCAGACAACTCCTTTTTACAACCAAGGTCAAGAAAGCAAGATGTGTAAAGAGGATTTTTATTTCTCCAATGTGTGAAAAGGCTAAAAGGTGATATTTGAATTGTGATTCACATCTCACATCTCAGTCACACACACACACACACACACACACAAGACCAAGACAAGACTGACAAAAGACAAAACAAAAGATTACATTACTGCGAATGGTCTAGACTTTGTCGGTTATCAATCGGTTTGAGGTCCGTCTGGCAGTGTGAATGAGGTATAACTGAGGTATAACGCTTTCTTTCTATGTGTGAATGTGTCTAATGCAGGTTGTGGTCCATCAAGAATGATTCCTCCTTCTTCCGAGCCCCTTGATGAATGCTTGGAGTCCGTTAGTCTGAGCTCCCCGGGAAGCTAGTTATAAGGAGGCATTACAAGCTAGACTCTTCAAGACATATGGCCACCACACATAGTGTTCACTGTCTACAAGGTACATTGGTATTTGCTGCAGTCACTATACCATCTCATTTGGTTCATTGTAGACTGGGGCCTTTCACTATTTCATTGAATAATCTATCTGTACAAACGGTTGTATGAAACAAGGACCACCAACAATTGCTCAAAGATCAATTTCCTACAACAACCAAGTTCTTAACTTCAGCCCTGAACCTGAAACCCAATTGCAACCCTAACCCCTAACTTTATACTTTTCACAAAATTAAACACGGGCCCTGTTTCCTAAAACTTGTTATCAATAAGAACTGCCCCATTTCTATGCCCGATTTGCTCTCAGCCAATCACATGCAAGGATTTCAGTAGCTTATATCAATTACTGTAACTTGTTATTGATAACAAGTTTTATGAAACGGGGCCCTGGAGTAACTGCAGTGGGAGCAAATGCCGGATCGCCACCATGTCATATTATCTGTTCAGAGCAAGAAGGATGTTAAATCTGTGTTAAAGGATGTGGGTTAACAACCTTTTGTCTCTCAGTAGATGATATGTTTCACTGTAGACAGGAGCTATTCAGTATTTCATTGAAGTATCTATCCAGACAAATAGCGTATGGCACTATCTACTATTCCTGATTATGAGATATCATATCCATAGCCAATAACATAAAGGTTTATAGGCTGTGTAATCTCTGGTGTGCCTTGTTTGGGTTTTTTGTTTTTGTATGTTTTTTACCTTCAAATGCATCCGCTGAATGTGAATATTGTTTTATTGAACATACCTTGCGTTCAATTAAACCCATTGAAATTAATAACTTTCACAGAAGCTGCATATGAAACCTTGATTCTAATTAGCCAAAGCATATTGCAATTAATTTTCAGAGATTGGAACTGATTGCTGGCTTTTCAGAATATTGAAATTTTATTTGCAAAATGATGAGGCACTTGATCATGTATTCTGACACCGCTCATTGTTTTTGATGTTTTGCATTACAATGTTGCCATTATCTTGTGTGACTGTGTATTTCTACCATCCTCTCCATGTAATAGACTGCTTCTGTAATGTATACAAATGTATGCACATATATTCTCTGAGCACCTAGTGACGAGCTATTCCATTAACATGCTTTTTATAAATGAGCCTCAATGCTTGGAATCCAGTTTGCATACATTATATGTTGCTATGTCCGGCAAGCTTTCAGGTTGTCAAGAACAACCTTTGTCTGAAAGGTATGTATAAAATTTGCATACATTACCAAAGCGGTCTACTGAATGAACAATGTTTTATTTCAAATTATCATAATCGTTTCAAGCCTTCTATTCTTCTTTTTCTATTTTCTAAACACAAGTGCTAAGGGGGTGATTTCAATAGGCTTTTATTAATTCTATGCATCTCACAGACATAACAGTACTGATAATATCTACAAAATCAATCATAGAAGATTATTAGATTATTTGTTTTTTAGTTCACCCTCTTTGTTTTCATAACTCAGAGAGTCATTTTCCCATTAGCTTTTCATGATGATAAAGCTTTTCATGATGATAAAGCCATTCTTAAAGAGCAGTGCACATTTGACCTCATAATATTTTCAACAGAAGGCAAAATATTTTCAAACGGCAGCGGCTGTCTTTGAAATGACGTTTTCTCAACTAACAAAACATTAGCCTATGAGCACTTTGTAATCAGGTCTGACAGGATGAAATTGCAGTCGAGTTTTTCTTTGATGGTGTCCTCCAATTGACAGAAATGTGATATCTGCAGGCTAAAAAGTCATCTAAAACAAAAGACATATTTATACATTTTCAGCACTTGTTGAGATATCATGTTTCTTTCTTTTACACAATGGATGATGTTCATCACGTTTAATGTTTTGAAAAGTAAGTATCATAGCCTTTAGTACAGAGTACTATGCTCAATACCCTACCACAAAAGCAGAGTTACAGATTTTTTTAATTTTCAGGATCATATTCCATCATTTTCAAACATTAAATTACTGCAAGGTATTCCAAGCTCCCATGTGAAATGTAATCTAGATTCTGAAATGACCATATGCATGCCCCGTCTATTGTCTTTCATGTTAGCTAATTAAACCTGATGTACAGGCACTCCCACCATTACTCCGGCAATGACCATCACGTCAGGTAGATTTATTAAGAGACGTCCTGCGTGTTACATCATGTACAAGTTTAATTAAAATCAATACTGCTGCAGTATCAGTTGACCCATTACTGTCCTGTCTCATAGCAGTACCTTCTAGAGATACCTGGGGAGCGTTTCATTAAGCATTTTGTCAGTGATTTTTACTGACAAATTTGCTTTCAGCCAATCAGATGCAAGGATTTCAGTAGCTTATGACAGTTGTCGGTAAAAATCACTGACAAAACGCTTGATGAAACACTCCCCTGTACTTCAGACCCCTTTCATGTGCTCTAAATAGCAGATGTGCTGAGGCGATGTCCGACAAGTGAATATGTATGATGTTTACATGATCTGTTGAGAGCCAGAAGGACGTTAACTCATTTCGGAGTTAGACCCCTTCTAGCTATCAACAGACATTACGATGCAAGCATACTGAGATCTGGTATCTTACATGTTGCATCTCCATATAGACAAACATATTTCAATTATTTTAAAATGTGGATCTATCAGCATGAATGTAATAGTGAAAAATAACTAACATATTCCCTATGTGTCACTTCCAATTATTCACAGCATTAAAGTGGTGGTGTTACTTTTGCTGTGGTTTCGCTATCATTCCTTACCAATATACAAATGTTCTTTTTTCATTATTTCTACACTCCTTCATGCAACAATGAATCATAAAGACAGTTATGCTTCATAATAAATTAATTATAAATGTAAGATACCAGTCTACATTTGCATCGTTTTTAACCCTGCCCCCCCCCCCCCCCAAGAAATTGGGAAAGGTTGATCATGTCTACATAAGTATTGTTTTACAAGTTGTTTTGGAATTATCAAAATACATGTAGATCAGAAATTGACGGAATCTCACTGAAATGCACAAGCACTGCACACAGAAATGGGTATATGGGACTGCACACAAAATCATGTGGCATGATTGTTCGGCCTGACGTAGTAGGTCCATGATTTGAAGAGCAATCCTTTCCAGGGGACATATCTACTATGATAATCTTCCAAACTAACATAATAAGAATGAGAAATCTCACAAAATCTGGGGAGCGTTTCATCAAGTGTTTTGTCAGTGATTTTTACCGACAACTGTTATAAGCTACTGAAATCCTCGCATCTGATTGGCTGGGAGCAAATTTGTCGGTGAAAATCACTGACAAAACGCTTGATGAAATGCTCCCCACTTTTCACTTCTCCCAGAACTAAACCTTCCCTTTAAGGCTTTCCTCTCCTTGAGAAGCTTTCATGTTCATCTCCTTTTCAGCTCAGGCAGCTCGGTAGCAGGTATGTCAACATGGGACCATAGGAAGGGATTTACTGGCTTTGAGATTATACAACCACTTCCGCTGCCACAGCTACTGATCACAACTACCATTTTCCCTGAACATAGAAGGATCACAACTAGGAATTCCCCCAAATCATTGTAATTCTTGCAACACCGCAAAATATGTCATCCCCATTCTTTCATTTATATTCTTCATTAGATAATTTTGTAGTTCCGTATCAAGGTTCAAGTCTTAATCCATTCCCTGTGCTCTCATGCAAGACATTCACCTACAGTTATCCCTCTCAACCTAGGTGTACAAAATATCCATCATGGTCCACTTTGTTGGAAGAGATTCCATGAGGTAGTAAACAAGTAAACATGAAATATGAACGCTTCCTATCATCAATATCAATATGGACTTGTGGAAAATTAAGGGTTATAATCAAAGAAAATCATTTTGTTTCACCAACAACAAAAAATGAAATGAGAGCCAAGTGTATTGGGAATTGAATCCACTTTTGAATATGAAGCCTGAAGAGCCAGAGATATGCCAAAACAAAGCAGTAACAGACATTAAAATAAACTAGACTTGAATTCGTCACGAAGACGAATTAGGTGGTCTGTCCTTAAATTTGCACGATCATGATTGTAATCAGGATGATCATATTAATGGGAAATACTAAACAGAAGACAGGATGTCAAGAATGCCATGAATGGAGATGCTTCCTGAGGACAGGAATGTAGCAAAATGTGTATCGGTCATTGTAAAATGATTATGGTGATGATAACGGTGATTATGATGATTATAATGACATAATGATGATGGCGATGATATAATACTAGCGATGATGATCATGATGGTGATGATAATAATGATGATGATACAGGATACTTGGGAGATTAACACCATAGCTCTAATACAGGACAGGAAATAACAATTTGCCATAGGGTTGTACATAAACTACTGCACACTACTTTCTAATAGACATAATACGGAAAATAAGGCAGTTTATTACATGATTTGTGATTTTTTATGTTACAATAGTCGAGGAGGATGGTAAAATGACAGGCAAAAAGAAGCAAAAAAAAAAAAAAAAAAAAAAAATGCCCCGGGGATCGAACCAGGTACCTTGACCATGGTAGTCATGTGCTTTACCGATAGACTAAAATATTTCCCATAGAGATAACACGTAAACGAAAAACGGGATTCTCGAATCCCATTTGGTAGTTCAAAATAGGGCATGATCCCGACATCTGATCAAAATTTGGAGACCACCTTAATGAAAGCTTATAGTCTCAGCTACAACATATTAAAATCTGGAAGGAAATAGACCAAAAATAACTGAGATACAGCTCAGAGAACGATGTCATGTAGATTCATGATTCGAAAAAAAATCATCTTCCATAGACATAACACGCAAATAGGGACAATTCTGACATGTCGTCTTTAATTGAAAATTTCAGTGTGATGACGTCATCCAAATGAATAATAATGAGCACTCATGTTGTAGAGAATTGTCTCAGCTATAACATATCAAAATTTGGAAGAAAATCGACCACCTATTACTGAAATATTATCAAAAGAATACAAAAATGATGACATAATTTTTTCAAAATCACTTTTTTGAGTTCATATGCAAATATGATGACGTTAGAACATGAGATCGGCAAAAATTCTACATGAATTCATATCTACAACTCACAGGCTTTCAGAATATGTAAAGAAATTGGGGGGTTTCCGCCCCTTCTGAGGAGCTATGGCGAATTCTAGATGGGCATGTTTTTACCACTTTTTGCATTAGAATGCATTTTGACGTGCGCACAAATTGAAAGTTTGACGCGCGCGTACGACATTATGGAAGGTCGATAATGACTGTCAATAGTTGGAAATTGTCAGGAATAGTGTCAGGAAGACAAACCATGCGAAAAAAACGGCGTTTTTACGTTATCTACCCGCTGTGTGCGCGCATAACGCGCGCGCGGACGCGCACGGACAGAAAATTTTGAAATGCGTAAAATGTGCTGAACTGTACTCTAATTTGATTAAAAAGTGATTTGGAGCAATTTTAAATTTTGACGCGCGCGTACGTGCGCGTCATGAGGCGCGCACGGATTTTGATGACATTTTCTGTTGACCCGTGACCTGAAGTTAATGTATGTCAAATATGGTTCATTTTTGATGACTCGTTATGAAGTTATGATTGATAATGTGATTTCACAAAATGGCGCCTGGATGACGTCACGATGACATGATGACCTTGAAAAACAAATCCCAGCTTGACCTTATTTGCCCGGATGACTGACGGATATTTCATGAAAATTGACTGACAAGTTCTCGAGATTTCATGGAAACAAGAAAGTGGTGGAAAAAATAAAAATAAACTAGACTTGAATTCGTCACGAAGACGAATTAGGTGGTCTGTCCTTAAATTGGCACGATCATGATTGTAATCAGGATGATCATATTAATGGGGAAATACTAAACAGAAGACAGGATGTCAAGAATGCCATGAATGGAGATGCTTCCTGAGGACAGGAATGTAGCAAAATGTGTATCGGTCATTGTAAAATGATTATGGTGATGATAACGGTGATTATGATTATAATGACATAATGATGATGGCGATGATATAATAGTAGCGATGATGATCATGATGGTGATGATAATAATGATGATGATACAGGATACTTGGGAGATTAACACCATAGCTCTAATACAGGACAGGAAATCACAATTTGCCATAGGGTTGTACATAAACTACTGCACACTACTTTCTAATAGACATAATACGGAAAATAAGGCAGTTTATTACATGATTAGTGATTTTTTATGTTACAATAGTCGAAGAGGATGGTAAAATGACAGGCAAAAAGAAGCAAAAAAAAAAAAAAAAAAAAAACGGCCCGGGATCGAACCAGGTACCTTGACCATGGTAGTCATGTGCTTTACCGATAGACCAAATAATTCCATAGAGATAACACGTAAACGAAAAACGGGATTCTCAAATCCCATTTTGTACTGAAAAATTGGGCATGATCCCGACATCTGATTAAAAATTGGAGGGCTTACTAATAAAAGCTTATAGTCTCAGCTACAACATATTAAAATCTGGAAGGAAATAGACCAATAATAACTGAGATACTGCTCAGAGAACGATGTCATGTAGATTCGTGATTCGAAAAAAAATCATCTTCCATAGACATAACACGCAAATAGGGAAAAATCTGACATGTCGTCTTTAATTGAAGATTTCAGTGTGATAACGTCATCAAAATGAAAAATGATGGTAACTGATCTGGTAGAGAATTGTCTCAGCTATAACATATCAAAATTTGGAAGAAAATCGATCACCTATTACTGAAATATTAGCAAATGAATACAAAAATGATGACGTCATTTTTTCAAAATCATTTTTTTGAGTTCATATGCAAATATGATGACGTTAGAACATGAGATCGGCAAAAATTCTACATGATTTCAAATCTACAACTCACAGGCTTTCAGAATATGTAAAGAAATTGGGGGGTTTCCGTATATTCTGAGGAGCTATGGCGAATTCTAGATAGGCATGTTTTTACCACTTTTTACATTAGAATGCCCATTGACGTGCGCACGAATTTGAAAGTTTGACGCGCGCGTACGACATTATGGAAGGTCGAGATTGACTGTAAATAGTTGGAAATTGTCAAGAATAGTGTCAGGAAGACAAAATATGCGAAAAAATGGCGTTTTTACGTTCTCTACGCGCTGTGTGCGCGCATAACGCGCGCACGGACGCGCACGGACAGAAAAAATTAAAATGCTTAAAATGTCCTGAACAATACTCTAATTTGATTAAAAAGTGATTTGGAGCAATTTTAAATTTTGACGCGCGCGTACGTGCGCGTCATGAGGCGCGCACGGATTTTGATGACATTTTCTGTTGACCCGTGACCTGAAGTTAATGTATGTCAAATATGGTTCATTTTTGATGACTCGTTATGAAGTTATGATTGATAATGTGATTTCACAAAATGGCGCCTGGATGACGTCACGATGACATGATGACCTTGAAAAACAAATCCCAGCTTGACCTTATTTGCCCGGATGACTGACGGATATTTCATGAAAATTGACTGACAAGTTCTCGAGATTTCATGGAAACAAGAAAGTGGTGGAAAAATAAAAATAAATAATAAATAACTAGATTTTAATTCGTCATGAGGACGAATTAGGTGGTCTGTCTTTCAATTTGTACGATCATGATTGTAATCAGGATGATCATAATAATGGGGAAATACTAAACTGAAGATAGGATGTCAAGAATGCCACGAATGGAGATGCTTCTTGAGTACGGGAATGTAACAAAATGTGTAACGGTCATTGTAAAATGATTATGGTGATTATGATTATGATGATTATAATGATATAATGATGATGGCGATGATATAATAATAGCGATGATGATCATGACGGTGATGATAATAATGATGATGATACAGGATACTTGGGAGATTAGCCCCATAGCTCTAATACAGGACAAGAAATCACAATTTCCATAGGGTTGTACACAAACTACTGCACACTACTTTCTAATAGACATAATACGGAAAATAAGGTAGTTTATTACATTATTTGTGATTTTTTATGTTATACTAGTCGAAGAGGATGGTAAAATGACAAGCAAAAAGAAGCAAAAAAAAAAAAAAAAATCGGCCCCGGGGATCGAACCAGGTACCTTGACCATGGTAGTCATGTGCTTTACCGATAGACCAGAATATTTCCCATAGAGATAACACGTAAACGAAAACGGGATTCTCAAATCACATTTAGTACTGAAAAATTGGGCATGATCCCGACATCTGATCAAAAATTGGAGACCACACTTGTAAAAGCTTATAGTCTCAGCTACAACATATTAAAATCTGGAAGAAAATAGACCAAAAATAACTGAGATACTGCTCAGAGAACGATGTCATGTAGATTCATGATTCGAAAAAAAGTCATCTTCCATAGACATAACACGCAAATAGGGAAAATTCTGACATGGCGTCTTTAATTGAAAATTTAACTGTGATGACGTCATCAAGATGAAAAATGGTGAAAACTTATTTTGTAGGAAATTGCCTCAGCTACAACATATTAAAATCTGGGCGAAAAACGACTAATAATTACGAATCTAAAGTCAAATTTGCTTAAATGTGATGACGTGAAAACATGAAAAATGGAAATTTTGACTTCTGGCGCCATTTTGATGGTGTCATAATTTTTATAAGGGTCCAATGATACATGAAATCATATCTATGATTCATACCCTACCTGATGATGAAAAAAAATTGGGTGTTTATGCACTATTTAAAGAGCTAGAGTTAATTTTGTAGAGGCATGTTTTTGAACGTTTTTACGTTATTTTCGCCATAGATGCGCGCATCGATTTTGAACTTTGACGCGCCCGTACGACCTTATTATTGATTGAAGTTGATTCCAAGTTGATGGAAATGATGAAGAACAGTGTCAGGATTGCAAATCAATCCCCAAAACAGCGTTTTAACGTTATTTACGACTTGCGCGCGCGTAAAACGCGCGCGCGGACGCTTACGCACGGACATTTTTGAAATGCTCAAAATGACCTGAAACGTGTGCAGACTTGATGCTACGTGATTTTGAGCATTTTTAAATTTTGACGCGCGCGTACGCACACGTGCTGACCTCTAGATGACCTGTGAGGACATGACTTGATGACCCGTCATGTGAAGTTGATGTGATGTGAATATAGTTGATTTTTGATGATCGATTATGAAGATATAATCGATCTTGTAAATTTACAAAATGGCGTCTTGATGACGTCACGATGTCCTGATGATCTTCAAAAGCTTAGTTGACCATGTCCATGATTGACCTCATACATGACATGAAACTCGATGATAGTGACCTGACCGATTTTGAGATTTGGTGGGAACAAAAATTTGTAATAAAAAGAAGAAATAATAAAAATAATAAAGAAAATCTTGACAAAATTAAAAGGAGGTCTGTCATAAATGACAGACCACCTAATAATAATAAAGAAAATTCTGACGAAATTAAGAGGTGGTCTGTCGACTACGACAGACCACCTAAAAAAAATCAACAAGAAAATCAGTTGCGATAGTCAACCCAGCTAAATTTTTCTTTAGGCAGCAAAGAGTTGATGGAAACCCCACTGTCCCTCACTACAATTTTCCTTGAAACCCGATTTTGCAGTATGTCTGCTGCATCGAAGATTTCATAACATTACACTACATTGCACTCATTGCCAGGCCAGGGAGGGAGGGAGGGAGCATTGGTAATTTCATTCATGTCTTGCTAGAAGCTGCAGGATTTGCCGTGGAGGTTTGGCCGTGCATACTAATGCCTGGCTTGACCCCTCGAGGGCTGGGAGAAACTCATCCTACCTGCACAGATATTTGGCTTGCACTTTGCTTCCTGTCAGGTGCGTGATTCTACACCCTTTGTGTGGTTCTTGGGTAGATGAAGATGACGAGAGGGGAAGGTGTAGGAAGATGGAGCAAGGAGAATTTAGGGGCGGGAAATGGGATGTATAGAGACATGAAAGTATGAAAACACTGGCCCGAATTCACAAAAGAGGTTCATTTTAAACCATGGTTTAAACCTCCATAACCGTAGTAAGCGCATGTCCTCTTGTCCATAGACAGTAATGCACTTATATATGCTTAAAGGCCAAGTCCACCCTAACAAAAAGTTGATTTGAATAAATAGAGAAAAATCCAACAAGCATAACACTGACAATTTCACCAAAATAGGATGTAAAATAAGAAAGTTATGGTATTTTAAAGTTTCCCTTAATTTCGCAAAACAGTTATATGCACATCCTGCTCAGTATGCAAATGAGGGAACCAGTGACGTCACCCACTCACTATTTCTTTTGTATTTTATTACATGAAATACGAAATATTTTAATTTTTCCTTGTTATAATGTGAAACAAGGTTTGATTCCTCGCTGAACATGTGTAATTGCCATTTTTGCAACCTAGACACAATTCAGTGAGAGCTTCCTAATTGTGAAATCTGCAGAAATTAAAATATTCTATATTTCACATAATAAAATACAAAAGAAATAGTGAGTGGGTGACGTCACTGGTTCCCTCATTTGCATACTGAGCAGGATGTGCATATAACTGTTTTGCGAAATTAAGCGAAACTTTAAAATACCATAACTTTCTTATTTAACATCCTATTTTGATGAAATTTTCAGTGTTATTTTTCTCTATTTATTCAAATCAACTTTTTGTTAGGGTGGACTTGGCCTTTAAGTTAGTCCAAGGCAGAGGTTTAAACCATGGTTTAGGCCATAGGGTAAGATAAACGTCTTTCATGAATTTGGGACATTTACTAGGGTTTACCCTTTGCATAGGCTGGGAGAAAATAGGGGGAGGATTGGTTCCTGGTGGTTTTCTTGTTAACCTCAAAAGGAAGTTCTACATGATGGACCCATATGTTCTGTGCAATATGAAGCCTGAACAGGGCTGAAACAGAGAGGTTGAAAGGCAAGAACCAGAAATCTAGAGATAACATGAAAACTGGCATCCCCTGTTCAGTAACTTGCATTTCAAATGTCACCTATTCTGACACAGGGCATAGTGAACAAAAATGAACTACACCGAACAACTAAGAAAATAAGATGCAATTCCCATAGGAGCAGAAGAATCCATCTACCACGTAAGAGCAAGATTGGAAATCAAATCGCATGAATCGATCATGATTGTAATATCATTTTGCAATTAGCCATATGTGCGCCATGCCATGCCATGCCTGCACGCAAGGTGTGGAGCAGACTCCAGCTGCTACAGCCTCAGGATGTTAGATGTGACAGTGTGAAACATGTGATTCCGCTGATGACAATGTAAGAAGTATGCAGTTGCCATGGAAATAGGAGGACTAGTTAGGAAAGGAGACAAGTTAATGAATCTTGCTTGTTCTTAGATTGCCTAGCAGATTTGTATGACAACTTGATATAGCAGACAGTAGGCTGAGTTAAGCGCCTTCATAAGACTCACCAATTTGAAAATAAATGTTCTAGAAGTGACGCCATTTGCGCGACGCCGTTTGCATGAAACTATATCCAATTGTGACTCACTGATACTCTTACTGAATGTGCTTTTTTAAATAAAAAAGAATTACATCCCAATTTCCATTTCAAAAGTTACACTTAAAGCATATCGGCAAATGAACTTTTGTAAGTATCTCATACTGCAATTTTCCATCAGTCTAAAAAGATAATGCCTACACTAGCAATCTGTAAAGTTCTGCTTTACAAAATTACAATTCTAAACTTACACTGAAGATCTGTTTTTATTTATACCTTTCACTTACAAAATCCTTTATGTTGTGACAAATAACACTAAGCGTGCTGACTTTGTATTTATAAAGTCACACTCCTTTTTTAGTTGTCTAAGGGAAGGAAGGAATACTTCAGAAACACAACACACTTTGGCAAGTCATATATTTGTTCAATAGTCAGCTGACAAATGCCAGGTCGTGACCACTGTATGAATGTGTATCACTAATATTTGAAACATTTTATGGTGGCTTTAAAAGGGTGCAAACACAACACACCTTGTATGCAAATGTCAATATCCCTTCTGGCTCCAGACATTAAACAAGTGACAATGACCAAGATAACATAGAAACAAGATAGAGACTAGATACTACAAGACCAAAAATGTATCCTTTGGCCCGAATTACACAAAGGAGGTTTAAAGCATGGGTAAGGTTTAAACCTCCCTAGCGTACTAAAATAAGCGTAAATAAGCGCACATTGCCCATGCGCGCGCTCAAAGAAAATATATGATTGGATCGGATTCAGTGTGCACGTACGCTTAAAAAGCCCAGGAGGGGGTTTAAACCATGGTTTAAACCAAACCTCATTTGTGAATTCGGGCCATTATGTTTGGTTTCCAATCAATAAAACTGAATCTGTACTCCATTTGCAGATCTAGTTATTTCACCCCCTCCAACAAAGAATGCCTCGTCATAGCTTCTTCATTTGATGATATTAGTTGTGTCCATACTTCTTGACAACACTTTGTTCTGCAGACACTAAACAGGTGAAAATGACCTTCATAACATTGATGGCTAGAAAGAGACACAACACCAAATGTATCTACACTTTGGGATCTAATCCCCAACAAACATACCTTGTTAGAAACGATTTATTAATGTTTATTGTAAATATTTCATTCTTTTTCACATTTTAGGTTAAACCAGGAAATGTCCTTGACTGATCTGTCGCTAAATCAGCTGAGCTTTAACAGCCATATAATGTACCGAGTATGAACGCATTCATAATTAAAATTCTTTTCTACATGCAGTCCAATTCTTTCCAATACACCACCATCCAAAACTATACTACCAAATATGTGGGACGGTGAGAGACATTTTCAACTGTATAATGTTGAGACATTGATATGGATTTTTCAGCCCAAATGAATGTGTCTGCCTATTGACCTGGCTATTGACACATAATGCCTGATGAGCATCTTTTATTGGCGGCGGGGTAAAGTGGATGCTTCCTTAACCTATTGATTTTATTTGTTCAAATATTAGATAAAATATCTGGAATAAAAGGTGGCAGACTAGATCACAGACATGAGGAGGAGAATTCTGGCTCTGATAATAATGTTTGCATTTCAATTATCAGCCCACATTGTCAATAAACAACATACGGTGGATGTTATACTTTCATATTTAATGTCAAATCTATACTGTCATAAAGATTTTGATAAAGACTGTTAAATGTGTATTCTTTATACTATTTACAAACTACTCAGAAAATGTTAATAATGTATCTTTAGTCAAGATTATTCTTCTTATCTGGACAGACCCTTGGCCTCCCTACCATGGGACCACCCCCTCCCTACAATTTCATATGTCATCATTAAATACAATTTTGTAAAATTTACATCCCATGTATTGCATGTGTTAATGGTTTACCAATGTTCAAACATGAGTATATAATGTCTTCACATATTTCCCTTCTTCTGAACTGTAAACTAACACATGGTGTGTATACATATCCAGCAATAAATAGCTATAAACTGCAACAATCCCGATAATTACGCTTATGAGGGTGATAGATTGCGGTACCAAAGTCTACAGAATATTTCATGTCATCAAATAGAATTTGCAAATGATATCTCAAGTGCTATTACAATGCATGAACTTTAAACTATTGTGCAAGACCACTTGGAGTAAGGGCCTTTAAATGAGATAATGTTATATTGATATCAATTTATGATTGATGGAAAGAGACATTTCTTATTTGCCAATCTAGAGCATATATGACTCTGTTTTGTTGGAGGAGGGTAAATGAACTACAGATTGCACTTTCCAAGGAAAACAAAATATATGAATGTGGTATCTGTAAAGCGTAATGTAATTGATGAACTGAATTCTTTGTCTTTCATAAAAATTGTTCCATATAAAATATATATTCCCTATATTACAAAAAGTATGAAATGATTGTTGTTGTCTTGCGGGTGTGCATACATTATAACTAACTTTAGCTTTACATGCAGTAAAAAGTTGAGGAAAGAATTATGGTTGTTGGTATAAAAATTATACACAATCCTCAAATAATTTTCAATATAGGCTAACTCTAAACAAGAAGTACCAAAAAGAAGTTGTTTTGATAACCGCATTTTTTTCTCCACATTTTAATGAATCACAGCCCATTAATTGTCCATTAGTGAATAACTATTTATTCAAAAACTTATAACCTTGAATTATTTCATAATTTTCCTCCACATATCCCCTTTTTGCATCCTCTCTCTTTTCTCCCCAAAACTTAATTAGTTTGAATTCATGAATACTGATGCATGAATGAATACACCATCCCAACAGGCCTCCGGTGCTGGGAAACAAATTGGCCCGTCTGCTTTACAAATGTGTTGATCCACAATGCCTAGCAGGCTGAAATAGAGAACTTCTAAACTTGGCCCTGACCTAGCCTATTCAGGCTGGCACATTTTTTCCCCTTTCTCCTTGGCAACAAACGATCCTCGTAAAATATCTCTTATATATTTCTCTGTTTTTCTGTCTCCTGCAGAGCACCCTGCATTGTAGCTCCTTTTAGAAGTTCTCTATTTGGCTCACAAATTATCACTAAATTAAGATGGCCCACATGGTTATGGAATGTCACCCCTTGCCATGCTGATTGTCGCAATGTGATACAAGCAAGTTATATTAGGGCTATCTTGATATTGCACACAAGATGCAGTGTGCTCAACAGATCAAAATATTTTTGTTTTGAACTGTAGTAAAATCTGATTTGCAAGTCTGAAGTAGAAATCTACAAATCAGGGGAGCGTTTCATGAAAGGAAGTTGTCAGATATTTTATCGACAACTGTTATAAGCTACTAAAATCCTTGCATCTGATTGGCTGAGAGCAAATTTGTCGGATAAAATATTTGACAAGTCCTGTCATGAAACGCTCCCCCGGTACCATATGTTTCATTATTACAATAGACCTGTCTTTCTACAAAAGTGGCCAATTTAAAAAGGTTGCATTCTAAAATAATTTGTCTGCCAAGAATGGATTTAACTCATATCATTTTGCATAGAGCTAAAGTCCTTTTATAGTTCTCAGAAAAAGAAAAGTTTGATGGTTTATTTAACCCGACTGCTAAGAAAGCATGTGTATGCTTGTAAGTAAGCTACCAGGGGACCGACAGCTTTATGTCCTCTCTGAAGAACTTGGTAATAAGGATTAATGCCTCACCAAAGGGCACAAGCACATCCACATATCGAACCCGGGTCCTCCAGTTACGAGAACACTGCTCTACCAGAAGATGAGGTTCACTAATCTCTTTTTGTTGCATTATACAAAATTCAAAACAAGTCTCTCTACATGTGACATGCACTTGAAACTACAAGCCAGACAAACCTATGCGATGATTAATAAGTGTTTATTTACCGGCAACAAGACAATTTTACCACACATTAAAAAAAACTATAGAGTACAGAATTTTAAAAAACTGTTGTAACAAAGAAGCAAAGAATGATGACAAATCCCTGACCTGTACTTCCCCAGTGTAACAACGATGTCACACAGAAGCTCTCTTTCTAATATAAGGTTAATGAACCCCCAATCCCCCATCAGACTATCAGAGTCTACTCCCCCTAATTTTTCTTTTCATTTTTTCTAATTGTCTGATCAATTTGGAAGCGCTCTTTGCTACTACTGTTTGGGGATAATCCTGCTGTCCCATACTGAAGAAAGATTTAATAATATTATTTTCTATGTATCTTCTGATTCAAACACTCATTTGTATTACATCTAGTCAAATAGCTGAATTTCTATTTAAAAATGAAAAAAAAAATCTTGTCGCTTATCTACAATGCTATGAAATCTAATTTATACAATTTTAATTCCTTTCTATTGTTGTATTGTACTTTGCATCAGTGTATATGGTAATCAAATTTCTCCTAAACTCCAATTTCCTAGAGTCTCAAAGATACGCTCTTGAATGTCGAAAGAAGTATTACAGACAAGGACAATGTTATTGAAGTGTACATGTAGCTGACAGCAAATGAAGTCAGTTTGTTTTTAGTAAATTTAATTAACCTTGCAAAAGGGTTTCATGCACAGTTCATTTGTTATCAATATCTGTACCTGGGTAAACATTCCTAGCTCAGCAAACAACGCTCATCTTTAGCAAACATCAAATGTGCTAGCATAGCCAAATATCAGCTGAGAGCCAAAACGGCGTTAACTCATATACTGTAACATAGAGTTAACGCCCTTCTGGCTCTTATCTGACATTGTGTTGCCTCTGCCTGGAGGTACCCAGTCTAAATCCAATCATTTACATGTATCTACCCTTCTCTCTATTAACTCTTAATCTCTACCTGGAACACAGTTTATTAAGTACAAGTCTTTAAAAGTGAAGCAGCTATTTTCTTTCAAAGGTCAAATCACTATCATTAATTGCAATTCACTACACAAAAATAAACACATGGGGCTATCACATCAATTTGGGCTGAGCTCTATTGAAACTGCCTCTTCCTCTGAATAAAACCATTCAAATCATTGTAGGGTGGCTGCATTGTCAATTAATTTGATAGTCTGACGTTTGCATTAATTAACCTTAATTTTCAAAGGCAAGTTTTAGGGACACAGATTCAGAATCTTGTAGGAAAAAAAAAGAAAAAAAGACTGGAACAAGCTCCAATACCTATTTTGCCTTGGAGTGGGTAGTATGCTGTGTGGCTCATTGTGAAGCTTATCGATAAAAATACACATTCGATAGGAGGAAAACATAAGGACCATAAGAATTGTTTTGGGCCAGGAGTGATCAAGATACAATTACTTTTGTCTTCCAAGAGCATTGTGTGATGGCCTTACTATAGAGACATAGGATTAGGGTAACCACAAGTTAAAGAAAGGGGAAGGGGTTGGGGTCTGAGCAAGTCTGTAAACAAGTCAGGACATGTTCATACAGTCAAAACTGTTAGCGACCACTTGCCATAAAGACCACAATTTTTGTTTCCCTTGAACAGCATTTCTCATTGAAACATGTATTAGAGGAACCTGTACGTAAAGACCACAAGGGGCATCTTACGAAACCTGTGTGTACGAATCACTTGCTGAGAGCTCGATGGATGTTAGCTCTTTTCATTTTACATGGAATTATCAGCTAACCCCTTCTACCTCCCAGCAATATGCACTTCAATTTTATGGTATTTTTACTACAGTCAAACCTGCTTTAGTGACCACCTGTATAGAAAGACCAACCCGTCTATACAGAGACCACAAGTTTTTTTTTCCCTAGAAAATTGTTTTTTATTGAAATGTGTATTAAAGGAACCTGTACATAAAGGCCACCGTCTCATAAAGACCGCTTTTCTTGTCTCCCTTGAGCGGTCTTTATATACAGGTTTCACTGTATTTGCAAAGGTCATCCATCCTTGAATTGTGTATTTCCTCTATGAAATTACATTCTCCTACCACAACAAAATTACCTCAAGATTTTGTTAGAAATTATCGCAAAACTGACAAGCATTTGTTTACAGGAAAAACTCCTTATTGTACTACATGTGTTTTGCATCTGTTTTACATTTTTACCAATTCAAGAGCAACTCTTTTCCAAATTGGATAACATCAGGCATAAAGACTGGTCACCTTGTACAGTCTATAGTATATCTGCAAATATGTGACACTACCTTTGTTTAAACTTATACAGACATTTACTCATTTATAAAAATGTGATCAACATTTCTCTCACCTGAATAGGATTCAAGCAACATGACGAGATGTTCAGATGCATCAGGTGAGGCGTGGTGTATGTGAGAAAGAAAGAGAGAGAGAAAACAGGAGAAAAATCACATTAATTATCTACCAAATAGCTTTGCAATCCAAGTAATCAATTTACAAATCAAACCTATATCATCAAGCATTCATATGCAAAGCATGAGATCAGATTTTTACCTTTAAGATCAGAGAATTTATTTTGATGTTTTGATAACAAACTCTGCTACATTAAACGGCTGTAGTACCTCCTTGGTCAGGCAGAGTAAAATAACAAACTAGCACTTCTGCTATGCCCCCACTGAGATTTGTTCCATAATTCCAACTCAAATATAAGGCGAGTACCAAAATAAGTA
This sequence comes from Heliocidaris erythrogramma, assembly GCA_025617745.1. NCBI lineage: Eukaryota > Metazoa > Echinodermata > Echinoidea > Camarodonta > Echinometridae > Heliocidaris > Heliocidaris erythrogramma. The sequence continues at coordinate 38,292,101 of CM046867.1, forward strand.
GGACAGCTCAATTTGAGGTGGCTTATGAGTGTGTTTTCTGACACAACATCAATCAAGAAGGGAGGACAAGTATTTTTCTTTATTAATCAAACTCTGGAGGTTTAACCTCAGAAAAGGGCAAGCATTTCTTTTATTTTGATACTCAGTCCTACCATCTCACACTGAGAGTGAGACACCCCCTTTCATTTTTCTTCATTACCTATTTCTGAGAAGTCTGCACCATCGACTCCAATCCTCCTTACATATTTCTTTTTCTTTATAACTACGGCATTACAATACATGATTTGCCCCAGCGCTACAGAAACAGCCCCGTGCATGGCTCTAGTCTAAGTATGTCCCAAATAGCCCTCAAATTTTCCTTCTAAGGGACAACTTTTGATAAAATATGAAAAGAGCCCAAGAGAAAATATATAACATTTAGAGGGATGTTACGACTGAAGAGGTCTGGCCATCTGTGCATCATTTCACCATACATTTTGTCAGAATCTACAGGGGTCTACCCCTTTTGCTATACACACTTCTTATGTGATTCTTTATACAAATGTGAAAAGTGGTATTATTCCTCTTGAAATCCTTCTCCTGGATGCTCTATCAGCTCAGCCACTTGACAAGGACATCAAAGCAGTCTTTAAAGTCAACAGGAGGGGTATCCAAGGGGTATCTGCCTAGCATCAAAACCTACATTACTGTCAAGCTGTCCGGGCTCTGTGGCACCAGCCATACAATCATCATGATGCTTTATTGGATTACTCTCTTAACCCATTACATTCCAGCTGATTCCTGGGTGATGGCCCCCCCTAAATCACAACCCAATGGGGAAATGGAATCAAAAGATGTACCATCACAGGGGAAAGCATGACAGTAGTAGTATCATAAGACACACTGCTCCAGCCGCAATTGTTCCGCTTTCATTTTCTAACACTACTCCTGACCCATCACTGTGCCTAGCCCTCACCCTAAACCCAACCCTAGGCTAAATCTAATCCTAACTTAACCCTTTCGAGACAATTGACCACATTTTGTGGTTTGGCTCAATAACTTTTGATTCACAGCCCTAAAAAATATTCTGCACAACTGTGTCCATTTTTGTTGCATAAATCATATTTCGTTTGATGCTAGGAATTTTAAAAACGAGAATAAGCTTTAAAATCCTTAAATTGGCAACACATTAAGAAGTTCAAAATTGTTTTTTTGTCAAATTGGCAATTTTTTCAACTTTGACAAAATTTCTAACCATGCATATTGTTTTCAAAGACATTACACCTTTTAAGAACCATGTAGCACTAAAAGAAAAATCTTATTGTTGCCAATTTGAAAAACAAAATGTGATCAATTTAGCCCTTAAATAATTCCCGTTTTGAAAGGGTTAAACCCTAAATGCAACCCTAACCCAATATCTTTGATAAAATAAAGCCCACTGAATGCTAGATTTCTATCCACGGAAATGAGGGATTGCATCTCTGGCTTTCATCAGCTGAGAAAGAGTTTTGTTTGGATATTATACTAGATTTGTCTTTCCTGACCTCTCTGGGTGATGCAGTCCAATAATACACTGAAGGCCACACACATGGGCTGTTTGTGCTAGATCAAACCATATGTCTCAATTAGCTAATAGATGTGTTTAGATGGAGATCTTGATCAAAGGTTAGGATATATGTCCAAGCCACCATGAACATCCGCTCTGACCTTTTCGGAGCTGCATTGTCGAATGTCTTGTTTGGTGCTCATGTCTAAAATTTTCCTGAAAATTTTGTAGAAATTCAATGCCATGAAATAATTCAATAACGACAAAAATTTTTGTAAGGTTCTTGCCATGAAAATGGTTATCAATATATCCTATTAGTTTCAAGTCATGTAAATTTCCCATTTTACATTAGACCTACACTGACAATTTTGCCAGTTCATATATCAGATTGTTTTTTTACAACTCTGTGTTTGATGGATAAGAGACTAGCTACAAAACCAGCAAAGAGGTGAAAGGTCATTATAGTGTCCATGGGAAGGGGGTATCCAAGGTGAAGGCCACACATCAAGTGTTAGGATAGGGACTAATGAGGCATGATAGTTAGGTAACAAGATTGCAGGTAGACAAGGAGTTCATCTGGGGACACTGATGAGATCCAGAAGGGATTCAACTTTATGTAAACTATTTCTAAAAAGCACAACAGATTTTTTTAAAAAGTTTTAAACACACTGATCTATGCTTTTTAATTTCTGCAAGAAAGTGGGCACAGATATATATTACTAGTAGGTCTACCACTTCCAGCAAATCAATCTGATGCCATTGTGTCCAGCCATTACCTCAATCAAACCGCATCACTTCCTTTTCTTCAAAGCAAACACCCTTTGTTTACTTGTTAACTCCATGAACCACCCCCTTCATCATAAATTTTAACTTTATGAATACCAATCATTTCACACCATAGGTGCACGGTCCTGTGTACCACAATCGGCAAACACCCCCTCCTTAGATCTCTGCCACCTTTGCATCAATGGGAGGGGTGTCTCTATAACACCAGAGAGGGTCAAGGGGGAAGGGGCAAGAGCTCAAGTCACCCCTCCCCTCCTCCCCCCCCCCCCCCCCCTCAATATAGTGTACAGACTAGAGCACATTTTGGCTATGGTCCCTACTGCTTTCAATGTTTTATCAAGCACAAGTGCATACGTGCAATTTCACAAGAGATAGCTGTAACTACTTGACTATACCACTCTAACAGACTTGTTATACTTTTTGTAGTGGTAAATTTGCACATTGTGATTGAGCTAGGACTTGAGTATGTTTGAGCAAAGGGTCTCCATCAGAGCATTGTAAAATACCCAGTTCTTTTAGTTATAGTGACAGCTATCTAGGATCCACCTTCTCCTCTCATCACTTTCTCTGACATTTTATACACCATGAAAGCAACATATTTTGGTTTTAAACACCCAGTTTTAAAATCTAAAAATAAAGCTAATCACTCTTCTGGCCTTCTGGAAGTAATTTAGAAGTAGGCCTATATTTGAACGTAGAGAGGGTTGATGGATTCCTTTAAAGATTGAAGTTCAACCACAGGAAGGAAACACAACACTTCTTCACAATTCAAACATTTGAAAATCTTCATACAAAAGGACCAAGCAACAGAGCAAAGAGGGAGAGAGAGAGAAAGAAAGAAGAGGGATGGAAAGAGAGGTATTGTACACATCCAAACATACATTATGCAGAGGCAGTTGGCAGCTATTGAGAAGTTCATTGACGAGTGTTTATACACTGTAGAACAGCACAAAGCTGGGTGTTTACAGAACCACTTTGTGAGTTGGGCTAGAGTCTGAGTGTGAGTTTCTCCTGACAAAGACACTAGTTTTCAACCATTGGTGATGCGTGATTAGCCTAACCTTGAACTTCTTCCTGCACCATTGTTCAACAATCATGCTAATAGACACGAATAATTAGACAGGTTCTTCCCCTCCCCCCATAAATCAAGAAATGTTTCAATGCAAACAATTGAAGTAAATGTTTCTTCCGAAATTTATTTTTTTCACACCAGAATTTAAAAAAATTACTAATAAATTGCATGCTCAACCAAAAGAATGTTTGAAAAATATGCTGCTTCGTGGTTTTCTTCAATTTTACAATCCCTTTTCTCTTTCAATTGTTCATATTCTTTCCATATTCCTCTTTAATTGCCAAAGTTTCTCTTCTTTAATTTGATCAGTCTTTTTTTTCATTTGCACCTGTTCATGTTTCATATTCCCCTATAAGTCTCTAAGAATTTCTTACTTGAAACGAATACATCTATGAAAGATGCAACAAAATCCAAGATACTTGTGCCTGTTTTTGTTTGAGATACACATTATCCAGAGTTTCATGATCTTAATTACATTCATGGCTTAACAAATCCATTTCCTCCATCAAATGAGACCCTAAATGATCCAAAATAGCCGAAAAATGCAAATTCTGCAAGCCGTCTAGATTACCTCTGAGATTCGTAACCACCACTCTCCCAATCTTTCAGCTCACCATCCAAAGTGAGTCTTCCATCACATAATGAATGCCCGCTGCAAGCTGGTCGGGCAAAGTAATGCACCTAAATGAACAAAATAGATTAGACGAGAGCACAAGGGCCTACTTGAAAGCTTATGCCTGGGACTAGGCAGATATCTTGCCTCACTCATACTCATAGCAGGCATGTATGATATACAGACAGGTTTCAGAGTATACGCAACAATGTCAGGCAAGTGAACTCTCTCAGGATAACTGCTATGAAATTGAGATCCAATGTATGTTCTAGCATGGAAGATAAATTAGCTGACCTTTCACAATGGCAACAGAAGACAGCCAGAGTTGTCTCAGGATGTCTGCAAAGAAGTACCATCTTTATTCCACTCATATGTGTATACAAAAACAATAACTTGTGAAGAGTAGCCTTTGTTCTAAACAGCAAATTCTACTGTAAAATACTTTCTAATTCATATCCTTATTCATTGAAATTGGCTGAAAATGGTTTCAATTTCTTAATTCCTTATGAAAAATCGTTCAAGAGAGACAAACAGATGAAGACAGGCATGAATCAATTGAATCAGTTGCAGTTGCAAGTATCAATTCATTGATGTGTAAGACATTTATATCAGCTCGCATGCACACGACTGCATGACTGCACGTTTAGATATATCCATAGAACATAGAATACCGCCTCAAACAAGACTCTTTCCTTCAATGGGAACGTGCCCTTCCATTCTCAAGACATTTATATCAGCTCACATGAACACGACTGCATGACTGCACGTTCAGATATCTACAGAACTTAGAATACTGCCTCAAACCAAAGTTTTTTCTTTAATGGGAACATGCCCTTCTATTCTCCAGCCATGTTTGCCAAGCAAATACAGGATTGAGGTCATTTCCTTCCAAACTCCATCCAGGAGAAGATGGACCAATGTCCAGTGCTGACTTGGTAATAATTAATGTAATGTCTACAGAGTAAGAGAGAGTCTTGACAAGATGAAAGGGGGAACAATCGTTCTATTTGGCTACCTTACACCGAGGTTGATATCTTCAAGCAAAGTGGGTTGTGTTTACACTGAAGGAATGAATCCTCCAAATGATCGAAAATGACATCATCACAACCATGACCACCATATACACCATCATCTACACCATTATCAACCTCTTCATCTCAATCTGTTTTATAATCATCATCATCATAATCATTAATCATTAATCATCACCATCATCATCACCATCTTCATCATCACCATCATCACCATCATCATAATCGCCATCACCATCATCACCATCACTACCATCATCATCATCACTACCATCATCATCACTACCATCATCATCATCATCATCATCATCACCACCATCAACATCATCACCACTTACATCATCATCGTCATCATCATCATCGTAATCATCATCATTGTCATCATCGTTATCATCACCACCATATCATTATCATCATCATTATATACAACCATCATCATCAACTTCCCTATCATTGCCGATCTAATAAACCAACAAGCAAGAGAACACAGTCCTTACCAGGGGCTTCATTTCATATCATCTCCATAATTATAAACGACTGCGCCACAATATTTCACATTCATCCTTTATTGCAATAACCCACACAGTTTCATCTCTATTTGGTTACTGGTGCCCCTGCATTGGGCAGGCTTTACGTACCCACATCACATCCAAGATGTCTGACAGGCAATACAGAGCACTGGGTGATGGGGGTAAATGTTGACATAGACCCTGAAATATCACAAGCTGAGTTTGGATAGAGTGATCCAACCATTACCCTCTCCATCCCCAGCTGAATACCAGGTGAATATTTCTTTGTCAGGGTTTCAAACGACCAAGCTGGGACCACCGGCAGATATTCCTTTTCGAAAAATGAAGCGGGACGCACCTCTTTCTGGGATTTCATGAACAGAAATTTGGGTCAGAGCCACAATGCTTCAATGGATGTCAGCAGCCTGCAGCGAAATATTAGTTGGCTGATTCTACCATCTTATTTAAGATTTTTTTTTGTGTTTTCCTATTCAAAATGTAGAAGATTCAAGTGTAAATTTGCATTCTTTGGCAAGGCATTGAATATGTCAACAGTATACTGCACATGTTGTGCCATTCTCCAAGAAATATATGAGCAAATCAGAAAACTTGAATATCAAGCTAAACCTACATGCACAGAGCAGGTAGGCTGCATGCCATTTCTTACATGTTCATAGCAAATCTATGTAGAAAATACATGCCTGCCATGAAACAAATATTCCTCTAGAATTGAGCAAGACTTCCCTTTTCCCTTCCATTTTTGAATTTCTCCACAAAATTAAGACAAAGCCTTCTTATCCGCCTTGTGTCAGGGACCCCAGGCATCTTGAGATGGCTATGTAACATGATCTTCATCGCACACTGCCTAACTTCTCTCTCTGCTATTTTTTTTGTATCATTAACAAAGAAGCTCTTCATGAATTATGCATGATGTTCTCAAAATAAGTGTACTGCTCTGGTACAGTGAACTCGGACTTGGAAGTCGCATTTTCACAAATTATTGAATATAAATAGTGGACAGAAATCTTGTCTTCATTAGGAGCCAAACTCACTTTACATTTGTTGTAATTCAAACGATAACTGATACCATTGTTCCTCTTCTCACATAAGTAATCATTTCTTTTTATCAACAGGAATAATCGAAACACGTGTTTTCTGGGATATATAAATAAAGTTTTTAATTTTTCAATCACATGGTACTACATGAAGGAGTAGATGCAAGAACATGCTACATGACAGCCTGCATATAAATCAAAGACTTTCAAAATATAAAACTCTCTTGTCTTTAATCAGATTTTTCAAAGACTTTCTCTGATTAGCTTTTCTGATTTCATGCTGCTTTGATTCAAACCAGCTTGTTGTCAAGTTAGACATGTCTAATGCAAAACCATTTCATAAAAGCCAATTCTGGTTTGTTTCATAGTGTTAGTCAGTAAGATTGCAATATTATACCAAAATGAAACAGAAAAGAAGGCACTTGACAAAAAAAAAAAATTATCCTACTTGCGGCACCATGACATGCCCATACATCTCTACCCTGCTACATGTAACTACATAATGTACAAAAGTTACTAGGCATTGATTTGTGCACGAGGCAGAAAATGTACTTATTTTTGTTTATCCTTTGAGATATGTTAATCTTGGGGGCATTTCATCAAGACTCTTGTCTGTGATTTTAATGACAAATTTGCTCTCAGCCAATCAGACGCAAGGATTTCAGTAGCTTATAACAGTTATCGCAACTTGTCAGTTTTATGAAACAGGGCCCTGATGAACTCATCCAAGTAACAATAAGCTTATCAAAAACATACAGAAGGTAAGAAATATTGAAGAGATTAAAAGCCAAATGAAACAAAACAAAAATCATAACATCTTCTCTTTCTAATAACTTCATAGTATTCTACCCTGTGCTTGACTGGTGAAAGCGGAAGCTGCTACATGTAGACAAGGCAAAGGCCAAAATATATTCCCCCATTACATCTATAGAGTAATTATAATTTGCTTCTCACAGCACATTACTTGCCCTTGTCAATATGTAAATCATGCATTTAATGTTGCGTTCTGTTTTCTAGCAACCTATTTTTTGCGACTGCATGCGTATTTTATATTTCCATATCTTTGTTAATTCCCCTGGCTTTATAGAGGGAAAGATAAGGAATGAGTTAGAAGCTGACCGAAGTAGCCATGGGGTCAGTCAGTCTATTTTTGGTTGAACAGGGTGCCCCATACCTAGATAGAGTGTCTGGTATTTGATATGAAGATACAGCTTTGGGTTACTGGAGTAAGATAAAGATCAGTCTAATGAGACTGTTGACAGCTTGAAATTACACCTATATTGGGTCAACACTGATAAGTGTCCTGCTAGGATTATCAAGGGCTTTGTTTCAGAGCAATGTGTTGTGTCAGTATGGGTTTCAGATTGTTCCTCAATTAAGATCTTTTATGATCTTGCTTAGGAAAATATACCTTGAACTTATTTGGGAATGATTTCTTATGACTTTTCTTACTTTAACTATAAAAGAAAGCAATTAAACAAACTTTTGGACAGTTAATTGTATGATCAATTTTATTGCAATTTTTCTGTTCATCTAATAATATTCAGTATGAACTGGCCATATCTGAACATGTCTCACAACTTTCTTTTCATCTAAGAAGATCCCTCCACTTGTTCCCTTGCCAATTCATATAGTAAAATTCCCTCTTTCTCTCTTTTTTAATTACTAAATAATGGCCTACAAATCTAGGCAGTTAAAATATGATAAGACAGGAAATAAACACAAAAAGTGACCCAACAGACATGCCCTATTCCAAGACATTTCTAACATCTCAATTGCATCATACAGCCTTTTTATCTGATACGAGGGAAACTAATGAGTAAAGTGAGAATTGAAGGAAGAATTCTCCATTTTGGAATCCTGATCAATACAATGTGGTCAACGTTATCGATTAATTTCATTCTAGTCTAGCCCACTCCATCCTTTCAACTGGTCCTGGCCCAGCACAAAGCCGGACTCATGTCAAAAGACCACCACAGCTCACTGACCGAAACTGACCCCTCCCTGACCATTGTCTCCCTTCCTTTCTTTTATTCTTTGATTGTATAAACTTCTTAAATCGTTCTTTTGAAGTGAGGTCAACCACTTTCTTTTTGATGCACATCCTTGAAACATCAATCCAAAACCAATCCTATTTATTAGTCTTGCCCATCAGAGATCTACAGAAGTCCTCAAAATTTATGGTAGAACGGTGGGGCGTTTCATCAAGTGTTTTGTCAGTGATTTTTACAGTAAAATTTGCTCTCAGCCAATCAGATGCAAGGATTTCAGTAGCTCATAACAGTTATTGCAACTTGTCATTGATGACAAGTTTTATGAAACAGGGCCCAGGGCTACCATCTTGTTTGGAAGTGATGGACTGTTTCTGAAGCAATGAAAGAGACACATTGTATGTTCGGCCTTACACACCAGTAACTCTCTCTATATCTTGCTATTGTTCAATACTGTGAAGTATTGTGCAAGTCCTCCTCTGTGCTTTGGGAGTCCAAATAGAACATTCAATAGGGCTTAATAAGCAGTCTTTGGTGTGAGTGGGGAGGTCTGTTATACCAATGGGTTTTGCTGTTTAAACCGCATTTTACGGATGTTCAAAACACGTCATGACATACATGTATATCAACACCATAAACCCAACAAGCTGTAACAGTTAATTAGTAGATGGTAACAAACTAAATGAGGAAGTGCAATAGCCTACAGCTAAGCATGAAAATAGTGCTGGTCCTGGAACCGGAGGTCCTACATGTAGGTTTGTGACCATGGTATGCTTGCACCCTTCAATACACCATCAATCCTTGAGGCTTGATATCTATTCCCCAAAACTGACTTAAAGCCATAGGTCCCCTGGTTATTAGTATATTAGGATGTGATTTTTTGTTATTCAGATCAAATCCCAAGCGGACTGCCCCATACACCAATGGAAGAGCCCAAACTAGATGCCTGGTATTATCTCTGAAATTTACCAAGTCAAATTGAAACGAACTTTTTTCAGTTTATTCTAAATTATACAAGAGTAAGTCATTACGCATATTTCTCAATATATGCTATGCTGTCGTACCAGATTTGCTTGCTCCCATTGCCTACATGTATACCATTTTCTCTCAAAGAGCTGGTATATAGACCCTTGAGCAGCAAGCAAGATAAAGTGACATGGGGTACATCAAAGATTCACGGAAGATGATCATGAATATTTCTAGAAGGTCCCCTGAATGATGGAGAAGAAGACAGGTCATCCGTGTAAAGGCAAATAGTCCCACTCTCCCAGAGGTGGATGTGTTTCTCTCTCTCTCTCTCTCTCTACACACACAAGGCACCTGAGCTTTATCCGGATGCATTAACCCTTCCACACTAGATACGAAAGCCTCATTCACATGTAACGCAGGAAAATTCCCTAAAATATGGTAGCAGCAAAATAAAATCATTCTATGTGTTAGCGTAAATGAATGGCAAGTGGGGTGGGAATAAAGAATTTGAGTGCAACAAAGGCCAAGGCTCCTACGTCTACTCACTTTATATATAAGTTAACCCATTGCCTACGGGAACTGGATGGCCCCTGTATTAAGCCTATGGGAATGAGGGAATTCAGTAGTCAACGGGTTAAAAGATAGGAAATGTGAAGCACAATGTCATTTTATTTGCCACAGATTTGTTTGTAAGGTGGTTTAAAAGATCCGTGTGTGAGTGAGGCTTAAGGGTGGTGGTGGTGGATTGATAGGATTTTCATCTTGAAATGCAATCCATACTTTTCATATATGAATAGAAAATAAGAAAATTATGACTTACATTATTTCTTACAGATCAAAGCAATTGTTGAATACTTTTATTGTATTATATTTTTTTTTTACTTTTGAAAATAATAGATCCATTTTCTCGGCTCTTTTACTATCTCTTAACATCTAAACCTGGATAATCATTCAGAATAATTCCTTTACATTTTCTTTCAAGCTTACGACCACAAATGATCAAAATATATTCTCATAACATACCAGTTCTTTGTCAGCAAACATTTACATACAGACCATGCCTTAGTACTAGAAAACAGTAGATGACTCCTCTTCTTTGAAGTTCTAATTCCACCGCACTCCTCATACAATATGCAACGAAAGATCATGCATTAACGATGAGCATTTTGCATGCCTCCCGTTTTTTCCTCGTTTCTCCCAGTTACCCGGTGTCGGTCACAATCAATACATTTATATGCGATGTCCTTAGCCTTTTCTGATATTTGCCGCTTACGCCACACAAAAAGGGGATTGAAACTGTCCATGATGCTGGGAATTATTCATGATCATCACTTTTATTTCACATTCACTGTCATTTGATGAATAGTAAAAATGATGAATAGTAAAAATGATGGATTATGTGGGCACCTGCCAAGCCCAGGGCATATATACATCAAGCTTTATGTAACAAAATGCACTTCATTATTTAAATTCAGGCAAGTGAAATTGATGGTTTGCTAATACTGAAAAGAATATAAACAAAATTCTAGCTGGACAAATTTCAAACATGAAAATTTTGAGAAGATCATCCAGTCTAGAGGCCTGTATGAAAGGTTAAAGGGGGGGGGGGGGGGGGTCCAACCTGGTATCAAGCTGGTTTGAATAGAAGCAGAAATATAAGAGAATCAGAAATGAATGAGTGAAATCAGATAGAGGATAAGAAAGTTGTGAAGTTATGAAATTTTGAAGTTGTGATTAATAAATCCCTTATTGGGGTGGACTTCAAAAGGAATAAATGGACACTTCAAGATTATCTCCACATTTCCAAATCTTAAAAGTTATCTTTTCAAAGCCTTAAGCAATGCATTTTCACTTCTACTAGACTATATTAGGTTAGATCCATTTTCTGCTAAAACTCCTCTTATACTCTGTTTCCACTTTTTTCACTACCTCCACGTACTACAATCTCCTTCACAGAAGATAGCTTTCGATTCCTTGTCTCTGACCCCATTCTCATTACGAGATTGGAAAGTGGATCATGCTATCGTGGGGCGACCCATGGCGCACGCCAGAGAGCTCCAGTAGCATGCTGCGGGTTCACACCTGCAGAGGGCTGTAGCACGATTTATCTTGGCACTCTCTGCACAGTAAACTGCGCATAGGCGCGCTCTTGACCGCGCTATCTCTTGTGGACCACCGCCTAGAGGTGGTCCAGTTTGGGATCGCCGTGGACCTCCATGAATCGTGCCGAAACGACGTCGCTGCGTTCTCACCTTAGAGGTGGCGCGATCTAGCGCGCTATCCCTTGTAATGAGAACGGGGTCTCTTTCTTTTCTGTATCACCAAACTTTGTTGACTGTTTAGTGACCCGTATGCTAATTAGTATTTACAGAGTGCAGAGGACACTGTGCTAGGACAAAGAAAGAGAAGGGGGTTCTTTTAGAAAGATAACACAATCCTGTCTGTTTATTATTCTGCTATGTGCAATCCAATGATACAATAGTCTCACAACTAGAAACAAAATTTCTACTTAAAAAAAAGGGCTTCATACGGTATACCACTGTTAGTAAGTTCATTAGCCAAATAAAGCACAATTGTCAACGGTAAAATTTTATCAAAACCAAAAAAAAAGGGCACAACTTTTTTTGTTCATTTAGAATTGTTGTGAATGTAGATTCAAAATCGTTGCTGATCTGCATCTTACCGTTTAAATGGAGTCTGTATTAATAAGAATACCTGTATGCTTTCTTTGCATAAAGATTAACACTTCCTAGTTGAGGTTAGATGGCAAACAACACAATAGCCAAAGTCTCATTAGCATCACAAAGAATCATGTTCCCATGAAAGATTTGGGAGAAGAGAGATCATCAGTGAGGATCCCATATAAAACCACAGAGTAAACCTATGCATACACGTACATGCAGGATCCTGCTCTGTCTATGGTCTATGCAATGATCTAAAGCATTCAACCATTGTGAATAGAATGCACATGAACTCATGCATGCAACCTACACAAAACCACATTCCTCCCACTCAACTTCATGAATTCAAGGCAATAAGATCATCCTTCAATTTCGATTTCACAACCCACAAAAATATGTTAACTTTAATCATAACAACATGATTGAAAATATCTATCCGGACTTCTGCATATTAATTTCTCCAAGGTCCCAGGCTTGTAGCAAATTCTGTAGGTGTGCCATGCTATGACAGTCAAGGCACGTTGAAATAGAATTTCTATATTTTTACAACCTTATACCCTGAGATATGAAGTACTTTTCCTTACAACTTTCGTAATGGGATTAAGTCCAAACGTCTTTTCATTCTATCTAATTGAAGGAAGTCCAAGGTTTTCAGTTTCACATGGAATCGCCTTTGATTAGGTTCTCATAAGTTATGGTACATTAACCGAACCAAATGCATCACCGATCAACTTCAGCATATGGGCTCAATGCTAATAGGGTACGGGGCACAAGAGTCCCAGAATTTTACCTCCAGATCCCACACCCCTTAAAAATGTCACAATTGAAACAGGGTGCCCAAGCATACAGACCCTCCCACCCCTTGTGTAAAGTGTGAAGCCCTGTGGTAAAGCCTGGTGATGTTACGTCTACCAACCTGTAGCTACATTGTAACTATCCCTCCCGTACCCCTCCCTTACCCCTCCCTTACCCTAATCGTTCCCCCCCCCTTTAAACCACGCAGGCGCCATCATCAGCCACCACGTTAATGAGATTGATAGGAGTCTAACTGGGGTTTGTTCTTATATCAATGAGCCTTGAATAGCTCTGTGAATCGGCAATCTATCTCTTCATTGTAACTATCCTTCCTGTACCCCTCCCATACCCCTCCGTTACCCTAATCGAGCCCCCCCCCCCCCTTAAACCATGCCCGGCGCCAAACAGGCACCAGACCAGTCATCAGCCACCATGGCAATGAGATTGATAGGAGTATAACTGGGGTTTGTTCTCATATCAATGAGCCTTGAATAGGTTATGAATAGGCAATCCATCCATCATCCAACACAAGGTTTATTGTCATTTTTAAACTCTTTGCTTGGGCAAGGGAAAACGCATGTCAAACATATGGTTGCTCAAAGTCTGAAGAAAAGAAAGGTTTAGCTGTGACATTCATCATCTTAAATGACAAATTAGTCACTTGTGCCCACGGTACTTTGTTCAAATGAACCTCGCTTACATTCTTCTTTTGTTTATTCTTCTTATTTGATACAAGGGGATAAGTTGTTTCTTTACCGATTAAAATTGTCAATCAAAAAACATCTTTGGTCCAAGACTCATTCTACATCTGAAAGTTCCTGGTAGGCAGGCCTCCTGTATCAAATCTACATGCCTAGAAGTACTACTCCAGTCCACTAGAATAGAAACAGAATCACTTTGCACTAACAAAAGAAACAGAATCACTTTGCACTAACAAAAATTCAACATGAAAACCCACCAACAATCAATTTTTATCAATATTAATTATATTCCATTATTTTGTCTGGATGCACTGACCATAAACAAGCTTGGTGTCAAGCAAGGCTCAATGCACACCTCTCTATGCCTTTGTACTAACCGCATGCTGCTATTCATCACTATTCCCCACTATTCCCACTTCAAAACAAGACCATTACGCACCCATATAAAGATAAATGAAAACGGTTAGAATTAACCTCCCCTTGAAGTGCATGATAGCTATGAATTCAAGACTGCAACTGTTTGTCCCCCCCCCCCTCCCCTCCCTCCCTAAAGGGAAATAAGTGGCTAGGTCATGGTGATTAATCAAAAGTAGCATTCAGCTCTATCATAATTGTTAAAATGAAAGGTGCACATGTACCCCCTCTGAGCATATGTACCTGGTGAGTCTCCCCCTCATGTGTCCCAGAAGTCCTTCTTTTATTCCCTTTATTGTTCAAGTCCACATGGGGTCATTTCTTTTCATATTCATGACTTGATATGAAGGACCAATGGCTGGTGCCACTATTATCATGATTCAATCCCATACAAAGTTCATGGCATGTAGACCATCAAATATAACCCAATGAACTTGTATTAAAAAATAATTTTAAAAACGACACCGCTTTCAGAGTCTAGTCAGCAAACACTTTTTTCTGGGGGGGGGATTAAAATCTTTGCAAAAAATATCAGCCATCAATTACCATTCATACTTACAGTCTTCAATAATACGCAAATATAAGTAGAAATATTGCTTAAAGCAATGTTAAAATATTAAGTATGATTTGTAGGGATAATATTTATTATATATTTCAATGTCGAAGTACAACCAGAAATAAAATATGCCATCTTGATATCAAGGATAAGATCAGAACATTCAAATGTAAGAAATAATATCCACAGTTCTGTTGAAAACAGGTTTCAGAAAAAAAAAGAATTTCTATAACTATCAAAAAAATGGTAAAATGGGAAACGAGGGGGAAAAAAAGAAGAAAAGTAGGCAAAATTGAATATATGGAGGAACACTGATCATGAAAAGTGGATCTGGAGTACCCCTCGAGGGGGTTGTCGTGAGCTGAAGCCCACATCAACTTGACAGAACTGTCTTTTTTATGTCTCTCGGTCCATCCATTACATGATTGGGATGCGAGCTTCCGCGCTGATAGCAGCTGTTGGCAGGGCAACCTCAGGTTGAGGAAGATGAGAGTAAGAACAATGTCTGATGTTAGGGAGAAGGATGAGTATTAGACTACAAATTGGGGCGGACATTAGGGTGGTGGGTCGGAGGTCAGCTCCCTAGCTTGTTACCCGTGATGATAGAATTCTTTATATCATGAAAGTTCCCATCTACACATCATGCCACTCTCTCTTCACGAAGGAATAACTTTAACAAATAAACCACCGTAGGATAACATGATTTTCTTGGTCTACAATACCTGCAAGAGTCAAAATGTACTACTATCTCTAGAGCAAATCATGTGTTGAGAGCCAGAAAGGCGTTAACTCATATGTTTTAACACAGAGAACGTTTCATGCCGCGAAATGATTTCATGACAACCGACACAACACTAAATTTGTGCAAATTAATGGCAAAAGCTTCTTGCCGAGAAAATCAATGTCATTTACATGTACATTTCATGAACTTTTCTGTTTTAACAATATATGACCCTGGATTCGATCCACATAGTCACATCTTTCAAATGTTACTATTAAAACATTTATATGGGACTATAACAGCCATAATGTAGAGGCTTATGCCCCATTCCTACTTTTCTTTTCCCCTTGTAAGTTTCAGTCTTAAAAGTGAGTTGGGAAAAAGCCATTGGCATTTAGACCTACAATCCGTATAGTGATACCAGGGTCTAATGTACTGAAATTTCACTCTGCCCGCAAGCTTACAAAATTATCCAAGGAAAAAACAGAGCTGTACCAATGCGAGTGTAATGTTTCTCAACCTGTTTTATAAAAGAACCTGATACGTTAAATGCTTGGCCTGTTTCCCCAATATAGACCTGGATTCTGAAGACTGGTTTCATTCTGAGGTATCAGCCATACATGGTGGTGGCAATTAAAAGTTCATTTACACCTGAGAAATGCAACATTTTTAGCATAATTGTCATTGAACTTGAATACATATAGATTAAAATGAACAATTCTTTTTTTTTTCTCTCTCTCTCTCCTTTTGTCTTTGAAAATGCTAGCTTAGCCTAGCTTCAAAGCAGAATGAGTACTCTCTCTCCCAATAAAATGACTTACACTGCATCTGGAATATGAAGACTATCTCTTCTCACCAGGACAGAGATGAAGTAAGAGTGGTAGTCTAAATAATTCAGACTCTGTCAAATTTATTTCCAATGAAAGGGGGCAAACTTACTTAAGCCTAGAAGTGAGGCTACAGAATGCTGTGCAGGAGAGCTCTGTGTGTTTTCATCCATACTTCATTCATTGAATCAAAAGAGATAGTTACCAATCTTGACATTGATAAAAACCTCTTTCAAAGGACGCTGGTTTTGATTTAAAAATCCCTTTATGCCTGTGATACACCATGCAAAACATTTGTCATTTTTGAAAGGCAAGGCAAAAAGTAACATGATTTATGACCCAATGTCAAAGATATGTGACCTTTTGTATGTGATAGCTGTACCGTAAAAAAGGGGATTCAATAGTTTGAAATTAAATGCCGCTTTCTCCTAGCTTTAAAAGGACAGGACTACCTGTGGGAAAATTTGACAAACAAACGTTTTAAGTCACGGGCGGTTTGTCAGAAGAAATCTCCACTGTACCTACAGAAAGAGTTGTTCCTTTTTTTTTTCTTATCAAATTTTGGAAGCAACTTATTACCTACATCTGTTGCACACGTACTAAATAGCATATCAGTTTACATTGTAAGTGACAAATGCTCCCAACCCTGACAAATTTGTTCATCAATTACCAACAGCTCCATTTTTCATGAAAACTTGAAAGTGAGTGATGGAACTTCAAGTGCTTAAACGTTTCACATACTGCTTCTGCTTGGTATGGATCTGAATGAATCATTACCTAAACATGAAACCCTCCATTGACTTTCTGGCATCACATCAGTCTACACATGAAAGTTGCATTTTATGTCAAGTATATCCTCACACGAAAAACCACAGAATAATTTCCAGGTTAGTCTAAACCTGCTGAATGACAAAAATATGGATGGGAAAATTGGGAATTCTGGTAATAAAAGGGGGAACTTATTAATATTCATGCAGCAGCAAGCCTAAAACCAAGATAAAAAGAGAATTGAATGATTGTCACCTAAGCCCTCTAAAAACTCTTTAATGGTTCATTTATATGCAGCACATTTCCCCCCTAATCTCAACCCATTCTCTCCCTTCACTCATGTGTCACTTCAAATGCTAATATACACCGGTAAAGTACCTGTTTCTCTCTGCAGATGCTTTAAATCTATATGTATCTATGCTCTAAAGTCACTATCGACAGCAGTAATTTATTTACGGGTCCACATGGGCAGTTTATTAGAAAGATATATTCTGAGGTAATTGGGTTATAGGATGGGACTAAAACCACACTGTTTTGCGGTGAAGGTATTTCAATATCGAATTTCATTTG
The DNA here is from genome assembly GCA_025617745.1 of Heliocidaris erythrogramma. Lineage (NCBI taxonomy): Eukaryota > Metazoa > Echinodermata > Echinoidea > Camarodonta > Echinometridae > Heliocidaris > Heliocidaris erythrogramma. The sequence goes on from CM046867.1 coordinate 38,309,685, forward strand.
GGCGAAAAAGTACTTTCACACTCAGAAATGTGTAATTGTCCATGGAGATCAAATTTGTTGCGAGAGTCCATATAATCCTGTACAGAAATAACTGCAGATGAAATTCCATCAATTTCTTAGCCCGCAAAAAATAACTGTACTTTCCTACATGTGGAATATCTTATTACAGATTTGTTTATTTGTGTTTCTCAAATGTTGAAATAGATGTTTTCATTATCAAAGCACTGTTGAAAACATACACAGCAAGAAGGCTTTCAATTTTATTACTATGAAGAAAATACAATTTCAAAGAAGGATTGTACTGAAATGTACTTGAGCTGACAGGCTAACAAAAGAAGATTGATCTACAATAGCACAAAACACCTGCAACAAAATTTCGCACAATCATTTAAGGCATGTTAATTAAACCAAAGATTTGAAGAAGAAAAAATCTTGCTGTATGAGATACCATTTTTCATCCACCCTCGGAATAAGACATGCCTTTCTTCCCCCCTCCCCACCCCTTCTCCTTTCCTACTCCCCAGTCTCCTTTCTCCAACCCCTTTTCTTTGTCACTCCTTTCTCTCTCTCTTTCCACATGTATCTCTCCCTGTCTCTTTTCACTCTCCTCTTCTCTCCTCTTCTCTCCTCTTTCTCTCCTCTCTGTCTCCCTCCCCTTCTCTTTCTCTCTCGCTCTCTCTGACTCTCTCTGTCCCCTTCTCTCCCTCTCTCTCCCTGTCTCTTTCCACTTTCATCTTCTCTCCTCTGTCTGTCTCCCTCCCCCTTCTCTCCACCCCAACTCTCTCTCTCTCTCTCTCTGACTCTTTTTCTCTGTATCTGGCAATCTATCTTGCTTATATATTTCTCCAATATCTCGCTTTCTCTGTCTCTCTTAAAACAATTTCCCTCCCTCGAAGTCCCATCACTCAGCCGCATAAAATATTCTGGTGTGCTCAATTTCATCTGCCTGACGATGCCTCCATACTCTACGGCAAATCTACAATTCTAAGCACAAGTAAAATGCATAAAGGTCACCCCTAGATGAGAGAGGAGCCAATTCAAGTATTTGCAGTCATCCCCGGCAACTGCCATTTTCTATCCCAAAATCGATGAGGTCTTCCTCAGAGGTTTAAAAATGCTATCCCATCACAGGATTTTTTCAAGCCCATGGGTATGATATGTATTAGTACAGAGCATGGTGCTACTAGCTTATGAGTATTCTTTCTACAAATATAAGCATGGACCCTCAATGTAAAGGTGTGGGGTTCAAGTTATAACATGCCTTTATGTCTGTTCAATTGATACTTATTTCTGCCTTTTTTTTAATTACTATTTTACACAAAGAAATGAGTTTTGTAGTTGTTTTTCTGATTTTTTTTTGCTTTCTTCATTTTACAGAAAGGGAATTGGTCTATATTGTCTTTAATTTCCCTTAAATTTTCTTTGATAAGAATAATTGCAAAATATGGAGAGCGCATCCATCATTCCTCATTGTAATAACATAGAGTGCATTGGGATGATAAGATGGAAAGCTGAAGAGGAAGGCGACATGAGATTCATAAATGAAGGAGAACATCCTACCAGCTATCCAAACATTCTCAATTGTCGTCAACAGATATCCATCATCTTACGTTCTGCCCTCAAGATAGAACCATTAAAGGCTACTCAGAATGCCTTTCCAGAGTTATGCTGATATAGGGAGGTGTAGACATATTCAGGCAATTGTATACTCTTCATCAAAGCCTTACAAGTAGTTGATCCAATGTAGTCTTTAAAAAAAACTAATCATTGGAGCAATTTTCTTGTAAATCAGTAAAAGAAAAATCGTTCTAGATACACTAGGCTCACAGATTCCTACAAACAATATAGCTAATTAGTAGGATCAAATCAAAATGCAAATATAGTATTGCCAGAGGAACCGCCAAATGCCTCGATGATCAATCAATTTAAGAAAATGTATTGGTATTCTGGGAAGTCCTACACAAATAGGCCTAATTCGTCATTTGAAAATATTTTGTACAATCCATCATACTGCGTGTAGGGCCAATAACTCCAAGACACTGATTTAGGTATGTGTGCATAATCTGATTCAGTCTCTCGTCTCCCCCACGCTATCTATTATTTACTCGCAAGTTAGATTTCGTGCGAAAGGTAGCAAACTTGGAGGATGAGGAGGAGGAATGGGGAGGTGCTGTGGCCTGCAACCGTGAGCCAGCGGTAGACTAAACCAGACGTGCATGGCAAGAAGATGAATCATAGCTCAAGGCGTCATTAAACATCCCTTGTCAATCCACAAAGAGAAAACAGTTCGTTTAATAGCTGCAGTCATTGTTGTTAGTTCTGTCATAATAGATCATTCATTACAGTCTGGGCTGGTTGGAGGAAATTCTGGTTCAAGAGCAAAGTGGATGGTAAAGAGAAAGAGAAAGAGAAAGAAAGAGAGAAAGAGAAAGAAAGAGAGAAAGAGAAAGAAAGAGAGAGAGAGAGAGAGAGAAGGCGGAAGTGGGGACATGGGAATTCCAAAGTGAATGCCATGCTGGTAATTAATTAACTGATGACTTGTTTTCTTAACCACAATAACTCGCTGGGTTCCACTAACTCTGACGCTTGACCACAGAATTCTTGTCTAGTAACAGATGGGAATGAATGTGGGGGGGGGGGGGGGGGGGCAGCAGGCTTCATACAACGGTTATTCTCAAATTATTTAGCACAATTGTAAAAATTATAATTTTGTGCAGCTACAGGTTAATGTACCTTCAATTTTTGTGTCACAAAATGTTTCTCAAAAATCTTATTCTGATTTGGTCATGAATACAAATCATCCCCCCCCCCCACCATACCTGTATTTTGACTATTTATGATACTTGCCCCGGGGCCTGTACATTTAGCATGCTGCTTCAAGACTGGTTGCTATATTCTGCATCTTACAGAGCATTTCAGCATCTATTTTAACCCAGCTTGTCAATCTTAGGTTTAGGTTCTCCCATTACTAACTTATCCTGGCAACCACTCGCTGTTCGGAAAGGGATTTAAACTTGCATCCAAACAATGACAAATTCTTGTACTGGACTTGAAACCTGAAAAGGTGAGCCATCCCAGAGAGGGGAAGAGAGGGAAAGAGAGTGAGAGAAAGGGGAAAGAGAGACAGAGAGAGACAGAGAGAGACAGAGAGAGACAGAGAGACAGAGAGAGACAGAGAGAGACAGAGAGAGACAGAGAGAGACAGAGAGAGACAGAGAGAGACAGAGAGAGACAGAGAGACAGAGAGAGACAGAGAGAGACAGAGAGAGACAGAGAGACAGAGACAGCATGCAAGCCTTTTAATGAAGTTCTGAAGAAAAAAAATGCATAATGCCGATTGTAAGCAGACAAGTTCTGAAGAAAAAAAATTAAAATGTATAATGCCGATTGTAAGCAGACAAGTTCTGAAAAAAAATATTTAAAATGTATAATGCTGATTGTAAGTATACATTCGGCATTATAAAATATCAAATATATTCATTCCACATCCATGTACAAATTTCTTTCTTTTTCATAACTAAAATATTCTGAATGACTGAGTTAGGTTCATGGAGTTCAGAATCAAAATAAAAGAACTCTGTGTTCCTCTCACACCAAACTTCTCATTATTAACAATCACAACTCCATCTCCATAATATCATCTGCTGATAGCTAGAAGAATGTTAAGTTAAAGCATATTATATAGAGGTAAAGCCCTTCTGCCTCTCAACAGGCAGTATATGAAACTCATTAACATGACACCTTCCTGTAACAAGCTGTGAACAATAGGTATCTAGGCAGTGTGATGCCAGTACACCTGCTCATATCTAATTTGTATATCCAACTATACCGATGCCTCAGATACAATCCACATCATACAGTTTTAAATCTTACAGTAATATCAGTTACGAAATGATTTTATGACACATACATGTACATGCGCAGACATACAATTGTTCAGCGGTCATTTCTAACACTAACCTGTGAACAATAGGTATCTAGGCAGTGTGATGCCAGTACACCTGCTCATATCTAATTTACATGTATATCCAATTTATCCAGATGTTTTGACATTTGAATGTTTACGATGCGCAGTTAAATTCATAAATCAAGAAACACAGAAAGTGAATGTGCAGTTTTAATGTAAATAATTTTGATTTCATTCTGAAATTCCCCTGCCTCAGGATGAACAATTTTTGCAGATATAGCCTTAAAAGTGTCACAAATGTATGCCTGTTTAAGGGCAATTTTAACAACTTCCCCTTAATTCCAATTATTAAATTTCATATATTACTATCGTATCGTTTGGAAGAATGTTTTCAGAGAGCGCATATTTGTCATGTTTGTTGCATGCATCAAAGTTCGCTTCGAAGGGAAGCTGTCTGTATAATATGACTCCATCTGTTTGAACCTTCTTGGTTTTGTTTTCAGCAGATTGATGACGTTCATTACCATGCAAATTCTCAGAAAACTTAAAATTCAGGCAAGGCTGTAACTGTAGGACACTGCATTTTCGTGTTTGGTTCTTTCTATATGATTAATCATATTTCCAAGATTTATCACATTATAACCGATGCAATTTGATTATTTTGTTACAGGACTCCCTACTGCCGCACCAGCGTATATATTCCGAGCATCCAACCAGCAACCAACCCCTATGGCCCTGAATATTACATTCCATCTTTTCCTTCTCTTGAATATGATTATCCTCCTCCCCACCGCTGTGACCTGGGTCAAGTTTAGAGCACGCCAGATTGAGCAATGAAAATAATAAGCAGGGCCGACCATCAGAAATCCAGAGATCAATACTACCATGCTCACTTTACGACCCCCACAATGCATCAGCTTGATTACACCACACTGGCAGTCCTCCTCATCCACAGATAAAGAGGGAAATAAGAACACTAAGGGGTAGGGGTAAATTTTGAAATACACATGTAACTAGCAGGAGTCAAATATGAACAGGCTTTTCATAATAAATTTCAGAAAATGTTGAAAAATAGGGTGCCAACAAAGCAGAGTCCATAAATGCAAACAATGGATGTCATGATATTTTTAGGCCTGAAATAATGTAAATTGTGCATTTCTATGTATAGGAGGTCATTTTTGCTTCGAAATTTGGCACACTCAGATTAAGTTTATCACAAAGACACACAATGGACATTATCTTTAGGTTTGTGCTACTGTGAATGGTCATTGTTCAATTCTATTTCTAAAATATGTTTGAAAATGCTGCTTTACAACAGGCCTACACAAACATCCTGTATCACATTTTATTCAAAGAGAAACCAAAAAAGGAATCTACCCCAATCATGCTAATCCTTTGTAAATTTTGTAAGTGTCTGTAATTATGTACCTTTCAATTTGAATGATTATAAATATACTAATTTGACCTTCAGATTGTTTAATAAAAACATAAATACAAAAAAAAGAAGAAAAAGAAATCTACATTATACTACATGAGTGTGCATTACCATGTGTAAATGTAACTTCCCCTATACCCCATCGTAGTATACAAAGTAGAGACCCTTTCATTTCAATTAATCATTAGTTTATGTAAATAAAAAGAAAGATTATTATGATTTCAACTTGATTACCTGAATATTGTCCGATATATGTAAAGGGAGGGTCTGGTTGGACAATCCATAGATTATCACTATATTTATGATGAATGTGTAATAAGTAAAAACAAAAGGGAGTACATGTATGTGTGTGTGCAGACTATTTAGAGGTAATGGTGTAAATGAATGAACCTTATCACCAATCATGTAGGAGGGCAAACTATAGGCAACATTCCAGGGATGCCAATCTCAGTTCATTACACATAGTGGCACTATTCATATCTCTACAGTTTTCAGGTATCAGTTGGTTTGGTTTGAAACTTCCATTTTAGGACCTACGTGTACATGTACACTGTAGGCTACATTCATGTAAATCAGTATCATACTTGAGATCTAGGCTACAGGCCTACATGTATGTAATTATCTCTGCCATTGTGCCACCAAGGAGGTTCTGTGATAACTCCTTGGTGCCACTAACAATAATTACAATCGTGAAAATCCAACATCTTTTCAATTATTTGTTTGCAAAGAATATTTTCAAAGACCCAATACTGTTCTAATTGAACTGAAACCTTGAGTTGTGTTCATGCATCCTTGGTCCAATTGAGGCAAGTCATGACTGATCCCAAGCAAATCACAGAGATATCGCTGAGATTTCACAAAGGATATGAAACAATATGAACATAGCCTCCATATTATATTGTGCATTGAGTGTGATAGAGGTGGGTATAAAAGCTTCTCAAGGCTGTAAATTACTCCCCTATTACTTGTACATGGGTGAATTCTAAGACAAACATGGCAGGGCAAAGAGTTTATTTGTTCTTTACTCAGATGTGGTGGATTAGTCAATGCTGGCTCAGCTGGGTCCTTCACATATGATTGGGTCTGTGTGGTCTAATGTGCTGATATATGCATATTTAGGAAGTTGCATTTTCACATTGTGGTGAAGATGAGCAACAAAGAAGAGGATGTGTCAAGATAGTCTACAGACAAGGTAAAAATCAACATGGAGCAACCACTATGGAGCAACCGATGTACATTGCACAATCAAATTCAAAAACATATTTATTCCTGGGGAGCGTTTCAGCAAGCGTTTTGTCAGTGATTTTTACTGACAAATTTGCTCTCAGCCAATCAGATGCAAGGATTTCAGTAGCTCATAACAGTTGTCGGTAAAAATCACTGACAAATCGCTTGATGAAACGTTCCCCTGTTGCTTCAATTAGAAATGACTGAAAAACAAGAACACTCATGGTACATTAATGTCATAAACCAAAGAATGATACTCCTAATAGTAATATAATGTACATTGCACAGTCATTTCAATATGATACAGTGTTAACTTTCAAAGTGAATTTTTACAAATATGGGTCTACAATGTACATGCTGATATAACAAGTTCAATGTAGGCAGGCATCAGTACTTTATAAACCATATCAACTTGTACTTTTAGGCACAGGTTTGTTCAACCTTTCTCCAACAATCCACTGAAAGCAAACTCTACGGCAGTACAACCAAGTTTTCTAGAGTACAAAGTTAGCTGTGAATGTGTTAACCTCCTGAGAATACTAACAATAGAGCAGACCCTGTGGAGAAACAACATTGGCCATTATGTCAGTGAAGCAAGCATACATTTGCTTTAGCTGAGAGCAGTTCCCTTCACCCCCCCCCCCCCCCTCCCCCAACATCTCAAAGCTCCATTTTCAAAGGAGAGCCACTTCAAAACTTGGGTAACAATGAGAGATGGAGATGAGAGGTACAGAAGGGGTACTGGAGTCGGATCAGGTTGATGTGAGAGGGGAGGAGGGGGGAGGAGGGGAGGAGGGGGGAGAGGGGGGAGGGGGAAGGAGGGGGAAGGAGGGGTGAAGGAAGGGGAAGGAGGGGGAAAGGAAGGGGGAAGGAGGGGGAAAGGAAGGGGGAAGGAGGGGGAAAAGGAGGGGGAGGAAGGGGAGGAGGTGGGGTGGATATGGGGACACAGGCAAGTCTTTCATCCAGCCTGTTACTGAGGCTACACATGGTGCAACATACCTGAAAACTGATGTACACTACCCCTTTTCAAAATTATAGAAGTCTCACAAATTATTCTTCAGCCTGTAACAAAAATAAATAAAGGAAACAGAGAGCAATCTGGAAAGCTAAAGGAGCTCTAATTTTTAAAATAAGTTAAGAGTAACAGAACTGTACCTATAATAACATTGAGGATTAATAAAAGAGAGCTTACTTGAACACAAAAGTATCTACTGCCTCTACATTTTGGAGCTTATCATGTTAGGCTTATGCAAAAATGTCAAATACACTGTAAGATTTGAATGTGAAAAAAGATCACCTTAATACATCATTAGTGTATTTCTTGTTATGTTCCTCAGACTCACAATAAAATCCAGATGAGGGGAGCGTTTCATGAAAGGAAGTTGTAGGATATTTTATCCGACAACTGTTATAAGCTACTGAAATCCTTGCATCTGATTGGCTGAGAGCAAATTTGTTGGATAAAATATCTGACAAGTCCTTTCATGAAATGCCCCCCAGGACTTCATCATGAATGTTTGGTTCCTGGGAAAGATGCAACAAAATGGATTCCATTAAGATAATCCATCTTATTTAGAATGTTGCTTCCAAAAGCCAACACAAATGAAGAATTTTTTCGCATCCAAACTTGATCTGACAAAGATATGATACAAACATTTCAAGTCCATTTTCAATTCCATTCAATCAACGTAAGCAAGCATCATTAAATGACAAGGACAAGCTCAATTTCATAATAGAAACTGGAAGATAAATGACGGGAGTAAACTGAAAGATGATCAACTGAGGAATTATCGTACTTTGTTGTATTCAATACCTGATTTGGTAGGTGAAGGGAAATGTGCTCTAGTGCACATTATTTTGTTGGGGTGTTTTTGTTGTGTATGTAAGAGCAGTAAAGAAACGGGATCGGGAATACTTGAGCCTTAGGGCTTCAATGCAACAAGGTTAGGCTCACCTTCAAAAGGTATTGTATTTCTATTTGTGCACTGTACTGTACTGAAGCTTGTGCATGGAGTGGGGGGGGGGGGGTGGGGGGGTTCTTGAGGTTTTATTTCAGCGTTCGCATCTTTTGTCATCTTTCTTTTCAGAGCAGATCGATGCCATACATGCACACCACCTACATGTATGACTCATCGCACGCTTTGCTGTGAGCAATTCGGTTGCATCTTGGGACGATTTCTCAGCGTTTTACCCCCGTTCTCTCTCTCTCTCTCTCTCTCGTTTGGCGGGACGGTTGGAGAGCTAGTCACGGTTCTTGGAATCTTACGCATCCTATTCCGAGTTGTACCCTGCCCATATCACTGTTTACTTTAGCTTCATTTATTTATCAAATGGGTTCAAACATAATGTATGCAAAGTGAGTGACTTTGAAGTCATAAATAACTTGCACAGTGTTACAAACTGCTTGTCCCTTTTGGATGATGAAATAAACAAATGCAATTGTGCAGTACTAGTATTACTACATGTACATGTAACAAGTCGTCTGCTCAAAATGACCAATTTGAACAAGAAGGCAGGCTTTTTAAAAATATGCCTCCAATGAATAAGCGAAGTATCTCAACTTTCAAGCTGTATGTATTTTTCTTTATGTACATGTACATGTATGGGGAAGTCCATTTGTCATTAAGGAGGGTGTATATATTACCCCAAAAATACAATATAAAGAATGAATACAACAAACTGACATTGCACTCAGTCTCACAATATACATGTAGCATCCAAACATTTTCATAACATTTTCATTTTCAAAGCTTTTGTTTGCTAGGAAGGCAAGAGAGACTTTGATTTTTTGTTTGCAGATCTTTTAGTCATCAAGCTAGCGGTGAGGTAAAGGATTTTTATCTAATGGTAGAAAACAGGGCAGTGCACTATGCATGGAAGCATGGAACAGCTAATGGGTATTTCCATTAGGAATTAAAAATCCTCTTGACAAATATCTATCTCATCAATTTTTCCATCACTGATTCCTTAGCTGTTGTTCAACCATCCTATCTCTCTCTCTCTCACTCTCTCTTTATCACTCTCTCTATCTCTCTTTTCCTACATAGACACTGTACTTTTTTAACGTTAAATATTGCTACATTCCGATGAATTCATTACGATGACATGTTTAGAAGTCAACCATAATGATTAATCAATGTATTAATGTTTTTATATCTTCTCAATTATATCACAATGAACTTTTTAAAATCAAACTACAGTGCAGTTCTATAAAAGGAAATAAACTTGAATGATGATTCATTCCCCATTTTTCATGTAGTCTGTTTTATGTGTTTAGAATTTCCCTGAAAGCGATACATGTTACACGAGAAGCCTTCATTTAAATTGATACTGCAAACAAGCATCATGAAGATAATAAACATGAATTAATAAACAAATAAAAAAGGCAGTACATGTATGGATAAGTCCTGCTAATCAAGACATCAACATCTGTACAATGTTCTACTGTGGCACAATCTAATATAGTTTGGACCACTCTATTGACACTGGGAATGACATTGTTTAGATTCTTTATGAAGGTTCTAAATGCTACTTTACAATACAAACTCTTTAAATTTCATTGCACTCCTACATAATGTAGAAAAGGGCCTTTTTGATTGCAAGTCTCACCCTCACCACATGTGTACATGTATCTTTTTCAGACAACAAACGTGTATTCATGACTAGAAACGGAAGTAAAATCACTATATATATATGCAACTATGATGAGGTATATGAATCACATTAAAAAAGTATGATTTGGGGTCAGTCACCCAGAAAAGTAATTTGCTTTCATCTCATTATGCATTGATTAATTCTTCTCTGAATTCAGCTTGCTGAACGCCGCTTTGCACACTCCACACAATAGCCTATTGATTGGATGTGTATGTAATTATAATCCCGCCCGTGTATTCCTCTCTCCTGCCTGCCTAGCCTGCCTAGCCTACCAGCCTGCCTGCTTGCTGGGTCGCGGTCATATGAAGTTCAGTTTGCCCGCATACCAAACGCAAACACAATTATTGGGCAGGCATGTGTGCCTGTATACCCAGTAACATACTGCTGCATTTGGAATGTCAAGTGGTGTTTTCATGGTTTTGGCACTTTACAATGTAAATTTATATCTTGAGTACAGTGTAGTAACATTGGGCGGAATTTTATATTTCCCTGATGCAACATTCCAACAATGTTATGAGGAAATACATCAGAAATTAACGTTACATGTACAGTGTAGCATGGGATTCAATTTCGTCACCATGAAAAAAAAAATTACAAGCCTTGTATGTTGGTAGAGTACTAGTATTCATATCTAAAAATTTCAAATACAAGTTTTACAACGGGAAGGGGTAGCATCAATGAAAGCTAAAATAACAGCTCTAATGCACTATCACAAAAAAAAGTTTTCCAATTCATTTCAAAGAGAATTATAATTCATGTCCAGCACAATTAGAATCGTTACAAAGGAATTTACTGATAGCAAATGGATATCATGGAGAAGCAAGATGAGTAAACATTAACCAATGAAGCTTTGTCCATAACTACCAATATGGGCCACATTCCAACTGACCTGCAGATGGTATGAATATTTCATTATCTTTTTCTTATCCGTTAAACTTCACACCCCGCTCTGGGCAGCTTCCGAACGGTGTTGATCCCGATTGATTTATTTGCGCATTTGTCTCCCAAATTGTGGGAATATACACAGCACACGCCATGTGAAAAGGTATGGCCCCTGGCAGAAGTGCCGGCCATCGAAATATATCTATTGATCTCATGATATCAAAGTGCCAGCGCATCAAAAGAAGATCATCCATAAAATGAAATGATCCCATTGATGGAAATGAACTGCAAAATATGCAAGGTACTAGAAAGTCTTCAACAGAGAATCGTGTGAAATGAATGTGATACACGTATATTCCTCTCAACCCATCCCACATGAAGCTCATTTAAAATTAATCTTGAGTCCTCCAGTACTCTACCACTAGTAAATGCCCAAACACAGTAAAAACTATGATGACAAATATATGTACATATATCAGTCATATGGATAAGAATTCTATCTTATGACGCATCTGGTAACAAATATTTCAAGTCTATCATCCTAGGTAAGAATATGAAGAGGAATATCTTTTTACCTTATAAAAGATAAGAAAGTTTAAATGTGTTTTTCCTAGTCTCCAAGTACCTTTAAATTTATGTCTTGACTTACCCTACATGTATAAAGAGCAAACACTTCAAAATAAATTGTTAAATATTAATCATCTGAAAGGTGATTGCACCAACAAGAGTGGTCCCCCCCCCCCTCCTTTTACAATTAAAAGAATTGTACTTTGTCAAAGAATTGACACTTTGCAGGCCTGCTCTTTTAGAGTAATATGAAGTATGATTGCAGTTGAACCTCTGCTATCTTCTTTTTAGTGTGCATAACATTTGGACCTGCGTAAAACTGCTGAATGCCAACTCTTTCCCAGAAAACATCAAAGTCATGATCATTGCTTAGAGGTTGAGCAAACTCAGCTCTTTGAAGTCCTTCAGAACCCAATAACACAGTCGATTTCATCTCAGGCTTCACGACTCTAATGAGCCAAGAAATGATGAGCCAATTGACAAACCAAGCTGTCATTTTACCGACAGGAAATAGCCTAAAATCAAATTAAAATGCCATTCTCCTCAAATTACACCATTCACACAGCTGCTTTGGAGATCATCTTTGCATGGTATACACTTTCTTCATTATTAAACATGGGATAAATCGCAGTCAATGGTATTTCTACAAGTTCCCCCATCTTAGCTGGATACCAATTTCAGTGCAATATGACGTTATCAGTATTGGCTACATTACATTACGGTGCACTTCCTGTTATATGGCTGGAAATTTAGGTAGGAAAGCAGATTCCTGAATATTTAGCCTAGAATCTTACATGTTGTAGGTCTACATACGATTGCCCAAAGTTATCTACATGTACTATGCAGATGTAGTTTACAATCTTCATTAGATTCTATTCATTTCTTAAAAACAGCACAATAGTATCAATGATGTGTAAGTTGTTACTGTCAAATTAAAAATTACCTCCAATCTAGGAATTGTGTGAGCTAAACATATTCTTTTTTGCAATTGTGTTGATAATAAATAAAAGCGGGGGCTCTTCAATGCAGGGGCCAATTTTATGAAGTTCTTAGGAATTAATTTCAAAAGCGATTTTAAAAGGAAGCTAACCTGAACTGTCAATGCTAAACCTTCCAAGTCCACTTCCATCCCGGATTGTGTAGAACACCTCTCCATCTATGCCCATGTCCATGTCAGCAGCAGTAATGGTCATCACTTCTGTGTTGTTGATATGTCCTTCATGTACAGATCCAGTAAGCACATAGTTCTGGAACACAGGAGCATGAGTGTTCTCATTCACATCAACTACCTCAACGACTAACCTGCACGTTGAGCTCATAGCCGGAATTCCTTCATCTCGGATAGCAACCACGATCTCATAGAGCTGGGTCTCTTCATAGTCAAGCATCTCTACCAACCTAAGTGTGCCATAATCTGTGTCTATGCTAAACTTGGAAGGTCCAGAAGTATCAAGTCTATAACGGACTGTTCCATTGGGTGGGTTATCAGGATCATGAGCTTGAACACTCAGGACAGCAGCTCCTGTTGGGAGGTCTTCACGGATCTTAACTTTGTACTCTGGAAGAAGACAGTGTGGTGGATTGTCATTGATGTCCTCAAGGGATACTCTGACGATGACAGAGCTAGACAGAGGTGAATCTGAGAGGTCTGTTGCCTGGACTCGGACTTCATGGACAGGGATGGTCTCTCTGTCAAGAGGCCCAGCAACGCTAAGCTCTCCCGTGATGATATCAATGTCAAAGGAAGGGGAATCACTGATGATGCTGTAACGCACTTGTTGATTTCGACCCTCGTCACGATCGGAAGCATGAACTGCCAAAAAACTAAGGCCTATTTCTGCATCCTCAGGAATTGTTACGTCATACTGCTTCAGGTCAAACCTGGGTGGGTTGTCATTGACATCAGTTAGAGTGATAGTCAAAGGACTCTTTCTGGTGTGTTGTGGTTTGCCCATGTCTGACACCTTTACCGTTACATCATACGTACTCTGGGATTCTCGATCAAGAGGCATTAATACTTTTAGTTCACCTGTTTCAAAGTCCATTTGGAAGTGGGACTTGTCATTTCCATCAGATATAGCATACAGAAGTTTCCCATTGAAACCGTGATCCAAATCATTAGCATTCACAGTTAGAACAGTGCTTCCAACAGGAGCATCTTCTGGCACTTCAACCGATGTCCTAAAGCCAGTTTCAAATTCTGGCTCATGCACATTGGCGGAGTACAACTCTGCATAATTTGGCGGAAGGTGCTCAACTTCTTGGTTGCTTGCCTGGAGTTGCTCATACAGCTCCACAATCTCTTCTGCAACATCTGTCTCCTGGCAGGTCACTTTTAAACCCCTTGCATGGGCTTGAGGATTGGGGTTTGCATTATTGGTGATTGACATGTTGGTCCTCATATAACTGACAGATGTTGGTCCATCTCTTGCCTCGATCCTCAAACTATAAAAAAGGGGATCAGTATCTGCTACGGGACGAGACAAAGTCAGGTTCCCCGACTGAGGGTTAATGCTGAACAGGTCATTCACATTGCCACTTGTGATCCAATATCTTGGTCTATTTTCATCAAAGTCTAGAGCTGAAATCAATGCAATTGCTCTCCCACTTGGAAATGACCTGGCAATTGCCCCAACACAATTGATCTTTTCAAACTTTGGTCTGTTGTCGTTGAGGTTGATGAGGTTGATGACGACTACTGATTCTGCTTCTCTCCGAAAGGGAGCTCCCCAGTCAGATGCTCTCACTCTAAGCCTATACTGATGTCTCATGGTCTCATAATCAAGGACTTTACTTGTGTTGATGGAGCCAGTTTGGTGGTCAATGGTGAAAGGAATTGGGTTCAGGTTTGCAATACTGTAGGAGATGAAACCATTCTCACCAAAATCCGGGTCACTTGCTCTGACAACAAGGACACGGTAGTTGGCTGGACGATTTTCTTCAACCTCAACTGTGTACAACTCTTCTTCAAAAGATGGATTGTTGTCGTTTGCATCAGAAAGAATGATCACTACCCTTGTATCAGCAATTGTTTGCTGCTTGGCATTACGGACAACAACAGTAAAATCATACTCTTCTGTTGTCTCTCTATCCAGATCAACAGCAACTGACAGCATCCCTGTGTGACTACCAATTGAAAATGGCAGTGATGAATCTGAGATGACATATGAGAAACCAGTGTTACCTACAGCACTCTGAGGTGCAACTGATAGGAACGGTGTGTTAACAGGCATCAGCTCACTGATGGTGGTATTGAAAAAGTCACTGGTGAAGTAGGCTTCATAGTTCATGGCACCATCAAGGATGACACCAAACACAAGAGAAGAGCTCTTAGGAGACAATCCTCTGTCTGAAGCAGCCACAGTCACATTCAGAGCATACGGTACTCTGGATGAGAGTAGAGAACGAGCAATCTGCAGTTGGTAGCGACCAGGTGTTGATGAAGGCTGAGTGCTGAAGAACCCGCCTGGGTCCCCATCGATGATGTCTAGAGATGCTATCTCTCCATTTACACCTCCATCTTCATCTGTCACTCCTACAACAGCAAAGACTGTTCCTACCTCGCTGTTTCTTGAGATGGTTGGTTGCTTCTCAATTGTTATCACTGGGCTATGCTTGTTGACTTGCTGGACGTAGATCTTTAGTTGCACTGATGATGTTAGGGCCAATCCCCCATATGGTGTAAATCCTCTGTCTTTAGCAACAACAGTGAGAGTGTAGCTTGACCGTTGATCAAAGTCCAGTGGTCTAGTTAGCGATACTACACCAGTGGTGGTGTGTATTGCAAACTGATCTGTCTGCTGGCGAAAACTATAATAGACTTCTCCATTGATGCCGCTGTCTGAATCATGGGCCTCCACCTGAATGATGTTGGAGAATACTGGATAGTCCTCACTGATCGTCGCTGCATAGTTTCCTTTCAAGAAGAGTGGAGGTTGCTCATTCACATCCTGAACGACAATATGCACTTCTGCTGTTGCTGTGCTTTTAACTCCCCTTAAGTTGCTCTGTGCTATGACCGTGAGATAATATTCAGGCCTAACCTCTCTGTTCACTTTCAAATTGGGACATTGGCTTTTATTCCTGCACGGTCTTGTCCTTATCCTCAAGAAAGCAAAGTCACCAACAACCTCCGGTCTTGCAGAGAAGAGGTCACTCATATCACTCTCCTGCAAACTGTATTTTATAGTCATTGATGGGTCTGGCAAGTAAATGCCCATCTTCTGTTCTGTGGATATGAATGTCCTGATGGGAGAGTTTTCCGCAATAGTTGCATTGTAGATGGAACGGGTGAACTGGATGTCTTGGCCCAGGACTAGGTTGCAGCCCAGCTGCAGCACCAAGAGAAGGAATGTCAGTGTTCCCCTCCATGCGTACCACCTGACTCCCTCCATGGTGGTGCTTACTGTGGAGCTTGGCTCTGCTGCACAGCTAGCCAATGTCTCTGCAAAATAGGGAAGAGAAAAGAAACAATGTGTGAGTGCATTACGAGCATGGAAGATAATGATGTATTTGTAAGCAGTACAGCTCAGAATTCTTTCAAGTGTGTTAATTTTCATTTAATTTGGAAAGGGGCCAACTTTATCAATTATGAAACCATTCTAAAGGACAATTTGGCATGTTTCCTTTACATTTTATAATGCAACAATGTCAAAACAAAGAATTAAAAATTCTAGATAAATTGCCAAAATTTGTGCAATTTTGTCACGCTACTCTGTCAGTTTTATACACAGATTCTGATCCAACTCATTAAAAACTAAATGACCTGTCATAGGGGAGCAATAAAGATAAAGTTAGACTGACCATGAAACTATATCTAGGTCAATTATTTCGTAGCTCCTGCTATGCATGGTTGAATTCAGCATTAGAGATACACTTACTAATCACAGTTTTCATAAAAACAAAATCATATAAAACACAAGTGCACAATCATTGTTCTACCAGCATAAGCTTACTGATATTGATTTGAAGCTATAATCATAAACAATAAAACAAGTGCAGCATGTGGGAATGCAGGTAGATATGCACGTGACCGCAGGTAACTACATATATGGATATGCATGATTAGCATGTGTCACGGTATATAAATCATACAGTTTACATTATCAACTAACCCGTTGTTCAGACTACCTAAATTCATTGTATACGGAAATCGTATCACTATAATGAAAAGTAATAAATTTTCATAGTCTAAAGTTCTGAACATCATATAAATAACCAAACGCTGTATCGCTATATGCATACATATATTTGAGCATCATTTCGAATTTGGTATGCTCCATTGCTGTCCATGATGTAACCTGATACAAAACATACATTTTAGTGCCACCTGACTTCCCCTAAACCTGGGGCCGTATTCTGAAAACTACATGTATGTTATCATTCATGTTAAGGAAAACTATGTTAATTGTCATAACAAACTGAAATTGTGAGCAATGAACACTAATCATTGGTGCTTGCGCAGCTGTCTCATAACTTTGCATGAGCACAGCTATCTCTGTGCAATTATTAAACAATAACTTGTCCTGATTTTGATTTGTTATGACAATAAACATCGTTTTACTAAAACATAAAAGATAACATCGTTTTCAGAGTACGGCCCGTTTCTTTCTACAGAGTTTCTTTATATTAAAGATGTTGTACTGTAGTCCAGTTTGTATGCTCCTTCCACTCAATTCAATGAATCTTTACACCACCTTTCTTTATACAAGTCTTGTATAACTTTCCTGTAGTTTCAACAGGCTATTTAATAGATTAAGCATTGATGCAGTTTTTACAGGCTACATCAATTGTTTCGTGTTTAAGATAAACCCACATGTGACTGCAGCAGAGTATCAATGGTAAACCTCAAATTTAACATTATAAATATCATACCCTTGGAAAATCTGCGCAGATGTATTTTTCAACATTAATTGTTTTGATTAATCATTTTGTTGTTGTTTGTGAATACAGATCCATCAGCACTGTACAGTAAATAGCTCCAAAAATGGCATTTTGTTACAGCAATGCATTCATTTTCAGTTTCATGTCTCCAGAAACAAAAACATCATCAAACGAGTGATGATAGACAACAAACAATAGAGTAGTTAGTTTTTCACTGGGGTAGGCAGCTGAGTGGGAAGGTCAGATAGGAAGTCATCAATGGTTTGATTGCTTCCTGCTGGGGGAATGGGTGCCATCTCTGGCCCACAAGGTCTCAATTAAAACCAGAGAGAGAGAGAGAGCGAGTGGGTGGGAGGTGGCTGGCCAAAATGACTCCAAGATTTTTCAATATAATGAAGCAAAATACACAAATATTGACAATTTTATTTTTCTTTTTTATATCGGCTACATGACCTAATCACAAAATTTGAAATTCATGCCCAAGTTTGAATTTGAGCACAATTCTTGTATACAATAACACAGTCAGCATCAGAAAGACACCGTGGAAAATTTAGTTTCCCAATACATTATATTATACAAATAGTCAGAGTTTAGTAACCAAAATAAAACAAATACATTTAATATACTTGAGAACCTTATTATTAGAGGAACTTTTCTTTTAAAGTGTAAAACCACAAGAAATACAAGTCCACATTCCATTCCTCAGGTTACAGTTTTGCCAAATTGAATATATGATCATTTTGTACAAGAGCAGCGTGTTTGTTTTATCTGTTACATATTCAATTTCAATATACAGAAAGCACTGTGTTCCAAGTAAAACAGGTAACATAATTTCCATTTTCATTTTCTTGTTTATATTTTTTCTCTTAATAAACAAATGGTCAATGAGCATAAAATTAGTACAACATTGCCCATAGAGCATCAAAAATTAGGAATAACAAGTTATTTGAATTTTCATTTTCTTGTTTATATTTTCATAATGAACAAATAGTCACTGAGGACTAAAATTTATACAACATTGCCCATAGAGCATCAGAAATTCAGAATAACAAGATATTTGCATTTCCATTAATACTTGTTTATACTTCTTTCATAATAGACAAATGGTCAATGAGTCCTAAAATTAATACAACATTGCCCAACGAGCATCAGAAATTAAGAATAACAAAAATTTGAATTTCCATTTTCTTGTTTATGTTTCCATAACACACTAATAGTCGATGCGGGATAAAAATAATACAACGTTGCCAACAGAGCATCAAAAATTCAGAATGTTATATGGAGCTGCATGCCGATTGATTGGTCATCATTCTAATGAGTTTAACCTGGTAATGCTATCATGATAGGGATCATTAACTAGTCTCTACACCTCCTTGCCTAACTCACTCATGCATTCACTGATGAAATGCTCTGGCCCTGATATTAACATTATAGTCCTATGCTTGAATTATTTGACACAATGAAGATGAGAGGGTAAAGATTTATTTAGGAATATAGATTGGGCCCAAGGGTTTTTGTTAAAAGTAATCTTCAGTTCTGTTAATGATTGAAATAAAATTGTGTAGATTTAAAGTTTCAAACTAAAGTGAACTGAATGTTCCATACTACAATGTAATTATATCCGGAGAAAAAAAAAATAGGAAGATAATACCTACATAATAGCTGAATAATATAGTAAAGGGGAAAAAAAGCTAGTCATCCTGACTGTGCATCAAAAATTAAAGAAATAGAACATGCAGTTTTATTGGTAGTGATTTCTAGCAATTTTGCTGTTAATATGTTAACCCCTCCAGGACCGGAATTATTTAAGGGCTAAATTGATCACATTTTGTTCTTCAAATTGGCAACAATAATATTTTTTGTTTAGAGCTACATGTACATGGTTAAAAGCTGTAATGTCTTTGAAAACAATACACATGGTTACAAATTTTGTCGAAAATTTTTAAAAATTGCCAATTTTGATTTTAAAAACAATGATTATGAACCTCTCAATCACTCAATGTGTTGCCAATTTAAGGAATTTAAAGCTTATTCTCATTATTTAAATTCATAGCATCAAACACAGTATGATCATGCAATAAAATGGACATATTATGTGCAGAAATTTTTGCTCTTTCTACTCATGCATGTTATGTTATTTAGAGCTCTAAATCAAAAGTTATTTATAAGCCAAACCACAAAATGTGGCCAATTGTCCCCGAAAGGATCATTACCACCACCAGATATTACAACATGATAAAATGGAAAATTCAATCTTACTAGAAAGTTGGCCCAAGTTTACATAAAAACTCTCAGTAACAAATTATTGAAGTACAAGAAAACCAGACAAGTTGTAAAATGAAACCTGAATTTTGAAAGTTGAGATCACTAATTTCGGGAATCTCCAATATTAGACAGTTTGGCCATGACATGTGATGTCATCATACACATGGAGGAGAGAATCTCCCATTTGTTTTGTACAACCCAAAACAATGAAAGCATAATCAAAATATATAACTGTATTTTGTTAGTTTTTGTTTTCATTTTAATGATAGAGCAGATTTCTTCCCCACAATGCATTACATACATGTACATGTACATGTACTTTTTATGTAGCACTGAAAAAATCTTCCGACTTTGAAGTTTGAACATGTACATGTATATGTAAGTCATTCTTTTAATTTACGAGACTTCAAAGTTCAAATTTTTACTTTTATAGTTTATTCATACTCATAGTGACAATAAAAGTGAGGTCTAATGTACCATTTTCTTAAGTTTGAAAAATGTTCAGGGTTTCTATTAATTTCAATTTTATGAAATCATGATGAATTGTTTAATTCTTACCGTCCATGGATAGTAAGAATATTTTTTTCTTTTTAACATCTAACAGACTGAACACGCTGAACCTTTTATTAAGAAATGTTACTTCATTTAGTCTACCATTTTTAATACATTTGTATCTCCACTAAATCCAGAGTCAAGACATGTCAAGATGACTGACTAGCAACAACTCGCTCAAACTTTGTATTCCTGTATACTATATTGGTAGTGTTATTATTCCAGTGATCTGACTGGATTAGATATTTTAAAGGTCAAATTGAGATTAACACCAGCAATATCAGAAGCCATACACACACCACACCATACACTAAACACGGAGCCTTTCTTTCTGTATCACCAATGTGAGTCGTAAATTGGTACAGACCTAATCCATCTTTATTTGTAACCCAGGCATAACTTCACGTGCAGTAAGTTGGATGGAGGGTATTCATGCCGCATCTTGTCCCACCAGCGTCGGGGTTCGGGAGCCGACGTACACACGACGATAGTCCTACCAGGCGCGAGTCCCGTGTGCTTCACATTTAAAACCAAGTTTTTACAGCGGAAGATAACATGATTCAATTAAAACTATGACATTTTGATAACTTGACAATCATCTTACCTTTTACAAATAATTCCTCCTGTCATTTGTGAATGTATTCCAATATCATAGAAATCCACAAAAAGCAATCATCATCCCGTATATTCTTTCGTCGCCAATGGTATCAGATGCAAATGTGCGGCGTATCTACACATCATATGTAGTACGTGCATATTGCATACCCACAACTACTAGCCCAGCGCAGCATGTACAGAATCCAATGAACAGCGTGGCGTCGCAGATCGAGCTGCGCTGGTTGGTCGATCGTCCGTGCAGTGTTGGGGAACCAATGAGAATTCTGTAAATCTCTAACTTTCAGAGCTTTTCGGTATACGGTAGTTCCCACAAACTTATTTGCATTTTTTCTTTTTACTAAAAATGATGTTTCTAAACTTACTTTCCCATGTTTTTTCAAACGATATTTTGATAAATATCGTACCTTACCGTACAGTAGAAAACTGTGAAAATTTGTTTAATCACTTTACTGACGCATGACGTTTCACAATAGAGTTCCAATATTGATGATATACCTTTATGTACATGTACCGTACTTGGAATAAAAGGAGATTGGATATCGATTTCCACTAGCTTCCATTGAGTCAAGCACAACGTTAGCTCCGCTAGCTCTGAAATACAAACTAGTCGCTTGGGGAAAATGACAAAAGAAGAGAGATTTACCAAATCGAACCCCTTTCAGTGAAGAGGAATGAAGAAAACACGGTCAGTCGGTCAGGGTATACAGATCACCATGGAATGGTGTTAATAAATTAAATAACTGATTGCTCGATTGTATTCCCATTTCAAATTGTGATAGGGGATCTGTAAAACAGTTTCCGCACTGTCAAGCCTGTCAATATTTTTTAGCCTACGGGCGTTCTAAACAGGTCTGCTTCTTAATTATGCATGATGTTTGAATGGCAAGTTAAAATATATTTATGCAAAACCTCTTAAAGGAATGCAAACTATTTAGCCTTAATTAGCCTACATTATGCAAAAACAAAGTCTATTAGTATTCGGACCCCCCCCCCACCCCACCCCCGGCATCACTGTAAGCAAAATATCTTTGCAGATAATTACAGCAAATCTTGTGAATAGGTCTATATGTCCCGTCTTTCTATACTTACTGGCACAGTAATATAACAATAACAACAGGCCTGTTGATTCTGCATCCTTTATTGGAATTTGCATTGACCAAAACCTAGATTGGAAAAAGCACATAAGCAACGTCTGCAAAACGATAAGCAAGAAAATTGGAATATTATATAGGATACGCCATTTTGTTTCAAAGAAAATATTAACAATGTTATATAATGCTTTTATTCTGCCTCACATTATTTATGGATTAGAAGTTTGGGGAGCTGCAAACAAAACATTTTTAAATCCTTTATTGATCCTTCAAAAACGAATTGTACGAATGATAGCTTTCAAAGGTTTATGGCACCACACAGCTCAGTTATTCATTAATTTACAGATTCTAGATATATTTAAACAATATAGATATGTAATCGGAATGCTTATATTTGATCTCATAAATGATCGACTGCCTCATAAATTTTCAGATTATTTTTCATTTATCAATCATTCTTATCAAACACGATGTAGGGAAAATTGTAACCTTAAAGTAATACAAATTAGAACAAATGTGGGGAAACAATCTATTTCATATTCAGGCCCTATTACTTGGAATCAGCTGCCAACAGGTTTAAGAAGTATAAATTCCAGAAGATCATTTAGTAGACAATTAAAAAAGATAATCCTCTGTCAATGAATTTCAACTATATATGAATAACAAAAAAGTAATTAGTATTAATGCTTTTTCATGTAAATATTGTAAATTGTAAATATATGTATCAATTGTAAATTGTAAATATGTTTGAATGTAAAATGATTAATATGTATAATAGTGATAATGGGCTAACCTCGATTAGCATTATGCTATTTTGTTAGCTCATTTTTACCAAAGTATTTCGATCTGTATTTATGCACTGTATATTCGTTGTATTCTTGTATTCTTGGTAATAAATAAATAAATTAAAATAAATAAAAAAAAAAAAAAAAAAAAAATTATGAACTTATATAGACATTTTGTTGTTAATACATCTTGAAATGTATCACCGTTGAAATATTGATGGGAAAAGGCACAGTTAAAATGTGTACAAGACGGGAAGCTGAGGCTACTGCCAATCCCCCCCCCCCCCCCCCCCCCCATTAATTTTGATGTTGCCGATATTCGGAAAACCAACTTGGACATTGCTTGTTCCGATTCCTGCAGTCTCTTGGGCTAAGAATCGTTTTATTGTTAATGTTGTTGTTACGGTGGTGGTGGTGCAGGTGGTGGGGATGGTGGTAGTGTTGTTGGTGGTGGTGGTGATCATTGGTGGTGGTGGTGGTGGTGGTGGTGGTGATGATGGTGGTGGTGATGGTGGTGGTGATGATGTTGTTGTTGGTGGTGGTGATGGTGATGGTGATGGTGAAAGTGATGGTGATGGTGAAAGTGATGGTGGTGGTGATAATGATGGAGGTGGTGGTGGTGGTGATAATGATGGAAGTGGTGGTGGTGGTGGTGATGGTGATGGTGGTGATGGTGATGGTGAAAGTGATGGTGGTGGTGATAGTGATGGTGCTGCTGCTGCTGCTGGTGCTGCTGCTGCTGGTGATAGTGATAATGGTGTTTTTATTGTTGTTGTTGTTGTTGTTTTCCTTTTGGTGCAACTGGCCTAATCCATTTACCAGAATATCGGGCTACCGATTTTGTTGAAATGAGAATAAGTATGAGTAAACAATAACATAATTAAAAGGCAAATATGATCATAATACAGGTACAATATATGGATAATGTAGTAACATGCAGAGGTATGGCAGTATAAGCTTAAAGCTTGAAGAATTCCAATACCTTTCCATTTTGTAAATAATACATATAAAAGGAAAATAACTAATGACTAAACACGACACTAACAACAAACTTGTTGAAACATAACACTATTTACAAAATAACATTTAAAAAAAACCAAAAAAATATATGAATAGAAAAAAGAGAGAGAGAGAGAGAGTTTATTTATGGTTTAACTTAAACCATCTTATAGATGTATCAGTGGGAAATTCCGTCATTCAGTAACTTTTGTTACTGAAAAAAAAAAGATAGAGATAGAGAGAGATAGAGAGAGGGGGGAGAGAGAGGGAGAGAGTTTTTTATGGTTTAGCTTATACACCATATTATAGATGTATCAGAGGGAAATTCCGTCATTCAGTAACTTTTGTTTTCGACTTTTCATACAGATATGTAATCACAATGGTTATTTTACAATGTCAACACACTTGCCATTTCAAATTTCAGAGCGTGAGGTCGAGACCGATGTTTCAGAGTCATCTCAACGATTCAGCGAAGTGAAGCTGGCGCTATTTACAGAGCTGCTTGATAGCTGCTTGAGTCGGCCCAGTGGGCGTAGGGCGTTTTGGGCGGCGCGAGTGCTCATTCACTGGCACGCGTTCCTGTGTGCCCGGTGTCTTATCTTGATCGACAAATAATTGATTGATTGATTGATTGATTGATTTTATTTGCCAAGCCTTCAGAACATAATATATTTGTACATAGTAGAATAACACATTAGCAAGCTTGAACAGGATAACCCACGAAAGCTTATTTCCACTGGGGTCCTCTTATATAAATAAGGAAAAGTAAATCATAAAAATAATTGTGATAAATATATACAAAGTTAGAATGAGAGGAAAAGAAAGAGAAAGAGGAAGAAGAAAAAAGAAGGAAAAAAAGGGGAAGACAAAGTTAGAAGATGAGGAAGAATTGGAGAGAGAGAGAGAGAGAGAGAAACGAAGAGAATGGAAAAAAAACTACGTTAAATCTTTCATCATGTTAAAACTATAAATAATATACAATAAACAGCATATTAACCTGCATGTGAAAAGAAGATGGTCCGTATTCAGGATATTTACCTATAGGTAACATATATTTGCTTCTTCTCTCTGACTCTCTTAGTGAAAGATATTCTTTCAATTTCCTCTTAAAATGAACAAAGTTATCTATTCCTTTTATGTCATTAGGCAGAGAATTCCAATGCTTTATGGCAGTATAATAAAACGAATTACCAACACTGCCTACTCTTTCTGGTAAGTTAAAATTGAAACGGCTGTTTCTTGTATGATGACTATGTAAGTTGTTAACAAGATTAAAGTTTGATCGAATATAATGATTCGACCTAGTATGATATATCTTATATGCACATGGTGCAAAATCAGTTGTTTAGATCTTTGGTTGACTTCAAGAAAACCAGCTTCAGAGAGTTCATTGTAGCCAACGTGAGTTCTGGGACCAGAGTAGTTGATGAATCTCACCATTTTGTTCTGAATAATTTTCAACTTCTTTTGATCAAATTTCTTAAAGCTACTATACCAAGCAGGGTTAGCATAATCAAATAACCATTGAATAAGAGCAAAACAGAGTATACGTCTTGCCTTTTGATCCATACAAATTTGGTATCTGTACAAAAATTTCAGGCGAGAATTCGCTCTCTTTACAACTTATTCTATTAAAGTTGAAAAGGATACTGAGCTGGCCAGCTCAATGCCTAAATACTTCACAGATTCTTTTCTCTGGATTACCTGATTATTGCATGTCACCTGAAATTCAAATGACTTTTTAGAACTACTTTTTGGACAAAACAATATGCTTTCTGTTTTGCCCAAGTGTATAAAGATAACCTATTATCAGTCATCCAATCGACACATGTAGACAGCTGGTCGCTTAGTTTTTCTTCAACAAATTTTGGATTTGGATTTGAGCAAAGTAGTACTGTCATCAGCGTACAATAGCAGCTTGCAGTCAGCTTTTATACAAGCACACGTGTCATTGATATAAGCTGAAAAAGGGATTGGTCCAAGGATGCTTCCCTGAGGAACACCACATGTTATGTTTCCAAATAATAATAATCCACTCCAAATTTTATTAACCGAAATGGAAATTCTTTTTGCCCAATTGATCGTGGGCCCGGCAGCGAATTTTTTTTTCCTGTACCTTTGGGGCTATCCAATCTGAATATTCATGAAAGAGACTACAAGTATCGGACTTGTATTTTCTTACTCAGTTTCACCTTATTTTTAAATCAGCAAAAGAAAATTTCGTAATATATTCCTCTCCTCTGCCGAGATTCGAACTTGCTCTTTTCATCGATAGCGCACCAGATTATCCGACTGCGCCACACAGAACAGCTGCTCAATGGCCTTGCTCGTTTTATCATATCCCTACAGTTCGTTTTCATGAATATTCATGCCGACTAGTCTTGACGGAATAAACCGTATTACTCGTCATGCGCATGCGTACTCTCATCTCTAAGACCCAAGTCATGAATATTCATATTGGATAGCCCCAAAGGTACAGGAAAAAAATTTCGCGGCCCGGCAGCCATTGGGCAGCGCCAGATCGACGTTGCTCTATCCTTTCAATTGTTGAACGCCAAAACAAGCAACTCCCATCTTTTAACTTCTTTTGGTATGACGCGGCCGAGGTTCGAACCCACGACCTCCCGATTGTGAGGCGGACGCTCTACTGACTGAACCAACACATCGGAACGAATATCATTAATAGCCACTACCTGATGTCGATTAGACAAGTAGGATTTGAACCATTCTAAAGTAGCTTCGTTAAAACCCATTCTTTGTAACTTTTTTAATAAGATGCCATGATTAACTGTATCAAAAGCTTTCTGAAGATCCAGGAGTACCATACCAACGAATTGTCCCTGGGAAATTTGTGTTCTCAGATAATCAGTCAAGTGAATAAGACATGTCTCGGTTGAATAGTCATGTCGAAAACCAGATTGAAATTCATAAATTATATCATTTTCTTTAAAATATTTTTCAATCTGAACACATACCGACTTTTCTAGAATTTTAGATACTATACTTAAAACACTGATAGGTCTATAATTTCCAACATCAGTTTTATCTTTATTTTATATGAAGTGGAGTAACTTTAGCTATTTTCATTTCCTTTGGAAAAGTATTAGTCAAGATCGATAAGTTTATCAAGAAAGTTAAGGGTTTGTATAGCATCATAGCACCAGCTTTCAGAAATTTAGCCGGAATTAAGTCTATAAGCCAGTGCTTTTTTATACATTCACTTTTCGCAACTCATTGAAAACAAATTGTTCACTGACTGGTAAAAATTCGAATCTGCCTTGGCTTACCCCTTTTCTTTCATAAAGCTCACGAATGATCTCACTGTCTGCACTGAAAAAGTCTTTGCAAGAAGGGAGTTTTTCTACCAATTTAGCAGCCACACTAGTAAAATGAGAATTGAATTTGTTGGTAATGGTCACCTTATCATGACATAATTCTCCACCGATTGAAATGACAAAATCTTGGTCTTTTCCCTTCTTTCCTTTTAATCTTAAGCTTTTTAGATTCTTCCAAAGCCTCTTAGAATCATTTTCTTCTATCTTTTTTTGCAAAAATTCTAGTTTGGCATCTTGTACCTCCCTTTGGACCATATTTCTAATTTTCTGAAATATTTTAAAGAGTATCTCATAATCCTCTGCTTTTGATTTTTTCTTCATTTTTTTGTACGCTATGTTTCTTTCTTGAATGAGCAAAAGAATATTTTTAGTCATCGAATTTTCGGATCTTTGTTTTACTCTCGTTGGTTTCTGTGGTGCTACCAAATTCAAATTTGACCATCCATCCATCCCCCGTTATATGGTTCTCATATATTATTTGATTTATTTCCACAATCAAGCATAAATATAGAAAAATGTATATTGCAACTGTTATCCTATAGCATCTCTTTCCCCTTCTCTTTATTTCTTTCTCTCTCTCTCTCTCTCTCTCTCTGTCTCTCTCTCTCAACTAATTATTTAACTGTAAATGATACAGTATTTTACTGTGCAGCCGGGTTGCCAGTAATTTACTGTACTTCCTACAGTAATTTTTTACAGTGTAAAAAAAAGACTTAATAAGGACGTAATTATGAGGAGGCGGGGTCTTACTAGCATTTGCGGGTAGAATATAAACCATTCTGTTAATCAAAAGAATAAGAAACCCCAAACTGGTATGTGTGGCAAATGGTATCGAGGCTAATTAAGAAAACTAAAAAATGCAAAGGGCTGAAAAAAAACAAATCCCTTTCCCTCTTTTTCCACAAATTTTCAGGCATAACTATCCAAGGAGGTACTAGGCATGCCCATGCTATATGGCTCCTTCAAATGGGTGGGACCTCCCTCTTGCAGTTAATTTAAAATATGCTAACTACATAATAATAATAATAATAATAATGATAATAATAATAATAATAATAATAATAATAATAATAATAATAATAATAATAATGATAACAATAATAATAATAATAATAATGATAATAATAATAATAATAATAATAATAATAATAATAATAATAATAATAATAATAATAATAATAATAATAATAATAATAATAATAATAATAATAATAATAATAATAATAATAATAATAATAATAATAATAATAATAATAATAATAATAATAATAATAATAATAATAATAATAATAATAATAATAATAATAATAATAATACCGGTATGTCTTGTTTACCCAGGGTAGCCGCATCAGTGTTATATACTGTTCTCCCTGAGGGCCCTGCAATCATACTACTACTCCAGCTTTATGAGGATAATCTCGCTTAAATGTTGAACACAAATTTTTTAGAATAAATTTTCATTTTAGGATTAGACGTTGGTAATCAGCAGATTGACAGATATTTAGGGGAGAAGGGGAAACGGTGCATGACAGAACTTCTAGCATGCAGCTCAGTGAGTACTCGAGTTATCTCAAATCTCTCGATCGACTTGAAATCGTGCGAGTTTTTCTTGGTCGATTGACGTGACAAATGCAAAGTGCCGATGAACTTCGGAGAACTCCGATGTGGATGAGCTTGGACTTTTCGTTAATTTTAGATGACCTGATACCGCTACAATGCCTGAAAGTAAGTTCTATGATTAGATATGAGATAAGCTAATATTATAAAGATTTAAATTGCAATGTTTTATTGTATAATAATGGTCTAATTACTCGACATAAGTCTCCAACTTCTAACTTTCTAAGAATTTTAGATTGCACTAGCTCAGCCATGTCAGCGCTTTATCGCGAGGCCGCCCCGCCGAGGCTGTGCCTGTGTGCTAAGCCAAAGCTGAGCTGAGTAGATGGAGAGTGAACGAGCAGTGTCTTTTATGCTAGTATGATGCCTTTACCTAATACCGACCTCTTAACGATGTTTCCAACGACTACGGCAAAGATTCTTCATGAAACGTAATGAAAATTCATCAGACTACTACCCAAATACTGGGGAACAAGATCCAGGTACTGACGAGCGATAATACTTGCACGTTCTTGTAGAAATGACATCACAATACTAATAGATAGGCACGCTCACATATTTTTTAATGCTCATGAAAATCTAGTGAAACTTACCTTAAATTGAAGAGATTTTGTCACAGAACATGAAAATGTATTGATCTAGACGTAAAATTTAATATAACTATAGTTATGATTTTTTATATGCGACAACCTCGCCAATGGGCAGTCAGGGCAAATTCGTCGGCATTTTTGATGTCCGAGAGATCAGCTGATCAGTGCGCATGCGCGTGTTGCATTCGGTTCAAATTCGTCAATATACGGGACTACATGTTGGAAAATTCACCGCGAAACTGGCTGACAAGGGTTTTTTCGAGCCGTCTTGGCAGTTAGTGGCAGAAAGAACCGTCACGAATTTGGTATCAAATCAATCCTTACAATTTAAATTTTATAGTAGAATATGTACTTTTGATGTAATGTGTCTGATACTTAAATTATATTCACGAAATCGGACAAATTGAAGCAAAAGTGGTACTTATAGACATATTCAAACGCAATTTGCGTATGGATTATGATGTCGTCGTCGGCGAAAAATACTTGCATTGTAAAGCTGAAGTCGCAAGGAAAATGATGTCATATTTATTTTAACCATTGATTTATATAAAAGCCCCTAGAATGGGAACTTTGAAGGGGGTGTGCATGATAGCGAATGGACAGGTGACCGATCTAGCGTGTCGCAACTTTTGTACAGCAGAAATGAACACGGAGAATGCGCCCTCTCGTGTTGGATGAGCGTGCCTACAATAGAGTCATCTCATTTTACGCATAGAGGGAGAAGTGCGTCTTATTACCGACCCCTGCACATAAGTCACTGGCATTTTATGAAAAGAGATTATTTTAATGAAAATATGAAAAATTAACAATAAATTGATAATACTTACGTTTTTATTCCTCATATTGCTCTATTTTGGCTGTTCTCAACGTTGCTAGGCATTCTACGCGTAGTCCCATGCGTTGATTTGCAAGACGCGCGCTAGATGCCATGATACGCTTAATGGTCGGTATTATGACTGGTCGGTATTAGGTGAAGTGATCATACTACTAGTACTAGAGTCTAGACCGAAATTTTCTGTCTCTCGTTCGTTAGCCTCTTATTTGGATAGGGTCGGCCATTCACTTAGAGACAGAAACGCTCCATTCACTCGCCTGTGCAAACTCACTGTCAACCGCTTGACAGTAGGTAGGTATGTTACAAAAATTTAAGAAATCTTATTTCAAGCATATAATTGATTCCATCAAATAGAGCTTAATGAAAGCTTCAATTTGATACCTCATTCAGCTCTGTAGCTGCAAAATTAACGAAGTTACAGTCATTTTTATGTCGAAAAATGAGCGCAATTAATTTCTTTTGTTTTCTATTGTTTTTATAGGAAAAAAAGTCAAAAGTTGTGATCTCGGACCATCCATTCAAACACAAAAACTTTTATAACTTTCTTAAAATTAAAGCTAACAAGATGAAACTTTCAGCAATTACAGATAATAACAGTATGAACATTATGTGAAACTGTCTCATAAAAAAACAAAGGGTAACCATTAATTAATTAATTAATTAGGTGATTATTTTTTCTTTTCGTTCCATATTAAATGTATTTATCTCGTTTTTATATATACGTGTATATATATAATATACTGATTTCCGCTCGAAATCTCTTTTATTTCACCATGCAATCTTATTTTGTAATGTTAGATCAACTGTATATAATATGTTTTGTTTAGTAGTTTTCTCCCTCTCAAACAATTACTTTAATTAAACGAAAATCTTTTTTTTAATATATAATATTGTATCATTCGATTAGGGGGTCTACATCACACAAGCTAACATTTTTAGTAGATCCCTCCACATATCCTTTTGTCATCTTTCTATGTCATATCCATGTATTCTGTTTTTGCAGTGTTTGTAACTTGTACATATTGTTGTAATTTCATTGTAAATGTGGAATCTGAATAAAATCAAATCAAAATCAAATCAAATTATTTTGTGACTGCATGTGTTTTTGTGTATGTAAAAATGAAGCGTTTACTGAAATTATCAAGTCATCGAAGTCAAATGTAGGATATTTGTAAATGGAACAGACAAGGACATTGGTTCTATCATCTGGTAAGGATCTTGTTGTATACTTAGTTAATTAATACCATAATTAGTTATTTAATTAAGTAGCCATTTTCATCAATAAGTTAACTAAATACTGCAAATTTGTCGAAGAACTGAAGTTGAAAATTGTACATGTGGATAAAAAATATTGACCGAAAATAGGTGTTAATATTCTTTTAAAAAAGATAATTACACTAATTAATACATAATTATAAGAAAACTATTCCAATTTCTTGTGTGCAGGTTTTCAGTTCAAAACTTTAAATTATCATCTATTTTGTCAAAGCAAATTTACATTTTTGCACGGCTTGGGAAAATTAAAGGATTTGAATTTCTTGCTGAATTAAATCCAAATGATTAGTAATTTAAGCAATAAAATACAGTAAAATTTAGAATGACATGAACTATAATTCAGAGATGTTATTGACTTCGAAATTACGTTTCTATTCTAAAAAATATGATTATTAATCTCCTCTGCATTATTTTCAACTCACATTGTATGATGGGGGGGGGGGGGGGCCTACGTACAGCTACGCACTTTGTTTTGTGGAGCACATTATTCTCCCCCATAGACAATGCGTATTAAAAGTGGTGCGTAGCATAGACTGCAATATAAAATGCACACATGCAATCGCACGCTCAGGGGAGCGTTTCATCAAGCGATTTGTCAGTGATTTTCACTGACAAATTTGCTCTCAGCCAATCAGATGCAAGGATTTCAGTAGCTTATAACAGTTGTCGGTAAAAATCACTGACAATACGCTTGATGAAACGCTCCCCCGGATCGCACAGAGCAAAGCGCATGCATCTCCCGGCGGGAAGCCATCGCTTCGCCGTGTCAACTTTGCAATGACATCCCTCAACTTCGCAACTAAAAAAACACATTTCGGATCGTAGAATTTTCACACAAATTCACCAACATCAAGAAAACATGTATAGAAAACATCCATTATACCTTAAATTGAGTCCATTATCCAAGATTTATGAGAAAAAAGCACTGACAATCAAGCTCTCGGGAAAAAGTGGTGTGCTGATCGCAACAATGAAAAATTGCATACATGTTGGGTATTGAATGAAAGCTTGTACATTCAGCTACAGCTTGAAAATAACGTCACATGACAAAAATGTTATCAGCCAATGCAAAGGCAGTATTTACGGGGAGTCCCCACAGCCATACGCAAATCGCCCGAACAGACGCTCGGGAGAATTTACTGCCGCGAGAGCGCACGCATTGTAACGTACCTACAGTAGGCATGTCGTTTTTGTAAATCGTATTATTCACATTTTAACAATATTTGTGTAGGCTAGGCCTAAATTAAATAGATTAGGCCTAGGCTGTATACTTAAACGAACATGTTCAACTTACCAATTTGACTGTTATTCTTTTTAATGCTCCTTTTTCAGGTAATTCAGGGTCCAAGGTTTTCTCCATTTGAAAATCTTCCAGCCGTATTCAAACGGTATAGTGTGTGAGTCAATGGGATTCGGTTTGCACAGGCGAGTGAATGGAGCCACACCACGAATAGTGGTCATATTGACCATGTTGACCACTACGAAAACAATATGCAAAAATAGTTCGTATTTTCTGTCGCGTGTAGTAAAGGTATGGGGGGAAAATAAGATAAATATTTTAAATACAGTCAAACCTGTCTATAGCGGCCACCGAAGGGAAACGGAAAAAGTGGCCGCTATAGACAGGTGGCCGCTATAGACAGGTCGGCGGCCATTTTTATTTTTTTGCACATACACTGTTACACGCAGCAAAGTTAGTGTACATGCATCCATCATGTCCATATACATGTATATCACTTAGGAAAACAAGCTATAGATCAACAGATTTGACGTATAACATGTCATATGATATATAAATGCTAAAATAATATGCTTTGTTGTCAATAAATGAGAAAAACTATAGATATACGAGCAATCTGTGTAAAATGAATTTTCCCTCAAATTACCACGTACGTACCACCCGCGGTAGACTGCTTTTCTTGATTTTTATAGTCTAAAAACGATGTCTAATCATGCTTTTGCTTCCTATCAAAAAATTACAATAATAAGTTTATCTTTTGAATAAAATTGTGCAATCAATTTTCATTCAATAAATATTTGCCTTTTGAATGGTTTAAAAACTGTTTTTGAGAACAGGCGATAGAAGGTGCTCGCTTGCATTCGTCGAAAGTGCGAACGTCGACAATGGCCTGGATCGCGGGTGGCCTGGACGATCCGAGTCGAGTTTTCACGCCGTTTTTCAGCAGGACAATCTCTCGTACATGAAATCGTTATTATTGATCTTTAAAAAAAATAATACTTGGGTAGTATTTTATTATTTTCACTTTCTAAAAAAAATCACTCCTTTATTATTTTTAAAAAAAGTTTTAACGCTTTAAATTCTTTTTTTTATAAATCTTTTAAAAATAAAAAATTATATTAAAGTGTATGAGCCTGCGCTATTGCGCAATGGCGATCAATATCAATGCAATGCCGACGCGACCGCTATAGCTTAGGAGAACAATACAACTAAAGTGCAGGGGATTGCAGCTGGATGGTGCGAAGATTACGTAAACGAACAATACTAGTGCTTAATTCTTACTAAAAAGACTTTTAATCTCTAATTAGTCGGCAATGTGGTGAAACTATTAGATCTTTATGGCCATTGTAGAATCTATTCACGACGTTTGTGTGAGAGTGTGACTGAGCTAGGACTCGGTAAACACATCGCGCCTATGGCAAAAACTACTTTTTTGTGCATGAAGCTACGGCTCGACTCGATATTAGTGGCCGCTATACGCGGTCAGATATTGTCCGAGGGATACATAATGGGTGGCCGCTGGCCGCGTTAGGCAGGTGACCGCTATATGCAGGGTCTACAACACAGTAATTTCCTGCGGGGGATTTTTTGGTGGCCGCTATAAGCAGGTGGCCGCTATAGACAGGTGGCCGCTAAGACAGGTTTGACTGTACTTGCTTTCAAATTCAGCCCTTAAAAATCTCACTCCTACCTCAAATGGCCGTTAGAAAGAACTTTTGATATTTTCAGCAAAATCCAAAGTCAAAATCTTGTCCAAAACCGGAGAAATCCCCTCCGATTTGTTTCGCGATCGCGTGTTGTTTACATACTGCCGATGTCTTAGACTAAAATCGGCCAATAAAATTTTTGTCCACAAAGAAACTCGGGATCGCAAGCGCACATCGATCTTTACGATCGCGCACACAGAAAATCGGGACTTTTCCGTGTATGCCACAGGGACCGAATTTTTAAGGACAAAACGCTTTTGGGGAGATGTCAGCGCCCGCGGCGACCAGGAAATGTACACATTGACTCCGATAGCTCGTTTCGCGAGAATCAACAGTAAATTACGGATTTGATTTTTGGAAATATCTTTTCCAACATCGGTGAGTTGAATTTATTGTATTTCTTGGATATTTTGTTGTCGGTTTTTGTAAATTAAATGCCGATTTTGAGTGAATGTTTGTGACTTTTGTGCAGTGGTGTTTTAAAAAGTTGAGGTGTATGACTGCCTACATTATACACACGAAGTATAGGAATGTAGCTATGAGTGAATGGAGCGTTTCTGTCTCTAAGTGAAGAGCTACGAACGAGAGACAGAATTTTCGGTCTATACTAGTACTAGACCGAAAATTCTGTCTCTCGTTCGTAAGCCTCTTATTTGGATAGGGTCGGCTCTTCACTTAGAGACAGAAACGCTCCGTACACTCGCCTGTGCAAACTCACTGATCGCCGAGGAACAGTAGGCATGTAGTTGTTAAAATGTGAATATTACGATTTTTAAAAATATTTGTGTAAATTAAATAGATTAGGCCTAGGCTCTATACTTACACGAACATGTTCAACTTACCAATTTGACTGTTTTATTCCTTTTAATGCTCCTTTTTCAGGTAATTCAGGGTCCAAGGTTTTCTCCGTTTGAAAATCTTCCAGCCGTATTCAAACTGTTAGGCCTATAGTGTGTAAGTCAATGTGTATTCGGTTTGCACAGCAGAGTGATACGGCCGTTTCTGTCTCTAAGTGAAGAGCTAACGAACGAGAGACAGAATTTTCGGTCTATACTAGTACTAGCTTAGGCTTTGTACGTGTGACTTGTTTGACTCTCTTATATTATTATACATGATTATATTTTATATAAATTAAAAGAATGAAACTTTTCATACTTATTTCCTCTGTTTTCGTATTCATTTGTCATGTTTGTTATCTTCTTGTACTGACATACTTTTTTCACCAGGAAAATAGGAATTAACTTTAACTTAAAGTTTAAGATACAATAATATTAATGAAAAATTATTTCCTCTTCCACTTGTTCCAGATGAGTTTTCAAATCCGTTGCCGCCGAGCAACATGCGGCATCCATCAATGGAGGATGATTCTGGGTAAGCAATGGGTTGTATGCTGAAAGCTAATAGGGGTGCGCGCCCGGTATTCGGTCACTAAAAAAGAAATCGACGTTGATATGAATACCTATCTCTTTAAATTGACAATCTACCATCAAAAGAACCGCAAAATTGTCCTCTAAATAATTATCAAAAAATTTAAAACATGGAAACTTACCCCCAAAAATATCACCGACAGAAGAAGGAGAAGTCTTCCGCCCAGTATTCAGTCGCGCCGCCCACAATTCGGTCACGTGATAGTGCGCTGCATCTCGGGAGAATTATATAACCATTTTTGTCACATTTCTGCGTTTTTAGGCATTTTCTGTGGCTTCTATATATTCATACTTAAATGTATGAGATTTTTTATCCATTAAAATCCACAAATCGAAGATCTAGGGTCAGAAATAATGAACAAAATGTATTTCTAAAAAGAGCAAAGCGCGTCAGCAAAGCGCGTCGGCGAAGCGCAAAGCGACAAGTTGCACACAAAGCGCGTTGGCGCAAGGCACTCAATGTTGCCTGACCGAATACTGGAAGAGCGCCATCTCACTGGCAGGGGTGAGGTATATATTCTCTTGCTCGTCGCTGAGATTGCCATTTGCAAATTCGCTGCGATAGAGGGAAGACCCGGGAGCTCCTCTTCACACACATACTAAATTCATTGCACCTGCACACATAGTTATTTCACCATAGGCGTCTACATATGGCTATGCGTGTTAACTCACGCGCTAACGGAACCCGGAAGTGCGGAAACTTGGGTAACACTGACCAGTTTCAAGGGTATTTGGAGATCTTTTCCAGGGCGTCCGACCTGAATTGCTTTCAACATTAGAGGTACCTTGTTCATGTGTCTGTTATGTGCAGGTTTCGAGCCTCAAAAATTATTCATGAGTTCTTCACAGCTGTTCAAAGAGCTGCGTGACCGATTTCTGGAATATGACCGAATACCGGGGCGCGCACCCTAGGTTAAAACGTGTATTTAGCTGTCATATGGGTAATAAATTGAATTATGCAGCATTATCAAAAATAAAATTAATATTTGTAAAAACAGGCTTGCATGACTTTCATGCCTCTGCCCACCGAAGGTGCAGTATCTCAGAATGGAGGGAACTATTTTGTATTCATGACTAGGAGGAGATAAAGCGATCAGACTTTTAGGTTATAAGGTGTAAGGTTAACTAGCATGTAATTGTAGGCTTTTTATTCTGGTTATCACAATATTTCAAGAACAGTTTAAGCTATCAACTGAATTTAGGAGGAGGCATAAGAGACGCAGTCTCATCTTGTTTTAAACCAGATATCAAGATCATTCCTTATGTTGATCATTAATGTAAGCTTGCTTGATTGTTAATTCAACTTAAGATATGAATGTTGCTTCTTTTATTGATCAGACTGACCAAGTTGTCTAATGATGACTTTCGTAAGCTTTTGATGACTCCGAGAGACACCCCTGGTGAAGCTCCCCCCTCTTCCAAACCAGCACAACAGAAACCGTATGTACCTTGATGTTAAGCATTCTTATGATCTAATCGCTTAATTCTATCATCTTATATAAAACTTTTTGGTTTTATCAACATGATCACTTATTATCATGTTGCCAATAAACTACCTTGTCCAGTATGCCCATTGTTAGACAAGATGATATAATTTCTTTTATATTGAAAATGTTGTGGATTCTGCATTTGTTCCAGTAAATGTGACATTTCCTCATGAAAATTCTTTTTGTATTTTATTTTCTTTACCAGAGCTAATAAAATAAAAAGTTTTTTCGGGTCTCTTTCTGAGCTTCTGAGAGCTAAATCCCTCACTGCTCACTTGAAGTTTTCTTTTCGACTGTGCATAATACATGTCTGTCATCTTGTCTTTCAGGGTGGTGAAGGATTATAATGAAGAGGATGATCCAAGGGCAAGAAGACGCAAGAAAAAGAGGTAAGCATACCATTATAATACGCCAATTCGTAATTAGTACATGTATGGTACAATTGACCCTGAAATGACCCCAATTTGTACGCGCATATGCATTCTGTTTCGGTGGACACGCAACTTCTTTCACAGTTTAACATTTAAAATGATATTGGAGCACGCATCATGGTGCGCACACTGTGAAAGCATATAAAAGTCTAATTTACTCGGTATAAATGACCTTAATCTGCACATGCACAAATTTTAATTACGAACTGACTTATTTTATTCAAAGAGATGACATGCTTGTGTGTATTGCATATTTGTAAAATTAATTCTATAGGACAATTTTTCATAAAAGATGATGTTTAGCATTTTTAATATCTTCTATAAATAATACCTACTCCCTTGTCCTATTTGGATGAAGGATATCACTTGTGTTAAGGTTTAATCCAGCTACTCAGTATTAAACAGAATTATATAAACAGTGAATATCTAAATGTTGCTATTCTTTGGTAATTTCACTCTCCAAAACATACTATTCCTTTTCAGAAAGATTTTACTCAATTCAACACCTGCTGTTGTGGCAAAAAAAGAGAGAGAGAAAAAAAATAGTACTGTGTCGAACCGAAATATAGATACTCGGCTCGACTTTTTTTTCTTCAAACTAGGCATCATATAACTTTATGGGCAACATCAGAAGTCTATTTAAAAGCTTCAGTGAAGAATGAAGTGTCCATCTACACATATACATGTATGTAGAGAAATACAGTGGAACCTGTCTATAAAGGCCACTCAAGGGCGATAAGAAAAGCGATCTTTATGAGTAGGTGGTCTTTATGCACAGGTTCCTTTAATGCATGTTTCAATGACAAACATTTTCAAGGGAAACAAAAATTGTGGTCTTTATAGACAGGTGGTCGCTAAAGCAGGTTTGACTGTACATACATCTATATTGTTGCCATGACAATTACTTAATTTCTGTTTGTGACCTTTCAATCACCTGGGGAGCCTTTCATCAAGCATTTTGTCAGTGATTTTTACTGACAAATTTGCTCTCAGCCAATCAGATGCAAGGATTTTGGTAGCTTATAACAGTTGTCGGTAAAAATCACTGACAA
The DNA here is from genome assembly GCA_025617745.1 of Heliocidaris erythrogramma. Lineage (NCBI taxonomy): Eukaryota > Metazoa > Echinodermata > Echinoidea > Camarodonta > Echinometridae > Heliocidaris > Heliocidaris erythrogramma. Next base: position 38,348,545 of record CM046867.1, read on the forward strand.
AATGTTTGATGAAACGCTCCCCTGCTGTCTGATAGTTACTATGCCAAACTCAAGAAACAGGAGATGGAGAGAGAAGCAGAATTGGCTGAGAAGTACAGAGACAGAGTAAGTTGACTATTGTAAAGGTAGTGTCATAATTATGAAGAAGGATATTTATTGTATAAATTTAATAATCATAACTCTGCCTCATCGCTTGTAAAGAAGTGTGGTGTCATTAAAGGGCAATCCAACCTTGGTAAAGATATGATTTGTGTGAAAGCAGAAAAATAAGAAAAACAGCATGGTGAAAGTTTTAATGAAATTGCACAAGAAATAAGAAAGTTATGGATGTTTGAACAATGTGATCACTAAATCTATGCCAAATTGGCAATTTGGTAAGTCGATTGTGACATATTGGTGGTCAACTTTCCCGTTTATCCTAAAATATCATTAATTTGCGGTTTTCTCTTAAGAGTCTTTTCCCTCGGGGCAATACTCAAAATATATTGTAGATAGCATATTGTTATAGGTCCTCATAAAAGAAAATGATCCTCCTGAGTGATACATTTTGAAAAATTGACACCTTGGTCATTTTGTGTGTTGGAGCAAATGGGGGAGTTGTCCGCCACTACATCACAGTGACATTACCGATTCGGCCAATTTGAAATTCTCATGTGTATAGTGATTACAACTTTCTTGTTGCTTGTCCGATTTTCTTGAAACTTTCACCAATCTGCTTCTCAGATTTTTCCTCTTTCAGAGCAACTTGCCATTAAGGTTGGATTTCCCTTTAACCAAATTTCAAAGGCCAGACTTGAGTTCTGATTCATTGGAAGCCCATATGCGCTATATACAAGATTATTACCTATATAAGGCATTTTAGCGGCGCATTAAAAGCGGACATTTTTGTCCGCTTGATTTGCGAGTGCAATATGAGAGCATATTGCACGGAACGCTGAATTCCCCATAGGCTACAGTACTAAACTTGCCGTGCAATATTATGCCGTATTTTGTCTGGTCTGTTTGCGTGCGCGCAAATAATGCAACGCATACACACATGACGTCATAAAGAGGTTAAGTGAAACTTGTGTGATCACAATGAAGTATGATGAGGGGCTGTATTAACTGAATGTGGTTGGGTAATGATTTTTATTAAGTTCTAAATCATTTTCCTGTAGGGTATAGATAATAATAATTATATTGGATGGCTTTATTTCATGGAATACCATAAAATATTCCACTTATTAGGGCCATTATAATATAAATAGCTTGCAATTATTATTATTATTATTACTATGCATTTTAGTCATTAATGTTTGGTGTTTATTTCACATGGCATATGAAGAAAACAAGTACATGCTTGGAGAAAAGTTGCAGGGGACTTACAACTTCCAATATCCAAGTCCAATCACTTAGACCAGTGAAAACCAAGAGAGAAAACCCAAGAGAGAAACTGTTTACAGGAGTGCAGAATACAGTATCTTCAGTGACATTTCAATGTACTTGGAGCTATCATCTTGAAGTTTTCACTAATTATTTTGTCTTTTGTTTAAACTCAAGGCCAGAGAAAGGAGAGACGGTAAAACAGACTATGATGAAACTGAAATTGTCAGCACGACAGCAAACTACAAGGCTGTGGCTCCCAATGCACCTGCGTGAGTATTCCCAACTCTCACTTACGACTGTCTGTTCCTGTTTGCTCATCAATAGGGAGTTTTCGATTGTGTCAACGTGAACACCGTCCTAGATCCTCCCAGCGACAATGAACTGCTTTGTGTTAACTGCATACAAAGTAGGTAAAGCATGAAGCGAACAACGGGTGAAGCGAGGTTCACGTTTTAGAGAAGACGGCAATATCATGTTTGACGCGTTCTCGATCTGACTTATGGACGAGGGAGAAGCCGGTGGACGGGTGAGCTGTTCTTGCACAAAGCGCTGTATGCAGTTAACACAAAGCAGTCCACTGTAGCTGGGAGGATCTAGGATGGCGTTCACGTCAACACATTCGAAAAACTCACTATTATTATTGTGAAAACACAATGATGCACTATATCTACAGCAGAAAGGATCATCTTTGCCATACTAGATCTGTTATAGTAATTGGAAGTATGATAAGAGCAATCAACTCTTAACCCGTTGGCTACTGAATTCTTTAACTCATACTAGGCTTAATACAGGAGCCACCCGGTTCCTGTAGTCTATAGGTTACATAATTAGCTTCTGATTTATGTTATGTTTCATAAAGCTGTTCGTAAAGTTACGCATAGTTTACTCAATTAACTTCTGATTTATGTTTCATAAAGCTGTTCGTAAAGTTACGCATAGTTTACTCAATTAACTTCTGATTTATGTTTCATAAAGCTGTTCTTAAAGTTACGCTATAAAAGAAACAGCTATTACACATGACTTTACGAACGACTTGAATATGAAGTGCAAGATAGGATGCCCAAAGTTTTTCCCGATGTTTTAACAAAGTGTGACTGTATTTCCAATAACCTCAATTAGATTATGGCAAAAAATATACTCTACATTAAAATGTTTGTTATATATTGAGAATATTTAATCTACCTCTGCACAGTTCAACTTTATTTGATGCAGTTAAAAGTGATTGAGCATCCCATTTGGCTTGTCATATTTAAGTCATGCGTAAAGTCATGCGTAACTTTACGAACAGCTTTATGAAACACCCCCCAGAAGTGCTATTTTCAATGGCATCAGAGATATGAATGACACATTTCAATGTCTGCTGACAAGCTTTTTAATCAAGAACTTTAGTGGGGCTTACACTTGCTTTTTTATTAGAAATACTAATGCACATACCTGTGAATATGATTCATTCCTTTATAATTTTTTGGTTTCACCTTTATTTGGTGTATTTGAAAAAAATTGACCTGCCAAAAATTGAAATTGTATATATATGAAGACACCATACCAAGATCTCAGAATGGAGGGAAGTTCAGGTTGCAAGATTCTTGTTGGTACTGTAAACTAATCAAACGCATTATTGTTTGTATCATTTTTGTTTTCCAGAGACTCTGCAGCATCTAACAGGCGCAAGCAGCTGATTGAGGAGAGTAAATATCTTGGTGGAGACATGGAGCATACTCATTTGGTGAAAGGGCTGGACTATGCCCTGCTACATAAGGTAAGCAACATAATGACTTTTACCGGACTGTTAAAAAGCAAGTATATGCTTATAGGTAAGCAACCAGGGGGACCTATGGCTTTTCGTCCTATCCGAAGGATTTGAAAATGAGGATTATTTTCTTACAAGAGGGCACTAGGATATCAACTTGGTTTCAAACTGGGACCTCCGAGTTAAAAGACCACTGCTTGACTTCTGAGCCATCACCCATCCTTCAACCCTCATACCCTCTACCAAGGTTAAGGATAGTAAAGATGTGAGAATTTTAAGAAATATCTAGACTTAATTGTAGGTATATAACGTATTGTGTGGAGAATTTACTATGATAGGATAACATTAGTGTTCTGGTTTGATGGGAGGAAAAGTGAATTCATTCATCTCCTTCCTGATGATCCAACATTTGCTCTGGCGGCAATCGCTCCTGGCTTTATTTCATCAAAGAGTTAGAAGTGTACCAATCACCAAAAAATATTTTTTTGTTCTGTATGTTATGGGCTCTATGTCCATATACTATATTCAAAATATGAGCTTCAAATGTTGTCTATAAAGAGATATTGCAAGTTGAAATACAGCGACTTGTGAGAGTGAGGAGACTCGTCAACGCACCCGTACGCGCTCGCATAGAATAAGGGCCCGCACGTAACCCAACTCCGAGTTGGGTTCCGCGCGAGGGGGTTATGTTTTCCTTCATTTTCTTCATACTCCTTAACAGTTAACCCATTTAAGGCCAGGTAAAATGTTTTGAGGTTGATTTTATACATTCTAGCTGTAGACAAGTTATTTTACTAGTTGATTGGTACACTTTAAGGGTAGGGTTGCGGATGGGGTTTAGGATAGGTTTACGGTTAGTGTTAGGATTAGGTTTAGGTATAGGCTTGGGTATAGAGTTGGTTCCAGGGTTGGAGTTAAGAACTTGGTTGGTGTAGGAAATCGACTGCAGAACGATTGTTGCAGGATCATGTGCAGTAGAACCCTTTTCCTTGATGACATGGATTCCTGTTCTATGTTCATAGGTACGTGCTGAAATCAACACCAAAGAGAGAGAAGTGGAGGATGTTCTTGAGACTACGTATCAGAGCAAGCCAAAGGAAGCGTGAGTATCTCTTTATACCAGTTCTAGCATCCTAAGTTCAAACATTTTCATGTCAGTATGCAGATACACTTAATATCTGTAATTGTGGAACATCATGTAAGATGTAAAAATGATATTTGCAAGACTTATTCCAATACACTTTGATCAGATGATCTTTGAAGGTAGAGGTTTGCATTGTTAGTCCTGAAAAGGACTATTGAGTAAGAAGAAGAAAGTGGAGAAGAGTTGAGAGGAGAAGAAAAGGAAAGGCGAGATAGAAATTCAGAGAGTGTAGAAGTAATCTTTCTTGAAAGTGTGAAGTCCTGAAAGGGACTGTAAGCCAGATGAGAAGGCTGAGAGTGGAGAAGACACAACGTTTCGGACAGGTTGACTGTCGGTCATCAGGAGACTGTTGGCAAAATGTCCAGATACTCACAGAAAAAGATCCAAAATTATATTATATTTCAAAAGTCCTATCATGGAAGAATATGCACGAGTACAAGGTTTAGTAATTTTTTTCCCGTGTTCTTGTTTCTTTCAGAGATGCTGAAGAAAATATCCAGTTCAAAGGCAGGATGGGTGAGTATAGTCAATGTATGAGCAATTATCAGTCAATGAAGTTGATTTAATGATTATTCATTTGTAATATGGCACGAAAAAGAGACATGATAATGAAGCTTTTCGTCCAAGCCTTGCGATTGTTCTGAAATTACGGCGTCCAGGTTGCGTCCAGGTTCATCAAGTATAATACAGTTGATTTTGAGTGATTTGTTACATACCTCCGTGATAACCTGAAATTTGTAGTACCAGAAAATTATTTATTCAATTGTAAGTAATATATAATATACAGTCAAAATCCTTCCTTTATCTTTGTAAAGTGATATAGAGTGGAACCTTGTTATAACAAACTCCTTGGGACCAAGAAAATAACCTCTTTATATCGAAACGTTGTTATATCAGGGCTAAAAGACTATAGAATGCAAAGAAGTTGGATCGGCAGAATGACCTTGTTATTACGAGAGTTTGTTATAACAGTGTTCTTTATAACAAGGTTCCACTGTATTGTTATGCATAGTTGAATATTTTATATGGAATTTGTGAATTTCTTTGTTTAGTATTACGTGGTCTGGTACGTCCACTTCCAAAATGTCAAACACTAAACATCTATTGATTGTTCTACCACAGCACGGAACATCTACCGCATCGTGTTCAAGATGCAGCAGACACAGCGTAACGAGTCCTTCCTACCAGGTCGCATGGCCTACCAGGTGGATCTGGATGATGAGTTTGCTGAGACGGACATCCCTACCACAGTGATGAGGAGCAAGGCTGACTGTCCAACCGTAGAGGTAGGTTGTCACAGTAAAAGAAGGATCTGAACTTGATGGGAAGTTGCGGTGCAAGCAAAGCTTAAGGGAAACACATTGCTGAAAAGTTTATGAAAATATGGCAAATGATAAGACAGTTTCATAGTTTTGATTCTTTGCAGTAAATAATTAAAATTGGTAAATCAGTGCTGTGATTGGAATATCTTCTCGCTGTGCTCTTTAGAGTTTTAAGTACTTGAGATCATGAATACTTGTTTAGAGTGCATAAAACAATGGCATGTTACCTGAATGGTCATATGAATGATATAAATGTACCACGTTTTCAATATTTTCCCTAACAACAGTCGCAAGCAACTCTTACTACCAATGACATCGTTATCAACAAGTTGACTCAGATTCTTTCCTATCTGCGGCAAGGTCAGCGTGGAAAGAAACTCAAGAAGAAAGAGAAAGGTAAGAAAAGGTTTATTCTTCAAAGAAGATGTTTTAATATCAGAATGAACTGAATATATAAAATACAACCAAGCATGTGTTCTTTATCTGTGAGCAAGGTGTGCGACTTAACTATGTATTCCCTAGGCTAGGACTTACAGTGATAGATCCTCTGTTTACTTGTGTGCAATTAACTTCTTTATTCCCAAACATATGATGTGAAATAATTTCTGTACTGATCAACCTTGTAAGTATCAGAAGACTTTGTATTTGTAGTAACGATAGAGTTGATGCACCTATGCCAAGGTATAGTAAATTGCAATTATAGACCTCCCTGAGTCAATACTTATACTCCAAATAGTGTTCTTAACCCTTTCATGACAGCAAGTATTTCAGGGCTAAATTGATCACAATTTGTTCTTCAAATTGGCAACAATAATGTTTTAATGTTAATGCTACATGGTTCTAATAAAATGTAATGTCTTAGATAACAACATACATGGTCAGGAACTTTGTTAAAACTTGCCAATTGTGATTGAAAAAAACAATGATTTGGGACATGTGTTGACATTTTAAGGCTTTTAAAGCTTATTATTTTAAATTCCTGGCATCAAACGCAATATGGTCATGCAACCAAAATGGACACAGTGTGTGAAAATATTTCACAAAATTTCAGTCTAGACCCCCTATGAAAAGAGGTAATGTGGAGCCCTGTATATAGTGTAGGTTCAATGTATATTTTGAATTATTACAATAATGATTATTTATTGTATGTAATTTGTTTTTCAGGCAAATTGAAGGATGACAAGCTGGATAAATCACATGTTGGAGATGATAAGTAAGAGAGCCTAAATCCTCATACACGCGTTACTTAGTAAACCGCCTTAAAAAAACAACGCTTTGGCAAAATATAGTGACATCTTATGACAAAGAAAGAAATGTGTACATGTATTGGCTTTTATTGCCAACAGTTACATTTTTCTTACCTCCACTTGCTAGTCATTTTTTAAAAATTTTACTGCTGCTTTTTGTTTTTATTGAGGTGGTTTAGTGCATAATGTGTGAGCAAGACATAAGTAAGACGGATAACAATCCAAATCTTTTTCATTGCAAAGTTCACACAATGAAATCATTTTCATTGAGTAACTATGTTATTGTTAATTCTCCTTCACAGTATCTTTGGTGATCTTGGAGGATACCATCCATCTTACAACAAACCCAAGGAAGCACCAAAGCCCCGGGACAAGGACAGGGAGAGAGAGAGGGAGAGGGAAAGGGAGAGAGAAAGGGAGAGAGACAGGGGTCGGGACCGGGACCGGGAACGGGAACGAGACAGACCCAGTCGGGACTATGAGAGACCCAGAGAGCGGGACAACGAGAGGGACCGAGACAGAGATAGAAATAGGGACAGGGACAGGGACAGGCAGAGGATGGACCGGGGACGGGACTACAGGGACAGTGATCGGGACCGGGACCGGGAACGCAAGCCTAGGTCTAGTTACTTTGAGAAACCCAAGGATGCTGATGAGGTAAGGCTATACCAAAATTCCATTTCTTCCAATCCTTTCTTATAATTTGATATATATCTTTACCCTACCCCATGTATTTGCAATACCAATTTGCATCAGTTATTGTTGTTCGTGTATATATCTGCATGCCTCTTTTCTTTTTTTCTTTCCTCTTCTTCTCTCTCTCTTTCTCTTTCCTTTATCTTCCCCACCTCCTCTCTCTTTCTATTTCCTCTTTATCCCTACTAATCCATCTTCTGTCCCCTCTTCTTCAAACACAGAGCACCCTTACGTCTCTCTTTATCCAGATCTTGGCACCAACTGCACGATCATTATTGAATCATAAATTATGTGTACAGTGAGTGTTATGAAGTTTGTTGTAATACAACAAAGAATTGTCTGTTTTTTTGTTTTTTGTGGTACTGCTATAATGTTCTTCAAAATTAAGTACACCCATCTTCCACTCTTTGCATTATTACAGGACTTTGACAAACCTCCTTCTGCCGATAAACTTCTGCAGAGCATCAGTGAAAAGTTTGGAAAGGTAAGGTTGATAGATTTACTGTTACAAAAATAGTTTCAATTTCTTTTCTTGTGCATTACCAGCGAGTTGAAACCAGACCACTTTCGGGTTCAGTCTCCATTGTGGTACTGGTGTGGGTTGGAGTGATGAGATCCAAGACCTTATATGTTGAATTACCATTCATTGTGTTTTTTGCGTGCAAATCACCTGAGCCTAAGGCTCGAGTGAGCTATTGCGATGGAAATTTGTCCGTCGTCCGTCGTGCGTCGTGCGTCGTCCGTCGTCCGTCGTCCGTTAACTTTTTACATTTTCATCTTCTTCTCCAAAACCCATGATCGGAATTCAACCAAACTTGGTAGGAATCATCCTTAGGGGTAGGGGACCCAAAGTTGCTAAAATGGTACATGTGGCCCCCAGGGGGGCCCAGGGGGAGGGCCCCCAATTGTAAAAGCTATGTAAATTTCAAACATCTTCTTCTCCAGAACCAGGCATAGCTCAGACTTGGTATTGTGTATGGAGATACCTCTATAGATGAAGAAAGAATGAATGTTCATGAAACACTGAGTGGCCCTATAGGGGCCCTGTGGGGGTAACATACTGGAAGGGGGGGGGGGGCGCTGCCAGGCGAAATGTACATTCTGATCTTCTCCAAAATACATGATCGGAATTCAACCAAACTTGGTAGGAATCATCCTTAGGGGTAGGGGATCCAAAGTAGACCATGGGGGTGGGGGGAATTATGTTAATTTCTAACATCATCTCATGTACATTCTCCTAGTTGTTTCAATTTCTAACATATCTCCTGGTGGTGCTAGAGAGAACATGCACCAGATATGAATTGATCCACATCAGGTGAGCGTCGTGCCCCTGGGGCTCTTGTTTGTGGTATTGGTCATTAAATTTTTGTTTAATTCAACCCCAAGATCTTAAAAATGTTGAATAATACAGGTTTCCAATATGTTTTTACGAGATTCTGCCTATCATTTATGAAATGTTCTTTTTTTGTTAAAATCCTTTATCTGTGCAGCCTCCACCTGAGAAAGAGGATGAATCTCGCTTCAGAGCAGGCTGGGAAACTGATGATAAATATCCTTTGTGCACATGGCCTTGAAAAATAAATTATAATCTTGATTGAGAGATACTTGTTTACATATCAGAGTTATATTTCATCATGCAAGTATAATTTTGATTCTCTTTTATGTGTGTTTTTGTTCTTTTTTTGGGGGGGTGGGGGGGGGGGGGTGTGTGTTCTTTTTTCAAGGGGTGAGGGGAGGTTGCTATTGGTATGTTAAACCATATAACGTATCAGGAGACAATAGAGTAGACCAGTATGTGTTGTGAGCACATTATACATGACTGTATAGAATTTCCTTAACCATTGAGTTTACAGCTCAGTCATCACAGGACAGAGGGTAAGTAGATTTCAATATTTCTTTCTCAAGATATCTCTTCATTTTGATCTATTATAGCTCTGTTGCTTTGAAAAAAAATACTACCTCAATCTTTTGAGTCTTATGGTAATATAGAGTAATATCTTCTTTTTTTTTGTTTTGTAGTTCGGAGACTGATCTATCTTGAAATATTTAATCATATCTACTTGTAGAGAGGCTACAAATTCAAACAATTTAAGCTTGCGTGAAATCTGAAATGGCTGATTATTGTTCAATTGATATTTATTTGTGGAATTTATACTCTGTACAATTTGTCATTTTTACCTTTGTTAGCATTGCGTTGACTGGAGAGGGAGACAAACAGAAATCCAGGCAGGGCAAGAAAGGAGCCAACTTTGAAAGCTACTTTGAATGTTACCCAGGGTAAGTAGATATGCATTCATCTTCATTACAGCTCTAATTTTCAGATGATATGTTTGGTTCAAAATAAGAATATCAGTAAAGCAGATTATGTTAATTTTATTTCAGACAGGGTTTGAGTTGCTTGTATAGTTTCCACAAGATGTTAAGAGTTAAAGTCTGACAAGGGAACTAATGGTGTGGGAGGGAGGGGAGGGGGGGGGGGGGGGTGATTTCACTTGATAGATTTAATTGATTACTCATAGTATAACATTATATTTAAGGAGGTTGTATTAAAGTAACGTACAAGTGTTATATATCAATGAAAAGCTTAAACTCTCTAGTTTCAGGAAATACAAGATGTCTTGGTGGCTATTAGATGAGAGTTCAATTGTTGATCTCAACTCTCAGTCCTACTTTGTTGAATTTTTCTCCTCGTGTTTCCTTGGTGTCATTATTGTTATTATTTTTTACTTTTTTACCTCCAGTGCCATGGAGACGGCTGATGCTTTAGACGATTCTGATGATGAAGTGGACTATTCCAAAATGGACCAGGTGAGAAAGATGTAGTTAATTATACCTATTTGGTTTAATAAAATGTTCTGTTGTCTAGCAGTTATACACTTTTTCAGCAGGATTAGACTTTACAGAGTTCAAAAATGACAGAATATTCATTCATATTTGACACAGTAATTTTTTAGGGTGGAGTGGTGTCCACTCATATGTTGAATAAATTAGAGAAAGCATTAAGAAATACTCCATATATAAAGTGTGTTTTAATATTTGTTGATATCATTTTAATATTTGAATTTTCTTTTTTTTCCAGGGTAACAAGAAAGGTCCTGTTGGTAGATGGGACTTTGATACAGCTGAAGAATACAGTGACTATATGAACCAGAAAGAAGCTCTTCCCAAGTGAGTGTTCTATTGTAAACAAAATCTCTCTTTCACTACAGCCTTGTGGGTTGTGGAAGCTTAAATGGTTGGGTCACTGTGCTCTGGGATATTGATAAGTTGTTGATCGTAACTTAAAATCTTTTGTGATATAAAACTTAATTTGTATTTGCCGTTACGGTTTGCTCTTGTTGTTCTTGAAGTCATGTTATGGCCCTCATCAATTATTTTTGTTGACCAGAGTGGGCTCAAATGAAATAGAAACCTCCCACAACATTGGCGAATGTGCTATACTGAATCAATCAGATAATTAAAACATGTCTTTCTGATATGATAGGCCAATCAATGGAATAACTTGGACCAGGCTAATTCAAAATTTTGCAAGCTACTGCCCAAATAAGTTCAAGTAATGTCAAATATTCTGTAGCAGCCTTTTCTAGACGGTAAATTCCGCACCCCTTCTAGATCGTAGTTATTTTTTAAAACCAAGTTTTATACCCTCTCTCGTACGACAGAGCTGCTTTCCAGTTTGGAATTAAGACCTCTGAGGGTAGGAAGACGAGAAGAGCTCACACAGAGAAGAATGAGAAGGCTGCATTGGATAGAGAATGGCAGAAGATCAGTCAGGTGAGAGCTCAAATGATGATGATGATGATGGTTGTGGTGGTGGTGGTGGTGGTGGTGGTGGTGGTGGTGGTGGTTATGATGATGATGAACATGATGTTGATGATGGCGCTGATGAGGATGATAATGATGATAATGAAGATGATGATATTGAAGATGATGATGATAATGAAGATGATGATGATAGTAATGAAGATGATGATGGTGGTAATGAAGATGACGAGGATGAAAAAGATGATGATAATGGTTATGATGATGGCAATGGGGATGTCAGTGGGGATATCGATGGTGATGGTGATGATAGAATGAGAAAATTAATATTGAGGATAATGATATTAGAGATTATGATAATTATGATAACAAAAATGTTAATGCAGAATTGCTGTAGGCAAGGTTTTCACAATGGTTGCATGCCAAAGGTGTAGCCTCATAAACGGAATTTTTTTTTAGTGCATTGCTTTATCGTAATGCACAAACTAAAAGCTGTGTGTAAAAGATTGAAATTCGTAAGGCATAGCCAATTATATTTAATTGCTATGCATATTGCATGTACAATATGAACTAGGAACTATAACTTCCATTAAATGGGTCTTTAAGACTGGATAAAGAAATGAAATTTGTGACAAACTTGCTAAGCTCAGGGTATTTCAATAGTTTTTAACTCAAGATTGCTTTGTTTTGAACCAACCTCTTTAGTCAAAGTGCACTTTCTCATAAAAGCCAAAGAAGTTGATACAGCCATTCCTGCTTTAGCGACCACCTGTCTACACAGAGACCACAATTTTTGTTTCCCTTGAAATGTGTTCCTCATTGAAATGTATATTAAACAAACCTGTACTTTATAAAGAGCACCTGCTCATAAAGACCGCTTTTCTTGTCTCCCTTGAGCGGTCTTTATATACAGGGTTTACTGTAGTTGACATGCATGTTTCTATTATGATGTTTCTTCTGTAATTCTTATTTTGGTTCATTTTCTTTGTTTTATTTCCAGATTATTGCCAAGAGAAAGGAAACTGGAGAGGGGAGAAGGTAAGAATGAATATATTGAGTATATTTGCAGAATTTCATAAGGTTTAACGGAATAAAACAATACCATAAATCATATATATTTTGGATAGTATTCGCTTATTAATTACCCTTCCCATTTAAATGTAAATAAATGTTAAAAAATGCTTGCTGTAATAATTGACAAATTTCATTTTGGGTGAATTGTTTGTTATTTAACCTTGTGTTTCTTCCTCCATCATTTTTATTCTCCACAGGGAAGTGGATTATAAGAGACCCAAATACTGATCCACCAGTCCTGGCATCTGAGAGATTTTGTATTTTGTGCTTCAGATATTTTATCATGATGACAACGAGAGCAGACTGTTCGGAGATCTTTAATAGTATACTCAACTGCAGCCTCAAGAAATATGTCATTTAAGATGGACGTCTGTCTGGAGAAGTTGGGAGGGATGGGGAGAAGGGGGTGTTTCCTGAGGTGAATGATTTTATCAAAATAGACATTTCATGTAGACACAACTTTTCGTTATATTTCTTCCCTGTTTTCACAATTTCAATCTTGAAATGATAATGCAGATATCGTCTCTGATTCTGGTCCAAGTGTATGTTTTTTAGGGTTTCCAGGGCTTACTATAATGGTTGGTGTATGGTGATGAACTTCTGAATAATATACATGTACATAATGTAATCTTTAGAAGTAAACTTATAGCACGGTTAAACTGATATTTTCATGTCGTCTTCAAGTATATAAAAAAAAAAAGTTTTTGCACAAAATGTTCCAAGTTCACAAAACCAAATAATAAACTCAAGAGAATTAAAAAGCATTCTCTGTCTGTTCAGTGTGCTTTCATTCTTGAATAAGCCAGTTTAGAGATACAATCCGTGCATTGGCAGAAAAAGGCTGTTTGTAACCAAAATATTTTAAAAATTGAGAAAGATACTGGATATGTGCTCATACAGTTTACGTAATCATTATTCGTTTATGCACCAAAATGCTTTCTATGAAGCACCTCCATCACTTTGGAAGTGATTATTCTAAAATGCACAAGGTGGCATTTCTACATGTTTAAAAGGGTGACGCGACATTTGCTCCTGCGACATTTGCTCCTCCGTTCATATCTCGAAAGGTCAAAGGTTAAGGTCTAGGTCATGATTTGATTTGTTAAGAACAATGTGAAGATTAGGATTAGGGTTAGGTTTAGGTTTAGGATTAACATGGCAAAGTTAGACGGGAGCAATTGTCGCAGGAGCAATTGTCATGGAACCGTTTAAAAGATCTGTGAATATTTGGGATCATGTGCTCCATGTGCCAACCGGTGCTCAGACATATGCTCCGGCGACAGTTGCTCTGGGCTTTATTTTGTGAAAGATATATGGTTAGGTTTAGGGTTGCAATTTGGTTTTAGGTTAGGTTTAGAGTTGGGTATAATGTTTAGTCCATTGTTTAGGATACGAATAGTGTACGAAATTGACCGCGTAGCAATCGTCGCTGGAGCACGTGTCGTACAACCATGCTAACTACGAATTGCTATATTATCCAACTCCCTGTTTTCCAATATCACACACCTACATGTGCATGTCAAATAGCCCGCTTCGGTAATGTATGCAAATTTTATGCATACCTTTCAAACAAAGGTTGTTCTTGACAACTTGAAAGCTTGCCGGAGGCTCGCTGGGCATAGCAACAAATAATGTATGCAAACTGGATTCCAAGCATTGAGGCTCATTTATAAAAAGCATGTTCATGGAATAGCTCGTCACTAGGTGCTCAGAGAATATATGTGCATAAATTTGTATACATTACAGAAGCAGTCTATTTCAAAGAGGATATTATAAATTTACTGTGTATTCCCCATGCATTGATAGAGTTTTAGCAATTTTAGCTTATTAGAAAATTCAGAGTTGTTAGTGTGCATTCCTATTTATCTTCTCTGGGTCTTGAGAGTTTTCTGTCAGTTTAGACTTATAAAATACCTGTGTAAGAATATCTACAACTGATTATCCTAATATTTCCACTTGTCTAAGCATGTCATCAAAGCGGAAAGTTAAAGATACATGTATTTTTTTGTACACTCTGGTATGTATGAAGTGTTTATTGATAAATATTGTTAGCCCTGTAAACTTTGAATTGTCCATAAGATTAAACATATTGACAGAGAAAAGGGTGGATTGTGTTAGACAAATAGTATTCTTCATTGCAACATCTTCTGGCTAATTTGTAAACAAATTTTTAGGCATTACTCCCAGTGTTAAAGATCGTATGCTCGATCTGTAATGAGAATCACAAGTCAGAAAAAATTGGAAACAGCGTTATTCGAACCTGTCATCTACTGCTTGCCGGGCAGTGACTTAACCACCAGGCTATTCTGGTTCACGGCCAAGTCACGATGAACTGGAATCAAATACCCAAATTAAAATTCCTCCCATTAAGCTTCTTCATTTACTAACTATTGTCCACGGTGGACTGTTGAATATTAATGAGTCAGAAAGAAGAGGATCTTGGGTATTTGATTCCAGTTCATCGTGACTTGGCCGTGAACAAGAATAGCCTGGTGGTTAAGTCGCTGCCCGGCAAGCAGTAGATGACAGGTTCGAATAACGCTGGTTCCAATTTTTTCTGACTTGTGATTTTCATTACAGATTGAGCATACGATCTTTAATACTGGGAGTAACGCCTAACAATTTGTTTACAAATTAAAATTCCTCCCATTAAGCTTCTTCATTTACTATATTCTGGCTAACAAAGAACTAATATTTGAAGGCTGTGAATAAAAAGTATCAGTATATATATATATATATGGTCTTCTCATGATGCTGGTTACAGTACAGTGGAACCTTGTTATAAAGAACACTGTTATAACAAACTCTTGTTATAACAAGGTCATTCTGGCGGTCCCACTTCTTTGTATCTTTAATAGTTGTATTGGTTTTTTTTCATTTATCAATATTGAATTATGTATCTGCCATGAATATTGAAATGTCTGCTGTGTAAAATTATAATCGTAAAGAGATTAAATGTCAAGTGCAAATCACCAGGCTAACCTGAATGTTGTTGATCATGTCTAGAATTATGCAGTGTAATGTTCTGCCATTGTATGTTGTATTTGCATTGATTTCCAAACTGAAAAACACATGGTATACCACATTATTGGGGAAAGTACATGTTTTAGTTTGGTGCATCTAAAAAGCCTTACAATCTCTGATTTGCCATTTATGTTTTTATTATTATCCACCTTATCTTACGACAAAGTATACTAAGTACATGTACATGAAGAAATTTGTTTTATGTCAATGGTGTTGCATAGCACATGGTTCTTTGTGTAACAGTTTGCCCAAGGAAATCACAATTTGGCTTGAAATAGAATTCATGATTCCTCTCAAATACTGACATTTCAGGAGAAATCTGTGGGGAAAAGTTGTCCAAATTTTGAGCAAATCTTTCTTTGGTTCCTATGACGATGTACTTGACCAATGCTGGATGATGGTGTAAAAGAAACATGCGACGTAGAAATAATGTGTGGGAGACAGTTATTTCTAGAATTCCATTGTCTGTTGGGGTGTGTGGGCTGTCCATGTGTCATTGAGAGAGAGAGAGAGAGAGAGAGATCTGAAGAGATTGCGAGAGTTAGGGTGGCTATAGGTGATGAGAAATAAAGAGAGTGGAGGGTTGAGAGAGAGAGAGGAGAGGGCCAGACGGGGGATATCAGTGGAGTGGTTGACCTAAGAAGAGGAAGAAAATGTGTGAGATGATAGCATAAGAGATGAAGAGTGGAGAGAGATGGAGTACGTCTACCTACCAGCCAAGAAGAGAGAAAATGAGATGAGAAATAGAATTAAGGAGAGGTGGGGCTCTTAACTGGCATGAATGTACATGAAAAATAAATATAAATCCTGCTTATATGCTCTCAAAGCAGTATTGCTCTAAGACTAAGTTCTAAACGACTCCACAGAGTATATTCCATGCATTGATTACACTAAACAAATCCTGTACTAACGTTAGGTGGCGCACTTCAGGAAACCCAAATTTGTTGTGGAAAAAAATGTCAGCGGTGTGATGAAAACCGAACCAGTCAAGTAGAACACTGAAAATGGAAGCAAAAAACGGGACAGATTTACCAGATGATAACTCAAGACAGCAGAGACATGTCAGGCAAGGTAGTACCACAAATGTAGATGGAGTGAGCCATGGCGTCCCCCTGCCAGTAAATGATCAGAGACAAGCACGGGCGATGAATTCGGGCGCAGCGAGCAGACGGGCTCCACCCTCGGGCAGCTCGGCGGCAGAGGTGCAGCTGCAGGTGACGACGTCATCTGGTGGTAGCGACACCTTAAAAAGTCAGACAGGAAAGGTGAGAAAAATGAGATACAGTAATAAAAGTCAATACGGCTATTTCGTGGTTGAGGGCCGAAACCACTCGTTCGTTAGCACGCAAAAGTAATAAACTAATGTGCAGAGTCTATGGACGGGGAATGAGGAAACCAATGCGTCCTGTGCGTCATGTGCGTGTAACGCAATGACAAATGTCAATGAACATGATGAAGCGTTTCTGTGCGGAGTGAATGGTGAGGATGGCGGTTTCCTCAACCACGACAATGCCGGCAATACGAGTCTTGGAACAGATATTGGTATCGGGAAATAGGAGACTACCCATTAATTGTTCACTCTTAAATTTGTGTACAAACATGACAAAGTCTGTGGACATGTTTGGACTAGTACGAGTACGAATTTAGGCTGATGGGAAAGAAGTAGCCACGGCAAATGAAGGGCTTGATGATTTATGAAATTTGACATTGAACATCAAGCCACACAGGGGAAGCAGTCACTCATAGCGACTTTACTATACTTGTAGAGATCAATGTGCGCACGTTAAACCGAGTTTCTTTGTGGACAAAATTTTATTGGCCGATTTTAGTCTAAGGCATTGGCAGAATGAAATCAATGTGCGATTGCGAAAAAAATCAGCGGGGATTTCTTTGGTTTTGGACATGATTTTGACTTTCGATTTTGCTGGAAGTATAAAAAGATCTTCCTCAAGGCCATTTGAGGTAGGAGTGAGATTTTTAAGAGCCGAATTTGAAAGGAAGTATTTAAAATATTAAATCCTATTTTACCCCCATACCTTTAGTACATGCGACAGAAAATACCTACTATCTTTGCATTCATATCGCATAGTGGTCAATATGACCACTATTCGTGGTGTGAAAGCAGTCTTCCGGATGGAGAGACAAGTAAACATGAAAATCAGTGGGCAAGGTTCATCCATTTCCCTGTAAGGTTTCCCTGTAAGGTGAGCCTTGCAATCCACCTCTTCCAGCCCATCCGACCACTTCAGCGATTGGATCATGAGAAACATGAAAAAATTACAATTTATTGCGACATCGAAGTGGATTTACTTACAATTCACATGTAGCTTTCACTGTGCGATTAGCATTAAAAAGACAGCGAGATCGGCACGGAATGTGTGTTGTAGATGAATGGAGTACATGGCAGTGCAACGCGGAGCGCTTCCGACGTGGCATGCTAAATTTAATTGTGCTAATATCTCACATGCGTATATACTGCCATCTGTGCGTGCAAAGGTGTGAGATATTAGCACAATTAAATTTAGCATGCCGCGTCTGAACCTCTCAGCATTGTACTGACTTGTACTCTGTTCATCTACAGCGCAGATTCCGTGCCAATCTCGCCGTCATTGTAATGCTAATCGCACAGCGAAAGCTACATGTGAACGGTAAGTAAATCCACATCAATGTCATAAATTGTAATGTTTTCATGTTTCTCATGATCGATGAGTTTCTCAGATGGGCTGGAAGAGGAAGAGTTTAGCAAACTTCGAGGGTGGTTTGCATGGTTCACCGTACATGGAAATGGATGAATCTTGCCCACTGAATTTCTTGTTTACTTGTCTCTCCATACGGGAAACTGCTTCCCCTGTGGGGCTTGATGTTCAGTGTCAAATTTTATAAAACATCAAGCCTGTGTGGTTAGGAAAAAAGAAGATTCCAAAGCAAAATAAACTTACGGGCTAGATTAATAATTGTTCTTGCGAAGTGAATGAGTGGATTTCTATGTCATGATGTTAACTTATTAATGTCACAGATATTTACATACATGTAGTCTATAAATTGGTCATTGAACTCTCTTTGTAATTAATTTCCGCTTTTTTATCTACATGCTTTAGCAAAATTATTGTTTTTATTAAAGGTTTTGTTAATTTCTTTCGAATGTGATCAAAATAAGAATACCAATTTTAAAGAATGAATAAATAATCAAAAACAAAAATTTAAAACACTTTAAAAGAGTTAAAGGCCAAAAGGCTTGGGAATCATAAGGATCAAAAGGGAAGATGTCCCCACCCAACTTAAAATCATCTAGGATCTACATGTTGCTTTGAAACATTAGATCGATCAGTATGTGAGGCTGCGTGGTGGTGACTGCCGTAGTATCCGACTCAGTTGCAGAGGTGATTAAGCCAGAATAATAATAAGAAAAAAGGAAAAATAATTTTTCTCTTACAATGCATGATATTTGAATATTTATCCAAAAACTCCTGGGGAGCATTTCATCAAGTGTTTTGTCAGTGATTTTTACTGATAAACTGATATAAGCTACTGAAATCCTTACATCCGATTGGCTGAGAGCAAATTTGTCAGTAAAAATCACCGACAAAACGTTTGATGAAACGCTTCCCAGATCAGATCTGTATCATGGCCATGTGTCATTTCCCTCCTTTTCTGGCTCTTTTTTTTTTTGTACCATGGTAGCCACTAGCCAGCGATCTTTCATTTTGATCACCAACTCACGAGTTTGTATGTGTGCCCATCGGCTTTAGGAAGTGTTTCAGGGATAGCTGTCTGTGGAATGATGCTGTCCTAGATAACCCCATTCACACATATGCGAGGTTATAACCTTGAACCCCGTACCTTTGTACCATGAAGAATTGCCTCCCATAGCAAGTGTGTGATCTCTATATGTGTGCTGGAAAGGACCACGATCGCTGGCCCAAAACAGCCTGAAACTTTCACTTGATCTAGATGATAAAGATCCTATTGAAGAATATGGCATGAAATCAGATATTCTATCATCTTAAACTGTAGAAGGAAGTATTTTCTCAAAATGTTGCTGATTATATTGGGTCTTTTTACCTCTTCAACTTGGAGGTCGTGACAACTGCCAAAATTGAACCCATTCCATGTGTTAGTTACCCTCACCAGGTTTGTCCAAACATTATCTAGTTCTAGGTTCACCATTATAAAAAAAAATTTGTGTACAGAATGTATCTGGCATTCTATAGGTCAACAGTTGAAGGAAATAAAGGAAAACCTGAAGGTGCGCACACACAACCAAACTCCGAGTTGGGTTCTGCGCGAGCCATTATCTTGGCAAGTGTGTACGGGCGCGTTGAGTTGTCTACTCACTCAGGCTTACAGATAGTGTAATTAAACTTGCAACATCGCTGTATAGAAAAATAGAAGTAATATTTGAAGCCAATATTTTGAATATACACTGTAATATAACGACTTATAAGGAGCAAAATATTTTTCGTGATTGCTACCCTTTAACTAAGATTTAAGCAACAGCAAATAGAACTATTTGAAACAAAGATGCATGCTCCAAGCTCTTCATTTTTGGTTCCTGATTAGACCCAAGAGAAAAAGACATTACCTTTTTGAGGACATACATGTTTGTATGCTCCTTATGTAAAATGCCTAAAAATTTGTTTACAAATAAAAGTCCTCCCATCAAGCTTCTTCATTTACTGACATACATGTACTTTACTATAATTTACTAACTGGTTATGGGAGATGCCATCCATCCTATTCTGCAGTGAATAAATGCATGAATACATGTACCTTCAAAATGACAGTGGTAATTTTTGAACAGGATGTCAGACAATGCCCAAAACTGCCTATAAAAACTAAGTACGGTATATCATACAGTCACTTGCATGTATTTGTTCAGTTCACATCACCATTCTTGAACGAAACTAGGTACATGTAAGCCTTAATTATGTTAATTTTTTTTTTTATTTTACCCTTTCAAGACAATTGACCACATTTTGTGGTTTAGCTTTATAACCTTTGACTTATTTAAAGTGAATGATTTCTTTCTTTAACAAATATGAAAACAATCTTTTATTTTTAAGATGGTTTAAGCAAAAAAATTTTTTGTGTACAGCTATAATGAGCCAAATTCGTTATTATGCCCAGCCACCATTAAATCCACCTGACAAAGTGAATATTTAGTCAAGTTTCTTGTGTTTTTATTATTGAAATTCTGATCATTTTCAACAGAATAAACGCTATTGTTAATTCATAACTGAAAAAAAGTACCTCTGATCTGCTCACTGTTTTTTCGATATCCTAGGTAGGATTTTTGCCAATTTGAGGATTACTGGGCATATTAGCTAATATAGCACTATAATGTATGAAGGTAACCTCAAAGCGCTTTACATGACCTTCTGTGGTTAAGGTGTTTGAAGAAAATAGAGGAAAACATAAAACCCCCTTGCGCGGACCCTACCCCCTGACTTCGGTTATACATGGGTCTTATTTGGTGCAAGCACATACGGGTGTGTCAATTAGTCTACTCGCAAGTCATTGTAATGTTTATTGTATCCCCCGGCAGTATGCCGGAGGATACTTTGGATTCAGCAGCGTTTCGCCGCCGCCGCGTCACATTCTTGTGTGCGCTCTAGCGGTCACATTTCTCGACGAATTTCTTTCAGACTTCCTGTGGACGTGTATCTTGGTAAAATCTGGACCCCTATAGTTTCTGGTGATGCTGCCCCCAGTGTTCCGTCTTTTATAGGGTAAAAGGCCATATTTTTGGGGATAGTTTGTGTGCGCTCTAGCGGTCACATTTCTCAACGGATTTTGTTCAAATTTTGTATGAAGGTGTCTCTTGGTAAAATCTGGAACCCTATAGGGCACACATAAGTAATTCATCCGCTCGCAATGCATGCCGGTGAGGCGGAGCAAAGATTATTTGAAATTAATTGATTAGAAATATTCATATAAAATCGATTGATTGTCCTCAGTAAATTTAAAAAGCGTAAATGGTGTTTAATAGACATACTCTTTTCAATTTGACACCTTAGCCGAAGTTGGCTAGCTTTTTATTATTTTTAAAGGATTTATTTTATCACTGGTGCACTTCCACTGTTTCTATGTGCAAATGGGCTGAAATTTCGGCTAGCCTTGTTTCAGCCTAAATATCTTTTTTTAACGCCGGGAAAGTGCCCAAATTAGGTACTTTATTTAAGAGATATTTATATTTTGTCTCTATTCTGTGAATTTAAACGATTTCTACCGAGGGGTGTTCAAAATATGATTTATAGACAACCTTCGTTATAACACGTGAGTGAATGGGGCCGTGAATTACTTATGTGAGCCCTATAGATTTTGGTGATGCTGCCCCCAGTGTTCCGTCTTTTATAGGGTCAAAGGTCATATTTTGATAGATGTCTTGTGTGTACTCTTGTGTGCGCTCTGGCGGTCACATTTCTCAACGGATTTCGTTCAAATTTTGCATGAAGGTGTCTCT
This sequence comes from Heliocidaris erythrogramma, assembly GCA_025617745.1. Lineage (NCBI taxonomy): Eukaryota > Metazoa > Echinodermata > Echinoidea > Camarodonta > Echinometridae > Heliocidaris > Heliocidaris erythrogramma. The sequence continues at coordinate 38,370,392 of CM046867.1, forward strand.
TGGTGTAATTTAAAAACCTATAGTTTTTGGTGATGCTGCCACCAGTGTTCCGTCTTTTATAGGGTCAAAGGTCATACTTCAGGGCATGGCGTGAGTGCACTCTGCAGGCCACATTTCTTGATGGATTTCTTTCAAATTTTGTATGGAGATGTATCTTGGTATATCTCTCAACACATTTCTTTCAAATTTTATATGAAGATGTGTCTTAGTGAAACCTACACATCTAATTTCTACACCATCCTTTTGTTTGAGGGAGGGGATGGGGGAGGGTCTTTGTCCCTCCTTCAAATTGCTGCCAGTGCCGGGGGATACATTTAGCATTGCGCGGCCCCAGCAATGCACATTTCTAGTTTAGAGAGTATTTAAACTTGCAATATATCTTTATAGAATTAACATTTAAAGCTCATACTTTATCATGTGGCAACATGGAACCCCTAGCATACTAGCATACATAGCAAAATACTTTTATTGTGATTGATACCCTCTAATCAAATGTGCATTTACCTATGGGATATACCTCGTTGTATTTCACTGTGGCTTTTATTGTTCTGTTCTACATGTATGAAGATTGAAGAAGATGGTAACGTTGAGAAAGCTTATAGTTCACCATGTGGTTAGTCCTGAAAAGGACTGTTGAGTAATAAGAAGAAAGTGGAGAAAAGTTGAGATGAGAAGAAATGGAAAGGTGAGATAGAAATTCAGAGAATGTAGGTCTAAGTAATCTTTCTTGAAAGTGTGAAGTCCTGAAAAGGACTGTAAACCACATGAGAAGGCTGAGCCTCTCATCTGGTTTACAGTCCTTTTCATGACTTTCTTGATATTCTCATATTTGTACACACCATGAAAGCAGGTCACAGAATATCCCTTTGAAATGTTTGCTCTAGAATGATCATTTTTCGAGAATTGAGAAATATTTCAGCATTGGTATTTTTAAATCCATCTGTCAATGGAAAATTTCTTTGTTGTGGTTCATTCGCTCAATTCATGAATGTTTCACAGATGAGCATTTCATCATGTGTCTTGTCAGTCGATTTTTAGTGAAAAATTTGCTCTCAGCCAATCAGATGCAAGGATTTCACTAGCTTTTAACAGTTGTTAGTAAAAATCACAGACAAAAGGCTTGATGAAACGCTCCCCAGATGTTGCAAATCACAGTTACTTTTCTAGATCCTCATTGATAAAGCTCAAAACGATAAATGATCGGAAATCCCATAAGAGAAGCTTGAACTAAAAAGGGGGGAATATTTGTTTGGAACTGTCAGGTAATGCAGACTCTTTTTTGTTGTTGTTGCTGTTGTTTTCTTCACTTTAAATTTGTTTAAAGGAAATCAGTAATAATTTCTGACTTGGCCCATCTCCATGTATATGCTTTACTAACACACAAAAAGAACATATCTGTGACCTTCATACATGTATAAATTAACCTTTGAGGATGCATTAAACTTTGAAGTAAAAAATGAGGGAGAAAGAAGAAACAAAACAGAATATATGATTAACAAAATTTATTGAAAAGGTAATATCTACATACATAGAGCCAAAATTCATAATGCAGCTCAATGTTAATCTACCGGTATTATAAAAATATGCCTGCCTTTACATGTACATGTACATGTACATGTACATGTAGGTACTCCAAAAGGCAAAAGGATATTGCACAATTGCATCTACCAAAATTCAGAACAACGCAAGGTCAATTTTCATTGTCTTTCGTGGGTAGTGAATCTTGGAGTAGATATTACCTATTAAAATCAGATTAACCAGGTCTAGAAGTAGGTACCGGTATTGGAATTCTGTTACAACACACTTGCTGAGTAAATCATAAATGAAAACATCCATGCAAATAGTCTGTATATGTACAAGAAATGTATTTAACATCATTACTTTCTACTTTTTGTACTTAATTGTTAAATATTATTAGGTGATCTGTCGTAGTCGACAGATCACCTCTTATATTCGTCAGAATTTTCTTTCTTTATTTCTTTATTATTATTATTACCCACGCCGATGAAATCGGCAGGGTTATGTAAAGGGCTCCGTATGTTTGTTTTTTTTTTGTTTGTTTGTTTGTTTGTTTGTTTGTTTGTTTGTTTGTTTGTGTACAAGATAACAAGAGAACGGGTGAACGGATTTGCACCAAATTTTCAGGGAATGTTCAGAAAGTGACAGGAAAGAATCGATTAGATTTTGGTGATGATTGGTTGACCCCTGCACATTCTGTGTGACCTTGAACTTTTGACCCTGTAGTAAAGTATAGGAACTTCAGTTCAGAGAGTGACAGGAAAGAAACTAGAAAGATTGATGACCCCAAACTTCGCCTGCAGATGCAGAAATATTTGGGCCAATCAAAACATTCATTACTTCTTCTCACCAAAAGTCTATTTCAGGTTTATGAATTTTAGAAGACTTTTAGACCCATTATTTGCCATTTCACTTCAAATCCGTACGAGCCTGCAATGAATATTCAAAGCAACGTATCCCAGCAACAAGGGATTTTTTGCACTCGAACTGTACTCTCGATGCGAAATCGAAAGCGGCTAGGTATACGGTATTCGTATAGCCTAGCACGTCTAATTTCTCCTCTATTTCTTATCTTCTGTGCATTTCTGTTTATTTTCCCCGGTTCTTTCCACTTTGTTGTGGAAGTTTTTGTGATTTATTTTATCCTGGTGGACGTGTAGTACGTGATTTTAATTGTTTTCGGTGAAAATCTGGTGAGTTTCTTCGACGTGAGTGTCTATCGCACTCGCGTGTGTTGATCTGAGTGAGTGGTTGATCGCTGTGTACGTATATACACAGCACTGTCGCGAAGTGCCCTGGGGTTGACTGTAGTAATGAGTGAATAAGCTCTGTTCCTCGCATGCACGTCATTTTGAAGTCGAGATCCAACTTCTTTTGTCGTCATATTTATTTTATCCAAGCCCGATGAAAACAAAACAACAACCCGAATTGCAATGTAAAGATAGAACATGAATACATTTACTAACACACTGACATGTCACTGAACACTGAATACAAATTGCTAACATTTTTTTTCTCATCACGCCACGCTCTCTGAGTCTCTGACATGTCTAATCAATTACTTTTAGGGGAGGGATGTTTCAATAATAAAATATCTTTTTCAGAAGAATTTTTTCAAGGGTGGGGACACACAAAGCTATGACCTGGATTATGGCAATTTTTTTTTTTTTTTTTTTTTTGGGGGGGGGGGGAGATGTGCCTCTTGTTATCCCCTTTGAATGGCTACTGCTTACAAAAATAATCGCAACAAAACAAAACCTATTGGGTTAAGGCGTGGGTCTGCCGACTTTGACGGCCTTTCTAGTTTATTTATTTATTTATTTTTATTTTCTACCACTTTCTTGTTGCAACGAAATCTCAAAAACTTCTCAGTCAATTTTCATCACATTTCTATCAGTCATCAGGTCATATAAGGTCAAGCTCCAAAATCTTTTTCAAGGTCATTAGGTCATCATGACGTCATCCAGGCGCCATTTTGTGAAATCACATTATCAATCATATCTTCATAACGAGTCATCAAAAATGAACCATATTTCACACACATGAACTTCAGGTCAAGGGTCAACATAAAATGTCATCAAAATCCGCGCACGCATCATGACGCGCACGTACGCGCGCGTCAAAATTTAAAAATGCTCAAAATCACTTTTTAATCAAATTAGAGTATGGGTCAGGACATTTTAAGCATTTAAAAATTTTCCGTCCGTGCGCGTCCGTGTGCGCGTTATGCGCGCGCGCAGCGCGTACATAACGTAAAAACGCCGTTTTTTCGCATGGTTTGTCTTCCTGACACTATTCTTGACAATTTCCAACTATTTACAGTCTTTCTCGACCTTCCATAATGCCACACGCGTGCGTGAAACTTTCAAATTCGTGCGCGCGTCAATGGGCATTCTAATGTAAAAAGTGGTAAAAACATGCCTATCTAAAATCCGCCATAGCTCGTCAGAATGCATGGAAACCTCCCAATTTCTTTACATATTCTGAAAGCCTGAGAGTTGTAGATTTGAATTCATGCAGAATTTTTGCCGATCTCACGTTCTCACGTCATCCTATTTGCGTATGAACTCAAAAAAATGATTTTGAAAAAATGACGTCATCATTTTTGTATTCATTTGATAATATTTCAGTAATAAGTGGTTGATTTTCTTCCAAATTTTGATATGTTATAGCTGAGACAATTCTCTACAAGATCAGTCACCACCATTTTTCATTTTGATGACGTCATCACAGTGAAATTTTCAATTAAAGATGCCATGTCAGAATTTCCCCTATTTGCGTGTTATGTCTATGGAAGATGATTTTTTTTCGAATCATGAATCTACATGACATCGTTCTCTGAGCAGTATCTCAGTTATTTTTCGTCTATTTCCTTCCAGATTTTAATATGTTGTAGCCTGATTAATACTCTTTCTATGGGGTTCGGTTTTTCAATCTGATGTCGGAATCATTGTCAATTTTAAACTACAAAATTTGATTTGAGAATCCCTTTTTTCGTTTACGTGTTATCTCTATGGGAAATATTTTGGTATATTGGTCAAAGCACTTGACTCCCACGCCGGTGACCCAGGTTCGATCCCCGGGGGGTCCATAATTTTTTTTTTTTTTTTTGCTTCTTTTTGCCTGTCATTTTACCATCCTCTTTGACTATTATAACATAAACAATCACAAACCATGCAATAAACTGCCTTATTTTCCGTGTTATATCTATTACAAAGTAGTGTGCAGTAGTTTGTGTATAACCCTATGGAAATTTTGATTCCCTGTCGTGTATTAGAGCTATGGGATTTATCTCCCAGTATCCTGCAATATCAAATAGTCCTATTTGATATCACAATTTCTCAAAATTGGCTTAGTCAATTATCTTCAAATTTTTGTCAGTCATCAGTCCTAATAAGGTCAATTTCCCGCATCTTTTTCAAGGTCATGAGATTATTGTGACGTCATCCAGGCGCCATTTTGTAAAGATCAACTTATGATCGTATCTTCTTCACGAAATGTCATCTCTCTTTCATATTGGGCATGGCTAAGGTCATTGTCACTTCAGTCATGGTCATCACCATTATCATTATCATCATCATGATTATCATCAACATCAATATCATCATCACTGAGATGATATTGATGATGATGATGATTATCATCAGCATCATTATCATCACCATCAATCATCATCATTATCACCATCATAATCATCATTATCATCGTCATTATATTATCATCATTATCATCATTATCATCACCATCATCATCATCGTCATGATGATATTCATGATGATCATGATGATTATCAACATCATTATCATCATCACTGTCATGATATTCACGAATCATCCAAAATTCATGTTCACACACTCTATGCCCCATTGAAACAAAGGGGGCGCTATTTCACTAAAATAGGTAGTAGAGCCTACGAATTGAAAATGCTAGGAAAAGGTTGAAATCATAAAAATTGTGAATAGATTCATTATAATTAATCTCATCGTGATATCAACCTCATCCTTCACATTATCATTTTGTCATTCGTCTTCGTCAAAAATATTAAGATCAAAAGACAGATCACCTAATTCGTCTCAGTGACGAATTAAATGTCTAGTTATTTTTAATATTGGTAATAATTGAACTTTACCAAAATACTTGGGGTTTTTTTCTGTTGTGGGTCAGGCTCGACTAGCACATGTGCTGTTATCTGGCCCCTTTTACCAACCAATGCTTTTCCTCCTTTATATGTAAATATCATTGTATGGAAATGTATTGTACTTAAATGTTGCCAGTTGATGGTAATAAATAAATCAATCAATCAATCAAGTCAAACCTCTATCAAAGGAGCGACAGTCTGTACATTATTGGCACTGTTATTGTACAATTTGAGGGATTGACAATAGCTGTATGACATTTGCCAAGGTGGCGCTATATTACTTTTGTTTTGACGCCTACTTCTTGTACAGGCATGCGTTATGAGTTTTCCTATTGATCAGCTGACGTGTCTTATGGGGTGTTGCAAGAAAGTTGCGATTGATTGCAAGTTGCAACTGATCGGTACTGACCAATCAAAATCATTGTTGCAAGCGCATCTTCTTGAATGGGCAGACCCTGAACCATTCAGAATGGTTTTTACAATTTGCAATTGATTGCAACTTTCTTGCAACACCCCATAAGTCAAGAATGGGTCTAAAACGCCACTGAAAAGTGACTTAAACATTGATTTAAGTCATACAAAAGAGTGTTTTTGTGAGTATGGGGGTTCCCGTGGTTCCGGGGTTTCCGGGGGTTCCGTAACTTCCGGTACAAAGCAACAATGCGCTGGTCAGAGGAAAAAATTAGAGTAGGACTGTATTATGTTGTAAGTACTCGTGGCTGTCGATGCAAGACTGACAAGCTCCACTTTTCATACTTTACCATTGCATGTTAGGTCTCTCTCTGTTAAAGGGATACGTCACCGGGCGGCCGTGGGGAAAGTCAGGATTGCGTAAGCCCCATTCACTCGTACATAAAGTTTGTGCGTCGAACGCGTCCGTTGGACTAAGTGGGATTACATTTCGACTGCACAAAGCCGACCGAATCTCGCACGAGAGCTTGAGCTCAGGCGGAGGGTGCATGTTTGTGCGGCGACCAGTTTATCCGAGGTTTGCGCCTCGCGGGGCAACGGCATGATCGGGTAACGATCACGGTGCCCTCTCGCGGCATTAAAACATCCACAATCTGCGGGTTGAGTATCCCTTTAAGAACATGCAAAGGTGTGGAAAAGTCATCTAAAGTCTTCTAAAAATCTTTGTTCTAGGAACTGTCCATTGTGACAGATGAAATGATAAAAAGTGTCAGCAAAACTTGATGAATACTTTGTGTAGCTGAAGTTAGTTTTTTTTTTTGTTTTTTTTGTGTAGCTGAAGTTAGTTGACGATCGTGCATACATGTAGATACATGTAGAAGTGGACAATACATGTACAACCAAAAGCTGGACTCACCGGTCCCGCAGCGTGCGTCATCCAATCAGAAGCAAGCATTTGATAAATATCTGTTGACACCCTCCAGCGGCTAAATAATTTTATCTATTGTTGATTCCTCAAATTGAATACATGAGATTGAAGGCACATTCCATTTCAACTATTTTTGAGTTATCAAGAAAAAAGTTGATAGTTGTAGAAGTTTAAGTAACAGATTTTCCCCCTTAATATTTTAAACTAAAAAATTGTTTTAATGGACTTGGGCCCTTCTTCCTCTCATGTATTCAGTTTATAAAATAAAAAAAAAAGTAATTTGTCAGATTTCCCTTTTTAATTTAAGTTGATAAATACCCACAGTGTGAAAAGCTCATACATTGGTTTGTTTTGTATTTAAATAAGCAGGTGAGAGGTGGAAAATAATTCATCATTAGTCATGATCACTTATCCTCTTTTTCCCCCTCCAAGTTCATTGTATGCACTCTTTCAATTATTACATTTCAAATTGTTTCAAAGTTAATTACACAATTTTCATATCATTCGTGCTTTGTTTTCTTGAACAAAGATCAGAATTGTATTCCATATGATTTGTTTAAATAATGGTCTTGGCCATTCTCACCAAAGCAGAATTATCATGGGGTAAGTAATAAGAAATTGTTGATGAATATATTTTGCTACCTTTATTCATTTATTTAAATATATTTAAAGCATATTCATCCTAATAAACCATCTATTCATATTGTTGAAGGGAAAGTCCTCCCTGATATCAACTTGGTTTTAAAAGAAGCAGAAAAAAAAGTTTGAGCAAAATAAGAAATAAGAAAGTTATGAATTTTTGAAGTTGTAATCAATGAGACACAAATTGGCAACTGCGTGACGTATCTTGCGAGCTGTCTCCCATTTCCCCTGTACTGAAAATATCATAAATTTCCTTTTTCTCTCTATAAAATATTTCATCATACATGCATGCTACATGTAATCATTTTACTTATACATGCTTTTGTAACACAAAACCTGTATTCCCTCATCAAAAACAAAGAAAATTACAATTCATGAATTTTTGTGTACTGAGCAAATGGGAGATGAGCTCACAAGATATGCCATGGAGTTGCCAGTTTGTGTTTGATTGATTACAACTTCCAAAATTCATAAATTTCTGTTTCTTATCAGATGTTGCTCAAACTTTCATTGATCTGTTTCTTTAATTTTCCTGCTTATTTTAAAGCGAAGTTGATAGCAGGGTGGACTTTCCCTTTCAAAGGTCTACAATTTTTATGGTGCAGGTTGGATGTACATGTACATATTTTATTTTTCAAAACTTGTTAACTCTAGAACATTATTAATGTAGTGTTTTGACTTGATGGAATAGAGCCTTCATTAGAAGACTAACAAGTAGAAAACCCGTCTGCAAGGCTGGAAGGCAGTGAGGAGATTAAGTTAAATTTCAATGGATTAATATGACGATACGCGGGCGTCATCTCATGATCCCCCTGCTCATTTCACCCCTTACTCTCTGATATGCGATATAATAATCTTCTACAAGCAACAGATATCACTCCCCTCCTCACTTCGCTTTACATTGGATTTAAGGAAATCTCCCAGGGGGCTGTTCAAGTGGGATAACTCATGTAAACTTGTGAAGTGCCTCTTTTTGAAAAGTGATTCACCAGAAATCACACATTAAGTGTACACCCCTTCAAAACTGCACACTATTTTTCAAGCACTCAGTCTGTCTGACAATAACAACTTTATAGATTTTTGTTGTATTTTGAGGAAAGTTTGTTGGATACTGTTGTGTTCTGAACTTCTGAAGGCTGATATGGAATTTTGTGGAATTTGACTGTGAAAAAAGGGATATATTTGGAATAATGATGGTCCATGATGCAACTGCTAGGAGTAAGTCTTTCAGTGGAAGATATGAGCGGCCAGAGAGGGTTCGTCTTCGTAGGGGCTTGAGCAATGTAAGTGGTTGGTTGGACTTCATAAAAACAAAACAACTGTCTGGATATTTCAAGATGGATAACTTTTTAAAAAGAATTACACAAATGTGTATTGCTATCATTGTAATCATAATCTTGAATTGGTAAAGAATTAGAAAGCTAGTTATAGACACTCTCATGAAGTCATATTGACCAGTTTCTTTGTCAAACTTTTGTCTTCTTTATTGATTGAAACTTTTGGTAACATTCATATTCTGTCTTCATTCTCTCCATTTATTTTTAAATTCCCTTTTTTTGTTGTTTATCTTATTCAAAGCATTTTCACGTTTTGTTTTCTTTGTTGCAGGGTCCTCGTGAAGAAAACAGCAAACTTGCTCAGCCAGAGGAAATCCCCTTACTCCTGGGTGAAAGGATTGAAGGCATTGGTAAGATGAGTCTGGTGTAGATGTATACAAGGTGGCCCAGAAAGAATGCAACATCTGAGATCTGCAATATAAACAACGCCATTGACCCAATATCATAAGTTTTGGTTTTATCGGGTAGAAAATTCTTTTCCGAGTAAAATGACACCAAGATCATCAATTTTTGGCAAGGCATTGTGATTCTACTACTATTTTTGTGAGACAATGTCATTTTCAAAATTTGCTACTTTTGCAACTTTACCGGTAGTCATGCTTGAAGCAGCGAGAATTTGAGCATGACCGCTCTCCCTGTGAAAACGAAGACATGAATGAAACAGAGATTGTATGGAAAGCTGTCATGCTAAAATTTCTTTCTGCTTCAAGCATGACTACAGTTGCCTCACAAAGCCATAGAAGCAAAACGCCTACCCCAAATTGATGATATTGGTGTCATTTTACTCAAAACTTATGATATATGATATTGTGTCAATGATGTCTTTGAAATTTCAGATGTCAGGTGTTGCATTCTGTCTTGGCCACCCTGTATATTGGTTGTTCTGTTGAGAGCCAGAATGATGTTAAATTGTGTTCAGGAGGTTACATCTTGTTGCTTTTATCCCAAAGGTTCATAATTCTGAAGGTTTGTTTCTCTTAAGGTTATTACATCCAAAGGTTTGTTACTTCAAAGTTTTGTAATTCTGAAAATGCAATAAAACCTACATCATTTTCAGAATTACGAACCTTCAGATTAGTGAACCCTTTTTTGATTTTCAGAATTATGAACCCTATATCAATTTTTAGAAATTGTGAACCCTGTTTCAAACAAACCTTTGAAATAATGAACATTTGGGATAATGAACCTTTTGAGGAATGTAACAAATGTTCAGAATTATGACCCCCCTGGCATGGGAATTGTGTTTCGGAATTACAAACCTTCGAAATGACGAACCTTCAGAAAAACGATTACTCCCATTCAGGACATGATTTTTATAAGATCCTTCATGTACCTGTGGCCTTGACATGCATGAATATGTTGTTTATACTTCGTACAAATTATTTATCAGTTATTATTAGTTGCATGCTTCTAACTCACTGGAAAAAAGAAAGAAGAATTTATGCTATGTAAATACACGTACATCCTGTACATGTACCGGTATGTGCCAAGAGGAAAAAGGATATTAAAAAAAATCATCTTTCTGTTTAATCACAAGATTAACATCATGAATGATATCTTTTATTGGCTTTTGAAAGTCTGTGTACATCAAAATCGATGAGAATACAAGTGCTTCATTGTTCCATTTTTACAGCTATTTAATTTGAGGAGGTGGTGATATAGATTGTTAATTGTTTTGATATCTGCTTATCATAAAGTGTTATTGCTTATTTTGATTTATGGTAATGGAATTGCACTTTGAGTGAAACAAGGCTACGACACCTCTGCTTGCTGTCACTCTTTCTCTATCTTTCTCATACACACATACGACTTAAAAAAAAACACCCAAAAAATCCCTACTGCTTCCATTTTTTTTGTTCATATTGTATACCTTTCCTTGCTCAGCTTCATGCCTTCTGGACCTTTTTGTCCCCCCCTCCCCACAAGTCTTTCTTCCTCTAGTTATCTCAGTCCCTGTTCATCACAATAAAGTTAGAAGGCTAATCCATGTACTTTCCTAAATAAAGGGTAATCGGACATAGCTCTGGGGACATTCATGCATGCTCGCCTGCTCAGGGCTTTATTTTTCCAGGGTTAGGATTAGGGTTGCAATTGGATTTTCAGTTCAGTTTAGGGTTAGGTATAGTGTTTGGTCCAGGGCCCTGTTTCATAAAACTTGTTATCAGTAACAACTGCCTCATTTGTATGACATATTCACTCTCAGCCAATCAGATTCAAGGATTTCAGTAGCTTCTAACAATTGTTACGTATCTTGCTATTGATAACTAGTTTTCTGAAACGGGGCCCAGGGGAGCCTTTCATCAAGCATTTTGTCAGTGATTTTTACTAACAAATTCACTCTCAGCCAATCAGATTCAAGGATTTCAGTAGCTTATAACAATTATTGTAACTTGCTATTGATAACAAGTTTTATGAAACGGGGTCCATAAAGTGTAGGAAATTGACCATTGAGCAATTGTTGCCAGAGTATGTGTCTCACAACTCACTTATCCAAGTCCTTTCATAAACAACAAATTTACCCCTGTATGTACCTTGATGCAGGAGAAATATTTAAACTTTAAATATTTCTTCTGCATCAAGGTATATACAGAGATGAAACTCAACATAACTTTTAAATTAAAGGTCAAGTTAAGTTGTGGTCCTGAAAATACTTTCAAAGGAAACTTGATAACTACATTTTATCGGTATTTTTGTTTGATATTAATTACTGAAAGTAGTGATGTGCAAAATATTTTTACATTGTGTCCAGATTTTGTATGGATTTTGAGCGAATGAAGTTTGGCAAGCAAAACTTTGGACTAAAGTATCTGAAATTACAGATATTATTTTATTCATTATGTGAAATCTGGATTTTGTTGATGCCTACCAGACGCAATATATGCTTCGAATGAGAAGTTGGCCATTTGAGGGAGGGGAGGGGGGGAGGTTCTTTGTCCCTCCTTCGAATCGCTGCCAGTGCCAGGGGATACATTCGCATTGCGCGGCAATGGACATTTCTAGTTTTGTTTGATATTACAGAAAGCGGTGATGTGCAAAATATTTTTATGTTATGTCCAGATTTTATATGGATTTTGAGCAAATGAAGTTTGGCAAGCAAAACTTTGGACTGAAGTATCTGAAATTACATCTATATTATTTTATTCATTATGTGAATCTGGATTTTGTTGAAGCCTACCCGACGCAATATATATGCTTCGAATGAGAAGTTCTCTCATATGTATTCAAAACTTTAAAAGAAGACACCACTGGCAAATTTTGAAAAAATATTTTGTTCTGCATGTCCCTAGGAACTAATCAGTATCGAAATTGTAATTTTTGAACAGCCTACAAGTGCGTATATTTTGATATAAAAAGTATGATTTTGCCACTGTCGATACGCAAATTGGCTCGTGTCGGCCAAAGCTGTCACGTCATTGCAGCACTTTGAGTTTCCACCACAATGCGTGTGCGTTACGCGTCCGTAAAAGCAGACGATAGCGCATATAGCATGCATACATATTCGTGGAGTTGCAAAAATGCCATTGTGCCAAGCAATTTACTGTTCGAATCGTCGTGAAATTGTCCCGTAAAATCTTTTTTTGCCATCCCTGATCCGAAGAAGGATAGAGAAAGGTGTGCTGTATGGATAAGGAACATTGGAACAACTAAATTCAACGTCAAAACGTACATTTATTCCCGTTTTCGAGTGGTCTGTGAAAACCATTTTGACGTTTTGGCGTTCGAGACCAACCTACAAGCCGTGTGCCTGGGATACAAACCCAGGAAGCTGCTAAAGCCAGACGCTGTACCAACCATATTCTCCCACAAAATCTTTACAAGCAAGCAATCTTTCTTCGCCCAGAAAATCCCTCATTCATCTCCTTAGCTTAGATTACAAGCTTATTGAAGAATGTGATCAGATTTTACTTGCAGATTAACCAGGAATTTATGTTAATGTCGTACTTGCTATCTATATCGCGAACGTAAGAACGTAAACAATGCAGCTTGCTGCATTAGCTTTCCGCGCGTGCCTTAAAGTACACACGTTAATGGGAAGCACGTACGAACGATCACAAACAGTAGTGCCAATTTTAATTTTATTAATTCGATAAATTGTGAAAAAATTTTGCTAAAGCACTTTATTTTTTCAGCAGATAATATTCAAAAATACCAAAAACTGAAAAATGTATAACATTTTCTTTTTGTCATACATAATTTTCTCACAAATAGCATTTTTATAGGCGCTGTGAAAGCGATCTGTGTATTGCTCCAAATCGGCATTACTGTGATTTGCCATGGTAAAACCAGTAGTGCTGCAGTGACGTAACAGATTTTTGCGGCTCGTACTAGTAGATATTGTAATATTTTTTTTTTTTAAATCGAGATCTATGATTTTATCGACCTGAGCGATGAGTTTTTTGGTCAATCTGACTAGTTTTATAACATTAAAAATTGTAAAAGTGCTAAAATTTGTCAGTGGTGTCTTCTTTTAAAGTAGAACACTCAAGAAAATCACAAATATGGCAATTAATGTATCACTAGAAATTGGGAAGCTTACAGATGGCAATCGTATAAGTTTTATGTCAACTGCGTATATGATGATTATAAAAACAACATAAATAAAAGCTCTTCTCAGCATGTGGAATATCCGAGGATTCGCCAGAAATATAGCGATGTTTTGATGTCGTCATACGAGGGATCGATCCTGCTTAAGCAGACGACGTCCTATAATGAATGAACGTAATTGCAATACAATTATTTATCAAATTATAAAGAGTTTGGTACATTTAAACATGACCTTATTTCACACCATTCTAAAAGGGAAAGTGAACTGATTCTGATAACTAAAACCGTTTGATTGTAAATACACAGGAGAAGGGTCAATGATCAATGAAATAAACCCCATTTTCAAATTGAAAAGCCCTGCGAATAATAGCTGGATGGTATTCGTTCCCTCTTGAAACGCCGAACATGCCGCGGTGCAAACAGCTGAAAATACAATGGCGTCTTATTTTGTTTACAAGTGACTGATTCCTTTATTTTTTTAACGCTGCATTTTTCATCAAAATAATACCATACACGAAGTTAAGAGTGAGGCAACAGACTAACATTAAGACTGACGCTAGTCAAGTAAGAGAAATAAGTGAAGAGGAGATGACAAAACAGGCACTGAAAAATGTGTATAATGTTATGGGACATCGTCTGCTTAGACAGGACTCGCCCCTCTTGTGTCGTCACACATCTCAGCAGCGTTCAAGGAGCTTTTCAGCTGCCAAATCGGGGGCTGTATTTTACCGTTTTATAATTGATAATAATCATTAATTCAAATGTTTCCAAGCTTTAAATTTGGATAACCTTGTTTAATTTATGCCATCTATGCAATAATAAGTATTAAGCCAATATTTAAAATCATTAGTGTTCTACTTTAAGGAATTAGTATCTATAGGGGAGCATTTCATCAAGCATTTTGTCGGTGATTTTTACTGACAAATTTGCTCTCAGCCAATCAGATGCAAGGATTTCAGTAGCTTATAACAGTTGTCGGTAAAAATCACTGACAAAACGCTTGATGAAACGCTCCCCAGTTCTTTCCTGTTATCAGAACTTAACCTACTCTTTAATCCTGTTTGTTGATGATTATTTCGTAGCCAAGGATGTGACTTACCTATGCCCCTTCACCGGCCCCATGCGTGGCACCCTCACCATCACCAACTACAAGCTCTACTTCAAAGGAGGAGATAGGGTAAGACCTGAAACCCCTTTATTTTAAAGGTCAACGAAAGGATGTAAGAGATTTCTTAAATACACACCATAGTAGGAGTGTAAGGGATTATGCATACATAGGCTACTTCCGTAATTTACTTCCTTAATTAGCTAGCAGAGTGTAATTCTATTTCCCAGAATTATATCCTTAAAAAATTGCTTAATGTTATTTTGACATGGCTTTGAAAAAGGTTGGATTGAATTTCCAGGAAAATATCTGCTAAACATACTTGAAAGTATTAAGGAAACTTATCAACATATAGAAAGAGAAAATTGAATTTTCATCTTTAGTGAGGATGATAAGAAACCTATTTGTACCACAGTTCGTCTGTTGAGAGCCAGAAGGGCATTAACTCATTTACTTTAACACAGAGTTAAAGCCCTTCTGGCTCTAAACACATGAGTTCATATAAACCTTCAATCATAGATGTCATCATAACAAGATTAATTTCAAGAGAATGCCATGTGATTGTCACTTTTCATATAATCTTGCTTAATTTAACATTTTGACTGATTTTTTTCGACATGTATTTTCAAAAATTAAAATACTCCCCTTAATGAACTCAGTAAACTTCAGGGTCATTACAGCTATTAATCATTTGTTTTGAGAGTGTGATATTGTACCCCCCCCCCATGGTATGATTTATGGCAAGTAATTCACTTAAAACATAATGATTTTAGTTTGGATAATTTTAAGAAAATGTTTGGAGTTTCCTCTGACAAATTTCTGTCCTTTTTATTTCTATCTTTGAAATATTTTATTTCCATATGCAAATTCAAGAATATTAGACCGAAATTTTGCATCTTTCAAGAAACAAATGAAAACTCAAAAAGAGACAGAGTATTATGTGGCTAAGAAAAGAGGAAAACATTTATTTTAAAGAAATGGAAATTTGATTTGTAAAATCATAGTGAAGATTGCAATGAACTTTTACTGCATTTGTTGGGTGAACCCTTCAAGACGCTACTAATTGACAGTGGTATCTCGATGGTGTAACTCTTGTACTGTACATTCTCTATATATTAAAGTGAACTTATGTACTCAGATAATATTTTCATGCCCAACGTGGTGTGGGGGTTATGGGCGGTGCTCTAGAAGGCCAGTTGTATAGTGGTTCCCATTGCATTGCAAGAAAAAATTATAATGGCTATCCCTCCTGGAGTATTGCTGGTCACCCCTCACATCGCACCGGTGCGTCCTCTTATTTACAAAATTGTACAGTGTATACATGTATAAAATTGTTCTCTTCCTGAAATTTGGTGTGACGTGGATGCACTGTTTTTATGTTTTTGTAAATACATGTACCACAATGCTTGTTCATTGAATCAGATGATACTGCTTTTTTTTTCTTATTGTTGATATTATTTATATTATTTCTGTTATCTTTCTTTTATGTTCCTTATGTGCATTGTAATTGTTTCTTAATTTGCACTGTTTGTAATCATGAAAATCAATAAACATATGAATGAAAAAAAAAATATCTTGGGCATATCAGCAGTGGCTAGCTGTTAATTTCACAACCTGATGCAAGATTGTATATATTTTATTTTTAAGAATTATACATGTAGTTATGAATAGCATAAACAGACCAGGGGTGGTATTCTGAAAACTATGATATCTGTTATGTTAAGGAAAACTATGTTACTTGTCATTAATCAAACTGAAATCGCGCGCAATAAACACTAATCATTGGTGCTTGCGCAGATGTCTCTGTTAGCTTTACGCGAGCACAACCATCTTTGCACAATCATTAACCAATGACTTGTCCTGAATTTGATTTGTTATGACAATTATCATCGTTTTACTAACATAAAAGATAACATCGTTTTCAGAATACGGCCCCAGATCTCCACTGTCTTATCTAAAATGTTGATTGTAGATAGTATTTAATTAGATTTTGTGCAGATAATTTATTAGATGATATTACTAAATTGCAATAGGTACATGTAGGTTAATGTTTTACAATATACACTTCAACAACAATAAGAAAAGTAATGTATGATAATTCAGTCTACTCACATGAATAGTTTTGATTGATATATTAATTGATTTATAAGGAGTTCCTAAACCCATAGAAAGGGAAAGTGAGAGTACTTATCGACTTGAGCTCATTGATGATGCAGTAAATATGAGCAGGTTGTGCCTAGGAAGTGACTTGCAAAGTTACAAAAGGAGTTGGTAGAATTGTCACTACCCCCCCCCCAAAAAAAGAACATAGAAGTTAATATATTTTTAAAAATGCAACGAAAGTAAAGCTTAATTTCCAAACAAATTAATATCTGTGGAGTTAAAAAGAAAATAGAAATTCAGTGTCAACATCCCAACAAGCACACACTTCTTTAGGCCTATCCCTAATACTAATATCCTAACATCCTGTATCTATATACGTATGTACATTTGTAGTAGTACATTTGCTTAATCAAGAAGGATAATAGAAGGGGTAATAGTATGATTACAGGACCCTCAGGTAGAATAGTATATAATACTGATGAGGCTATCCTGGATAAACAAGACATATTATTATGATTATTATTATATAATAGACAAGTTCTAGATTATTTCTGTGGTACATTTGTAGCTTTATGGATCGGGTTTTCGACATGAACACATAGTTCTACAAAAGGCCTGATTTTTGTTTATATTTCCCTCTTAACACTGAACATTTTTGTGGTACAATTTGACATTCTTGCTTCATTTTTTTTGTTATAATAAAGCAAACATGCGTATTTACAAACGATTTGTCAATATGTTTGTCACATAGGAACCACCATTTATCCTGGATGTACCTCTTGGTGCTGTGTATAGAGTAGAGAAGGTTGGTGGATCTACCAGCAGGGGAGAGAACTCCTATGGTTTGGAGGTTTTCTGTAAGGTAAGTTCAGCATAATGGCTCTTTGTTAATAATATTAATGTACTCTGAAAGATCTGAATGTACATTTGTACTTCAATACCATATAAAACTTGAGGTACTTATACCTTATTAGTCTAATGACCGTGATTTTTTAATAACAATAATGTTAATGATAATATTAAAGTGCCTATCCAGTTAAAGTGACTGAAAGTGTTTAATAGCTTTTCATTACTCTAGTCCTTGGTTTCAATAATAACAGTTAAGACATTAATCCACATTTGCCACTCTCCACCCAGGTGTAAATGGGTACCTGATATGCTAGAGCGCTACAAATTTGGCCGCCAAGCTATGACCGGGGTAATAATGTTGAAGCACCAGGAGCATCACAATGTGATGGACATGAGCGCTATACAAGAAGCCACCATTATTATTATAATCATCCCAGATACCAACCTATATTCACCTGGGTAAAGAGAAGCAATGTAAATCAAAATGCCCAGCTTAAGAACATTTTTGACATGCCTGGGCTCAAACCCATGTGTTATAGCCATTCAACAACAGCACGTAATATTTTTACGTATCAAGTGTGAGTCAATAAAGAGGATACCCATATTCAAGCCCCAGTATCTTTAATAACCGAGTGAAATCACTGAAATATATTATAATTGTATGATCATTGATAATGTCTTCTTTAATTTGATAGACTGCTCACCAAAATGTGATCATGGATGACTGAGCACTTGCCATTTTTAAAAAGTGTGTCAAAGTCATCTTTGCCCAAGTTTTGGCTGAGTGGTGTTTAGAGAATACTCTCATTATTTGTGAGTGCTTTCAGCTGGAATGGAGACCATTCTATCAACCTTGGGTTAACCATCCATTTCATTCAAAACTTGACATGAATCAGGAAAAAATGTTACTTTTCAGCTGTCCATTGTCGGATTTTATTGATCAAGGTGTCATATTAAAGGAAACATGATGTTACAAGCTATGTTCGCTCAAATCTATATGTACTTTTTACAACAGTATTCAGGGTTGAATCTTGGTTTCCTTTTTATTGACTCACCCTGTATAGTACCAGCATGAAATTGTTGTGTTCTTCTAAATCATATGAATAATGTTAATTTTTGACAGGATATGAGGAACCTGAGGTTTGCTCACAAGCAAGAGAACCACTCCAGAAGACTGGTCTATGAGAAAGTACAAACATATGCATTTCCAAACTCAAATAAATTGGTAAGCGGCTGAGATGCTTTATTTTATATTGTCATTAGTTGGTTGAAACTGGAAATCTGCATGTATGTTTACCTTTTGTGGTATTGATAAAAGCCAGTTGATGTATTGGTGTAGAAAATGATTATTTACAAATTTTGAAATCAGGCAGGTCAAACTGATGTATTCAATATTTGAATGAGCAACTGCAAAGGTTTCCCATATGTGCTCTTGCATTTGCTTGTGTTATCTGGAATTATCTGGCATGATATATGATTATGAATAAATTGTAAAATTTTATTATAATGATATTGATGAAAAACTATTTTTCTTGCCATCTTATTATACACACATCTTGATCTAATATTCTTCTTAAATGATGTAATTACAGTGCTGAGGGAAAAGGGAAAACAATTTCTTGCTTGTATACAGGGCGTAGAATCAACAGACTGCTAGAAATGAAATGTTTGTGACATTATGAGAAGAAAAAAAGGAAGAAAATCTCAGACTACTGCCTATACTTTGTAACCAATCTGAGCAAAGCCTTCAGAATAACTGTTCCTCTTTTGTTTTGCTGATATTGCTTCTAGCCCAGTCTGGATTAGTTTGGCAATGAAAGATAATACTTATCTCTTTAGAACTTCAAAAATCTTGACCATATCAGAATGTAACTTGTGCATTGAAGATATTACTCAGTCATATTGAATTGCTGCAACATTTAAAGAGTTTTTCACATTTTGTGAGAAGAAAGGACATTCTCCCAATATATTCAAATTCAAATTCAAATTCGTATTTATTTCATTTCCAACAGAAAAAGAGACAATGGCATTACAGATATTGTTACAGAAAATATGAAAAATATATGTACATATTCAATTTACCTTGATAAGTGTAGAAGTACACTGTACATATAAATCAATTATTATAATGATTAAAAGCGATATATATCTTGGGATAAATGTTAGTGTGTAGCTTATGTCACAAGTGCATGTTTATTTTATTTTGGGAACTTGCTACATTATAGGATTTGCTCATGAATAAACATATTGCTATCAAACTTTGCATGTAATTATTTATGTTACCAAATTATTCTGATTTTACAGTAGTAAATGATGTATTTTTTATCTTGATATGATTAAGTGATTTCAAGATGACCTAAACGAGGCATGAAAAACAGTGAAATATGTCTGTCTTTAAAATGAAACAAATTTGTATATGATCCACAGTCATCAAAATTTTATTCCTCTCTTTTATGACGGTTCTTATATAGATACTTTGTCAATATTTGCATCTTCATTACGTCTGCTACTGCTATTACATATCAAATAGATATACAATTGTTGACTCTAGTCTGAACAATAATGAAAAGAGCACTCAAGAATAGTTGCAGATTTGTTTCCTTTTGGTTCCTTTTTGTTTCCTTTTTGTTTCCTGTGATTTCCTGTACATGTATTTGAATACTGCAAAATATGCATCAGCTGGTGAAATTTATTTCTACATCATACATTTCAGTTGTTTCTTTATTTGATTACATTTTGGGAGATTACTGGACACTGATGTTGTACACTAGAATATACCTATATGCTGTGATATAATACTGCAAGTATTTTAACTTGTATAATAAATAAATTGTACTTGTCATTAAAATTCTGACTTCTCTCTATTTCATCCCCCCCTGATATCATCCTTATATCTAATCTATGCATCTCCCTCTTTTTTTTTCTTTGTTTTTGCACTCTCTATCTCTACCCCTCTCTTTCTCTTGTTCTCACTCCTGTCTGTCTGTCTGTCTGTCTATCTGAGCATATCTTTCTCCCTCCCTTATCTCCATCCTCACTATCTTTCCATCTCTGAGTCTTTTTCTCTCTCCCTTCGTTGCCTTTGCCCTCCCTCCTCCCTTCCTCCTCCCTCCCTCCCTCCCTCCTCCCTCCCTCCCTCCCTCTCCCCCTCCTCCCTCCCTCCCTCTCCCCCTCCTCCCTCCTCCCTCCTCCCTCCCTCCTCCCTCCCTCTCCCTCTTTCTCTCTCCCTCTCTCTCTCTCTCTCTCTCTTTCTCTCTTTCTTTCATCTACAGCCCTTCTTTGCCTTTGAATACAAGGAGTATTACAATGAAGATGGATGGGCAGTATATGATCCTGTAGCTGAGTATAAGAGACAGGTAAGAACAGAAAAAAATCATTTCATAACAATTTTTAAAAAATGTTTTATTAATCAAATATGGACACGTTCAAAATAGTTTGATTATTCCCATTATTATCATTAATTACCATTATGGATATCAGTTTCCTCTCCTATTTTGTCACATTTATCATCATCATTGAGTTCCTTTTTTTTCTTGTCTTGTACCATATAATTGCCCCTGTCATAGCTTTTGTGATACTTGTCATATTATATGCATAGTTCCACCAGTCTTCTTTTGTGTATTAGTTCACACTTTGGCTTCAAAATTAAATGTTCCTGTTGACATGTGAAGCCTTCAAACCTGACTTTGAAAAATCCATCCACAAATTAGAGCTAATTCAATCAATTTGATTTCAAGGAAATTTGGTGGGCCGTCCTGTCAGACCGTTGGCACATCCCAGTATTTGAATGATTGAACTTCCTCCCAGCTTTACTTTCACACTATGTAGTACACCGTTTTTTTCTGCGAAGAAGTAATTTGTTTAATACATGAAATGTTGACATTGATTGCCTGATACATGACACATACTTTTTAGGGGTATATTCAAAGATAAGAAATGTTTAAAGATAATGTTGACTACTGGTCAAGTGATTGCAGTGTGAAAGAATTTTTGAAAAAAAATTATTGGGAATGGTTCATTCTGTATTTATCAAGAATAAAATGAGGTATTGGAATCATCAAAATTAGTTTAAATTGACTAATCCTGCTGGAAATCGTGAACGGTTAAAAGCACTGCACACATTAGGGGTATCTGAGAGTACATGTACATGTACATTATAAAAATTTGGCTCAAAGTGTAATTGTATTTATGATCATATTTGAAAAGATGTTTGGTAATAGAATCGGAAAATGGCATTGACGAGAGGCATACTAAAAGCTTTTCATCCTGCACTCATCAGAGTATACTGCAAGAATGAACAGAAACCGGACATTGAACAACGTTCTTGCGGTATACTCTGATGAGTGCAAGAAAAAAAACTTTAGTATGCCTCTCTTCAACGCCACTTTCCAAATCATATTTGAATAAGAGGGCATTTTGGGAGCAACTCTTTTCATGTGGTGATGCTTCTATGATATTCTTCAACTGACTGAAAAGAAAGAGAAACATAAAATTATTTCACCTTTACGTAAACTCAACTTTCTCTATAAAATACTTATATGAAAGATTAAGAGTGTGACTCTAAATATTGATTTTTGCCTTATGATCTCATTTATGACAGGGCCTCCCAACAGAGAGTTGGCGAATCTCCAGAATCAATGAGAATTTCTCCTTCTGTGACACATACCCCGCTATTGTAAGTGATGTGTTGTTTGGACAGTGCTTGTGACTCTGTAGCATTTCGCAACGTTTGATATTGGCTTCCACAATCTAATTCTAATCAGTTTCACTTTAGTTATGTTTTGCTATTCACCAATGCATAATTTTGCATTATATTTATCATGTGAAGTTATATCTTACAACAGGTGGACATATTATTGAGATGACACTACTTTGTTCAAACATGATTAAAGTATAGGCCGGCATAAACATAGCCTGATTTATATGAACAAAGCCTGGTTTGTCGTATTGTTTATTTAATGCATTCCTCACTACTACGTACTACGTAGCACCTGTAGTTAATGGTATTTAGGAAAGATATACAGTTACTGTTAATCTTGCATAACTCGAAGTCACATATGTCAAACTTTCCCTGAGCCGAAGCAATTTTTTTCCAAAATATGTGTTATTCTACATTTCGTAAGTCAAATTTTGTGTAAGACTGACTATTTTTTTATGGTCCCAACATATTCGACTTATGCAACGTTAACTGTAGTTTAAAATTTGTTTTGAATATTTCATTATGTACAGTGTACATAGGAATCTTCATATACAGGTATTATCAGCTTATTTTGGGATAGAAATTGAATTGAAAATATTACAAAATTTTCCTGAACGCCACTTATGCCACAATGCATATATGTATAACAAATGTATGGACAGAGAGTAGAAGATATACAGAAAAAATGTGATATACAGAAAAAATGTGATATAACCAGATACCTTCTGTTACAAGGGGATGCCGGTTTTGCGTATTTATTTGTGGCTTCTTAGATACCCTCTCTATGCTTCTGAACGGTTGTAGGACATATGCTCCGGCAGCAATTCTCGCTACCTCAAATATGCAATTTTCGACGTAGAGGGCAATTTTATGCATGGAAATGGTCCGCATCTTCGTCAACTTCACTTCCGGTCCGTATTGAAATACTACGGCTTATGAATAAAATGAGTGCTAAAATGCTTAATTTTTGGATCGCATGACATAAACCACTCAAATTTTGAAAATGCAACCAATTGTCTCAATAAATCATGGTATCTTTTGAAACATGTCGGTTAATTTATACTCAAACTCGAGGATTTTTGTAATACCTGTGTACATTTTCAATGCAAAAAGACAAACACTTGTCGACCCAATCGGGATATTGTCAGCACTGCGCATGCGTGGTTTGCATGACAAACGCCATCTGTTGGCGAAATTGCGTATTTGGGGTAGCGAGAATTGCTTCATGGTCAATATCCTACTCTCAACCCTGGACTGAATGCTATACCTGTTAATCCTTTCAGGACAGGAATTATTTAAAGGCTAAATTGATCACATTTTCTTCTTCAAATTGGCAGCAATGATATTTTTCTTTTAGTGCTACATGGTTCTAATAAGGTGTGAAAGCAGTATACATGGTTAGGAACTTATCGAAAAATTGAAAAAAATTGCCATTTTGATGAAAAAACAATGATTTTGAACCTCTCAATGTGTTGCCAATTGAAGGATTTCAAAGCTTATTCTCTTTTTTAAAATTCCTGGAATCAAATGCAATATGGTCATGCAACAAAAATTGACAAAGTGTGTGCAGAAAATTTTGCTCTTTCTACTCACGCATCTGATACATTTTTTAGAGATCGGAATCAAAAATCAAAAGTCATTGAGCCAAACCACGAAATGTCGTAAATTGTCTTGAAAGGGTTCATCCTAAGCTTAACCTTAAACTTAACCAAAACATAATTGAACCCTTATCCCTACATCTTCTATGAAATATTAAAATATCATAGCACACATCATCCACATTATTTCTAAACCTCACATGCAGAAGTGAAAGTTAAGTGGTTCTTTCTCTTCATGTCTTCTGATTTTTATCTTCCTCTCTTCTACATGTAACAGCTTGCCATACCAGCTGCAGCAGATGATGATCTCCTGAGACAAGTCACTTCATTCAGAAGTAGGAACAGATTACCGGTGAGTTGAATACTATTTTAGAGCATTCATACTGGAAAATATTTAAACAGAATGTGCATAAAAATTAAGTGACAGTGACCTGTAGAAATAGTCTCCAGGGAGTGGGAATGGAATATGTGTATTGTATGCAGGCTAGAATCCAACGACCAGTGTAGTTTAATACTACTTTAGAGCATTCATACTGGAAGAAATTTATACAGAACTTGTATAAGAAATTCGGTGCCAGCTGACAGTGACTTGTAGAAATACATACTCTCCAGGGAGTGGGAATGGAATATATGTATTGTATGCAGGCTAGAATCCAATGACCACTGTAGTTTAATACTACTTTAGAGCATTCATACTGGAAGAAATTTATACAGAACTTGTATAAGAAATTCAGTGCCAGCTGACAGTGACTTGTAGAAATACATACTCTCCAGGGAGTGGGAATGGTATATATGTATTGTATGCAGGCTAGAATGAAATGCCCAGTGTAATCTAAGTTCCATCTTTTAAGTTGCACTTACAGAAAGTTTTGCGTGCATTTAATGTTCACGAATTTCGCGAGTGGTTCAGAATCGCCAAAGTTTCATGTTGCGAAATTATTGAATCATAGCTGACATAACACTAAATTTTTGCAAATCGCGAAAGTTTCTTGCTGTGAAAATGGCTGTCGTTTACAATTCGAAAAAGTTTCATGTCGCGAAAATTCTGGTTTTACAGACTTACTATAAGTATCAGCCGCTTTATACATAATTACCCTCCTCCTCCTCCTCCTCCTCCTCCTCCTCCTCCTCCTCCTCCTCCTCCTCCTCCTCCTCCTCCTCCTCATCATCATCATCATCATCATCATCATCATCATCATCATCATCATCATCATCATCATCATCATCATCATCATCATCATCATCATCATCATCATCATCATCATCATCATCATCATCATCATCATCATCATCATCATCATCATCATCATCATCATCATCATCATCATCTTCATTATCATACGTGAGGTTTCATCCTTGGGAACCTAAGTTAACAAATTTCCCCATTTTAAATGTAATGTTACCCCCCTCACACCTATTTTTATTTATTTTTTAAATATTTTGTAACCCCTTCTCTCACCCCCCTTCAGATCATGTCCTGGCTACACCCTCAGAGCCAGGCCACCATCACACGATGCAGTCAGCCCCTGGTAGGGGTCGGGGGTAAGAGAAGCAAGGAGGATGAGAAGTATGTCCAGATGATCCTAGATGCCAACGCTCAGTCCCACAAACTGGTTATCATGGATGCCAGGCCTACAGTCAACGCAGTGGCAAACAAGGTAAACCATGATAATAATGATTACCTTAATTCTTCAGCTCATATCAGCTCAGATGCAGTCCATATGTGCTTGCAAGCTGGTGTGGAGAAAATCTAGCATAGAAAATTTTTTGATATCATTCACAAAAATACTGTTAGGACTTACGAGGTATAATATAAATGTCACAGAACTTACTTGAAGAAATTTCACTCCCTAATTGCTTTGTGTTGTCTCTAGTTTGCTAAATGTGTGTAGCCATGTGTACATTTATATATGCACAGTGCATAATAAAACTATAAAAAGAGGGTATTATCGTACGTACTTCTTCCTCAATAGTTCAATGTGTTCTATTTTAATTTGAGTTTTCCTGAATTGTTCCTTTCCATATTTTTGATCTTGTCAGCATTATGGCACTTTTTTGTTCTTAGCACCCCCGAGATATCCAACATTATAATTATCATTATTGTTGAACTTGTTACAAAGATGTGAACATGAATTTTATGAAATTTAATTGGTATTGATTGATTGATTAACAATGCATGTAAAGTTTTGGAATAGATAGAGATCATTATTTACCAGAAATAAATTTTTGAGCAGTTCGTGGTACCATATGTAACCATGTTGAACAAAACTTGTACATTTTTGGTTAAATATATGGTGTGCTTTTTGAAATATTCACTTTCTTTCTCAGGCGAAGGGAGGCGGATATGAGAATGAAGATACCTATCAGAATGCTGAAATCTGCTTCTTGGATATCCACAATATACATGTCATGAGAGAAAGGTAGGGAAAATGTAAAACCGTTGCTACTTTTGATATATACTCTAAAGTGGGTATTTTAAGAATCATCATCTTAAAAAAGAAGTCCTTCAAGACATCCTTGAGTTGTGGTAAAGATGAAAAGAAGTTCTATCGGAATCCAGGAAAATTCTCACCAAATATTCATATTTATAAATGAGTGGCCTCTGCCAAAAAATTCTAAAAGAAAATGTGTTATTGCTGAGTGTCTAGAAAGATAGTCGAGTGAATAGGAACAAAAAATGGAAATGTGTTTATTACATAAATTTTGTTCCAAGCCATGATGTAGACCCTTTCTATTCCTTTAGTACATCATGAATAAAACAATTCTGCATCATTGTACTAAGCATTAGCTGCACATTAGATAATGCATGTATCTGTATTTTGTTTATGCAGCTTACGTAAGCTGAAGGATATCTGTTTTCCTAGCATCGATGAACATCATTGGCTTGCTAACCTAGAGGGTACACACTGGTTGGAACATGTTAAGGTTAGTCCAACGATCACAAAGACATACTTGATCTAATCCATTTTCATTCATCAATCGATTCATCTATTTGTTCTTGCAGAGAGCGAACAATAGATTTATGGTACCACATCCTTGGTCTACTATCCCCTCCACTCACCCACTTGTAATCACCAAACATTGAATGATAATGATTTTTTGTTTGTTTGAAGTCGCACCTCAGGACATTTGTTCAAGTAGGATAGCGGTAATTTTCCTTTAAAAGTAGTTTTCCATGGAAGATAACTGTTGGAGTAGACATTATCCTAAATTGATAGCTGTTGTATGAGAAATTATTAATGGAGGTGAGGGTGGTAATTATCTTGGATAAGTCCTTTGGATGTGTTCAGAGTGGTGTATATTCAATCCTCTGTGAATCCATTGTTAATCATACAGTACACTGTCTATTACGTCCATAGTCATTTCATCAGTCTGATCTGTAGACTGAAATTTGGAAAACTCATTTTTAAACCTTGTACCCAGATGGTCTTGGCTGGCGCTGTTCGAATCGCTGAGCGAGTTGAGAGCCAGAAGACATCTGTGGTGGTCCACTGCAGTGACGGCTGGGACAGAACGGCCCAGCTGACGGCTCTGGCCATGCTGCTTCTTGATCCTTACTACCGTACCATCAGAGGCTTTGAGGTGCTCATTGAGAAGGAATGGTTAGCTTGTGGACACAAGATGGCTCAGGTAAGTGAAAATTCAAAGGTTCTCACTGAAAAGATAATAGAGGTTGAGTTCTACAAAGGCTAATAATCTCCTCTGTTAGGTTGATCTTCAACTATGATCCCATGAGGAAAAACATCTGCATGCTAAAATACCTAGCAATAGTCTTAGATTAAGTACAGTGTAATGACTGTTGTTGAAGAAACTTATAACTTATAACAAATATATATCATCCGGGGAGTGTTTCATAAAGTGTTTGTCGGTGATTTTTACTGACAAATTTGCTCTCAGCCAATCAGATGCAAGGATTTCAGTAGCTTATAACAGATGTTGGTAAAAATCACTGACAAAACGCTTGATGAAACGCTCCCCTGAAGATGAAATATATATTCTCTAAAGATCAAGATCAAGGGTAAAAGATCAAGGGTCACAGAGTTGTACTTTTATGAAGATCAGTGAATTTCACTGCCATTAACAAAATGTCTCTAG
This sequence comes from Heliocidaris erythrogramma, assembly GCA_025617745.1. Lineage (NCBI taxonomy): Eukaryota > Metazoa > Echinodermata > Echinoidea > Camarodonta > Echinometridae > Heliocidaris > Heliocidaris erythrogramma. The sequence continues at coordinate 38,398,360 of CM046867.1, forward strand.
AATCATCTTCAAACTTGATACCGTCAAACCTGTATGAAAATTGCTCAAGGGAGACAAGAAAATTGGTTAATGTAGGAAGGTGGTTTTTCTATACCGGTGGTCACAGAAGCAGGTTTGACTGTACCAGTATGTATCCTCATTTAGCAGTGAACTGTGTCATTTTGTGTATTTGATAGTAACTAGTCACAAAGGCTCATACAAATAAAGGTCATGGATTAACCACTTTTTACATACACATCCCTTTGTAACCTTTTGGAATGAAATATTGTTTTATCTCAATCAGCGCCATGGGCATGGAGACAAGAACTACACCGATGCTGACAGGTCTCCCATCTTCCAACAATTCATTGACAGTGTATGGCAAGTCACAAGACAGGTAAGAGATGAAAAATTTGTGCCATACATTCCATCATTATTTAATTTTAGGGTGCATTTAGAGCTCTTTCTTTTTTCAGGCCAGAATCAGCATTTTGATATGCGTTTAGTTTGTTTTTTAAACGGTTGGTTCCGGAGCGTTTTTTGCAAAAACATTGTTTCAAAACAATTTCAAGACTCATATTAACAGAGCAAAAAAAAACCATAATAAATATTGACATGTCGAGTATATACGTAAGTTCTACAACAATCTGCTACGGATTCCCTGAGACAGGCAGTTACATGTAGGTTTGTCGCTTAGGAAAGAACTAGTGCGTCCTGTATTTCACCTTCTCCCACACACATTCGGATTGATGTGAACTTACTACCCCCTCTCCCAGAATTGTTTTTGTTCTGTCAGTAGGATGACTATGTCGACATGATTCCAACTTTCTTCTGTTGACAAATATGTTGATCAACGACCTGTAGACAAGGGGCACTACCCAACTGGCATTCATTGATGTTTATGTGATTTTATGTCATTGTTGTTTTTTGCAGTTCCCAAATGCCTTTGAATTCAATGAACATTTCCTGATCACCATACTGGATCACTTGTACAGTTGTCTCTTTGGAACATTCCTCTTCAACTGTGAGAGGGAGAGAGTGAAGGAGGTAAGGTATTACACCGGCAGGGTTTATGTGGGTCACAACGTTTCAGAGTAGGATTGGGACCTGTGAAAAGTAGCACTAGAGACACTTATTGATAACAAGTGCTAATGGTCATTTCTTTGCTCTTTACAAAGTTAGAACAATAACCAATTATTCTGAATTATGGAATCAACTGCCAGTACAGAAAATACTAAATGTACAAGAATTTAAAACAAAATGACAAAAGGGAGATTAAACATAATAAATTTAGGAGCAGTTGATTTTCTTCACTGTTTTGACAAGGAAGATAATTTTTCTGTGTATTTTTAGAGGTTGGGATTGCAGTGTATGCTCAAATAATGAAGTATATTCAGGCCTACATATAATTTCTTTCTTAAAAAGTTTATGCTGTATGCTTTGCTTCATTTCCTATTTCAGCAAGTGAAGACCAAGACCGTATCACTGTGGTCCTACATCAATAGCAGTATGGAGGAGTTCATTAACCCAATGTATGCTAGCTACATGCATCAACATGTACTCTTCCCTGTAGCCAGTATGAGAAGGATTGAGCTGTGGACCTCCTACTACATAAGATGGAACCCAAGGATGAAACCTCAGGTATGATGATGATGATAATGGCGATGATGTTGATGATAATGGCGATGATGATGATGGTGATGATGATGAATGGTGATGATGATGATGATGATGGTGGTGGTGATGATGATGATGGTGGTGGTGATGATGATGATGATGATGATGGTGATTATGATGGTGATGATGATGATGGTGATGATGATGATGATGATGATAATGATGATGGTGATGATGATGAATGGTGATGATGGTGGTGATGATGATGATGATGATGATGGTGATGATGGTGGTGATGATGATGATAGTGATGATGATGGTGATGATGGTGGTGATGATGAATGATGATGATGATGATCATGGTGATGATGATGGTGGTGGTGATGATGGTGATGATGGTGATGATGATGATGATGATATTGATATTGATGATGATGATGATGATAATGGTGATGATGATGATGATGATGATGATGATGGTAATGATTATGATGATGATGATATTGAAGATGATTTGGAGGTGATGTTGGCCAGTATGAGAAGGACTGAGCTATAGACTTCCTACTACATCAGATGGAACCGAAGGATGAAACCTCAGGTATGATGTGATGAATGATGATGAGGATGAGGATGAGGATGATGATGATGATAATGTTGGTAATAGTGATTATGATGATGATAATGGTGATTATGATGATGATAATGATGACACCCATGCATGAAACCACATTTATAATTGGGGGAGGATAGATTTGAGACAATCTGATGTGATCAAGATACCGATGATGTTCATGATATTGATGACAAAGGAAGCAATTATTCTACTACATAATTTCTGGTATAATCATGGTATGACTCCATGGAATGAAATGCCAGCATTTGATATTTCTTTGAAAAATTGCCTCACAATTATATCTTCATGCATACTAAACAAGACTTCCACTTTCTTGTTTGAATCCATATTTTTTGCTGATGCAGGAGCCAGTTCACCAGAGGAACAAGGAGCTCCTGGAGTTGAGAGCCCAGCTTCAGCGACAAGTGGAGGAGCTCCAGAAAGAAATCGAGGCCAGGGACCTAGGACTCCAGTCCACCCCAGGGGGAACGGCCTCACCCCCTAAGGTTACCAGTCCTGTCAACGCATGAGGTTTCACTCCCCCCATGCACACCAACTATCAACTACACGATCGCAAACACTATCAAGAAATCAACTAAGGATAATTTCAATACTGTATTATATTGCCTATAGAAGTCACGTTTGTATTATATACTGTGTAACATGTCGGTGTAGTCTTTGCACATTTCTAAAGGTGATTGACGAGGCTATTGCAACTGCTCTTTAAGTTGATTTCTTGAAAGTCTTTGCAATCAAGTTCAACACATCTGAAGTCTCTGTGCATGTATAGAAAAGCTATAGCCATACACCTTGTTTGGATGTATGTGTGTGTATCATTTGTACCATGTCTCAGGTTATACATTCAGAATATCGTCATGACCTGTAGAGGGTTCTTGTGTGACGTCGTCAGCTATCCAGCATCCATGTTGGTGGGCAGTCAAAGCATTATAAACAAGTGGAAGTCAGAAGAAGTACATGTAATTGCATCCAACAGAGGCCTCCAAGTGTAATCACTTATCTGTGTGCTTTTGGGTACAGAAATGTAAAGTGCACTATGCTTAAGTAATTTCATTTTGCCAGTTGCTAGGGCTTTCTTGATGTCAGTTAGAAGAACTCTCTGCAGGAAATTTGGTTAAGGCAGGCTTGAGTGAGAAATACAGCTCATGGGCAGGAATTTCCATGCAGATTTAAGTGCAGACCTGCAGGAAACATTAACTTGTTGCTGAGGCAGGCTTGAATTAGAAATACTGCTTACATGGAAACAGGACAGTTGTCTTTAACAAATGATCTTTATGTGCTATATCAGGTTATCCCAAAATAGGCAGTTTTGATTGAGAAAAAGGTGCATTCGGGGAGACAAGGATCTGTATAGACAGATGGTTGTTACTTATGATGTGCATTTTGTTTTCAAGGTAGGTTTTAAGATGAAATTTCACTTGGTCAAAACATAATATTATTCCAACAGGTGATCTCTAAGACATGTTAAAATTTAATCCACAGGAAGGGGGTTCATCCAAATGTAATTCCACTTTTCCATTGGGAAATTCATATCGACACTTGTACATATATTTGTCCACATTTTTATGATGATTCTGGAGAGTTTTAACATGTGTGCAAGTTTATGACGAAGGATCTTTTTTCATACTATTATTGCTATATGTGAGAGGCTTTTAAGGCAAGAATTTTGTGATAGTTTATATTGGGGGCATTTGATATTAATCTTGCAATGTTTTGTGAAACACTCAGATGTGATTCATTTCAATGAATAGACCAGGAAGATTGAGTGTCTTCCTCCTAATAATAGGTATGCTGTATACATGCAGTTGTAATCGGAGACTTTTTAAATAATTGCATTTCTTGGTAAAGTGATAATTTATTAGCTATTTCAAAATGATTGTGCCTGTATTATTAGAGTATATGATTAATATTCTGATTTGTATGAATGTGTCTAAATCATCTCCTGTAACATTTATTTGTACCCAAACTATAATCTTTGTATTTATTTATCTGACACTTTGTGTATGTATGTTACAGACTTTTTAAAATTATATACATGTACTTCATGATTTTTGTATATTCTTTTCAAAAGTTAAACCAGTCATTTATAGTTTCAGATGGAAGTTACTTAGAATAATAATTTGAGTGATCAATGCAGTAAATACATTGATTAAGGTGATTGTAGGTATGCACCTTGTTTTGTGCAATATTATGAATCAATTCTCACTTCAGTTTTGTCTTGCTATTGAGGTAATAGTCCTTGGGAGCTGTCCTATTTTCATTAATTTATACAATCGAGTGCTTGTTAATGTTCTCGTAGTGACCATATGGTAGAAATACATGTACCTGTACATACTGTCCAGGGGATAGAGATGGTGTACATATTGGCGTGAATTCACCAAAGCGGTTTATCTTACCCATGGTTTAAACCTTCATAAGCCTAGTACGCGCATGTCCTCATGTCCAATGGGCGGACAGTAATGCGCCTATATACGCTTATTTTAGTCCACGGTGGAGGTTTAAACTGTGGTTTAGACCATGGTTTAAGATAAACCTCTTTTGTGTATTCAGACCAGTGTAAATTAATTCACTCACCATTTATTTCCTTAATGGCTGTATAAATCCAGATCGTTGTCATTAATTATTAAGATCATTCTGAGAAAGTGATCCAGTTATAGGTAGTTTCAATAGACTAGTTACTAATTTATTCATATGCAATGCATATTTCCTCCATAAAAGTCGATCTTGACAACCCAAGGCTTGCCTGAGATAGTAACCAGTTGTGTATGCACGGTGAATTCCAAATAATAGAGATGAAATACACAATGGGTGGAATTGAATACAGTCATGTAGGTTGTTAAAAGCATTTGGGAAAAAAAATATCCATAAAGCTGAATACATTAGGAAACCAGTATATTCACTGTTATTAGGTATACATGTAGTTGATTCAGAACACAGGCTTCTATATGTAATTCAGTTACTAAAGGAGACTATTGATCCTGCATGTAATGGACATGTCATTTTTCCCCCCCATTTGGCTGGAATGGCTGTAAGCGTATATATTTATTTCTTGTACACGTGCTCTGGGCCAACAAGTAAATATATCTAAACCTCATGTAAAATATTGGGGGTTGATGTATGGCGCTTTATTCAAGGGTTGAGTGTGGAAATTTAGAGAATACAAGTGAATAAAGATTTGAGTTAATGTATATTAAATCCGAAAATTATGAAAAGCATAAGAATGGATATCTATTTTAAAATACAATGTCAGAAGTGTAACCGTCATCCCAAACTTTCAAAAAATTTGAAAGGAAATATAAGAGCATGTATCAGAAGTATCAATCGTAGCTGTATATACATGTATGTGGGGAAAATTGTTATGAAATGAATGTGAAATATTTGTACATTTGTAGATTAGAACACTAAATAATCCACAATGCCACAATAAAACTATAAAAACTGAAAACAAGCTATTGTTAATTTTGGTATTGTCATGTGTATTCAATGCTTCGGTTGTGTGTCATAGTACTGTTAAAGGGTGCACACCTTTAGTTATTTCCCAATAGCCTCATGAGTTAAACAGGAGAAATAAAAAATTGATGAATTGAAAAATAAGTGCTAGCAATGGCACCATTCAAACTTTCAAACTTGTGTCTTGACTAGTTCATACAATTTCCTTGAATTTCTGAAAATATGAAGGGGTGTTTTTCAGTGTTTTTTCCCTCTAAAGGGGCTGCGTATTAGACTACATGACTATACATATACCCATAAGCCTGGTCTAAGCTATAGTGGTTTCTTGTTTTCTTGTAAGGTTTCTTGGGCTGCTAATAAAGTCCCCATAAAATCCCACTGGGACCAACTCCTGCTCTCTCATGGGACTGATCTGAACCAGTTATTATCCCTCTTTAGGCACATATGAACAAAAGTGTTGAAATATATCACTGATTTCATATGAATTTTTTTTCAACAAATTACATCGTCTTTGGTACAGGTGGAGGGGGAGTCGCTGAAAATGACTGGATCTAACTTCAGATGTGCGGCCTAAAATGATTTTCCCTAGCTTGGGCTACATAACACAAAGATTTGCAATCGATTGCAAAATAGCAATGACCAATCAAGATCATTGCTGCATGCGCATACATTGTTCATAAGGCTGACCATGAACCAATCAGAACAGTTGTTTCCAATGTACAATTGATTGCAAACCTTTGTGTTTCACAGCCCTGGGGAGCGTTTCATCAAATGTTTTGTCAGTGATTTTTACCGGCAAATTTGCTCTCAGCCAATCAGATGCAACGATTTCAGTAGCTTATAACAGTTGTCGGTAAAAAGCACTGACAAAACACTTCATGAAACGCTCCCCTGGACATCATACAGTACACTTGTGGTCTTGGTGCAGGTATTAATTCTAATTTCTACCAATTTCACCCTTTAGGTGACCTAGACCTTAAAGTCCTCTAGATGTTTACATTTGCGAGCACAAATTTTTCTTCGCACTAAAGTAGCATAAAAAATCATTCAAATACATATGATGCACCACGCGTTACCCCGGGGTAGCGTTGTACCCGAGGTACCATAGTGTCCCTGTATTAAAGAGTTGCGACATGGACGTCTCACTTCTCTGGAAACAAAATGCCGTTCGATTTCTTTCTATTGAGAACACCCAGGTGCTCATCGGAATTGAATAGAAATGTTATGTAATAGTGGAAACAAAATGGCGTTCAAATCCCCAGTTGTCGCAACTCTTTAATTAATACAGGGACACTATGGTACCCCGGGGTAACGCGTGGTGCATCATATGTAGAACAGTATGCAAGTATGCAATTTATTATTCTAGATAAAATGATACATGATTTGAAAGTGGACACAGGTTGTGAAATATCTCAGCTTCTCTTTAATTTATACACATAATTAAAGTACTTTGTACATTATAATTTGAAAAATATCAATTCAAAACTTCACATTTCAGAATTTATACACACATGCCACACTTATTCCATTACATGAAAGAGGGCCATAATCTGCTGAAAGAAAATACACCTCAGCACAGATCATTTGTTTCAAGTAAATCAGATTTGAAGTCTGGCAAAAATATTTCAATACTAAGTCGGTAGGAGTTGTAATCGATGCTCTTGGTTCATTTCATGACAACTGAAAAAATTGGCAAAGTCGGTTTTATAATTAAGAAATGTAATGATTTAAAGAAAGAATTTAAAATAAAAGACAACAATCTACATACAAAAGAAAAAAGTAGAAAATCTAAATTTCAATTACAAAAATTAATTATTATGCATGATTGACTTCAAAATATTGAAATAAAATTCAAATTCATATTTACATGATATGAAAAGCCATACAAAAGTACATCATATATTTCAGATTTGTACAAAATTAGTCTTAAAATGGTAGCATCTCTCCACAGGCCTTATTAATCCTAAATGCTATATAACCAGAAACTGTCATACCCCAACATGATTGAATTACAACAATGAATTCTGCAAATGCATAAAAGCTTATCATCGTTAAAATGGCCGACTAACAATTTATGAAGTTTCAGGACCGACAACCAGGAAGGCACAATTACAAAATGTACATCTTGCAATGTGCTGGAAACCACAGTACTTGACTGAATGTGTAAAATGGTCATTTTGAATTACAACTGAACAGCCTATCACATCAGTCCTGCAATTTACATTCTATATGTGCAGGGGGAAAAAGGCAATCCATTCTAATTTTAAAACTTTGGAAAATAGAAGTAATTTTAATCAGTCAGATATGATATTATTTAATGAAAGGAAATTTGAAAGATGTCAATGATACTTTGCAAGCCATTGCTACTGCTTGACGAGTGATAGGCTATGGTCACAGTTTGGATTATAAATTCAGTCGAGCCATGATCATATCTTTCACGTTGACATCAGCATAGGTAGCTAGGGCAAGGTGAGCTATACCACCTGCAGACATTATTAGGAGGGCCTTGATAGCATTTACGCAGATACCAAAACCAAACAGTCTGTCGAGAGAAAGAAAAACAACAAAACATCCGCAATCAATATAGAGACATTATTGTATATTTATTTCTTTACTAAATCAAGAGAATTTTATTCACATACATGTGCAGTTTTAATATTCAGATATGATAAGAAAATTTAATATATAATCACTATCAATAAACTAGGCTATAAGTTGGCAACATCATGATGTCACAAGTGTACAATTTAACATCTCTTCCAAACAAAAAGATATAGCTATTGATTTACTGTATTTAATTATCGGGGACCTTCATTATTCTATTACATTTTTCTTGTTTTCTGGATTGCGAATGATAAGGTCATGATCATGGAATATTAAATGCTACATTAATGACATAATGGATTGAATATTCGGGAGAACATAATAAGTAAAATGTTTCCGAAGGGATAACATACCGTCCTTTGACCTCCTTCACATAGCCCTTGAAATACTCGTTGCGCCCGTAAATGTAGACCAATCCAGCTAGGGCTGCTGGAACTGGAAAGAAAAATCACAAGACGAAGAGCAAGATGGCGTGAATAATATTTACTCTTAAAAATAAATTTAATCTTATCAGTTTCAAGATACTGTAAATCCAGTAACTTTTGCATGCATTTAAAGCTGGCAAAAGTCATGAAAGCTTCAGGCTCGTAACAGTTTCAATAATAATAATAACTAGAAATATCACTGAAGATGATGATTAAAATACCCCCGCCCCGTGAGAACAGCCTTTCTTGACTTTTGGTCGAAAACTGAGGAAGTAGTTCGATCCGCAAGATTTTTCCCTGATTTACTGCCATAGATATGCCATTTCCATGGCAACGCAGCTTCCGACACATCAAAAAAATATGTTGTACACATCTTCCCAGTAAGACCAATGTGTGTACCAAATTTCATGACTTTCGGTCAAAAACTGAGGAAGTAGTTCGATCCGCAAGGCGTTTCCTTGATTTTCTGCCATAAATATGCCGTTACCATGGCAACGCAGATTCCGACTCATCCGAAAAATATGTCTTGCACATCTTCCCACCAAGACCAATGTGTGTACCAAATTTCATGACTTTCGGTCAAAAACTGAGGAAGTAGTTTGATCCGCAATGTGTTACGTTGATTTTCTGCCATAAATATGCCGTTACCATGGCAACGCAGATTCCGACTCATCCGAAAAATATGTCTTGCACATCTTCCCATCAAGACCAATGTGTGTACGAAATTTCATGACTTTCGGTCAAAAACTGAGGAAGTAGTTCGATCCGCAATGTGTTTCCTTGATTTTCTGCCATAAATATGCCGTTACCATGGCAACGCATATTCCGACTCATCCGAAAAATATGTCTTGCACATCTTCCCACCAAGACCAATGTGTGTACCAAATTTCATGACTTTCGGTCAAAAACTGAGGAAGCAGTTTGATCCGCAATGTGTTTCGTTGATTTTCTGCCATAAATATGCCGTTACCATGGCAACGCAGATTCCGACTCATCCGAAAAGTATGTCTTGCACATCTTCCCACCAAGACCAATGTGTGTACCGAATTTCATGACTTTCGGTCAAAAACTGAGGAAGTAGTTCGATCCGCAATGTGTTTCCTTGATTTTCTGCCATAAATATGCCGTTACCATGGCAACGCAGATTCCGACTCATCCGAAAAATATGTCTTGCACATCTTCCCACCAAGACCAATGTGTGTACCGAATTTCATGACTTTCGGTCAAAAACTGAGGAAGTAGTTCGATCCGCAATGTGTTTCCTTGATTTTCTGCCATAAATATGCCGTTACCATGGCAACGCATATTCCGACTCATCCGAAAAATATGTCTTGCACATCTTCCCACCAAGACCAATGTGTGTACCAAATTACATGACTTTCGGTCAAAAACTGAGGAAGTAGTTCGATCCGCAAGCTGTTTTCCTTGATTTTCTGCCATAAATATGCCGTTACCATGGCAACGCAGATTCCGACTGATCCGAAAAATATGTCTTGCACATCTTCCCACCAAGACCAATGTGTGTACCAAATTTCATGACTTTCGGTCAAAAACTGAGGAAGTAGTTCGATCCGCAAGATTTGCAACGGACCGACCGACCGCCCGACCGCCCGCCCGCCCGCCCGCCCGCCCGACCGCCCAACCATCGACTGATTCCAGTATACCCCCTTCAAACTTTGTTTGGCGGGGGTATAACACTATTGGGTATTTTCATAGCGCTCATATCCACCTCGTAATAAGGTGCTCAAGGCGCTCCAACATTACCCCGGCTCTAGCTAGGCTACCGAATTCGGTGCTCACAGCATTCAAGGAATTCCTTCCTACCGGTACCCATTTAACACCTGGGTTGAGAGTGGCAAATGTAGATTAATGTCTTGCCAAAGAACACTATTGCCACACGTCGGGGTTCAAACCCACAACCTTCGCATCTCCAGTCAAGTGTTTAAACCGCTTGACTACGACACCTCTTTTATGCTGTGAAAATATTGAATTAAAACTGTAACACTGAATTTTTTTTTGCAATCCGTAAAAGTTTTGTTGTGAAAGTGGGTATCATTTACAATTCACAAAAGTTTCATGTAGCAAATGTTTCTGGATTTACAGTATACATGCATGGAAGTTTACATGTGTATATTATACCAAATGCCTAGATGAGTGATAAGCCAGCTCATAATTAGTACATGGTACATATGATCCTCAAATGACACCAGTTCGTATGCGCAACTGTTTTGGTGGACTTGTTTAACCCTTTTAAGACAATTGAAAACACACTTTGTGGTTTGGCTCAATAACTTTTGATTCAAAGCTCTAAAAAAAATACGAGATGCATGAGTAGAAAGAGCAAAATTTTCTGCACACACTATGTCCATTTTTGTTGCATGACCATATTGCGCTTGATGCCAGGAATTTTAGAAACGAGAATAAGCTTTGAAATCCTTAAACTGGCAACACATTGACAGGTTCAAAGTCATTTTTTCATCAAAATTGGCAATTTTGTCCACTTTTCGACATATTTCTAACCATGTATATTGTTTTCAAAGACATTACACCTTATTAGAACCATTTAGCATTAAAAGAAAAATATCAATGTTGCCAATTTGAAGAACAAAATGTGATCGATTTAGCCCTTACATTATTCCTGTCCTGAAAGGGATAACAAGCAAAATTATACTGGTGGGCTCATCATGGTGTGCACACCATGAAAGCATCTATAGAGATCAATTGTACTCGGTAAAAATGACCTTTATCAGGACATATGCGCAAATTGTAATTTAGAACTGGCTAATTGTGCAGCATTATGAGAAACAAAAGTGGAAGTCAGTATTTTCATTGTACTTTTGGTACTATGCAAAGTGTTAAATTTAAGCCAGCTGGCAATCCATGTACTGTCACATGTTCTCTTAAACCTATGGTGGATTTTATGTGGACTTGATACAAGCAGATGCATGAGACTTGGAACACAATATGACATAATCGTGTCGTGATCTGCAGCAGTTGTGAGAAAAATTTTATTGTTCACCATCTTTATGAAAACCATAATTCACAATATCTAACTTTACTGTTCATAAACCTATTTTGGGTCTCAAAGACAAACTTTTCTTTGTCCCCAAATATCATGTTCCACAATCAATATAAGAATTTGGCTGTTTAAAATGCATACAGAACTGAAAGGGTTAACCCTAAAAGGGCAGCTTTTTTTTGGGGGGGTCAGGCCTAGGGGGTCCACCCTCCCCCTGGGATTTTGGCCATGAAGTGACAAAATATATTCTGAAACTTGGAATATATAGTCATGTCTTAATTTATTTATTTTTATTTCATTTCATTTCCAGCAATACAATATAACAATAACAGAGAATACAAAAAATATAAAGTGCAATAACAGAAGAGGGGGGGGGGGGATAATGGATAAGCCCATGAATTTTCATATCTATATCTCAAACAGTTTTGGAATTATCAATAATTAATCATTCACATATTCATGTATTGACAATTCTGCATTGTATACAGTACATATATAGAGAAATGTCCATTTGGGCATTTTACGGTTAAAGATAATCAATCTCACCAGGATGACAGAAGAGGGCAGCAGACCAGATAAGGGGGTAGAAGATAGGTGCAAACTCAATTGTATTCTGTCTGTAGGTGTATCGGGAGGAGAGAAAATACAGGATTGAACAAATAATGATAACTAATGATAATGGTTGCTTCTTGTACAGTGCTCATGTCTGTCACATCGTGATGCTCTTGGCTCTCCAACATTATCACCCCGGTCATAGCTGAGCAGCCACATATGTAGTGCTTAGCATATCAGGGCCCCATTTCATGAAACTTGCTTTCACTGACAATTTACAATAACTGTTATAAGCTACTGAAATCCTTGCATCTGATTGGCTGAGAGCAAATTTGTCAGGAAAAATCACTGACAAGACACTTGATGACACTTTAGCAAAGAGAGGCAAATGTGGATCAATGTCTTGCCAAATGAAGTCAGTGCCAGGCTGGGACTCGAACCAGGGGTACTCGTGAAGGGCATCACTGAAGGAGTTGAAATTTGACAAAATTTGTTTGCCATGATCACCTACTGAAATTATAATCCTAAAATATTCAATGTCATGGACATGTATTCACTGAAAAAGAGAGAATTTAATGAAAATACAGATCAAGTTTTTGATTATTCCTGAATGACTCTAAAGTTCTGAATTTTTATCACTGTATTAATACAATAATGATAATGGAGAAGTTTAGTGGACTTTCATCATTCATATCAGTCTGCAATAGATATCTCTTTTCCTCCATCAAGATGAAATCAAAGATCATAATCTCATATTCAATATGAAGAAGCTTGGTTTAATCAGGGTACACACATTCCAACCTTTGACACTACGGTGTGTTTTTTAAATAAACAAGAGGCATGTTCTAGAGAGGAGAAAAGCAAACAGAATCCATTATATTTCCATATACACATTGAAGCACAGTTATTACTTTCCTATTTGTATATTGAATGACTTTCATATTTGTGAAAAACATGTAAAGCAGACTTTAAAAAGGAACAATCTTTAAAGGGAACAATTACACCCCCAAAATAATTATATCATATCATAAGAAGACATAAATTCAATCCCCAAACTATAATGAAACAATCACATGGTTCAAGAGCATAAAGGGTTTCGAAATCATTTTGTTAGCCAAATGTTAGCCAAATTTTATGTGAGTGTATCAACTAGTCTTCTCACAGGTTGTTTAACTATTATTTAGAGCGCAATTTTTTTTGTACCTGAACTTGTAATACCTCTGTACATAAAGTCACATTTGAAGTTGATAAGCTGAACATAGCATATCATCATGGAACCCAAACCATACAGAGCCAAAATAAATATGGTGATTGATCCATTTAAGAAAGGATGAATACATAGAAAATAAAGTGTTCTTTTTTTTCCAAAGCATGATTTCAAATGGATTTAGAATCCTTTCAATAATTCCTTACTGTGCCCTGAAGTAACGCATGAACCTCTCATCCCCTGTAATAGCTGGGTATGGCACGTTGAACTTTGCCCTGGCTTTTCCAGTCTGACGAGCAAATGATGCTGGAAAAAGGAAGAAGTTATAAATTTTAATTAAAAAACAACAAATTAAATAGATGAGAAAAATCATATTCAGATTGGAAAATGATTACTTAATACTGTAATGTCATTTACATAAACAAATAGGGATATAATAAACCTATAGAGATATGTGGACAGTTTACTAACTTTACACATATTTGTAGCTTGAGGGACTTTATATGCATTTCTCATCACAGCAGCTTAGAATTGTTAGTGCCTTGCGATCTATCAACTAAAACAAATCTGACAAATTATTGGGGGGGGGGGGGGGGCCTTACCAAAACTGTACATGGGCTTCTTTTTCAGTGTATTGTAGTTTTGAGCAAGTATTTGTAATCTGTTTGTATTTTGCTGGTCTGAACTACCCCATGATTAAGGTTTTTCATTTACTATTTCATATTTAGACAATTTTCTTGAAATACAGTCACATTACCAAGATTCAAGATAACACTTAGAACAATGAATGAGTATTACTCACCTAACTGATATGCATGGATCAGGGACACACCAGCAGGAAGGATCAAGTTTTCTAATAGTATTGGCGCCATCTTGATTCAATTTGAGCAGCAATTCTCTGAAGATCCTTGGTAATAATAATTTTGAAGGAAAACACAAATTTAGAAACGAAATATGACGTTTCTTTCACTTGTCATTGGAATCATCTGGGGTGGTATTCTGAAAACTATGTTATCTTTTATGTTAAGGAAAACTATGTTGTCATAGCAAACTGAAATTGCGCGCAATAGACACTAGTCATTGGTGCTTGCGCAGATGTCTCTGTTAACTTTACGCGAACACAGCCATCTTTGCGCAATCATTAACCAATGACTTGTCCTGATTTTGATTTGTTATGAAAATTAACATCGTTTTACTAACATAAAAGACAACATCATTTTCAGAATACGGCCCCAAGTTGTTTGGGCAAGTACAACAATGCAGCATTCATATGGGGCAATAGGTTTTGATTTGACAAGTGTGTGAGACAAGACAGTTGCTTTGAAAGAAAGAGGAAAAATTAGAGAAGCAGTTTGGTGAAAGTTTAAACGAAATCGGACAAGCAATAAGAAAGTTATGAATTTTTGAAAGTTGTAATCACTATACGTATGGGAATTTCAAATTGGCCGAATAGGTAATGTCACTGTGATGTAGCTGTGGACAATAAAATTTGTTCTCACAACTGCTGCAGATCACGACACGATTATGTCATATTGTGTTCCAAGTCTCATGCATCTGCTTGTATCAAATAAGAAAGTTATGAATTTTTGAAAGTTGTAATCACTATACGTATGGGAATTTCAAATTGGCCGAATAGGTAATGTCACTGTGATGCAGCTGTGGACAACTCTTCCATTCGCTCCAACACATAAAATGACTAAAATGTCACTTTTTTCAAAATGTTTTAATTAGTAGAATCTTTTTCTTTCATGAGGACCTATAACAATATGCTATCTCCAATATATTCCGAGTACTGCCCCGAGGTTAAAGGCTCTTTGGAGAAAACCGCAAATTAATGATAAATTTGTGAACGACAAATGGGAGAGTTGTCCACAAGTATGTCACAATCGACTCACCAAATTGCCAATTTGAGATTCGCATAGATGTAGTGATCTCATTTTTCAAACATCCATAACTTTCTTATTCCTTGTCCGATTTCTTTCAAACTTTCACCATCCTGTTTTTCTTATTTTTCTGCTTTCACACAAATCAACTTATTACCAAGGTTGGATTGCCCTTTAAATACAAATTCCAACATTTTTAAACCTCATGGATATGCGACCATAAAATTCAAATGAGCGTGACTGGGAATGTTGGACATAGAAATTATATTCAAATGTAGATGTAATTCAGTGATTTCATTCAATGATTTCAATCAATGCCTTTTATTTGCACCCTGTGAAAAGCAAACCTACTCAAGTAGGTCATAGGTCAGTTACAATAAATGCTTATGCATTTATATTTGCTTAACAAGTGCCTATTGTGTGTGCTGTAGGACACAAAAGAACTGTATGCCTGGCTCTTTCTCTTGCTTTCTCCCTTCCTAACTCCCAGTATGTCTCTCCATATGATGCTTTGTCCTAAACCTTCCCATCTCTTTATATATCTCTCTTCATCCTATTATCTTCCTCTTTTTCTACTACTTTTGATTTCTCCCAGCCATTTTTTCCCCTTTACAAACTCTCTCTCTCCATGCAGCTTTGTTCCTTTTTCTCCCTCGCATGCTCCCACTTTCTTCCCCTCTTTCTTCCTGCTGTTCTTTTCTTTCCGTTCTTTATTTTTTCTCAGCTGTACTGTTAAGCTATCTCTTTCTTCTCTCTCTCTCCCCCCCCACCTCTCTCTATCTGTGACAAATGAAAGCTTAGAATAAGTAAAGAAAACACTTCAGATAACGGTCTTCAAGCTTTTAAATGCAGAATACACGTAGGGTGATACACGTAGGGTGATCCACAAGGGGTTTTAATATGTAACAGTGACAGGTAAGGTTTTAAGATTAGCGACAGGTTAAGATTTCTTAAGTAATCATTTTAAAATCAAATTATTTATGAAATGTTAGTCATAAAATTTGTTTCAAAATGCTTTAATCTATGCCTGATATTGCACCAGAAAGCCTCAGAGAACCACAGAACTTCCAGGGCCCTCAAGCAGGCTCTGGACTCCGGCTGCAAGAGACTTTGTGCTTGGCCTTGGCATGCATCAGTTTATACTTCTTCCCAGTTGTGATTTTACATGTTTGAATATTTGTTTGTGGACCACCCTGATACACTTACATGTATACCTCCTTGACGGGGCATGATTTTGTTGTTAAATAATACTTGTTTATTTGGTGTTTGTAATAGTTTGTTCTTTCTTTTTGTATTAATTGTAGTCAGTCTTTTATTTTTAATAGCAGTGAACCATTTGATTGGCCCGCCGGAGCTCTCAGCGAGAGTCTGCTGTTTTTCAGCACGTTTAACGATTCCGTAATTGTCGGGTGGGGCTATTTTCCACGTATATACAAACAAACAAACAAAATCCAATGGTATTTTAGCACAGGGACCTAGATATTCTTGTATGTTTAAGACTAAGAGTATGATCACTTCACCTAATACCGACCAGTCATAATACCGACCATTAAGCGTATCATGGCATCTAGCACGCGTCTTGCAAATCAACGCATGGGACTACGCGTAGAATGCCTAGCAACGTTGAGAACAGCCAAAATAGAGCAAGATGAGGAATAAAAACGTAAGTATTATCAATTTATTGTTAATTTTTCATATTTTCATTAAAATAATCTCTTTTCATAAATTGCCATTGACTTATGTGCAGGGGTCGGTAATAAGACGCACTTCTCCCTCTATGCGTAAAATGAGATGACTCTATTGTGACGTCATTTCTACAAGAACGCGCAAGTATTATCGCTCGTCAGTACCTGGATCTTGTTCCCCAGTATTTGGGTAGTAGTCTGATGAATTTTCATTACGTTTCATGAAGAATCTTTCCCGTAGTCATTGGAAACATCTTTAAGAATAAGAGGTCGGTATTAGTATTACTATTAGTAAATAAAGGCATCATACTGTTTCCTCAAGTAGATTCTATAGACTATACTATGCGGAGTACAATTAGTTTAGCCTGGAAAAGGCCCTATGTCAAAGAGCGAAAGAAGAAAAAAAAAACTGACTCTACTATCATAGTCATACTATGTCATACACATTGATAGAACTAGAACTTAGAAGAGTCCTTTTTTACCCTTCAATAGAGCCTTTTCCAGGCTAAGTACAATCCAAATCATGTTCATACTCATAGTCATACAGCCCGTTCAGCTCACCTCAGCGCTAGTAGTAGCGGCCTACAGCTGACAGAGCTACCCAGCTCGTGTAAGGGCGACTACCGTAGAGCAGGCACTAACTAGTATGCAGAATCCAACACCTACCGGTACATGTGCCTGTCTTGTCATAGTCTTAGAGTTAAGACATACCAGTACTAGATCTAGCCTAGTTTACAAATGATTCTTCAACTTGATCAGCAACCCAAACGGCACCTAAGTCCTAAGTGCACTACTAGGTTACATTACTAATCACGAATAACGTAGAAAAAGGTTAAAAACTCACTGTGAGAATCAAAGGAGAAGTCTGTCTCTGTTTTCGGTAGCGCCAATGACCTCTGAACCGGCAGTACGTCCGTTACACCCAGCTCCCAGGCCCAGCGCTGATCAGATCAGGGTGCGCCGCGCCGGGTGGCTCTGCTCTCGCGCTCCCGCTAGGGCGCCGGGCTTGGACTTGGACATGACAGGCCAGGGAGCTAGCTGGATGGAAGGGGGTGTGGCACCGACGAGAATGTAGAAAAGGGCCGGGATGGGCGTACCGTGGTGTATTGATTTAAAGGGAAATCCGACCTTAATAGCAAGTTGCTTTGAAAGAAAGAGGTAAAATCAAAGAAGCAGACTGATCGAAATTTTGCACGAAATCGGACAAGCAATAAGAAAGTTATGAATTTTTGAAAGTTGTAATCACTATACATATGGGAATTTCAAATTGACCGAATAGGTAATAATAATAATAATAATAATAATAATAATAATAATAATAATAATAATACATAATAATAATAATAATAATAATACATAAGATTTCTATAGCGATTATCAATTTTGATTAAATGCTCTGGGCGCTTTACAACATAAAGAAATTTATACATAACATAACAAGAGAATGAAAAACAAGAAAAAATATCTGTGTTCAAAACACAAGATAGAACAAATTTTAGGTTGCCCAGGGTAACCATTATTCAAAAAAGGTGATAACCAGTCGGTCAATAATTATCACCCCATATCTTTATTATCCTCGTTTTCAAAAATTTTGGGGAAAAAAATAGTAGGCTATACGTAAGAACTATTACTTTTCTAAGAAAATACAATATTATATCCGACTCTCAGTTTGGTTTCAGAGAAAAACATAACACGACCCATGCTATTTTAACTCTCATTGGGGTGTTGAAAGAAAGTTGCGATTGATCGGTACTGACCAATCAAAATCATTGTTGCAAGCGCATCTTCTTGAATGGGTACACCCTGAACCATTCAGAATGGTTGTTCTAATTTGCTTTACAATTTGCAATTGATTGCAACTTTCTTGCAACACCCCAATAGATCAAATCTCTAGTTCATTGATAGGTCTAATTACACTGTAGGTATATTCCTTGACTTCTCTAAGGCATTTGATACCATTAATCATGAGATACTACATAAACTTGCTTACTATGGCATCAGAGGGAATGCATTGAAGTGGTTTAAGAGTTATCTTACAGCATGCACTAGCGGATTCAGGGGGGCGAATCGGCCGCAGCCCCCTATTGGCGGCGAAAAAAAAAAAGAAAAAAAAAAGAAAAAAGAGGGGAAAAGAAAAAGAAGAAGAAAGGAGGAAGGAAAGAAGGAGAAAAAGAGGAAAGAAAATAAGGAAAAATATAAGGAGGAAAATAAAGAAAGAAAGAAAGAAAGAGAAGATAGAGAGAGAGCGGGGGGCATTGACATTTGAGAGGTCAAGCACGTGCTTGTGGAAAATTAAATCGGAATGCAACCTATTTCCCCAAAAAATCTCAGCCTTAACGCAGTGTCTGAAATGCTAAGTGCAAATGCGCTGATGATAATGCCCCGCCAAATTTTCTAGCCATTCCTGAAGAATTTATTTGAAAAGAGGAGGCCGGCCGTGACGGCAGCGTTGGATAAGGGAATGGGTGGGGGGGGGGGGGGGTAGGGTGTGCACATGTTCAGTTTGAGTAGGAGTCTAGCAAAGGTATGGGGAATATGTAAAAGCACTCATGATAAGGTCGAGCCCGGCCCCCTAAAAAGTGGAGCAGAACCTGCAGAAGTGCAATCGGCAGATCCGGGGAGGGGGGGGGGGGGAGGAGGTTGTCATTCATGGGGCCTTTGAAGCCGTTATTGAATAATTATTTGCCCGGGGCAAACAATTATTGTTTGCCCCGGACGCCATAATCCCTAGATACGCCACTGCCCAGTATATAGTTCTTAAATAGCTTAAAAGGTTCAGAATTTGAAAAAAATGCAATTGCTTTGCTCGCTATATATCATGTAAGTTTCATATGACTCCTGCTATATTTTGCGCCCCCAATATAGGATAAAGTGTATAAAACAGCATTTGCAAAGGTTCAACTTTTGAAAGGAATTTCAAATTCAGGTAGCCTTGCTGATTTTATTGACTCTTCCAGGCATCTATAAAGGTGAGTCGGATGACAGTGCAAAATTTGTCGATATCAAGCAATTCGCTCATGACGACGGTCTCCTGTGTTCTATTTTTTTTTGGTTAAATATCCATTTTCAATATACTCATATTCAGAATTCAAATGTATATAAATGACTTGTTTGTTCCAATGAATAAAATAATAAACAAAGTCACCCGATGTTCGGGCAGCAGAGCGAACTGCCCGAACATCAGATGTAAATACCTTATCTCGTATATTTGGGTAATAATATTTCCTCTAAAGTGCCAAAAATTTGTTCGCTTGCTTCGCTCGCTCGCCAGATGTAGAATCCACAAATTGATCGGGCAAGTGACGTCAGTCCTCGCGGAAATACGTATATTAATTTGTAGAAGAGACACCAGTCTCGTCCTGTCACGTCGAGTTCGAAATTGAGCCTGCGCGCAGATACAGGTACGGTACTCCTATGTAATGAGTTGATGTAATTGGTGATTGAACTTTGCAATTTTCAAATTTCCGCCCCCTCCCCCCTATTGGGAAATCCTGGATTCGCCCCTGTTACAGGTATAGTTAGCGTAAACAATTCTGACTCTTCTACTAAACCTGTTAATTGCGGAGTTCCTCAAGGAAGCCTTCTGGGCCCTCTTTTATTTATAATTTATGTAAATGATATTAAAAAGTCGTCTGATATTCTTTCTTTTATACTCTTTGCGGATGACTCCAATCTGTTCTACACACATCCCGATCCTATTGAACTCGTCACTGTTTTAAATGCTGAACTTAAAAAGGTGACGGATTGGATAAAAGCTAACAAACTATCTTTGAATTTACTAAAAACAAATTATATGTTGTTTAGTAATTCGTTATCACATCTGTCAGATCAAATTATATTTGACAACACTGTTATAAAAGAGGTTAAAACAACCAAATTTTTATGTCTTACTATTGACAATAAATTATCATGGAATTCGCATATCGATAACTTTTGCAAAACCATATCAAGAAATATTGGAGTCATTCATCAACTTAAGCATGTTCTTCCATTATCAGCACTTCTGATGTTATATTCAACTCTCATCTTACCATATTTAAATTATGGCATTTTGGCATGGGGAAACGCAGCAAGATCCAGGTTAGATAAAATTTTACTCTTGCAGAAAAAGGTTTTGAGAATTATATGTAATACATCTTATAGAGCGCATACTGATATTTTGATTCGCCAAAATCGTATTCTCAAAATTCATGACCTTTATCGATTTCAGCTGTACCAATTCATGTACAATCTTGATAGAAATGATAGAAATAATATGCCATTCGTTTTGAAACAACTGTTAGCACTTTACACCTGTCAGGTATTACACCAGGCAAGCAAACGATTATCATTTACCCAAAACTCGAACGGCTTTTGCCAGTAAAACTATATTTTTCAATGGTCCTAAATATTGGAACTCATTAGAACAGAATTTAAAACTTACCCCTAACTTAATTAGGTTCAAATATCTTGTGAAGAAACGCTTGACTGATTTATACTGATGTAAATAATAATTACCCACGCCGATAAAATCGGCAGGGTTATGTAAAGGGCTCCGTATGTTTGTTTGTTTGTTTGTTTGTTTTTTGTTTGTTTGTTTGTTTGTTTGTTTGTGTGTTTGTTTGTTTGTTTGTTTGTGTACAAGATAACTAGAGAACGGGTGAACGGATTTGCACCAAATTTTCAGGGAATGTTCGGATAGTGACAGGAAAGAATCGATTAGATTTTGGTGATGATCGGTTGACCCTGCAAATTCTGTGTGACCTTGAAGTTTTGACCCAGACTTCAGTTCGGATAGTTTTTTTTGTATTCAGTAGTTTTTATTTCTCAAGAACTTCAATTTCAACAAAATGAAATACATATATAAAACTTCAATTTTTCAACAAAATGATATACATATAAAACTTCAATTTTCCAACAAAATGAAATACATATAAAACTTCAATTTTTCAACAAAATGAAATACATATATAAAACTTCAATTTTCCAACAAAATGAAATACATATAAAAATTCAATATTTCATAAACAAATTTACAAATACAATGCCACCTCATATTATATATGTATATTTTTACAAACATGTCCTCTCAAACATAATATTATACTTTTCAATTGTCATCTATCAATATAGAAAAACTAATTAAAAAAGACAAATCTTTCCAGAATATACAAAACAGAATATACAAATTGAAGCCCTGAGTAATCCTTTTATTAAAACTCCCCACTTCACCCTCGACTCCCACCCCCCTCAGTTCCCTCCTCTCTAACCACCGGACAAACAAAGTCC
This sequence comes from Heliocidaris erythrogramma, assembly GCA_025617745.1. NCBI lineage: Eukaryota > Metazoa > Echinodermata > Echinoidea > Camarodonta > Echinometridae > Heliocidaris > Heliocidaris erythrogramma. The sequence goes on from CM046867.1 coordinate 38,420,680, forward strand.
TTCATCCCCAAACCCCAACCCCTTCCTTCTCCCCTCCCCTTCCCCCTTTCCTCCTCCCCACCCGTCCCTGGACAGGAAAGAATCGATTAGGAAAAGAATCGATTAGATTCTGGTGATGATCGGTTATAGGAACTTCATTTCGGATAGCTTTTTTTTTTTTTTAAATAACATTTTTCACAATAATCAAGGTAAAATACACAAACAAATATATTCACATGCAGTATCAAATTACCAAATTACATAATAATAACAATAAGTAACCATAATATTTTACATGCATGTATTTAATAGTAGATTATGCCAAATCTGGAAGTTTTTATTGCGATAAAAAAAGAGAAAAATATAAACTATAGTGACAGGAAAGAATTTATTAGGGAAAGAATGCAACTACTCGATCTGTAGCGTCGCTAAGGCGTGGGTCTGCCGCCTTTGACGGCCTTTCTAGTTCACTCTGCTTTTATTTATTTTTTTTCTTCTTTTCGTTCTATAATAATGTATTTATTTTGTTTTTATATATACGCGTATATATTCTACTCATTTCCACTCGAAATCTTTTATTTCACCAATCTTATTTTGTAATGTTAGATCAACTGTATATAATGTACATATGTTTTGTTTAGTAGTTTTCTCTCTCTCAAACAATTATACTTTGATTAGTTAAACGGAATTTTTTTTGTTAACATATTATTGTATCATTATTTGATTACAGCCGCGTAGCCAGGATTTCATTTTAGGGGGTGGGGTTGAGCACGCGAAGCGTGCGAAATTGCTGATGAGCACGCGTGCTCCCCAGTAGTACCTTTTTTTAGGCGGAAAGTTAGTTCGACGCCCTGACTGCTTTTCAATTATTTTGGTGCAATACTGCACTATAATAACAACGGGGGGGGGGGGGGGGGGGGGGGGCACAGGGACCGAGGGGGAGTTTCTTCCTTCCAGCGCGATCAGCGCGAAAGCTTTGACGTTCGGACAAATATGAAAGAAAGATGACGGCTCGTGTTGCACCTTTTTCAGGCGAAAAGTTAGTTCGATGCCCTGACTGCTTTTCAATTATTTGGACGCAATACAGCACTGTATTTAACAGCGGTGGGCGCGCAGGGAGGTGGAGGGGGATTTCCCCCTTCCCGCTTTTTTTTTTTTTGGGGGGGGGGGGCACCGCCCCCATCGCCCCCCTGGCTACGCGTCTGTTCGATTAGGGGGTCTACATCACACAAGCTAAGCTTTTTAGTAGATCCCTCCACATATCCTTTTGTCATCTTTCTATGTCATATCCATGTATTCTCTGTTTTTGCAGTGTTTGTAACTTGTACATATTGTTGTAATTTCATTGTAAATGTGGAATCTTAATCAAATCAAATCAAATCAAGGAGTTGGAGTTTCCCCCTTCCCTCGCGAAGCGCGAAAGCTCTTACAAATTTGAGAGAAAGATAAACGGCTCGTAGCAAACAATTTTTAGGCGGAAATAAAGATAATGTTCGACGCTCCGACTGCTTTTCAGTTATTTGGACGTAATACTGCACTGTATGTAACAGGGGTGGTTGCAGGGAGGGGGAGTTCCCTCTTCCCGCGCGAAGCGCGAAAGCTCTGACGTTTTAGCACCCTTTTTTAGGCGGAATGTTAGTTCGACGCCCTGGCCCTTCCCGCGCGAAGGCGTGAAAGCTCTGACGTTCTAGCAAATTTGCGAGAAAGATAACGGCTTGTAGCAAACAATTTTTTAGGCGGAAAGTTTAGTTCGACGCCCGGACTGCTTTTCAATTATTTGGACACAACATTTCACATGCGAGGGAGCGAAGCCAGTGGCGTATCTAGGGATTATGGCGCCCTTGGCAAACAATGAAGCTAGGCGCCCCCCCTTATCTACGTTATTGTACAAGCGAGGGAGCAAAGCGACAGAGCGGCAAATATTTTAATTTTTAACCCTAAAAAAACGCATTTTCTTGTGCATTTTACCCAGGAAATTTTGCATTTGACCACCGCAGTTGAGAGGTAAAAAAGCTTATACATTGATTTACTGTTTTCTATTCACTCACTTCTACAATCGGGAGCAGAACTAACGAAAACACCATATGGTCGAGATATTCAGCTAGGCGACCTGAAGTTGAGATTTCTTTCAAAAGTTGAACCTTTGCAAATGCTGTTTTATACACTTTATCCTATATTGGGGGCGCAATATTTAGCAGGAGTCATATGATATAGCGAGCAAAGCAATTACATCTTTATTTTTCAAACTTTTTGAACCCTTTAAGCTATTTAAGAACTATATACTGGAGGAGCGAAATTACGAGATCCTGAAAGAAAACAATTATGCGAGGGAGCAAAGCGACCGAGCTTTGTAAAATTTTCGCATTTCAAACCTTCAAAAACTAAATTTCTAGTGCATTTACCCTGCGGATTTGGGGCGCGTGATCCGTAAAGATAAAGATTTTTGTTAATTTCCCCCTATCCTGCCTATTTTTCTTTCTCTCCTTTGCATTGATTGCGCCCCCTCCAAGTGCTGCACGGGGCACGTGCCCCCCCTGCATGCCCCCTAGATTCACCACTGATCGAAGAGACCGAGCGGAGGGTGGGAGGGGGTATCCCCCTCCTACATCAGGGAATTTTCAAAAATCTGTCTATAAAACTTGCATTTTAGAGCATCCCAAAATGTTTTTTAATGAAAAGAAGGAATGCACGGATCTACGCCAATAGAGGGAGCGCCTTATTTGAGAATAAAATGCATACTTTTCTTCCAAAGGGGGGGGGGGGGGGGGGGCACGGGCTGGAAGTGCCCCCTGGATCCGCCAATGGTACAGGGATTATGTATAATCGGGTATGTGTCCGACGAGCAAAGTTTGTATTCCTATATACTGCTCTTCTTTGGAGATTCTTAATTTTGTTCTCATTCCTTTTTTCTTGTCTCTCTCTTTCCTTTTAAATTTAACTTTTCCATCCACCTTTATCATCTCGTCTTCACCTCTATGTACATCATCCCTCTTAGTCTTTAACCCCCCCCCCCCCTCTCTCTCTGTCTCTCTCAATGCTCCACCACAAGAACTAAGAAGATATATCTCAGTTTTAAAAATCCGTCAGTTATAGAACGTATCCCTTTTAATGAATAGCAATGAATATCATCGATACAAAATATGAATTGATCTTTGAAGTCCGATACATTGATTACCTTAACCACACACTGAGAAAGATACAAAAGTAGGGAGGTTATCTGATTTACAAACTACATCGAAAATTACATTTTCATCGCATGATAAACCATAAGAATACAGGTGCAAACCAATGAAATTGTTATAGAATTCGGACTATGTCTAGCGTTAGTTTATTCTGAAATAATATTACTTCATCTTCAGAAAGATCTTATTCATATGATGACCCAAAAGTCAAGGGTAGCAAGGTCAAGAGAGACACCACACCTGGAAGAAACTTTTCTTGCCAAGTAGTTTCACAAAACGTATGCTACTGAGCCTTTTCCATGTAGAAATAATACACTTTTTGAAATAAGCCCAAATCCTCTTTTGATACACATTTTTGGTCGAAACTTACCACCAAAATAGAGCTGTGAAAATGTTTGATAATTACTTTCATATTATGTTTGCGTATAAATTATTTTTTGTTTATGTTGATCTGTACACGGGTTGTGGGTGTAAGTTACACGATGAATAAAATGACCCCCGCACTATTATATTCGATCTTTAATTTAAGTCAAGTTATCGAGTTATAGATACCTTAAACTAGTATAATTAGATCCTATATAATAGGATCAATAAATACAATTCATAACAGCGCCACCTTACGGTTATTCCTCTACAATTAGAGATCATGAATTGCATTTGTTTTTTAATTATAACTAATAACTCACTTGGAAAATAAGCACATTTTTATTTACTTTTAATTACTTTTGACATGCAAATATAGAAAATTGCCTGAAAGTACATTTAAATATTCAACAAGGGAGAACGGTGCATGATGGGAAAATAAGACGCACAGATGTTTACCAAATCCTGTTCAAATAGGTGGTTCAGACTCGGGGAATGAAATCATATATTTTTTATCTTGGCTTGTAGAAGAGTGCTGATGAGTATTAAAGCAACCCGTTGACTACTGAATTTTTTAACTCTCATAGGCTTTATATAGGAGTCACCCGGTTCTCGTAGTCTATGCCTCTATGAGTTAAGAATGAAATATGAAAAAGTGACTAAAACAGCTCTTCAGCCTCTTTCCATATCATGTACTAAAAATAAGATAAAAATATGAAAGTAACAATATATACATGCAGACATAAATGAACGTTAGAACCCCAAGTAACAGTAGAATAGTCTGACACTTTTGAGTACCAATATGTTTAAAGATATATATTACAAACTATGAACAAACGCAAAATACTGACAGCATTGCCACTAAAAATCTGTGAAAGTTAACAGCACTTTGTAATTCAAGAATGGATTGATGAGCAACTCCATAAACATTATAAAGAGTATTCTGGCCTATTACAATCATGAACAGCGGTTATGTATGCCACTATCATTCAATAGAAAGAATATTCCTCTCCGATTAAAACCGTCTATTTAACTGTTTAAAATACATGAAGCCAATAAAATTCATATTCATTTATCTAATGAGCCAAAATCAAATTGGGAAAATAAGTTTGAAAAACTACGAACCAGTTCTGCAATCCCGATTCATTGTACATACAATAAAAAAATTACTGAAAAGGTGTCAATTTCACAATAAGATCTAAATATTATTACTGATATAAAACACGCAGTAAATGATATCGTATATACTTTTGTGCATAAAATAAACATAGAATATTTCACGATTACTGTATAATAGTACTTTACGAAATCAGATACATCAAAATTCATCATAATTATAACAGTTATTTTAGGCAACATCAAGGTTGAATTTCATGACTAATTGGCGCATTTCTTTACCCTGTTTTCATTACTTTTCTAACACAATAAATGTCCATAATAAGAAAGAAAGTGAAATTCAAGATTATAGAGTTACCAAAAACTAATACTATATATTCTTAAAAACACAAAGCTCGACTGCAATATGAAAGACTGTCTTTATTCATAGAATAGAAGCGTATACAACATAATTATATTATATTAGATTATATGCCAGTTTTTCTCCTCTACATACAATATTCGTCTTATTTGGGGGGGGGGGGGGGACTCTCTTCCCTTTTTAATTGTGCATAAAAATTATCACCTCAGAGTCATCAATTATTATCAGAACAAGAAATGTAAGTTTGAGCTACAATGATATCAGTTTATTTTACAGAAAGACAGTTGAATAGAAAAGTACGCCTATATATGATATACAAAAATATATAACACAGATAAAGAGAAAAGAAGAAGAAGAGATGAGAAAGAGAAAGATTCGTAAAGAGCGAAAAGTAAGATTTCATTAAAGAAAAACCACGAGCCTGATATTATCAATATGGCAGCGAAGACATTCATGATTTTCTTGAATACCCTTCGTTCTTAATTTACTGAATTATTTCAAACATACATGTACATTAACAATATCTTTAGGAAAACGTATACAACAGGATGCTTGGTTACATTGGAAATGGTTGTGGAAACACGTATGTTTTTCTTAAAATTTAACGTTTGTTCTTAATTGACCGAATTATAGTCAGGAGGCGGGGTTACATTCGAGGCGGTATCAGCCTCCCGCCCTTCCTCGGTTGGTGTGTATCTACCAGAGATTATTGAAACACCATAAGATGGAACATATTTCGCCGTGAGGTCAACGTCCGTAGCGTACTCTCCAGTATAATCAGCTGGTATTCGACCACCGCGACCTGGAGGGAAGGGCTTGTAGCCGTGAGCGATGCGGTCAACGTTCAATGCTGGACCCCAGTCCCAGCTCGGTTTCAGCAGGAATGATAGACGCTGAGAATAGAGGGAAAAAGCGTATAGAAAAAATAACAATAATAACAATAACAATATTCCGCTTTTATATAGCGCCTAATACATCGGCGATGTCTCTAAGCGCTTTACAGATATTACCCGGTCATCGGATTATGGCTTGCCCGCACACAATGTATTGCACATTCTCCGCTACCTTGGGAGTATTCCAGCAGTATGGGCTGTGGCGCTCACATTACTAAGCAAACGACATTATCTTTTGCATCCTACCGGGTACCCATTTAACACCTGGGTGGAGAGTGGCAAATGTTGCTGCGGTGGGATTCGAACCCCAACCCCCGGACCTTGTGGTTCATAGTACGGGTCTTATCCACTGATCCACAGCACCTCTATATACTACTTGGATTTCAGAAAGTGGAGCACGGGCTGGTTTCCCATCCGCTATAGTGCCAGCCACTTCCTATTTGGGCTGTTAGGTGGTCTATCGTTTTTAAATTAATTTTAAAGACAAAAATTAGATTTTCACTACAATAAAGTGTTAAAAAATTTCTCTAATTTCGATGAAAGGCGTCATTTAAACGTTGAAATATAATTTTGTTGGATGTGCTCACGAAAAAGTTTCACTTTCTTACCTGGGCTAAGGTGCCCTCCGCTTGGAAGATCATTGCGTAGACGGAGTAAGCGGGCACTACGATGAAGGAAGCAAATGCCATTAACCAGCCGATTGCCTGAGCCCAGTCTGGGTAGACATAGTCACCGGAGTAAGCAGGAACGTAGAAGACAAATCCTAATACAACGATGAGCTGGATTTGGAAAAAGAAGACAAAAATAGTGATAATCACAAAAAACATACCGCTTTATATAGTGAAAGAGCAAAATGTAGAGCTAAATGAAGAAGAAAGGTCGAGTCAGCTCATTTCTAATTTTGGTAAACCCCAAAGATTTCAATGATTTATTTGATTTGAGTTAATAAATGGCAAGATTCTAGCAATATAAGCTGTTGTGACTGTTTCCCCTCTTCAGAAATGTTAAGAGGCAAACAATTATTTATATTCCTGGCCCAGGATGTAAATATCAAAGTGTGACTGAATACGGACCGACACGCTTCTCTCCGATTTCCTTTTCGCTTAGACTACTATAGTGGCGGATCCAGGCAGGGGTGCCAAGGGCGCGCGCCACCCCTTTAATTTTTCTGTTTTATATATGATTTTTACCGTGGAAGGGGGATACCCCCTCCCACACCCTCCGCCACCCCTATTTCAAATTCCTGGATCCGCCACTGGACTACTAAATGCTCTTTTTCAAGAGTGAATGGAAATTTATTTCTTTTCCCTCACCATCATGGCTAGAGGTGAAAGCACAGCCCAACAGATCTGCCAATAGATGAAGACGTCATATCCAATCATTGCCCGAATGTCACTAACAAAACGCTTCAGACCTGCATAAATTCAAGAGAAAAGTACATTCAAAGCATTATCAAAAGAAGGACATCATGAACTCAATTGAAATGATTTTAATGCAGCAAACAGAAAACGACAACCCCTAAGGATTACACTGATAAAATCCTAACTTGAGGCATTTTTGTAAAGCAGGGAAGAAATATGTGGCACTGTTCCGAAAATTTTCTGCCATGTAAAAGAAAATGTTATTACATTACTGGGTCGAAAAATTATAATTTGGGTGGGAAATTTCGAAAGGGTGGGACACAACATTCTTAAGATTTTAGGTACTTAAGGTGTGCCTCATTGGTTTTAAATAAGGCGTATAGGTTAATTGTGCCCTAAAAGCTAAAACTGTTACTGGTTTAGTTGGTAAACTTGGTATACAATATTGTCGGGGTTGCTTACCATAAACGTAGCTGAGAGACAGAGCGTAGCAGGAAGAGATGATGAATAGCGAGAAATATGCCGAATACCAGTCCATCAGAGTAAACACATACAAACCACCCTGTAAAAAAATCAATGAAGAATATAATGTCATTAATTCAAAATACAAACCACCCTGCAAAAAGAATTGATTGAACAATATATGTAGAATTTAAAACTGCTATCTCAATTAAACATTTAAAGATCATTCATTCGTGAAAATGATAATGGGTTAATGGAATTCCAGTTTGCCGACACGAAATGTACGAGTTTGAATTTTAAATGAATTGTTTCAAATTGGAGAGAAATCTTTTATTGAAATATACGTATCACAAAAATAATTTCGGAAATGACTGATTCAACAACTGTAATTACTGATTGCCTCGTTACAATTATCAACCATGTTTTATTGGCTCTATCCCAGAGGCGGTGGAACGTCGGGCTCGGACAATGGAAGTGGAGGGCACCTTTTGTCCGCCAAACAAAGGGTGCACCCCCACTTTCATTGTCCGAGCCCAACGTTCCGTCGCCTCTGTTCTATCCAATGGCATATCTACAGTGGGGAAATGGGGGGGGGGGGGCATGTGTCCCAAATTGAATGGCTAAACAAAATAGTTAAGCATGAGAGATAAGGGAGAAATAGAAAGATAGAAGTGAAGGCAACATAATTTTAAAGCAAATGATATGTCCCCCTTTCCACACTATCCTCTCACTCGATGGCATTTGTTGTCTTTTTGCATTTCATCCACGTTGTAAATCCGGGGCACATTAGACACAATTTCCAGCATTAGGAACCTTCGGAATTAGGAACCTTCAGAATAACGAAACTTCGGAAATATGAACCTTCGGAGTACACGACATGTAACCACTTACCTTCATACACATAGGTAGTCCGCATAAGCATAGAGCGGCACATACGCCCATGGTCACCAGCCACTTCCATTTCTTTCGCACGGCAGGGCTAAGTTCATCTGAGATGGCGGTGATTAATGCTTCAGACATGGCAAACTATATTCATTTGGGGGAGAGGAATATAAATATATTACTATTATAATACATATAGGATTCCAATGACGTAACTATAATATCAGCAATATCGATAATAATGAAGAATAAAAAGTAATGAAGAATAAAGCAACGATGATAATAACATTAGCAAGGATAAGAAAAACGATAAAAGGTAATAAAAACAAACAACTAATGATCAAGATTATAATGATGTTGGTGGTAATAATTATAACGGGATGTTATTAATAAAGATTAGGCCCTGCGAATCATATTTCCAACTCATCTCCTGTGTTTGAAAAATGGAGGATGTCTTATAATCTAAAAAATTCCAAATACTTTTTAAAGATGGCCATTACACTTGAATGCTACTTATTTTCTGAAAATTCAATGACAAAATTTTACTTTCGTGTTAACATGTCAACCATTTTAATAAGCCATGTACGTTTTTAAACGGTCCTTCGGTCAAAGCGTCCTCATTCAAATGTCTTTTCACTATCTGTTTGCAAAATCATTTCCTCATTTGAAAATGTGTAAAAAAGATCCAGAGAGAGAGAGAAAGTATCTCCCTAAACTAATGAAAGAGAGATAGAAAAGAAAAGTTCTGGGACACGTTTCCTAAAATTGTTATCAATAACAACTGCCTCATTTCTATGATAAATTCGTTCTCAGCCAATAAGATACAAGGAATTCAGTAGCTTATAACAATTATTGTAACTTGTTATTGATAACAAGTTTTATGAAACGGGGCCCAGCTCATGTACCTGACTGTCAAGTCCGAGGGTAAGCAACATGAAGAAGAAGAGGAAAGACCAGAGTTGTGGGAGGGGTAGACGAGAGAGGGCTTCAGGGTACACCTTGAATGCAAGTCCAGGACCTAAAGGTGATAGGGTTTAACAAAATTAACTTAATAAAATCACATGAGTTAACACATCGAAATGTGTGGGGATCTCACATCCTAAATCTTAAGTCAGTGGCTTAACATAAGTGACAACTTAGAGATAAATGTTGGGATAAATACAAATCAGTCACAGTTTCCTTTTAACCACGATCCCGCAAAGCCGGAAGGGCGTTAACGTGTATCACATTGCATTAAAGTCAAAGCCCTCCTGGCTCTCAACGGCCAGAGCAACCGCTTCAAAATGGAGGTTGCATGACAATGATTTTTCCGGTGGTCGGATAGGGCAATATTAATTGATTTATTTCGTGTATAAGCTGCAAATGTTGTCATAAACCACATTAAGATCGATTTACCATGTAAAATGTTCGCTAATGACACATTATTTGGTATTATATTCATTATGATTGATCTCGTTCGCTGCAAGCTACTGGGAAAGGTATTGTCCTGGTCAAAATATTATATTTTACTCCCCCTCCCCATCTTCTGCCCTACTGTCTGAATTTTAAAAGCTTTGGGGAAATATATATGTCATGTTGAAACTTATTATTGACAATAATATTAATACGAACTCAATATTTAGAATGTGGTGGGTTTTCTCAGATCTGGCTTAGTATTCAACGAGAAAGGTTCTTCCACTACTTTGAATTGGACGTTCATTTCAATTTAAATGATTCAATTCTCTATTCTAGCTATCCATCTAGATACCGATCGATCAATCAATCAATACGACGTATTTTCATTTATTTCTTACCGGAATCGACTACGTCTTTGACTTCGAGTCCGCTGTCATGAGCCATGAAACCCAAGACGGAGAAGATGACGAAACCAGCGAAGATACTCGTCCCGCAGTTGATGCACGAGACCATGATGGCGTCCCTACAGATAGCCGCCAAAAGAGGATTTAAAACATCAATATCTAAATGATTTATTCAAATTTAAATAGCTCACTGTTTCTTCTAATTCCGAAAGTTTAATGAATTATACAAATATAATTTTTTTTGCACATCGATGTTTGTATTTAGTAAGCACATAAAAGGGCAAAATGAGCTAGTTTCAGGTTCTGTCAATACTATACCTCATTTCTTAAGAGTTTGGCAGAAATTAACCAATCACACGTACTTATAACAGTTGTTCTTGAATTTGTTGTAGCTGGCAAAGGTGATGAGACTCCCGAACGACATACCGAGCGAGTAGAATATTTGGTTGGCAGCATCCTTCCATGGCTACAAAGAAAATGGTATACATCATAATGTAAACATAGAAGAGGTTATGATCCCCAATTTTTGTGGTGTCAGGAGTGGGATAGGATTGGAAAGAAATCTTATTTGTCAAACATTTTCTGTATTTATGTCTGTTTTTTTAGATTTTCTTTAATCATTATCATCATCATTCGATCAAGTTCTGTGAAAATCAACTCAAATTTCACCATAAAAACACATTCTGAAGAATTTGCAGCTATGAGACCTATATTGCCACTTCCATGCATGAAAAATCCTATTTAATATATACATGTACTTCTACCATTACTATTACTTTTACTACTACTATTACTACTACTACTACTATACTACTACACCGCTGCTGCTGCTACTACTACTTCTACTATTTCTACTGCTACTACTACTTTTAAAACTACTTCTTCTGCCACTATTGCTGCTGCTGCTGATGCTGCTGCTGCTACTACTACGACTACTACAAACCCCTTAAAAAATGCTGTAACAAACCTCTGGGCTTGCAAGCCTATGGAATTCTGGTTTGACATAGAAGAGGATCCCCTTGCCAGCACCAGGGAGTGTGACACCACGGATGAGCAGGATAAAGAGAACTATATACGGGAAGGTTGCCGTGAAGTATACCACCTGTTCCAGGGAGAAATAAAGTGGTCCAATATAAGATCATGGAGGTTTTACAATACTTAGGGTGAGGAAAAAAGGGGGTACACACCAATACTGTCCTGCTGGCTAAACGGTTTCAAAATTCTAATCTGACGCCGTGTTAAAGGTATGGCTTCACCAAATAATAATAAATTTCATTTATAAAGCGCCTTTTCATAAGATACAAAGCGCATGGGGAAATATAATTTTTTTAAGTGGACTAAATACATTATATCTCACACAAAAAAGCGTTTTGCGCATGGGCTGCAGAATATTTTTTAAAGGTTGCTCATCCGGCGGTAAGGATTAATCAAAAAGTAGGTGTTCAAAATAAACGACATGACCAATGGTGTGAGTCCATCGTAAAAGGGAGGGGTGCTCTAGATAGCGCTCGAGTCTCCTCTCCTGCGCGGGCCCTGGTCTTTCAAGTACATGTTGGAGATATTAGTTACAAACCTTTCCAGCTGACTTGACTCCCTTGATGATACACAGATATACAATGATCCAAGCACCAATGAAAGCTCCGAATATATCCCAGTTCATCGTGCCCATGTCGTCAATCCCATCTGTTAGACGATGTACTCGGTACCTGTGTTCAAGAATTGTATTGAAACGTAAATATAAATATTAGGGAAGATCATTTAAATTCAATTCAATGTAACATTCATTTTCTTACATTCAATTGTTCTCACATTTTACAGTGTCTATTAAAGATAGAGAGGTCTCAGAAGTTGCCAAAGCCAGCGTACGCTGTTTGAAGGCCAAGAAATACTTTCAGTGTCTCCTTTATTACAGGGGCGGCCCAAATGCGTTCCGCCCCTTCCCACAGGAAAGAGTGCTGTCCCCTCGACAACATGCAGTCAATGAGACCAACATGGTCAGTCTTGTGGGCGTTCTGACATATATTTCTAAAGGTTTACTAGACCGAAATTATTATTGGTTTCGTGGGCTGTCGATCTGCTGGGATTTTCCGGCCCCCTCTGCATGTTTATCAATTTTTGACCCCCTCCCCTCCCACCCGGAGGTCGGAGGGACTGCATGCGTGTTCCCACAAGCTCCGGTAAAGGGTACTTTTCGCTCGGTAAAAAAAGACGCGCCCCGTGAATTGTGAAAAAGGGGGCGTATTTTTTTACCTTTCACCCGGAGATTTCTTTTGAATAGGGGGTGGTTTTTTTTCTCTCTCTCTTTGGACTCCTGAGAAATTTAAAAAGGGGGTCATAAAATATCTTGAAAAAATCACTCGAGATAGGGGGAACATTGAGCAGTGTATTCCGAATTTAGGGGGGTCTCCATGAGGCAGGAAAAGCTCGCGAAAAGCCCGCGAATTCTTTGAAGGCATGGATCAGATCGTGAAATACTTGTTGGCGTATTTTACTTTTCATCAGCGATTACACTTCTGTTAAGGTTATTGGTAGAGTCCCAGAAGTATGTTGAACGACAAACAAACATTATCTAACCTTTTGCTTGTATTTATTGTTAATTTCAAGAAGAGAAAAAATACTCACCGCCAGTATTCCTCGCTGGGGCGCACCGAATTATTGACGTTGAATGTAGCGTTCTGGGCACTCGAATTGAAACAATTTTCCGTGTTCCATTCGTTGTCGCAGTTGGACCAAGGTAACGTAGACTGGCAGGATGCTCCCATGAAGTAGATGGTCCAGGCCACAATGACGTTATAGTAGATAGCGACTAACCCTGACAGGACTACCATACCGATACCCATTCCTTGGTAAAAACGAGAAAAACAAAACAAAACAAAACACGAAAGGCATGGAATTATTTAAACATTGAAAAGGTGGAGAAGGAAATATCATTCATAACGACGATTTCTCGAACAGCAAGTGTTTCAAATCTACGATCGTTTAAAGGGCTTAACAATATTCTAAAGAGGGCCAGGGTGCGTTAACCCAACAATTTTTGAAACAGATTTAACGTCTTTCTGGCTCTCAACAGTTTACTGCTAAAGGAAGATACACGACAAACCAAAAAAAGATGAATATCTTGATTTTGGGTACATCTCATACTATAGTATATGGTACATCGTGTGTAATCACAAGACTTTTGTTTTCTTTTCTTTTCTCTCCATATTTTAAGCAAGCCATGTAGATGGGTCATCTCACATTAACTTATGAACATCTCCTGAAAAAGGCCGTACGCAGAAATTTTTTCCTGGGGGCAAGATGATCGCTTTTTATTATTGGATCATTTAAAAGTCTAAAACCCTATTAAAAAAAGTATAATTTTGAAATTTCTGGGGGGGGGGGCAACTGCCCCCCTGCCCCCCCCGCTGCGTACGGCCTTGCTCCTGAAACTCTTTAATGCTTGTATTCTCGAAAGTTTGACTTAAAATCATGCGTAAGTGCCAATGCGCATAAGGTATTAAACGCGTAATCTCATTGGTAGATTACCCAATAGCGCGCGTCCCCTGAGCATGATCTGGCCAATGCGGTGATGTGTCATATACGGCACACAACTAGGAATTTAAGTACGACTGTTAGTCAAACTTGACTCTTTGTGAAACACCCCCCTGATGCGGTTTCTCACCTCTTAATAGAGGAACGACATTCCAGCAAGCGATGCATCCCAGACTTGAAAATTGTCCGATGGAGAACTCCATGATGAACAGAGGTGCACCAGCAATAGCCAGGAAAATGATGTAGGGTATAAGAAACGCTCCTGGCGTTACATTGACGAATAGAAAAAAAAAACATATTTAGAACACGCTTCAAGTATATTTCAACCCGTATAGACGGGTTGAAAGAAACGGTTACGAAACAACAAATGTAATTAGCGTTGGTAAATCTCGAGAAATTATTGAATTGTGAGAAAAGGAAATGAATTAGAAATAGCTTTGCTTGACGGTGCAAAGCCAGAATATTACATCACATTTCTTTTATAAAAGGTTTATCGTCATTTAATACATAATAAGGCTATCAAATGATTTACTCATTCATCTGTATTGTAAAAAGTAAGAAAACAAAACAGAACAAAAACAAACAAAAACGAAAAACACCCTGCACCTAGTAACACTCGACAAGATTCACGTACACGTACATTAACTGGCAACAGACTAAACTGAAATAAAATACATAATTCTATAACATCATTAAACAGCAGTGAGAATGTGAGCTTTTAGACAGACATTTTGCCTGTATGTTGCCACGGTATATTATGCACATTATATGATATCAAACACTCCTCTTGTACAAAAAACCCTTTTGCATTCATGTGTTTGCATGAGATCATGACTCTTTTCAGAGTTAGAAGGGCGTTAACTCATATCATTTAACACAGAGTTAACGCCCTTCTGGCTCTCAACAGACAATGATCCGGCTGCCTTTAGAGGACCTTTGAGGTGGTTTTATTTTGTTTTGATTTTGGTTTGTTTCTCTGTTTGTCCGAAATAAATTTCCCGAAATATTTGCAAATACAAGCGGTAAACCCATCTATAAACACTGATAAGGACAATAAATTTCAGTCCATAACTCCAGAATAAGATTTAATTGCGTAATTAATTCAGTGACACAATTCTTTAACATACTTGATATGACACTGTTTATTGGAATAGATAACATAAAACACGGGGAAAAAAAATCAAAATTCGTTTGAGAGGGCATTTTTTAGGCAGCCGAGCATCACAGAAATATGACTTGTGTGTTTTTAAAAAAGTCATGGGCCCTGTAACATGTTACAATCAATTACAGAAATAAAGCAACCATTAATCCTTGGATTAAAATAAATTTGTCAAAGGTATATTTTGTTCGTTTGAAAAAAGTTGTTCTAAATTACTTACAGTCGTTATGGTTGTTCTAATGAAGTAATATATTTGATTGTACATTTATATTACAGGGCCCGTGTATTGAGTTGAACTGAATGAAATTCATCTTAGTAAAAAAAAAAAGAAGATTTTATAATGGCATTATCCAGAGTTCAATTTCGTGATAAAGACTGTAAATATGTTTTATGAGGGCAGTACTCCGTTGTGTAATCACAAAATAGAAAATAAATATATTACTTTATATTTGCATGAGTTAAATGGAATTAGGGGCGCTGCTTGGGGCGGATACTGAGTGTGATAAACCCTCAATCGAAACTTTGTGACTGCAAATCTGTTTCAGCAATTCAAAACCTTAGTCAGCAAATAAGATATGTTAGGACTTTTTGTAGTATGCTGGTTGATAGAAAACTTTTTAGCGACTTTGTTCGGAAACCTTTAATCAAACTGTCCAAGCAACGCCCCCGTTAGAAGAGTAAACACCTGGAACGTAAACTTCAACAGCAATACTCATAAAGTATGACTTTAACCCTTAAACAAAAATACGTTCGAAATACATACGGTATAAGCTTTATTGCATAAATAAAAATCAGTTATTTTATACAACCAAGTCACGTGACTTGTCCTTTGACTCGACAATAATACCTTCAAAATCTCTTTCAGATTGGATGAAACCTGTCACCTCCAGAAATATAAGGTCTGGGGGCGAGTGAGAGAGCTGTTTCGAGACCTGTACAATATCGAATCGTAATACAAGATATTGGAATAAATCTCGAATTATAGTCCGACTGTCAATCGGGATGCCAATGGTGCTCGCTGATCTAATCTAATGCCTACTTTTTGGAAAAGGTTTGGGAGGAGATGTTGGGGATGCGAGGATGCATTTGCGAAGCTGGTTGCTAGGGGAAAAGAGGAAGATGCACGATATGCAAAATCTCTACTGGCTACGGGAGAGGTTTGATAGTGAAAAGGTTAAGTGAAGAATAGCGGAGATTTTTTGGTTTCATTCACACCTCATCTGAAAGTAATATAAAATGTGTAATCATGATAAGTGTCATGATTATCTCATCATCATTACCATTATCATCATCATCATTATCATCATCATCATCAATATCGTAATACTTAGTCTTCGAGACTCTGACTATACACTAAATTGTGATCTAAAGTGATGATAAAAATCTTGATATGAAAACATATTACAAAGTAAGTCACAAAATAATTTGATAAGATATAAAGATGAAAAGAACAAAGTGGGTATTTAAAAAAAATGTCAATTTGATTCTGAATGCTATTGGTGTAATATGATTCTACTATAAGATATGAGCAATGTGTTTTTTCTTTATTGATATTGCAAGAGTATACACTTTCGTCACGGATGAATATAAAGATGACACAGTTCTTTACAACCCTATAGTTAGTAATAAAATAATCTACAAATATAATATGTAAACATAGTACCTGCAGGGATCAAACGAAGTTTACTTTCAGTTACGTGCTTAACTATAAACTCGAAGGAACTTTTCTTTTATCATACCGAATAGACCCAGTTCTGTGGGTGGAATATGTATTCATATAATGTAGATAAATAGTATATCTACGTAGATAATATAATTATAAGCCTACATCGATTCATCGAAAATTTGAGTTTTTTAACCAGATTATTAAAGGATGGGGGATTATAACCACAGTCAATATAAGACACAATTTTTTCATATTTTTACTGTTTTTTAAAGCTGATGAGAGTTATATTTTAGCTAAAATATAGAAACCGATGAATGAATTATGATAACATTGGTAATACTTTTATCGCTGTTACATTCCTTTATCTTGGATATCGCAAAGAGCAAGGCAAATTAGCTAGACTGATATTAATCAGACATCACGAGCTGAAGAAATCAATATTACATTACGATTTATAGCAGAAGATAAATGATTATTGTAAAATACTTCTATGTTAAAATTTGCTTTGTCATAATAAAGTAAATTATTTTTCTTATTAGGAATAGAATATAGAATACAAAGTGCACAGTGCGCATCACATTTATTTGGGTATATGTCTTTTAAATGCTGAAATGGAAATAATGCATTGGATCGATGAGATTTAAGTGTGCATGAACAAAAATGCAAAAGCGATACAAAGTAGGATGCAATGGATTGCAAATCAGTAAATTAAAATGAAAAGCTGATGAAATGAACCTTTGAACATAAAGTGAATCGACAATGTACTCCATGTTAGATATTCAATAGATTTATAAATGATGCTTTGACCTAATATTTTACTTCAAGTTTTATATTATATATCCTTTTGTCAAATGTGCATTTATGACCAGCATTTAGATACTTATGTCATGTTTGCATAAATATAGAGTCTTTTTACGACGAAATATCATTTTAATTGAATTAACTGTCTATATAAATAGATATTCAGTACATTAATACAATATTTTATGTTGGAATCCGATTCGAATTATTGTTTTATATCGATTTGTATACTTTATTAAAAAGACATATCATTTATCACTTTGCACTATAGAATACTTACATGACTATCGCCCTCTTTACGACGAAAATATAATTTTTACTGAAGCAAAGTCTATGGGAGACCAATAACACCATAAACTTTTCCAGGGAAACAATATATTTAGAAGAATCATATCTATTATATATTTTTGTCATAAAATTTCTACATACTCATCCTTCGTTCAAATTACAAACATTTCAATTACCCTTTAAAAAGAAAATAACTTCACCTTTTTGAAAGGATTTCTGTTTTTCCTCTGTATATCATCCTTAAAATGTAGATTAATTGCAAGTGGGCTTCATTTTAGTTAAATGCATTTTAAATTTTAAAACTTACAAATTTTAATCATTTGTGTAATTATTTGGTAATTAAAAAATGATTGTATTTTTTTACTTGCAGAAGGAAATGTTACCATTTTCCTGAAAGCATAAGAAATTATGAAAATAACTTATTTAAACATTATTTCAAACTATCATGAAAAAAAATGCAAATTTCACAATGTCAATTAATGGGGAGATAAATGAAAAAGCTTGCTTTGCAATGAGGCTTGATTTCCAACGTGCAATTCATTTGAATAACTAAATGAAAAATAAGATGTATTTTCTTTGCATGAATGTATAAGAGTATAATTTGCTTCGATTTCACATTTTACTAGAACCAGTCTCATATACTATTTTAAAAAATCAGACACTTAACTTGGCGCAGTCGATATGGGAAAGTAAAACAACGAGGAATGACTGATAAAAAATATTTTCATGTTATTCATAATAATTTTAAAAAGTACAAAGTCTTAAATATTCTAATAAACAAAATATCTTTGATATTGACTACTACCTTTGTTTCATGCGGTATCCCAAAATGAACGAATTCAATTTCAAGAAAAGAATACATAGAATCGCCCGTTATAATTATGAGCTCAATAAAATCAAAATTTGCTACTTTCGCAACCGTAATGACCGTAGTCATACTTGAAGCAGAGAGAAATTTGAGCATGACGGCTTTCCTTACAATCGCCGTTTCATTCATGTTGTCTTATACATGTTATATAAGCGAGATTTACGTCAACAAAGCTGACTGTCTGAGAAGCCGTCATATATCGCTGCTTCAAGCATATACGGTGGCAAAAGTAGCAAACTTTTAAAATGGCATTGCCTCACTAAAACAGTCGTATAGAATCATAAGGCCTTACCCAAAATTGATGATCCCGGTGTCATTTTACTCGGAAAAGAATTTTCTACCCAACAGAAAGACCTTATATATTGTGTTAATGGTGTCGTTGAAATTTGAAATCTCAGATGATGCATTCCTTCAGGGCCACCCTGTATAATAACATTTCATTCATTCATTCATTCAGGTTTGCGCATGAAACAAAGGCATTGCAAAAAAGTTCAAAACGAGCATAGTGCATCCGAAAGTATTACAGGCACTACTTAACATAATTGAAGTGAAATGATATTGCTTGAAATGTGCATGTAGAAACACAATAATGTTTTTAACAAATGAATTTAAAGGAGAATTAAGCCCTGATTACAAACTTACTTATATTGGAAGGTGTTATATATTCCTACTTATTGGCCTAAATCATTTTCTAATAGGATATCAGAAAAGGGTATAAATAAAGATATTCCAACACCCGGTATCGTCTCCTACTCATTTACATGGGGGCTGCCATTTTCTTGCTGATTTGGAGTTGTACATGAACCATTGAGAAATGTTCCAGTCAGGAAGATATTTTGAATCCAAATCCTAAATTGATTTTCTTCATTACCTAAAATCCCATATGTGACGGAAAATATAAAGTGGGTGTTTACATGTATTATAAAAATTAAATCTTTATAATGATACTTTTAAATTGTCTGGTTTTGCTTAACAAAAATATATTTTCTTGGGTTTGCCAAACAGAGCAGAACATAATATATGCAGCATGCATTCTGACTTTTCAAGTCCATTATCCGAAAACAGGTGAATGCATAGTTTGCCGCTATATGCTCAGGGAAGAAGCATCCATAAAATTTGAATTAATTTGCTCCGTCCCATACGTCCAGTATCGAGAAAATAGATTTCTATGAAGCGAATATCGATTTTCAACAGAAATATATAAGGAAATCTTTAGTTTAAAAATAAATTGACATATCTATTCTATATTTTTAATCTCAAATGGGTTTTGAATTTTGAAAAAGGCAATTGAGCATTTGGATTAAGAAAATCTTCTTGTACACATAAACAAAATGGCAGCCCCCATGTGCTGCTAGCAGACGATACATATTGCTAGCAGATGGTAAATTTTGCTCAGAAAAAATTGATTCGTATCGATCTCGTATATTTTGACGCGAAGCCATATAGTCTAACAAGTAGGAATAAATAACACCTTTGAACACTATATCGTCTTTATTTTTGAGCGTAATTCTCCTTTAATAGAAATTTCAAGCAATTTAATTATCCTTTATTTTGTTGTCAAAAAAATCAATTTGCCACTTTTGTATTTGTTTGATACTAGTATTTTCGTGTCTTGTTTCGCAAGCACACGGTTAATAAGGACTGTTGATATCTTCGAAATTCCTTTTGAAAGAAATATTTCGCCCCCATGGTTTGTTATTCTTTGTTAGATTGTTGTTTATAAAATTTGGAATGGATTTGTGTCATAGCCCCAAACATTGGTTAAGTAGTGCCTTTACCAGAAAATAATACTGCCACTAGAAAGTGTTCCACACCATTTTCCTCTTGTGAGTGATACCTCAGTAGCACAAACGAAACCGACACCAAGGCCCCGTTTCATAAAACTTATTATCAGTAACAACTGCAACATTTCTATGACAACTTTGCTCACAGCTAATCGAACGCAACGATTTCGATACAACTTGTATCAATTACCGTAACTTGTTATCGATAACAAGTTTTATGAAACAGGGCCCAGACCAACAACAGACCAGACGAAAAATGACATGACACAGAAGGGTCGAGAATTGGTCAGTTCGGGATCAGTTTGGCAGTACGACTGAGGTTTATATGTATTTATTTCTTCAGGATTTTATTTTAACTCCACCCCCCCCAAATTGTGGCTATTAATAATAAAAAACAATAATACAGAATGTTGTTTCAGAATTAATCATGTTGTTTTCAGAGGTATGACAACGTCAAACTAGCGGCGGTACTATATCTGGTATCAAAAATGGGTGGGGTCCCCAAAAATAAAAAGAAAGCAAGATATGTTGAAGATCTTACCTCCTCCGTTCTTAAAACAAAGGTAAGGGAACCGCCAAACGTTCCCTAAACCAACAGCATACCCCACTGAGGATAGAATGAAGTCCATTTTGTGACCCCATTGTTCTCTCTCCTCCTCCCCATCTTCTCCAAGGTCAACCTTCTCCATCTCCTTCTTCTCCTTATCGACCTATGGATGAGGAAAGGAAAGAATATGTTTAGAATATATGAATGTTTTCAAGGTTCAATGTATGATTCAGCACTTGCAAGTTAATATGAATGTTACTCTACATAAACCTTTCTTGAATACACGGGAAAATGGAAGTTTCAATTCACGGAAAATGTGCATAACTACGCGTAATCTGTGTTTTACCCCATGTGCCCCTTTTCAGTGATATGTGTCCCTCTCCGCTTATAATAAGTGACATTTTCCATTTCTGAAAAGCGCCCTTTTCATCTCTATTTCCTTAAAAAAAAAAAAAAATACAATGAGCCACAGCTCGGGGCTGCGTTTTATAGTATCAACGCCCTTCCCTGTTACTACCATCACTACCATCATGCAAAGGGGTGAGGATGGGCACGACACCCCTACTTTTACAAGCATAAAAATGCCCCATTTCAACACTACCAATCGTCTTTTCAGAAAGAGCCCTTTTTAATATACAGTGTATAAGATACATGCCCGTTTAATTTTAAAACGTGTTCATTTGGTTCATTTAAGTAACACAGCGCGCACTATATACATGTACTTAACAACTAAAATAAAAAGGGCATCTACAGATCAAGGACTATTATCCTTTAACCCTAAAAAAATATTACAAAGTGCCATTTTAAGCTGGGTTTGGTCATTTTTAAAATCAAATTGGGATGTGACTACTCAAATACTTTAATAATCTAATATTTGTTAAATATCTTTTGTTCTTTCATAACTGCGTTTGTCCTGTCTTTCATATTTTTTTGGGGTAAATATCATTATCTAATTTTTGATATTGTTTTGAATATGAAAAATGATTAATGAAGCAGAAAGTATAACGGATGTCAGCTGTAGTTCTGCAAATATACTAATCGTCTGTGACCGTCATGAGAACATGCACATGTAAGAATGGGCCTTAAAATAATGACTATCCTTCCAATACCAATGCGCGAATGATAACGTGAATTGGTGTTTACTCAGATAACAATAGAACTTCTGTAACGTTTTGTCCATTTTTTTTTCTACTGCATTGACAAAAGGGGCGTGCTTCTCCTCGATGTTCTTGTAAAATAAAAGAGAGAATTGATGTATTGTGTAGTGCAAAATGACGGGCGAAACACATGCTGTTTCAAATGGGCAGAAACTTGGTGACCTCGCCGAATTCTGCCTGTTTTTGTTTGTTTTTTGTTTGCATAATACATAAACTAGATTTTGTTTCTCTTTGCATTGTGCATAATAATATTAGACAAAGGACACTACTGTAGACATTAGCCACCAGTCAGACCGACCATACAGACAAAAGACCGACAAAAAAGGAAAATGATCAGATTTCACTTTTTTTCGACAATCAATGCAAGGCAAAGCCCCTGCCCACCGATTCCTGACCGACCCCCACCAAATTGTTGAAGGAGGATCTTTCGATCATCTATTTGTGGATAATTATTGTCGCTTAAATTGATCAGGTTTTGCGACTCCATCAATCTGGTCTATCATCGTTTATGGGTTTGATCAGGGCGATAATTGAACCTTTCCAGTGATTACTTGGAGTCGGTACCGACGATAAGATACGCCCATATTTGACAAATAGATTTCATGTAAACTCGTTTAAAGTTATAAAACTCGAAATTTTGTAAATTCCACTGTCGTGACTAAACAGTTACGTAGAAATCTTGACAGATCCCGCGAAAACATATAAGTAAAAAACTATTTACAAAAAAAAAATAAGGAAAAAAATAAGAAATATTTTCGATGTGCCTTCATCTAAATTTTCCCAATCGTCAAACGGAAGCAGTTCATTCTCTATCTATTCTTACACGACATACCTGATTAGGATAAGAATTAATTTATGAAAGCGACTGAGACAGGTGGTGTGGTTTCACCATTAATGTGCATGATTCACAAATTTTGGACTTTAAAGACCTCAGCCTGACCGAATTTTGAAATATACACTTTATTCATCCACGGGGAGCTATATATTTTCTGAACAAATTGAAACCAACTTCATGAGATTCCGTTTCCTGTGGAATGAGTAACAGCGTCCCGAATGTTGAGCCCCGGTGGTTTTTCTGACGAGGGTCCCGTCTCTGAGGAACGCTACTTTGCGGGGGGTGAAAATTTGATGACGACATATCGTGTAGACGCACTCGGAGCTGTATACATGACATGTCGTCACACGTCTAGCGACCCCCTGCAGTTTCCTCTCTTGTTACGCAATAGGGAGGGGGCGGACCAAAAAAAAATTATCTTTTTTATTTTTTATGGATAAACGGAGACGAAAATTTATGAATACCCAGGGTAATTATATTCTTTGTTTACTAAGCTTTACGTCAATATATGGTTGTTTTGGGTCAGGCTGAGGTCTTTAAGTATACGTTGGGCGACAATGTGTGGTATAATTAGGACCGTCAAAAAGTGAAGTATAAAATGCGTGTCAATACAAAGGAAACCGAGATTCAACCATGAATATCATTGCAATCATAAATATTGTATGAAAAATACTATATTGTAGCGTATTATGTTTTCACTGATTTGACACTTTGAGCAACACAATCTGACAACGGACAGCTGAACAGTAGCATTTTCCCTGATCCGTGTCAAATTTACCTCTGCCCAAGTTTTGAATGAAATGGATGGTCAACCCAATGTTTTATTGACTGCATGCTCTCCATGTACATGTATTTCAATTGAATGCACCCTCACGTAAATGAAAGTATCTCCTGATCACTATTCATCCCTAACTTGGGCAAAGGCGATTTTGACATGTTTTTTTTTAATTGGCCATAGCTCAGTCCTCCATAATTATAGTCTGAGTTTGATGCAGCCTATCAAATTAGAGAAGACACCATAAATTACCTTAACATTATAACATATTTCTGCTATTTTATTTGGTTTTTGATATTAGGGTTTGAATACGGGTTTCCTTTTATTGAATCTGACTGTATACATTCACAAAACATGTTTTTCATTTACAATACTTTTAATCTCTCGTTGAATGTTTCAGACCCATTTCTTACGCACTATCTACCGATTCAACCATGAATATCATTCAATATCTATATGCTTTTGACATGTCGTTGCAAAAACTTATATTCATCACAATTCGTAAGATTTTCTACAAACTATAACCATTTTTTTTCTTTAAAGGCGTAAGTTGTTGATTTATTTTAAACTAAAGAATTGAACTTAACTAACCAGCGGAAAAAACGATTAAGCATAGTGTTCCATTTATAGGAAAAATGACGCATAACATGTCGGCAAGTTAAAGGAACTTAGATGGAATGGAATTTTTGACATGTTGGTAATTTAAAGGAAAGATGGAATAGAATGAAGAAAGGAGGAGAAGAAGAAGAAGAAGAAGAAGAAGGAGGAGGAGGAGAGGAAAGAGAAGAAGAAGAAGAAGAAGAGAGAGAGAGAGATTGGGTTTCAGATGTAATTAACTATAGAATGTGGATGAAAATATTTTGAAAAAGGGGTGAAAAGATTTGAAACCTGATTAGATTGTTATAGGAAAATGGACATATTGATAAAAAAAAACTCAAGAATTTTATCCGTTGTAGCTAAATAATTCCATTTTTCCCTCCAGCAATTTGAATTGATTTTATTGAGTTGAATTTGTTGTCTCATTCACCTTGACATCTTCGTTATTTCTTTTCATTCAAATGACCAGAGGCTAAAGGCATTGAATTGTCATTTACAGCCACAACACCAACAACAAAGAAAGAATAGATTTTACAGATAAGGGGGGGGGGGGGGGTTGACTTGTTGGAGGTCATATTGCAATGCAATAAAATATTCAGTCACTGATTTATCATTCTCTCCACGTATAATTCACTCTATTATATGTGTAGTTGCAGTTGTGGTCTGACGCAAATTAATCACAGACAAAGGTTTTTACAGGAATGTCGCATTTATTTCTTGATTCAAATTTCTTCATTTCAGTCAATGTTTCTTCTCATCATTTCTTCCTTTCTTTCCAAACATTCTGTTATCATTCAGATCATTCCATAATTCTTGTACATTCCGTGAAAACTCTTTGCCTTCTTATCTGATATCTTGAAGTAGAAAACATCACAGGATGTGATAGATTCAAGATGATTTTACTCCACAAATGCAACCAACATTTTCTGTATTTGGAGCCTCTATCTTGCCTGCCTCCAATGCACAAAGCTACATGTATAGTGCCCAGTGCATATGTCAGGCATGCACACACAAATTTACACAAAAGGCCTATTCAGTAGAGTGCACTCAAATGGCACTCAAAGGGTCAAGCCTAGTCTTTTGCTTCAAACCCAGATTTGCAATAAAAAAAAAAAAAAAATATGAACATTCATAACAATATGTATCAAAATATCTATGTATCAAAATGAAGGTAGCCTCTTGTATCTTACTTCCTGATTCTTTTTAAAAAGAAATAATCGTATATTTTATTCCTTTTCTCCCTGCCTCTCTTAACGATGGTATACAGCTTACATGACTGTATTCAACTCGGCCGCATAACACCTCTAAAGGCGGATTCACACCGAACACGACACACGACACGACACCACGACATGCTACACGACAAACGGCAACAAACCAGTGCACGCCACACACGACATTCACTAAAAAGTCGTGCTGGGGAGATTATGATGTCGTCTTTGATGATGAGAATGTCGTGATAGAACTTGAAATTCATCATTGTAGTCATCAAAATAATTACAAAGATGAGACGGAAGGTTATATTTTTAAATTTTGAAATGATTTATTCTTGATTTGGATTTTCTAAAAGTTGTTAAATTGTTCATGTGACTATGTTGAAGAATTACAAAAGTGATATTTGGTGTTGTATATTCGGAATAATCACAGCTGGGGTTTTATTTCTTCATATGGTCATGTGGGAAAACTCCCACCCCCCCCCCCCCCCCCCCCCCCCACCTACCCCTGTTATATACAGCGCAGTATTGCGTCCAAATAATTGAAAAGCAGTCCGGGCGTCGAACTAACTTTCCGCCTAAGAACAGGTGGTACGAGTCTTTATCTTTCTCTATCTTTGCTATAAAACGTCAGAGCCACTGGCGTAGACAGGGGGCACAGGGGACCACCCCCCCTTTATCAACAAAAAAGAAGAAAAAATAAAATAAGAGCGAAAAAGCGGGGGATAGTGAGAGAAAAAGGCCTAAAAAGGCGCTACAAGCCGTTATTTTTCTCTCAAAAATTTGCTAAAACGTCAAAGTTTTTCAGCTTCGCGCGTGAAGGGGTAAATAACATTCCTCTCCCTGCACTCAACCCTGTTACATACAATGAAATGTTTCGTCCAAGTAATTGAAGAGCAGTCCGGGCGTCGAAATATAACTTTCCACCTCAAAAATTGTTTGCTACGAGAGCTTTCGCGCTTCGCGCATGAAGGGGGAAACTCCCCCCCCCCCCCCCCCTCCCCCACCCCCACCAACCCCTGTCACATACAGTGCAGTATTGCGTCCAAATAACTGAAAAGAAGTCAGGGCGTCGAACTATAACTTTCGGCCTAAAAATTTGTTTGCTACTAGCCCTTTATCTTTCTCTTACATTAATTTTGCTTAAACGTCAGAGCTTTCGCACGTCATGCGATAAGGGGTAACTCCCCTTCCCTGCACTCACCTCTATTACAAACAGTGCAGTATTACGTCCAAAATAACTGAAAAGCAGCCAGGGCGTCGAACTAGCATTCCGCTGAAAAAAGTGCTGAAACATCAGAGCTTTTGCGCTTCGCACGGGAAGGGGGAAACTCCCCCTCCCTAGCTGTTACGTACAGTGAAATGTTGAGTTCAAATAATTGAAAAGCAGTCCGGGCGTCGAACTATAACTTTCCGCCTTAAAAAAATTGTTTGCTACGAGCCGTTATCTTTCTCTCAAATTTGCTAAAACGTCAGAGCTTTCGCGCTTCGCGCGGGAAGGGGGAAAACCCCCACCCCCACCAACCCCTGTTACATACAGTGCATTATTGCGTCCAAATAATTGGAAAATAGCAAGGGCGTCGAACTCACATTCCGCCTACAAAAAAAGGTGCTAAAACGTCAGAGAGGGGGGAAACTCCCCCTCCATGCACCCACCCCTGTTACATACAGTGCAGTATTACGACTGCACCAATTTCGCACACTTCGCGTGCTCACAACAGCCCCCTAAAATGAAATCCTGGCTATGTGGTTGGATCCTTGACGTCTGCCCCCCCCCCCTATTGAAAACTTTCCGCCTTAAAAAGGCTGCTACGAGCCGTTATCTTTCTCTCAAATTTGCTATAAAACGTCAGAGCTTTCGCGCTTCGCGCGGAAAGGGGGAAACTCCCCCTCCCTGCACCCATCCCCAGCTTTGCGTGCTCATCACCAATTTCGCACACTTCGCGTGCTCACAACCGCCCCCTAAAATGATATCCTGGCTATGTGGTTGGATCCTTGACGTCTGCCCCCCCCCCCCTTTTGAAAATTCCTGGCTACGCCTGTGGTCAGAGCTTTCACGCTTCGCGCGGGAGGGGGAAAACCTCCCCCTCCCTGCATCCCCCATGTTATATACATTGCAGTATTGCTTCAAAAAAACTGAACAGCAGTCCGGGAGTCGAAATAACTTTCCGCCTTAAAAAAGGGTGCTACAAGCCGTTATCTTTCTCTAACATTTGCTATAAAACGTCAGAGCTTTCGCGCTTTGCGCGGTTGGATCCGTCACGTCTGCCCCCCCCCCCCCCCAGTGAAAAATCCTGGCTACGCCACTGAATGTCCATGACACATAACCGATGGTGGTCTCCCCGGCATTAAATCTGACCTCTGTGACATTATATGCACATTTTCCGAAACCGATAAAAAAAAATATCATTCTCTCTACGATTTGGTGCAGCCACTGAAGGGGGGGGGTTGAAATATTGGCGAAGGGGAAAGTTGTGAAATGATAGGACCCCTCACGCACCCTTTCCTTCTAACTGGTCTTATGCTTCACATTCTATCTATCAAGTATACTAACTTCAATACCAATAGACCTGCAATAAATATCTCAGTCACAACCGAATACCCTCCAATTTTCTCCTTTCTTTCTAATTGTAAATTCATGGTTTTGCAAGCCTATGAAATGAGCAACTAACAAATATATGCCTTTTTTTTTTGGACTATTGTGGGGGTCTGCAGCCCCGGGCCCCGTGAACCAAACATTTACTGTTTTTTTTGTGGGAGGTTCAGGTGGTGGTGGTGGTGATGGGTATAGGGGGGGGGGGGGGGTGTGATAAGGCCTAAAGTGCAATAAAATAAAAGTGACACTAATTCCGTGAGAAATTTGTGTTTTTAAACTTTTGGATGCGGGATATGCAGGTTCACACACGAATGATAAATAATAAAGTAGACTTTGCCGACTTTAAATACCCGAACCAAATTTTTCAAAAATACAATGAAGGGAACGAAACAAACGAGGAGTAAGCCTGACGTGAATTGTCATGAAACAATATAGATATTAAAGAAGAAATACATCATTACATATGAATTGCCCCCTCCCCTCCCTCGCCTACTAATATTGAGCGACGACTCTGGCATTAACATGTCAGACATTTATATTATTTCTTTTCTGGGGCCGAGGTGGTTTGCTTGTAGTCTAGTCTTGTCTTCAGGGGCGACCGAGTGACTTCCAAAGTGGGGGAGGGGCGCCAAGAAAACAGGGCACTTACAACAGATTATAATGGGCACTTAAGAGAAATGGACATTTAATTCAAAGGAAGTTGGGAAATTGTCGACTGAAAAGGGGCATGTGACAAAATGAACAGGGCGCTTATCAGAGATCAAAAGGGGAAGGTGCACTTTTACAAAGTAATGCAGTTTCCCCTAAAATGGGGGCACAATCGACAAGAGGGAGGATCCTTCATGGTCAAAATGCATACTTTTCTTCCAAAGGGGGGGGGGGGGGGTGGTGGCACTTCCGGCCCGTGCCCCCCCCCCCCCCCCCCTTTGGAAGAAAAGTGGATCGGCCACTGATACGAACAATGCAGAAAGATCATGTTCATTGTCAATGGAAGCTTGTATTGAATATGTCTAGACTGCATGTTTCATTAAATCCATTCATTATCAGTAGAACATTATTCAATATCAGGATCATCTGATCATGAGTCAAGATACACTGTCATTTTAAAAACATCCTTTGATTATACCCGACATACCGTGAATTTCCAGGTCTCACACCAACAATGCAAAATCCAACATAAAAAAAGAACTAGAAACATTATTTTTTTCGAATTCCCCCTCTTTTTTTTTCTTCTTTTTTAATATTCGAAATGAAAAACATTGTTCTATTCAACATTTTAATGTTGAAAAAAAAACGAAGCAGGAACTGGAGCATGTTTTTTTTTTCGAAATCCCTCTCCCATGCAGGCATGAGTCCACTGTACTTTTTAATCGACATTGTTCCTTGTTACTTCAAACGGCAGTTGCCATAACTGTATCAACACAGAAATGTATGGTCATAAAAGTCATAAAACAATACACATATGATACATATCGCATTAATAAATGTAAAAAGTCGGTAAGTTTGGAGAAGTTCTCGTCTAATTGAATTGTACCCCAAAACCATGGCGACTTCTCAAATGTAGCTTCGTTTATTACATTTTGTCACTGCTCATTACCTATTATAAAACAATATGCTGGGATAATCTCATGAGACCGACAACCCACGGGTAGGAAATGATGAAACATAGGACAGCCTAACAATATGTACTGATACCTGGGGGGGGGCACAACACCTCCACCCAATTTTCAAGCACCCATAAAGTGCTGTTTTCCCCCTCTGATATGTGTCCTTTTTTCTTTCCATAAGAACACCCTTTCCCCATCCTATCAAGTTCTTCTGTTCAAATCTGATGAGTGCTTCTATTTACTTCTGATAATTTCCCCTTTTCCTTTCCATTAAGTCCCCCCTTTGCCACTTTTTAAGTGCCCTTTTTCAAATCTGATAAGCGCCCCTTCTTTCCTTCTGAATAAGTGACCTTCAGCAACCTTTCAACCATCCATATGCAAATTAAGCCAAATATTAATCGTGCCGGCAATTTTGTGTATAGATTTATGGTACTTTTTGTGCGGTGCGATAACCTAATTTACACGTAAAACCCTATAGACATTTGAGCTGGATAAATGAAAAGTTTCTGCCATCAATCAACTAGCCTCTTGTCGAGGCCCTGGCGCTGCTGAAATCCTTGGCGATATGGAGGCAATGGAGGCAAACCGAGGCGCTTGCGCCGAGGGCCTCTTGACATCCGACCTGAATTATATATTCATGAGGCACGATTTCCTACTGAATTATGCATGAAACGTCAATAGTTAGATAACCGCGGCGATCGCCCAGCAAATTGGCCAATGAAATCTCAAGGATTTCTTACTTCAGTTCTGGACTAGTCTATTATTTTTTGGGGGGGATTACGTAAATCTCTTGCTCAAATACATTCACAGACAAGCACATTATGAAGAATTCGATCTCTAGCTTACAAACCATGGTAATTTGAAATAAGACAAATGTACATATTTCTCAAGAGATCAACATAATTATATTTACAAATAATGAAGAATGGGCAATAAAAGTCACCGTTCAACAATAGATGCATCTCCATCAATTCTGATGTAACCAAGGAGTTACCAGCAACTTCACTGCCGGCAAGGCCCCGGGCCGGGGGATCCGCCTGGCCTAGGCCCTAGCATAGCTCGCGAATTCAAAGCAGCTAGCAGTCTACTCTCCATCCCTGGCCCATGGAGGTAATCAGCACAGAGCGGTAGCGCGTGAAAAATAACACTTTTTCCATAGCCAGTAGGCAGATTCACAAAAACATCTTGTCCTTTAAGTGCAGATTTGATTGCATCAACTTGCAAATCTTTGAATCTGTCAATTTTCAACATTCTAGCGGCATATTCTAAGCTCTTAAAAATATCGTCATCACTCGTCGTGGAAGAAACGTTGAACGCCATTTTGGGCTAGCGTGCAGTCGAGTCATGAATATTTAACATTACGTCATGGTAGCTCGCGCTTATTGGATGATTTTCACCGACCAAAATTTGGTCGGAATATTCGTCAAAACAATGACATACAAAAGAAATTCAGATCAGGTGTCAAGAGGCCCTCGGCGCAAGCGCCTCGTTTTGCTGGCTCGCTTCGCTCGCCAGAAATTTTGCCTCCATATCGCCAAGGATTTCAACAGCGCCAGGGCCTCGACAAGAGGCTATCAATCAACTAGCTGGGGATAAATGTGACGTCACTGCGAATCCTCCACGCTAATTGGTTGGTGGCCAAAATGTGGTTTTGTCGTGCTGGGAAAATCGCTCGCTGAGCGATTTTCTGAAACGACTAAAAACCCCTAAAAACGTCGTCCACGACGTTTCGAAAGATATCGTGGCAGTGTGCACGGTGCCATAGGGTTTGCATTAGAGCGATTTTTCAGAAAATCGTTCATATCGTGGTGTGGTGTCGTTTGTCGTTTGTCGTTTGTCGTGTTCGGTGTGAATCCGCCTTAATGCTACGGAATTCTTGAAAATAGTCTCCCGCTATCGTGCAATGGTTTCCGTCCATAATGTTATCGTTTCCCTTTCAAATATCGAATATCGAACTATTTCCCCTACATTTATCTTCATAAATAAGAGTAAGTTAAGTATGAACTCGGCGTGATTTCTTGCCTGATCACACAGTATATTGTGCGTATCATATGACAAATTGCAAGACAGAGACAAGACGTTTACCTTTGTGCTCACATGTCACGTTATCTAGATGGCGCCATCAGAAACATTCTACATGTATTATGTTCCACAATCGATACCCACATCCCTCTTGTTCTTTTTCTCTTCTTCTTCTTCCTCTTTGTAAAAATTCGCTTCTTTTTTATAACAATTTCTTTGACTGCATTTTACAATATAGATAGTCTTTTATGAATATCGGATAGCCACTGAGATGTGGCTTTTTTATTCTCGTTGTTTGGGAACGTAACTTTGTTAACTGAACAAGTGTGATGGCGGAAGATGGTCTGGAAACCGGGAGGCCCCAAGTTCGAAATGAATTCGAAAAGTTAAAGCCCTTAAATACAATAATCCGCAATTATCAAGTCCTTTGGATAGGACGAAAATTCACTTATCCATAAGCATATACTTGCTCTCCTATATAGCAGTCATCAACATCATCATTACGATTGTACCAGGATTTTTGTACTTTCTTTTCCTTTCCGATGCCATCTGTCCTTCTCTTCTTACTTTCATTCCATTTTCTGCACATTCCTTCATCTCTCATCTTCTCCCCTTTGGTTACTATGGTAACCAGCACATCATCCTAATGCTCGTTTGTTTCATTTGAACCCGATCTAAAAAAATTAAAGAGATAATGATAATGATATACCATATCAGAGGTAAAATCAGGATTTATATATTGATGGTAATATATGACTAAATTTCTTGGTGTGTATATTAATGAACATTTAAAATGGAATGATCATGTAAAACACATACTTTTACCTATCTCTCGTAATGTTGGTCTGTTAACTAAGCTAAAATATTTTTACCTACTTCTGTACTATTTACGCTGTATAATACGCTGAACTTGCCATACATAATTGTAATATTATCTGGGCAACTCATAAATGTTATACAAATCCCATATCAATTCTCCAGAAAAAAGCCACCCGGGCGTGTAGTGGGGCAAGCTTTTGCTCTCACACTGACCCTCTGTTTTTTTTCGACTTAAGTCCCTCAAGGTCAATGATATTAACTTCCTGCAAAAAAGCTCTATTCATGTTTAAGTATAATTCCAACCTTTTACCCCCAGTATTTGCAACATTATTTCAATCGAACACACAAATTCACGCATATTCCACCAGACAATAAAAAAATGTGCATTTATTTAACCCCAGGACCGCTCTTGCACATAATTCTTTTAGGCACTGTGGCCCTGATGTATGGAATTCCCTTCCTCCCGAAATAAGAAACATGACTTTAATGTACTCTTTCAAGCGAGCAGCAAAAAAATCACCTCATTAAGCAATATTCCCCACAATAATGATTTTGTAGTATACACCCATAATAATACCTTGTATAATTATGTAAATAGGACCCATGACTTGGCACATTTTCAAATTTTCACCTCTTTGGGAGGCAGAATGGCAGAATGGCAGATATATGATATTCGTTTACAAAACGAGTTTACCGCTTGCTATTATGTATTATGTCTGCCTCTCAAACCGGATGATTAACTGTCTATTGTTAATACAGTTGTTATTTCAAATATTTGGAAAGGTACAACTGCCTCACTTTATCTTCCTCTCTTCGTCCCTATTTCTCACTGTGTCTTCTTCTCTTTCTCTCTCTCTCATTATTTTATCATTATATTTTATCTCAAAGGGCTTTCATGCTGTCAAGCCTCGGCTTATTATGAAAACCCTCTTGTTTGATTTTTCTTTCTATAATCTTACTGTTAGCCTTGTAGTTTAAGATATATTAATGTAATTGATGTTCCATTGTATTGTATATCGCATAATTTGCATAATTTGTATAATCTATGTATTCCATTATTTGATGAATTGAGAAATCAAGCAGAAATAAATAAATAAAATAACAAAATTAAATAAAATAAAAATATTTATAAAACGCATATCACAATAATTCCCTATAATAAGGTGCAGTAATAGAGAGGAAGGAAGAACATGGAAAGAGAAGCTTGAGAAAAGTGAGATACGCTCAACATACTTCCTCCAGTTGCCAGTTAACATTGGAAATTGTTTCTGAAACGAAATCATGTTTTAAAGTTGTCAACATCATAATTTGTGATATTTTCTGGCAATTTAGATGTATCATTTTATAGTGGGATTTTTACAAACAACGATGGATTAACAGATAGATTCATACAGATAACTTTATGTCTATGTATTTGCTTGCACAATATACGAACAAGAGATTCATCCCTATTGAGCTTATACAACCCACAAAATAATTATGTGTCAAAATTGCATCTAGCCGCTCTCCTTATTTATACCTTGTTGAATCTTAAAAGGGAGAAAGCTAATCCTAAAAGTAATTAGTCGGGCGTCCCAGAGACTGGGTCAGAAAACACGCTGTTGTATAAATTTACAGTTTCCAATCGAGCGCTTTGTCTTCGTATTATATTTTGTTCCCGCTATAGTGGATTCCATTAAAGGGATACTCAACCGCAGATTGTGGACGTTTTAACGCCGCGAGAGGGCACCGTGATCGTTACCTCATCATGCCGTTGCCCCGCGGGGCGCAAACCTCGGATAGACTGGTCGCTGCACAAACATGCACGCTCCGCCTGAGCTCGAGCTCTCGTGCGAGATTCGTTTCGTGCAGTCGAAATGTAATCCCACTTAGTCCAACGGACGCGTTCGACGCACAAACTCTGTGTACGAGTGAATGGGGCTTACGCAATCCTGACTTTCCCCACGGCCGCCCGGTGGCGTATCCCTTTAAGTGATGCATGCTGATACCCCGGTCACACTAACGAGACAGACACCAAACCGAATAAAAACATACATTACCTCGAATAGTCAAGAATCGGTCGGTTTGGAAATCGGTTTGTCGATGTGACTAAGGTATTTGGAACCAACAGCCCTCGATCGAGCTACAACCTTCTACGCTGTTTAAATTAACCATTTGGAATACATACAAGGTTATATAACGAAACCATTATACTTAGTTAAATAAAAAGACAAAAATATACATCTATTTCTTTGCAGGAATTAAAAGAATAATACCAAAATTCCAAGCAGAGAAAGAAGCAGTGAAAAAGCAACAACCGGAGTATACCACTAAACTAACTTTGATTTTCAGTTTCCATTTATTCCACTTTTTTACATCGCATTTAAAGTGATCTCAACACTATAAAAACAAACAAAAAAAACAAACATAAATGGACGCCCCCTCCATCTGCATGCAGATATACATTCTTGACACTAACGACTGAAAAGAGTCGAATATGTTAGGTTTCATTGTATGAATTAATAACTAAACTTAGGATTGATATAAGTAATATAATATACCGATACCATGATATCAAAATTTGAACAAAATCTCCACACAGCCAATGTTCGATGCAAATGTAATTGAAAATACATCACAAACAGATCTTTTTAGTTTTCTAAAACAGTAATCATTTCCCTTTTTTCTACAAAAATGAATAGAACTCGTATAGTTATCAATGCCTTTTACTATCAATCATTTACTATGTCGACGAATGAGAAGTCTTCTTTATACAAAATAGTGACTGTTGTGAAGATTACGATTTGGTTTAAGCAAAAGGAAAATAGAAGATAATAAAGAATAAAGAAGACACGCTCAACGACATTTTAATTAAGTTATCAACATCTATCAAAATGAAATCCCAGAGCAAATATTAATGTGATCGACATGTTTAAAGATGGGCTCCGTTATTACCGAGATAATACAAAAATAATATTGGGATGACAGCGCCATTGGCTATATTGTCAAGTGCTTTTTTTCTCTCTCTTTTGCTTTCAAAGGGCGGATATGTATTCATAATTGCCAAATAACTTTAAAGTGGACCAATCAACAAAAAGAATTTGAATAACTTGAAATCGAAATATTAAGGGGTCCAGTCACCAAAAAGAAAGTTGCTCTGGGTGTTTACGGTGTTCCACGTCTATGTACTTTTGTCAAAATTGTGTTAAAATACCCGCTGTGAAAAAGTTTTGAAAATGGTGGTACATGTAGTACCGCACTGACTTGTACACACTGTAAAAAGTAAAGCGTTACATCACTTTTTCAAAGGGCCGAGGAGTGGCAGGGTTTATACATTATGTACATGCAGGATAGTTTGCAGTTCATGCGCATATCAAGAATATTGTGTTTTTATTCATTAAACAACAATTTGAGCTTCAGTATAGATGTCCATTTTCCAAACGATTTTTCAAAACTGCATTAAACAACAAAATTATGATTGTGTTATTATTCATTGATTACTTCATAATTTGAGTTTAAGTATAGAAATCAAGTTCCAACGGAAAATTTAATATGTGAAAACCTTCCAACTTCCTCATTGGGAGAAACTTGTAAAAGTCAAAACTGCATTAGACCAAAGACTTATGATAAAGCGAAGTGATTACCCAAAAATAATCTTTAAAAACGTGATAACAAATTCAAGTAACACTATATTTTTCGAGATTTACTTACAATTGTGGGCTTTTCATCCATGGTGAACTTTATGCCTCGTCCCGGATCGTTCTTATTTGTTCCTTAAAGTAAAAAATGATTCTGGCAGTGCTACAACAACATCGACTCAAGTATGAACCTCTCCAGTTGAAACTATTCGTCTATTATACTTCCAAATTTAAGCATGCTAGATGTTGAACACCAGTCTCTTTGTGGAAACTAATCACCCGTGTATATCATAGGCTTTGTACATGGTAACATCGTACACAAGGACTTTGGTACAATCAAACAGAAGGGTATACGCAAGTTGAGTTTCATCCAATCACAGCCATAATGCCATTTATGGGCAAGTGTCAACAAAGTGAAGAAAAGTTAAGTGGCCCCCAAAACTCGACTAAACAATGGCTGCAAGAACTCATGATGGGATACACCTACAAACTAGTCGTCAACTCCAGTTGCTGTAAAAAAAAATCCACTAAATAGCGTGATATGGTTGTGAAACTTCGAGAAACTGTAACGCTGTGGCTTTATTTTCATTCAGACATAATAATTCTTCTCTGTATACTGTAATTATAAATTATGATGAGGAACATGGAAACTTGAAATAGAGGTTCTCACTTAATTTTTCACCATGAATGATCCAGACGCGTTTCATTTCATATATTTATCATGAATGTAAAAATGAATAGCGTCTGCAACTCTGCATCGTTCCCGGGGAAAAGACTATGCCAAAAACGTTTGTTTCTCTCCCCCCCCCCCCCCCCAGTTTTCATCCCTGCTTTCCCGATGTTCCCGTTCACCCCGTTTTACGGTACTCGCTTCATCAACTTGGACTTTCTGTTTGTTTGTTTGAAATATTGTTTGTGCATATTCTTGTTGATAAAACCCTGTGTACTCTATTATACTGTTCCCACCTTAGTTAAACAGTCTTCATAATAATAGTAAGCAGGTCAAACTTGCTATACAATCTAAACAATTTTGTTGTGTGTACTTGTGTTTTTATAATCAACGATGTGATCGACCAACCTTACCATTAAAAGTACCCCAACATAGATTTCCTACTCCGAACTTGGTAACGATGAAATAAATTGAATACTGGCTGCTTGATGTTCAATTTGATCCTTGAAGCGGTCTCACATCATTTTATACGATGAGTATAAGATTCATAATCGCTTTTATGTTCGAGGATTTGGAGGGGATGAATAAGAAAAAGAACAACGTTTTATCAGTAAGACTAGCACATTATGATGACACTTAATAGTTCATTTACATCGTTAATGATGTGGCTTTGATCACGAACCTTTCGATCTTTCCCCCAAGGTTTTCGAGGTAGAAGGAATTCTGTTTTTTGACACCACCATGACAATGACCTCAATGTCAATGATTGGCGTGAGTAATCATATCCGGTTACTCGTGTAAAAGTTTACTTGTTAATTACGATTTTAGGAAACTAATTATGCTCGTATTAAAGCCCATGTATAGTTTGGGAAAACTTCCTAATATTTTTTTTCAGATTTCGGTGATTTTATAAGATGAATAGCAATATACTCACAATTTCAGACATTTGCAAGTTTACATGGTGGAAGATTATTTTTAATGAAATTAATGAAATTCGCATCATCTTCTGTTCAGCTGAAATATAAAGATTGATGTGAATAATTACTTGACGACAATTCGATATACCAAATGGTTAAAAGTAGTAAGATAATGTTTCTACTTAAATCGTGAAGCATTCCAATATCAGAAGACTTGAAAGACGGTACAATATCATATTAATTTGGTGATGGCACTTCGTTTACAAATTATGGGTGTGAGCTAGTGATTAAACTTCTTCACAAAAGCTAGCCAAAATAAATCACAGCGCACTTATGCTTTAGGATAGAGTGAATTACGCCTTATTATACCTTACTTCAATTTTCTCCCATTATGCCAACGTAACAATGATTGTTGTTTTCTTTTCTTACGAAACAAATTGTAATCAAATGGATTCATACATTCCCTCATTTCTAAAAGTGCATAGCCTTGGCCTATTAGTACGATAGCCGACGAAAACACTTTTAAAAATGATACCAAGCTTTTCCATTTACTTTACTGACTCCGTAACCCTTTTAATAAACGCAACGATTATCTTTTTCTTTCATATCACGTCATTTATTTCCCACTCTTGACTTCTGTGAGGTACCAATGCTCGTCTTTGCTTGTCTTTTATTTCGATGATTATCATGAGCTGATTAATACAACATTGAAAATTGTGTTTGCCTGTATTTATATTGTATATTGGTATAGGTTTGTAAACCATAATGAGGAGTCCATCTATAACTCTATAACAGGAACTGCTTTCCTTCTCCCTATCCTCGGGTACTTGTCGGTGGTATTTCTTATTTCCATTTTTAGATATACGCTTTATCTCTTTGCTTAGATTATATAAATAATAAAAAAGAAAGAAAACAAGAAAATGAAAATAAAAGTGGTTGAATTTGGTATAAACATATCTTAAGATGTTCAAAAGTCATTCAAGAACTCTATCATAATTATTTTTTGTTTCGTACATTATAATTATATAGAGGAATTTCTTACTTTGCTTTCCACTGCAAGTTTGTATCAATTTTATGAGCCTTCAAAAGTACGGAGCAAGAAGACAAGACTATTCAAACGATTGCTTTTAATGAGAGATCGGCAATTAGATCATTTCTAAATAAAAACTCGATGAAGTATTGCTCTTAAAAAATCTAACGAAATAGGATACGAGACAAGCAGTATGATAAAATTGGTAACATTAATCATGTTCATGGGTTTAAAGTGAAACCAAGGTCTGAGAAATTAAAAGATCTACCAGTCATTCGAAACCCTTACTCACTATTGTTTAATTATGAGAGGCATATTCATAGATAACTGATAATATAAATTATGAGACTGGTGATCATGAAGGCCACATACAAGTAAAGTGGGGAAAATCAAACTATCTGGTTTCAAAAGTGTTCGTATAAAGTTTCACTATATCGTCTAGATTGTTACCATCGAATACTGATCAGCACCAAGACGGATTAAAAATATTTTGTTTCCTCATGTAAAAAATGCGTTCGATATTTGACAGTTCCTACTTCCAAAACATAAAAATTGCCCCAAATGAAATAGATTAAGGAGAAACAATTGACTGATTAATATCCGAGAATTGGTATCAATGCTTTACCCTTTCCAGGTATAATAATTATGCTCATAAATATTGATTTTTTTTTCCTCTTGTTCAAAAAAATGATGTCTGAGAATCCCTTCATCCGTGTTAGTCTTTTATTTTACTTGATATTGAATCTATGACAAAGCGTGACTCGTACTGAAATACTTCTCCACCACAATTTTCCTGATGGGTATTTATTCACCACGTGATAACGTGGAAATGAGACCACCATATATTTAACAGTTCAATGTCCAACAAATTGGAGGACGTTTCCATCTTGTTTGTTTGTTTTTTTTACATTTGCTCGATCATGTCTCTTTGCCTGGTGGATATGTATATATACATGTATTCCTAAATCTGTGATTCCGTTGTACATATTGTTTTCATTGCAGTTTCAACACGAACTGTCACCGTTGTGAAATCGGGAAGATATTATGTGAAAATGATTGCCAAAGGTAAACGCCCACTTCATCGAAAAAGGGATCTTTCACATGAAGTCAAAATAATCATAAACTTCCTGCGGGGATAGGTGGCTAACACCCCGTGGGGGTAAATGCGGGAATGTAAGACTAGAATTAGTGACACAAAATAATGGAAGCGGGGATATCGGTCCACGAGGAGGTGGGGGGGGGGGGGGGGCAATTCTCGGGCACCTATACCCTTTTGACAATAACCTCCCGGACAAATCATATAGGCACCCCTCAGTAAATTACTCCTAGTTGCCTGTTGGTTTAAGGAATATTTTTCAACAGGGCAGTTTTTCCGATGAATAATTATTGTCCCTTAGGTAATTGTTAGGGGCGTCTCTAGAACATTTTGAATGGGGGGGGGGGAGGTGACATCCAAATTTGCCGACAAAAATGCTGCACCCTAATCTGTCCCCCACACAAATAATGATAAAAGAAAAATCTTAGATGAAGAGATCTTGATGTTATGGGCCCATTTTCGGAAGGAGGGGGGGGGGGGGGGGGGGGGGCTAACGCCTTTTGCCCGAATATCAACATTTCAATGTATAATTTTCTCTTGACTTTTCGTAGTGAAATGTAAAGAAGTTGCATACAGAAGTTACATAATTATCCGGGAACCTCGCTACCCAAATATATGGATATTCTGGCACCTCGCTGCCCGAATATGAAGTGGTGATTGCTCGAATATCAGAACTTTGAAAATCTTCGGGGGGGGGGGGGGGGGGGGGGCTGCAGCCTTTTGCCCGAATGTCAACTTTCCTTTCTTTTTCTTTTCTATTTCTTCAATATTCACAATTGTATAGGTTAAATTTTTATTTCTATATTGTATTTCGATTTGTTGTTTTTTTCTTTCTTTTTTGTGTGTGCTAAAGTGAACTATATCAATTGAAATTGTAAATTTGTATATTGAATTACACTCATGTTTACTCTTAAGGTGGAAATGTGTGCATCAGTAGGCTGTTCTATGCTTAGTTATTTCTTTCTCATGGGTTGTCGGTCTTCTGGGAACATCCCTATAACTATAGGAGGCAAAGAAAAAGCAGTGGCAAAATTAATAGATGAGGATAAATGTAAATACATGTATTTGAAAAGAATCCCGTTTGAGGGATATCTGTATTGAAACAGTTATGGTCCATACGGGTTACTGCGAATAGCGTTGTCTATAAAAGAGTACCAATCAAAGGCGGTGGAACGTCGAGCTCGGACAATGATAGTGGGGTGCACCTTTTGTTTGGCGGACAAAAGGTGCCCTTCCACGTTTGACGTTCCGCGACCTCTTGAGTACAATGATTTACGCATGTCTGCATTGCATGCATGGAAGCTTGACTGGTTCTTTCTGGTTCGTTTCCTTTCATCGTTGAAACGGTGAAAAGAAATAACCAATATTGTTGTGGTATCCAAACCCGCCTTTTCACCTATTTTGCCCCTGCTTTCCCTGATGATTTGAAATCTACATGTATGCATGAGGACAGGGATCATTTTTTAACCCTCTCAAACTCTCACTTCCCCCCAATCAGTCCAGCCCACTTCAAAAGTTGCTCCACTCATGATCATTTAGTCAAATTTTACTTCCCTTTTTAAAAAGACATCTCTTTCTCCATCTCTTGGGGGAGGGGGTCATTCGTGAAGATTTATACAAACCTATACCTACCATGCAGTGCTAAGTCGCACGACTTTTCGACATCTGATTTCAAACTGAATTATTAAAGTCAATCTCAAGCCTCTCTTAATGGTGGAAATAATTTGTCACACAATCGAATGAAACATGAACTGAATATTGAAGACTGCAAACTAAAAAAAACGCAAATTTCCCATAGTAGGGGGTTCATACTTACGAAAATGAAATGGGGTTCATACTTACGAAAATGAAATAGGGTTCATTAGTCTGAACATTTGGTTCATTACTCCGAACGTTCGTTATTCCGAAGGTTCGTAATTCCGATAATGAAATAGGGTTCGTAATTCCCAAAATGAAAAAGGGTTCATAATTCCAAAGGTTCGTAATTCCGAAAATGCAATAGAGTTTTTGGAATTCCAAACCTTCGGAAATATGAACACTTTTTTCATTTTCGGAATTATGAACCCAATTTCATTTTCGGAATTACGAACCGTCGGAGCATCGCGTCGGAGTAACGACCCTTCGGAATTATGAACCTTCGGAAAAAAGACATGCAATCGTCGATCTCTACCATGTAACCCATGACACAAGGTTTTATTTCCGAATTCATTCAAGCCCTATTTTCTCTCAGATTGCATTTCCATCGATCACCAGAACTCAAGATTTTAATATAAAGAAATTAATTACATTGTGAAAGAAACTGTCTGGAAGAAATTGGGAAAGGTTGATATAGAATTGATTTATATTGTGAGGTTTTGGAATCTCCAAAATGAGAAGAAATTCATCAAATCTTGCTGAAAATCCCACTGTACACAGATAATGGGTATACGGGACTACACATAGTCATGTGGCATGGATGAAAAGCTAACAAATTATTTTTCACTTTAACAGAACTAAACCTTGTCTTGAATTCTATAGCTCCGAACGTGCGTGCAGAGGACTATTGTGGTCACTAGAAAAAAAAAACCCTGAAGAGTATTTGTCGAATAAACAGAGAGATCAGAACAGTATTTACTATGCAAATTAGAATAGCTTCAGATTTGTATACGCCCCTATGTATATTCTATTACTTTCCACTCCTATTGTTACTCATTGGACCAAACAGAACTTTTTATAAAAGAATAATAGTATTTGACCCTGAAAATTTTTCATCAAAAAATTTTTTTTTTCTTAGGTTAAGAATTTATTTTTATTCATCTATTTTTTATTTTTTTATTTTTTATTTTTTTTAATTATTTATTTATTTATTTATTTTTTTTTTTTTTTGGGGGGGGGGGGTGGGGTTGGGCCGTGGTGAATTGTCATTGTGCCAAAGGACGTTAGTAGATAATTTCGTGTGTATGAAGAGAGGAGAACGTCTACTGAGATCTGGAAAGGAACCACGAGTTCGTCAAATTGTACAAATAAGGAGAAAAAGGGATCATGACATGACATTTACCAGAGAATAGCACGACTGTTGACTGCAGGTAAACATTATCTAAAGGGAAATTTTCACCCATGATGCGATGGCATGATTGTTCGCGGCTAATAAAATGGTTTGTAGCAGATCAAGAATGATATCTGGACGGAAATTTCAGCTCAAAGTGCGAAGGATTTATTAAAATCATAAAGTGACTCTATTCCTATCTGACTTATTTGTTTCTAAGTGTGAGATCAGAAATAAAAACAACTTTCATGGCTTACAGTGTAATTTTCTTAAAAAGTCATGCGATCTTAATTTGAAGGAAGACTGATGCGGTATGAACGTGTATTATGAACGTAATTATTTTACCCTGGATTTATGTAATCGAGATTTTTCAAAAGAAGTTTTGTTAATCACCCAAGTGTAAGCCTCAGTATTATTTTGTGGAACCTATTCGTCTTTCTCGTACTCTTCATCGAAAAATTTCAGCTTGCAATCTACCTATCTCATCATTGAACCCCCCCCCCCCCCCATTAAAGGAACTCTCTCACCCTCCCTTTCTTTCTCTCACACGGGCGGTGACATTAGATCAAATGTGCGATCTGGGCGTTGTGGCGTGCGCCTGTAATCCAACTACCAGTGGATTCAGAAAAAGGTTTGCGGTACAACCATGTGAGTTGGAATAACTCCACGTTCCGGTCAGAATGCTCTGGCCGTCGTCAGGAGAGTGAGAAGAGCGAATAAATCAGCAGAATTTATATATGAAGCAGCAATTCAATAAATAAAATGGATGCAAACACATAA
This sequence comes from Heliocidaris erythrogramma, assembly GCA_025617745.1. NCBI lineage: Eukaryota > Metazoa > Echinodermata > Echinoidea > Camarodonta > Echinometridae > Heliocidaris > Heliocidaris erythrogramma. The sequence continues at coordinate 38,464,479 of CM046867.1, forward strand.
CATAGAAAGAAATAGTAACAGTAACATCAAAGTACCTACATTGAAAGGATAAATAACATCAAGGTACCTGCATTGAAAGGATAAGTGACATCAAACGAATCCTGTGTTGAAAAAGAAAACATTGAAAGCAAGCGAACAATAGGACTAAGAAATCAATTAACCGTCTGGATAATCTGGAAACAAAAGGGGGATTGGGACCGTAGGTAATCTGTGGAGAGAAACATGACATCCTGTTGGGGAAAGAAATTAAGGTTAAAACATACATATGGAAAAGGTGAACTATTGACAACAGAATGTGTATACTAATAATAATTGTTATGAAAGAAATTAAGAGAAAATGATGATAGAGAAAATGATGATGAACAAATTGAGAGAAACATGAAATCCTGTCGGAGATACTCTGAGGAGAGAAAACAAGTCATCCTGTTGAGGAAAGACATTAAATTTAAAAACATACCTGTGGAAAAAAGGGTGAAATAATGACATCAGGATGAGTATTCTAATGATGAATATAATGAATGAAACAACAAAAATAAAGGTAATGAACACGTTGAGGAGAGAAACATGAAATCCTGTTGAGGGAAGCAATAGTGGTTAAAATACATAAAAATTATAGCACTAGTTATTATTGGAAGAGTGAAAACCATATGTCGCTGATCTGTAAACCCTTATCCTGTGTAACTGTGTCATGTTTGTGAATCTCGATGGCTTCACGGACCCTCCTGGTATACCAGTTGGAAGCGGGGGCTACAAGTTCGGTGTCTTCCCAGTTAATCTGGTGATCACGAGTGACAGAATGATTGATAATGGCGGATCGGTCGTAGTGACCAAGTCTCCCATGGGCACGGTGTTCCTTGATGCGGGATTTGATGTCCCTCCCAGTCTCTCCGATGTAGACCTGACCACAGGAACATGGTATGCGGTACACCCCTGGTTTGCTGTCGGGCGAAGCTGGGCGAAGCTGGGCGAAGCTGTGTCTTTGTGTGTGTAGAGAGACTTGTGAAGTTTGTGTTTAGAACTGAAGAAAACCCGTATTTAAATTTAATGTCTTTCCTCAACAGGATGACTTGTTTTCTCTCCTCAGAGTATCTCCGACAGGATTTCATGTTTCTCTCAATTTGTTCATCATCATTTTCTCTATCATCATTTTCTCTTAATTTCTTTCATAACAATTATTATTAGTATACACATTCTGTTGTCAATAGTTCACCTTTTCCATATGTATGTTTTAACCTTAATTTCTTTCCCCAACAGGATGTCATGTTTCTCTCCACAGATTACCTACGGTCCCAATCCCCCTTTTGTTTCCAGATTATCCAGACGGTTAATTGATTTCTTAGTCCTATTGTTCACTTGCTTTCAATGTTTTCTTTTTCAACACAGGATTCGTTTGATGTCACTTATCCTTTCAATGCAGGTACCTTGATGTTATTTATCCTTTCAATGTAGGTACTTTGATGTTACTGTTACTATTTCTTTCTATGTTATGTGTTTGCATCCATTTTATTGATTGAATTGCTGCTTCATATATAAATTCTGCTGATTTATTCGCTCTTCTCATTCTCCTGACGACGGCCAGAGCATTCTGACCGGAACGTGGAGTTATTCCAACTCACATGGTTGTACCGCAAACCTTTTTCTGAATTACAACTTCACCATGCAAACCTTCAAAAACTACCAGTGGAAGTTATAAACTGATTCAGTGGACCCATGCAGGTTCGAGACTGAGTCACGTCTTTCGGATGGTGACATTAAAGGTCGGTCCCAGACGTAAATAATCATATCTGACTGATACACGTCTGTAAAAACCCAATTACACACACACACACACACTCACCCGTACACACACGTTTACATGGCTTTACTTCCGAGGACAACTATTGTTCCTCTATTGTTACTCGTCCTCGGACAGTCGACGGAATAAGGCATAAATTCATTGTTCGACGTTCGAGGACTATTGTCCGGCTTCCGAGGACCATTGTTGTCATGATTTTCTTTTTGTTCTCTGTCCGAAAATGTCCTCGGACATAATGCTAAACAAACGCACACACACACACACACACACGATCCTTGGTTTTCAAGTCCCCTTCTTTAAAACTACAAACGCAAAAAAAAAATCAAAGCTCCCTCGTGATTTTCGCTTCTCCACCCCTCTTACTCTGATCCCCTCTCTCTCTATTATATATATGTATTCCCTCCGCTCTCTATTTCTCAACATGGAAATAAACTCTTTTGAATCAAAGGAAAATAAATATCATCTAATATGAAAGGTGGCTTGCATCGTACCCCGTTTTAGAACATCCAACATGACTTGACAATGACTCGGTAAACATATTAATCAATTATATCTTTTATGAAGGTAATGCTACCAAGGAGCTCCTCCATGTTTTATGAGTGAATAAACATTAGAAGTTACGTTGTAAACAGGTAAAATCTTCATGACTGAGGTTCCTAATGGGTTTTACGACAGGGAACATCGGAACTCCCCAGGACATTGTTAGAAGAAAATGCCGAATCGGCTCCAGTCGGGGACATACAGTCGTCCTCAAAATTATTCATACCCCTTGGAAAATTAGATAATTTTGCATTTTTCGCAAAAATGAAAGGGGAACTGGATTTACTTGCACATCACTTGAATACATTTAGTTATCATTTACAATTGTATGCGGTTTCTGGTTTTAACTCATATGCATAATAATAGAAAAAGTCAGTTATCCAAATTTGGTGATGTTCAAAATTATTCATACCCTTGGTGATTCATTGCCATTTTCGATCAACATGAATCAAATCATGTGTGATTAAAGCTTGTAACCCTTCAGTACACTGCCCCAATGCTTCTGGAGGTCTCTACTGAAACAGCAGGAAAATACCTGGTGTCCAATGGCTAATTTCCTTGAGGATGTTGTCCAGAGATGCCTTCACCTGGGCTTCAGGGGGCTCCTTGGATTTAAAGGAGATTTAATGTATACATGGGGTGTAGTTATTGACTTAGTGGTTACGGGACTATGATATTAATATTTTCATTCAATTTTTCATTGACGTTAATGAAAATTTTGTGCTTATGATGAAGTAAAACACTCTCCCTGGAGAGACCTTCCCTAGAGCCCTTCACTGTTGCACTGTCTGAGATGGGTTCGCCCTCATTCTTTGGTTCCATTCTCAATCAGAGTGCTCACGAAGGCCATGTTAGTGATGTTTAAGTCACTTCATGACCCTGATGCCAGGTCACCATTGATTAGAGTATGTATCCTTTGAGTACCTTACATATCCCAAATTGACTTTTACTGTGCCAATTTTCATATTTTTGATACTATCCTTGGTATGGTGGGTACAAGCCTTGATATCACTGGGAACTAAATTTATACCATATTCCCTCAATGGTACCAGCTGCAGAGCACAAAATGCTACGAATTAGATGGCACACAGGAAAATAAAGATAATATTTAAGCTGCACCAGAGTACCCACTTGTGAAGGACCTTATGGCAGGTGTCCAGATCCAAGTGTGTCAGTTTGTGTAACTGAGCAAACTGATTAAAATGGCACCAACTAATATTTAGACATCTACCATGGCCTTCCTAAACATTCTTAATGAGAATGGAGCAAAATTAAGAGGGCAAACTCCTCTCAGACAGTGCAACAGGGAAGGGCTCTGGGGAAAGTCTCTGCAGGAAGAGTGTTTTTCTTCGTCTTCAGAGTAAAATTTTCATCAAAATAAGCAGAAAACTAAATGAAAATAGCAGTATCATAGTCCCGTAACCACTAAGTCAATAACTGCACCCCTGGTATACATTAAATCTCCTTTAAATCCAAGAAATGCCCTGAAGACCAGGTGAAGGCATCGCTGGACAACATCCTCAAGGAAATTTAGCCATTGGGTACCAGGTATTGGCCTGCTATCGCAGTAGAGACCTCCAGAAGCCTTGGGACAGTGTACTGAAGGTTTACAAGCTTTAATCACAAAGCTTTTGATTCATAATGATCAGCAGAGTCAATGAATCACCAAGGGTATGAATAATTTTGAACATCACCAAATTTGGATAACTCACTTTTTCTATTGTTATGCAGGTGAAACCAGAAACAGCATTCATTTGTAGATGATAACTAAATGTATTCAAGTGATGTGCAAGTAAATCCACTTCCCCTTTCATTTTTGCGAAAAAACTCTCTAATTTTCCAAGGGGTATGAATAATTTTGAGGACGACTGTATTACTTGCAACTGCACTGACGTCAGTATGATTCGCAGCCGATCGGGCCTATTCTTGCACTCGATGATACAATAGCCCGCAATAACGACTTTATACATGAACATGATTTTTAAGAAATGACAAAAAGAAAAAAAGAAAAATGTTAAATGTTTGAATTGTCACATCTTAAAGGGAAATTAACCTCAGCGTATGAATTAGCTTATTTTGAATGGTGTAGTATATGCCTCTTATTTGATACATGCAATTTCATGTAAAAACACAGGATATAGATATAAATCACTATTTTCCAGCCAAGTTATCGTCTGCTAGCAATAATAAGGGGGCTGCCATTACTTTATGTGTACACGAACATATTTTTCATCCCAAGTAAAATTTCCTTCATCGTTAACTTGTAATTGATTTTTAGAGGACAAATATATATTAGATAAAGTCACATATTCTGAAATGTAAGTTTAGTTTTATATATTTTTTAAAAGGTCTTAATTTGTTCATAAAAAAATATACTTCATAAAAAATATACGTCAAGGACGGAGAATTGACGTCAAGGACGGAGACAATCGTAACAATACCAAAACAAAGCGAGGAATCTGCTTTACAGGATGGCTATTAGAACTCATGGGTCGTCAATTATCTAGGCCCATGGCCAATAACAATCGTAATACAATCAGAACAAAGCGACGTATCTGTTGTAAAGGTAGGCTATTATCAATGCATATGGTACCTAATGATCCGTGTCATGCACAAAATGGCAGCCTCCATGGAAAGACGTAGCAGACAATAGGTGCATATAGAATATCACGTGGGGTTAATTGTCCTTTAATAAATTGTAATTTCTGACAAAATCAGATAACAGTCGGATTGTGCAGAGTCAGAATGGATTATGAAAGAAATGGTTAATTGTAATAGGATTAGATTTTTATACGGATGTAAATTCTTCCTGATTTAGATCCAGAATGACCTTAAAATATTGATATTAAAACCGCGGGGTACTTTTACCTCGCAATTTCAATATCATTAAAAAAAAAAACCTTCCAGACGCTGAAAAGACCAAATATGGTACTATAATCAGTTGGCAGTCGGCGACTGGTGTGATCCTCGCAGCCGGAAAGACCCTTTTCTCTGAGTGAAAGGCTCATAATACACTGCAACAATAGGTTCGGGGCCTTAATAAGGAATGATTTACATATATCTAGATATGCAGTTCTAATTGCTTTCAAAACCTATATATATACATATATATATATAAGTAATCGAGTCGTAAGAGTGGGATGACCATGATACAGTCATGTGACCATGTGAGACGGACAACTCGGCCATAGAGTGTTTATAGGTTTTAAAAAACAACCTTATTCGATAAACATGATAATTCAAGAATTTTCTGCTGCGAAAAAAGTGAGTGTAATCTTTTACTTTAGACAGAAGAAAATTTGACAAAAAGGATCATGATCGTCGAAACTTGCATCGAATCACGAACAAAAGTCCCCGATATACTGAGGTGATTTTAAAAGCGTCCCGCAACGATTTCGGAGCAGAGGCGGATCCTGAGTATCGTTTAAAGGAGGCCTCTGACAATGAGCAAAATAATGGGGGATGATTTTTTTGTTGTTGGATGATCTCTTCCACAGATATATTACTTCTCCTGCATCTTCTTAGAATTTATGAAAGAGTCAGGAATAATGTTAGATGACTTGTAAGATATCATACAGTATCAGTATCAACCGTCTTTAGTTTTAAAGTGGCATTAAAACTTGAACAGCGCCATCGTACAGTGCTTGCTAAATTAAGATTATAATTTGAAAATTAATTACATTTAATTTTGAATGTTGACAATTTGTTTGGATAATAGGCATATTTCATATTTCAAACAATTATTTTTGACTTTGCAAATGTGGAAAATTACCAGCAGGTACATTCTAAGCTTCTACCAACTAGAATGGGGCATGATGGGAAAATGAGAAGCTCAGGCACTTTTAAAATCCTGTTAAAAGATGGCGCTATTTAGGAGCTTAGTTTACTGTCACTTTAAGTGAAGAAACCTTCAAAGCTTGTAGAAACAATCAATATTAGGCATAGGTACAACGTAAGAAACAGGATGGGGGTGGGGGGAACCCCACAACCACAATGAAGCCACAAGAAGGAAATTAATATGAACTACTCGCGGGTAACTCGAGGAAAAAAAAACATGGGGGAAAGAAAACCACAACCACAATGAAGCCACAAGAAAGAAATTAATATGAACTACGCGCGGGTAACTCGAAGAAATATGTCCTATCGCGAGATGGCGCTAACTATTGTAGCGACGGTAAACTTTTTGTCCAGCGACGGTGTATCATTGAATCTTAACATCTTTCTGTCGCATTTACTGGTCTGATGTAGATAATAACTACTTTCGCAGACTTTCCCTTACCCTATTCCCGTTTATCCCCTCTCATGACTGACCCTCAAACATATGACATTCAAACTTGAAACTGGGAATAGGCCTAACTAAAAAGTTACTAATCATATCAAATTTCAATTTGCGCAGAGTACAGTTGAAGGATGGAATAAGTTTTATGACATTTGTTAAAACACAATGCCAATTTTTTTGTTTTTGTTTTTGTTTTTTTTGCTTGTCAGGGAATTATGGAGGGAAACTTGACCCCATACCCCTCCCCCTCCCCCCACTGAGCGAATTTTGAAGGTCTGGCGAAAAAAAAAATTGTCGACATATTCTTGTTTTCTAAATTAATTAATTGCTGATACAAATTAATAGCATGCGATTGATTGGCCATGAAGCCAAATCGTCATTATCGTGGTTGAGGAAACCACCATCTCCGCATTGCGTTACACGCATTTAATTGTTTTCCTCATTCCCCGTCCATAGACTCTGCACTTTATTTTTGGGTGGTAACGAACGAGTGGTTTCCTCAGCCACGATATAGCCACTGTGACTTGTACCCCAACTAAATTAAAAATAAACCAGAAACAATATGGAGGTAGCCTATAGTGGTGAAGATCTACCATATAGGGTTAGGGTTCGCGGGCCGGGGGTATTATGATTATGGAACTCTTTCCGAAAATATTTTCACATCATCTTTCACAATAGTTTATAAGTAACATTAGCATGATCAAACTTGAGTTTGATTATAAAGCGTGATGCACACGAGGCCTCATTTAGCCGACGTAGGATGGCGCCATACATGCAAGTGACTGCAGGCATGGCGCGACCTTTCACGCATCATAAATGAAAAATGAAAAGTGTAAACCAGTGTTGCCAGCGAATAAAATACGATTCTGCTTGGGAGGAGCGAAAAATTCTGCTAGAATTGGCAAAACTTCGGCCGTTGAAAAGGGGCACATTTTCCTTTAAAAAAGGTGCTTTTCATGACAAAATCCTCTGACAAAGAAAAAAAAAAGGTCATCACCCATTTTTTGGTACATTTTCCTCAAAAAATTCTCTGACAAGCAATTTAAAAAAAAAAGGTCATCACACATTTCAGGTATATTTTCCTTACAAAATTCTCTGACAAGCAAAAAGAAAAAAAAAATTAACATACATTTTGTCATTTTGTGTGTTGCAGCAAATGTCCGGCACTACATCACCATGCATGAGCACAGTGACATTACCGATTCGGCAATAGACCAGGGGAGCCTTTCATCCAGCGTTTTTACGCTTTTTTTTCTCTGACAAGCAATTAAAAAAAAAAAGTCATCACACATTTCAGGTATATTTTCCATACAAAATTCTCTGACAAGCAAAAAGAAAAAAAAAATTAACATACATTTTCTCCCTTAAAAAATTCTCTGACGAGCAACCCCACCCCCCAAAAAACCCCAAAATTTCATAATTCTTCTAGATTCTGCTAGAATTCTGCAAAAAATGTCAAATTCTGCCTAGCATAATGCTAGATGCTAAAGCGGTCAAAACTATGCCAAAAAGCAGAATTCTGCCAACTCTGGCAACATAGGTGCGAATATAGAATAAAGGTGGATGGGCTGACTGCCTTCACAGACTCGATTAGCGCAGGTAACAACGCAATCGAAATGACGCATCGTGCACAACGGGCTTCACATTCGAGGTGTTATCGCATTAAGGGCAATTCAACCTTGGTAATAAGATGGTTTGTGTGAAAGCAGAAAAATAAGAAAAACAGGATGGTGAAAGAAAGAACGAAATGGGGCAAGAAATAAGAAAGTCGTGGATGTTTGAAAAATGATAGCACTAAATGCGAATCTCAAATAGGCAATTTAGTGAGCCGGTTGTGACATAGTGGCGGACAACTCTCCCGTTTGTCGTATATTTAAATATCATTAATTTTCTCCAAGGTTTCTCTTATTGAAAAGCGCCTTTTACTTCGGGGCAGTACTCGAAATATACTGTAGATATCATATTGTTATAGGTCCTCATGAAAGAAAAAGATCCTACTGAGTAAAACTGAGTAAAACTGAGTAAAAAAAAAAGACATTTTAGTCATTTTGTGTGTTGCAGCAAATGTCCGGCACTACAGAATTATTTATCACACAGACAACAATTTGTTTCCTTTGAATCCGCTCATTCGAATATGTTACCAACAACATGCGGAGTCCCACAAGGCTCAATTTTAGGCCCCTTATTATTTCTAATTTATGTTAATGATATTTCAAATGCTTCACCTATGTTACAGTATATTTTATTTGCTGATGATACAAATGTCTTTTGTTCACACTCTGACTTACACCGTTTAATTACTATTTTGAATACTAAAAGTTGACTTGCAAAATCATGATTTATATATTGATGGTAATCTTCTTGAAAACAAAATAATGACTAAATTTCTTGGTGTGTATATTAATGAAAATTTAAAATGGAATGATCATGTAAAACACATAATTTTACCTATCTCTCGTAATGTTGGTCTGTTAACTAAGCTAAAATATTTTTTACCTACTTCTGTACTATTTACGCTGTATAATACGCTTGTCTTGCCATACATATCATATTGTAATATTATCTGGGCAACTCATAAATGTTATACAAATCCCATATTAATTCTCCAGAAAAAAGCCATCCGGGCGTGTAGTGGGGCAAGTTTTTGCTCTCACACTGACCCTCTGTTTTTTCGTCTTAAGTCCCTCAAGGTCAAAGATATTAATTTCCTACAAAAAGCTCTATTCATGTTTAAGTATAACTCCAACCTTTTACCCCCAGTATTTGCAACATTATTTCAATCGAACACACAAATTCACGCATATCCCACCAGACAATCAAAAAATGTGCATTTATTTAACCCCAGGACTGCTCTTGCACATAATTCTATTAGGCACTCTGGCCCTGATGTATGGAATTCCCTTCCTCCCGAAATAAAAAACATGACTTTAATGTACTCTTTCAAGCGAGCAGCAAAAAATCACCTAATTAAGCAATATTCCCCACAATAATGATTGTGTAGTACACCCATAATATATCTTGTATAATTATGTAAATAGGACCCATGACTTGGCACATTTTCACCTCTTTGGGAGGCAGATATGATATTAGTTTACAAAACGAGTTTACCACTTGCTATTATGTTAATATCATGTCTGCCTCTCAAACCGGATGATTAACTCTCTATTGTTAATACAGTTGTTATTTAAAATATTTGGAAAGGTACAATTGCCTCATTTTATCCTCCTCTCTTCATCCCTATTTCTCTCTGTATCCTCTTCCCATTCTCTCTCTCATTACTTTTTTAATTATATTTTATCTCAAAGGGCTTTCATGCTGTCAAGCCTCGGCTTATTATGAAAACCCTCTTGTTTGATTTCTCTTTCTATAATCCTACTGTTAGCCTTGTAGTTTAAGATATATTAATGTCATGATGTTCCATTGTATTGTATATCGCATAATTTGTATAACGTATGCATTATTTGATGAATTGAGAAATCAAGCAGAAATAAATAAATCAAATAAATCAAATCAAACATCACCATGCATGAGCACAGTGACATTACCGATTCGGCAATAGACCAGGGGAGCCTTTCATCCAGCGTTTTTACCGACAACTGTTATAAACTACTGCATCCGATTGGCTGAGAGCAAATTTGTGGGTAAAATCACTGACAAAACACTTGATGAAACCACGCCTGTTCACAAAGTTATTCAAATTTATGGATGTTTCTTTCCTGGGGACCGAGTAACGACGCATTCTATTAACCTGTAATTAATTAATGAACTACAATACTTGGAATCCAGTTTGCATACATTACTTATTTCTATGTCTGACAAGCCTCTGACAAGCTTTCAGGTTGTCAAGAACAACCTTTGTTTTAAAAGTATGCACACAATTTGAATATTATTTGCGAACAGGTACGGTCTATATGAAACTCCCATAATAATGTTAATACAATTAACTTTCAAAAATTCGTAACTTTCTTATTGCTTGTCCGATTTCGTTCAAACTTTCACCAATCTTTTTTTCAGAACAACTTGACATTTAAGCTGGATTTCCCTTCAGAACCATCACCCAGTATTTTGTCGTTATTCAAGACATGTTGTTTCATTACTGCATCGTAATCATTTTGCTCGCGAAGTTTGTTATATAAGATTCAGTGACTTTCTATAATGATCCAAGTCTATGTAGCTCTCAGAGCATCAGACAAGAACAGGCGATCTTCTCTTAAAGGTCCCCAGAAATCCAAATGCAAGTTAATTTCTGTTGATGTGCGGGCATGCATACAACTCATATTTTGTTATTAAAACATCTAAAGATGTTTCATAGATTTTTAAATATTTTTTGAAATATTTTTTCCTAGCCTCTTAAGCTCCACCCCCCAAAAAAGCTCCAGATCTTATTCCCGAGATGACATCATCTGCCAATCATTAGTCAGCCATACTAACATTCTACAATACAGAGTGGAATGTAACTTCCCCCAGCTCAGCACATGCTCACAATAGAATTGCATGCTTTCAAACAATACCTCCTCATTACCCTTCTTTTCGTGGTGATGCTACAGCATGTCTGGCATAGCAACTCCTATGTAGGCATTGTATGGTCCATTAGAACAGATGGTTATCTCTGGCAAAGCTACATACCACTTTCTCTCCTTAGCTCACTAATGATTGACAGATGATGTCATCTCGGGAATAAGATCTGGAGCTTTTTTGGGGGGTGGAGCTTAAGAGGCTAGGAAAAAATATTTCAAAAAATATTTAAAAATCTATGAAACATCTTTAGATGTTTTAATAACAAAATATGAGTTGTATGCATGCCCGCACATCAACAGAAATTAACTTGCATTTGGATTTCTGGGGACCTTTAACCTGCTATTGAACTGTTGAACTCTTTTATTCCCCGTCGACTTTCTGTTCGGAATCATTCATTCAAAGCCAGTGCAAGGTGCAATAACAGGGGATCTTCAATGGCGGATTCTGCATTCACTCGCAGGGGGGGGGGGGGGGGGGGGGGGGGGAGGAGGAACAATTCCGAAAAAATATCTGGACTAAATTAATGATAATACTAATAAAGGTTATCCAATTTTTACTCGCTTTTTCACTCTATTAAAAATGCTGACAAAAAAGAACACATTTTCAGGTGATTTATAGGGTCTAAAATTACTGGGAGAGTGGGGTAATTTTTTGGTGTAATTATGCAAACTTGGGGGGCATGTGTACCCCCACTTCAATGGCCCCTATTGGATCCACCTCTATCTATGGCATGCATCTTTTATTACTGCATACAAAATATATGATGATGAAGCAACATTAGTTGTATGATTATGCAATTGTTGTTGTTGTCATTTCTTTATATTCGGAAAAGTAGAATACAATATATTCAAGATAAACATAAGTCATATTAAATCCAACATGGTATGAAAAAGCAAAATATAATTACGTGACAGAGCTGTGACATAAACATAATTGAGAAAAAGTTGCAATTAATTATATCAAAAGGGCCTACGTTTATAAAAGCGTTTGCCACTATATAGATAACCTCGCACTCGATACCTTCATACTACAGAGAATTGCCTCCCCGAGAGAGTGTGAAATCTCCAGCACATGTATAATATATAACATAATGTGCTGGAGATTTCACAACTCTCTAGGGTAGGCAATTCTCTGTGGTATTATGTTTTGAAGGAACCAGATCGCCGGATAAAAATGGCCTGAAAATTTCACTTGATCAAGGTAATAGAGATCCCATTGAAGAATTTAGAAGGAAGCCATAGCGTAGACAGGGGGAATAAGGGGGTCATGCCCCCCCCCTTATTCAGCCCCTAAAAGAGCGAGAGCGAAAAAGCGGGCGAAGTGACAGAAAATAAGCCTAAAAAGGCGCTTCGAGTCGTTATCTTTCTCTCAAATTTGCTAAAACGTCAAAGTTTTTGCGCTTCACGCGGGAAAGGGGAAACTCCCCCTCCCTGCACCCACCCCTGTTACATAGAGTGCAGTATTGCGTCCAAATAATTGAAAAGCAGTCCGGGCGTCGAACTAACTTTCCGCCTAAAAAAAGGTGCTAAGAGCCGTTATCTTTCTCTCGTCACCAATTAAGCACACTTTGCGTGCTCACAACCGCCCCCCCCCCAAAAAAAAATTAAATCCTGGCTACGCGGTTGGATCCTTCATGTCTGCCCCCCCCCCCCCCCCTTTGAAAGATCTTGCCTACGCCACTGGAAGGAAGTATTTGTGTTTTCACCTCTTCCACTTGACACGGCCCCACATAACAGTGAAGGTTCCATGAGTGGGCGTTCACATGATTTTATACCACAGATTTGTTACGTAATCTAGTGTATAGTGTGAACAACACGGCCTATATCACGTAGCTTGAAGATACCAGCCTCTTCATGATTCAAATTCAAATTCAAATTTATTGATATAAAATCCTGACATAATACGATTATCATCCAAACAAAACAAAACAAAACTCAGTATAGGCATGTGGAATATCATTAGTAACAGAATACAACAAAATAAAGGCACATTTTAGTAAAACAAATTTGTACATAATTATTAGATTAAAGTTGACTAAAAAAGAGTGTAGCTATCCTTAGACACAAAACAAAACAAAACATGATAACAGCATATATATGTGGGGCTCTGTCAGTGGCGGCACCAGGATTTTTAAAGTGGGGGGGGGGGGGGGGCAAATGGGGGGCAAAAGAAAATGTTGGGGGGCAAGGGCGGACAAAAAATTGTACACCCTTTTATTTTTTTTCACTCCGAAAATTATTGGGGGGCAACTGGGGGGGGGGGCAAATGCCCCCCATGCCCCCCATGCCCCCCCCCTTTGTGCCCCCTGGGCTCTGTCAATTTCGGCTTACCTCTATAAGTTGAAGAGGTAAAAGCAGCAATATAATCAGCAAAAATATGAGAATATACTTCCTTCTACATTTTAGGATGAAAAATTGTATGATTTCATGCCAGAATCTTCAACAGGATCTTTATCATCTTGATCAAGTGAAATTTCCAGGCTGTTTTTGGCCGGCGATCTTGCTCCTTACCAGCACACACAATTTATGTGCTAGAGATCATACTACATGGGAAGCAATTCTTCGCGGTACGGAGTGCGAGGTTATCTATACAATAACCTCGCATATGTGTAAGTGGTGTATGATAATGGCGGATGATGATACTCACCGTGATCATTGATTTCAGATGTTTGATCTCTCCCATAAAAGTCTTCTTCTCATAGTAACGGTCTGGTTGAGGCATGGTAGGAAGCCCGACATTAGTACCCCTCATCGATCGCATGTTCGACGCCGGGACCAACAAGGAGGCGCATGAAGCATTCGTGGTTATGGACGACGGCGTTGACGGGGAATGTCTGAAAGTTCTGTAACCATCGGAAGGGATTCCGTTCTTGCGTCCGTCAGCTGATGGCGAGGGATAGGTCACTTCGCCTCTCAGCATCTTCACGATCGCGTGGTTCGACATGGTCGTCGATCTACGAGCTCGAAATAGGAAGCGATCAAACAGACTCTGGAGTAAATTACGACGTCGTCGGTGATACGGCCTTGAACGGATCACGTGTATGCTAAGAAGACATTACTCTTGATTTGTTCGGCATGTCGCATTCTTAAGGTACTTGACATCTGATTATCAACATAATTATCACCCGGAACAATGTAGATTTAAAATGATCATACAGTGCTCCCAAATAATAGTCTTCTGTACATGTAGTCGATCATACATTCGGTTACAATGATTTATACTTGTAACGGTGGCTTGCATACAGAATGGTGCAGTGTACGTTGTATTGAGGAAAAACGACCCTTTGTCATTGTTTTCAACTCATTTTGTTGTGGCATCGGAGCGTGGCGCCACAATAAAGGTTCAGCGTGCATTTTCTCTGTTTGGTTCATGACGTCTATGGGCATAATTTGAGTCATCGACCTCCCTGTATAGACCTGTTTACTAAGTGATTCAAATTTTATGCATACCTTTGAAACAAAGGTTGTTCTTGACAACCTGAAAGCTTGCCAGAGGCTTGTCAGACATAGCAACAAGTATTGTATTGGAGCAGGGCAAATTCAGTGTTTGGCGCTTGTGCGATCACCACGCCATTGTTCAGCACAAAATCGTTTGGAACCAGCAAGAAATATATATATAAATTACATCGTATAGTAGATAGAGAATGTGAAATTAAATCAACTAGGGATATTCTAAGGATGGGGTTAAATAAAGTCGAAATTATTAAACTTCACCAGCTATTTAAAATTATTCCATTGACATGGAAAGGTCTTTTGAAGAAAAATGATTCGTGTAGGACACTGATTTAAATCAAGGGTTTATATTTAATGGAAGAATTAATACACTGATTGATGTTACATCAAAAAAAATATATGCAGCTTTGTTAAATATGAAAATAGAAAAGTCATATGCAGTAAAACAATTTAGTGAGGATTTAGGATTATTCTCAAAAATTGACATTCATACAAAAATGAGCTTATATACTAAGAAACATGTGGATGCATTTAAATAATGTATGCTCTTTTTGTGATGAAAAAATGAAGAGGCCTGTGAGCATTTATTGTTTTTACCTGTGATGAGAGTCCTTTGGAAAGATTGTGGTGATTTATTCAATTTATGGGATATTACAAATATAAACTGGGAGGGAATTTATATTGGTATAAAAGTTTTAAATGCAGGGAAGGAACAGTTAATTAATTACATTATATTTTTAATTAAGTATATGATTTTTTTTTCTTAGCGGAACTAAAAAGAAACCCCCAACTCCTCAGGAAATTAAACAAAGAATGCTGGAAGATGAACCAGAGGAAAGAAAATTAGATGAAGAGCGAGGTACACTAATACACTACTTTAGGAAATGGGGAAAACTATCACACATAGGGACGGCGAGGCGAATGCATTTAGTTTGGGATGAAAAACAACAAAAAACAACATTGGAACGGATGCGATACACTACTATGCATATGTCAGTGTGTATGTATGTGTGTGGATTAAGGTTTGTGGGAGTAGGTTTAACGTGGCACATGTATTGTGTGACTTAAGTTGTTGTTGTTGTGTGGTGTGTTTTATTTGGGGGGGGGGAGGGGTTGGGTACCTGTATTGCGTGACTTAAGTTGTTTGTTGTTGATTTTTCGGGGGGAGAAAAGACAAGTAATTTTCTTTCAAGTAATATTTTATTTATATATTTGAAAATGTCTTCTAAACAGCTTTTTTTAATGAAAATGCACTTTCTTGTTTCTTTTACTATTGAAATTTATGTTTAAGCTAAAATATCAATGTAGAATGCATTTATTTTTTTTATGAATAATATGTACAATTTTGTTATGTTATACAATATGTATTTGACTTGAGAGAAAATAAAAAATATTATTAAAAAAAGAAAAAAAAAACCCTTGAAAACCATTACAACTTGACCGGTATGACGTCACACTTCGGTACTCTATTGATCGTAGGACACATGCTCCGGTGACAATTGCTCAATAGACCGGTTATGTAATGTATTCAAATTTCTTCTCTGAGCACCTAATGACGAGCTATTCCATTAACCTGCTTTTTATAAATGAGCCTCAATGCTTGGAATCCAGTTTACATATATTACCTGTTGCTATGTCCGGCAAGCCTCGGCCCTGATAGCAGACTGACGTCTTCAAGACGTAAACTGGTCTAAACTGGTCAACTCGTTATACGTCGTTTATGCAACGTCATTACGACGTCCTTATAACGTCTTGTGAAGACGTCATATTTCTACAGTAAAGACGACTTAATTATGACGTCCTTACGACGTCTTTCAAAGACAATACTTTGCCATTTTTGTAATCAAAATTAACAACGATAGTATGACGTATTATGACGTCTTTCAAAGACCATTTTTCAGCCATTTTGTATGACCAAATAAACGACATTTTTAAGACGTCGTTTTGACGTCTTTTAAAGACAAGATTTGGCATCCTGTATTCCGACACAGGAAATATACTACTTTTGGGGAGCAATTTTTGTCATAGCCATTTACAAAAGCTGGGAAGATCTGGCAGTGATCAGTTGGTCTACGTGAAAAATTGTAATCTTCAACCATTTTTTACAAGTGCTACACTATAGTCCCTAAAGTAGATACAACGTATATAGCAAGGTATAGGATATAGAATTTCAGGATTATAGGGTTGATGCATGATATGATATAAGATAGGATGTAGGAAAAAATGTTAAGAGAGACAGTGTGTTAATGTGCTAGGTAACTGTAAAAAGGATAATCTTTTTGACGTCTTAGACGTCTTTAAAGGGAAATCCAACCTTAAAAGTTTGAACGATATCGGACAAGCAATAAGAAAGTTATGAAGTTTTGAAAGTTGTAATCCCTATACATATGGGAATTTCAAATTGGCCAAACAGGTTATGTTCCCGTGATGAAGATGTGGACAATTCCCCCATTTGCTCCAACACACAAAATGACTAAAATGCCATTTTTTCCAAATGTATTACTCAGTAGGATCTTTTTCTTTCATGAGGACCTATAACAATCTGCAATATATTTTGAGTATACTGCCCCGAGGGTAAAGGCGCTTCGGAGAAAACCGCAAATTAATGATATTTTTGTGTACGACAAACGGGAGAGTTGTCCACAAGACTGTCACAATCGACTCACCAAATTGCCAATTTGAGATTCGCATAGATGTAGTGATCTCATTTTCAAACATCCATAACTTTCTTATTCCTTGTCCGATTTCTTTCAAACTTTCACCATCCTGTTTTTCTTATTTTACTGCTTTCATACAAATCAACCTTCTACCGAGGTTGGATTGCCCTTTAAGATGTCTTTAAGACGTCAGTATGAATAGCACACGACGTAAAAGAGACATCTTTATGACGTCTTCTATTGGTAATAGACATGTCTTCAGGACGTCATAAAGACGTCTTCTTGACCAGAAAGACGTCAAAATTACGTCAATATAAGACATCTTCAAGACGTCAAACGATAGTGCAAATTTACGTCTTATTGACGTCATTATCTGACGTCATTAAGACGCCATTTGGGCTAGTCTCTGCTATCAGGGGGGGGGGGCAACTTTCATGTTGTCAAGAACAACCTTTGTTTGAAAGGTATGTATACACTTTTAATACATTACCGAAGCGGTCTATTGATCAATATCCTACACCAGCCGAATTCTAAACTTCATCCCTACACCATAAAATATACCTAAACATAACCCTAACCCTATACCCCTCTATCTTTGACGAAGTCAAAATAATTGATACAGGAGCACCCATTGGATTTCCCAGTCCCACCTCTCTCTCTCTATCTGTCTCTCTCTCCATCTCTGTCTCTCTCGCTCTCTGTCTCTCTGTGTCTCTGTTTCTCTCTCTCTCCCGGCCTCTCTCTCTCCCTCTCTCTATCACGCACACACTTTTTTATCCATTTTTTTTAAATTAGAGATTTCATTAAAAATACATCAATAAACATAAATCAGTATAAACAAATAAAACAAAAGTATATACATAAACCCAAACCAAAACACACTCCCACCTCATGAATTTTATCCATAATTTGTTATTCTGATTTCATCACAAAACTTTAACTTCTTCTTCAAAATATTTTCTTTTTCTACTAAACTGAACTCAAAAAACGATTCTTTTCCAGTAAACTTAATTCATGAAAAATTCTTTTCATTTCATTTATTTATTTTATCACGGTAAAAAAACTCACTTCAGCTTTCCAGCTGTTCTTCAGTAAGTCCGTGAGACAGAAACGACAGAGTCATATTATTTATTTAAAAAAAAACATATAATCGAATACGTTTATGAAAACAAAAACAATGCATAAAACATTTGAAAGAAACATAAAAGAAGGTGAAACATGCTTAAATGTGAAATAACAAATATAAAAGAGTCAAAGAAATTATTTCCAAATGATAACAAATTAAACAAAACAATGAAATCAAAAGAATAATTATGTTGCCAACAGAGAGCGTTTGGCTCTCTCTATACCCAGTGCCGTATATAGATAGAGTCTGGCCAACTCGGTTTCAATTGGGTAGCAACATGGCGCATATTCCTTTGTTAGGTAAGCTTGCAACAAAGGAATATACGCCATGTTTCTACCCAATGGAAACCGAGTTGGCCAGACTCTATCTATATACGGCACTGTCTATACCCCGATGGTCGTCCCCCGCGAACCTCCATCCAGAATTAGTCTGGATTGAATTGTGCTGATAATATTATGCTAACCTAAAATTGTGAAATAATGTTTTTCTTATAGATACTTATATTCTCATAGAAAGTGAGTTCCAGTCTTTCGCTCCCATGTAACTTAAACTCCTTAAGTTATAATTTGTATTACCCATGGGAACTGAGAAGTTATGGACGAAGTGTCTGGTATTATCATACACGGGGTTATGTTTTTCAAATAAGCGTAATATAGATTTTGGCGCATTGTTTTATAATAAATCATAATCAATTTCCTATTATTAAATCTTTCTAAAATATTATCTAACTTACAAGTAGGAACAGCTGATCTGATGAGAACCCTGAGGTATTCCACACGTAAGTTCTTTTGTATCCGAACTTATACCGTTCGTTTTAACAAACTGTCTTCTCCCTACGGGATAATCTTTAAAACATTAATAACTTTGGCAGACATATCAATGAAACCTAACTTTTGTAGAAGAACGGCATAATCAATGCAGTCAAACGCCTTCTGTAAATCAAGCATAATAATTCCAGTAATGCAACCTTTGTCTATGATATTCAATATATCTTCTGTAAGATTTAAAAGTGCTGTAGTCGTTGAGTATACTTTGGTCGAAAGCCTCACTGGTTATCACAAAATAAGTTGTTCTTATTTTAAAAATTCGTAAATCTTTTTGAAGACAATTTTTTTCAATAACTCTTGCTATTATTGTTATTACCGATATATATTAGATTGAAGAACAAAGTTGAATGAAGTCAGTTATAACAGGTGTTTAAATATCTACCTTTCTCCCCCAACCCCCCCCCCCCTCCCCCCCCCCCACACACACACTCTCTCTCTCTCTCTCTCTCTCTCTCTCCCTTTCTCTTTCTCTACCTCTGTACAAATCTCTCTCCCTCTTTTTCTTTGTCTCACTCATTCTCCCACTCTTCGCTCTCTCCTCCACGACTGTTTGTGCCGCTCACTTCGAAAAGCGGGTCCATTTTGAAAGCATCCAGTGTAACTCGGCACTACGCTAGGGATATTTCGGACTCAGTGCAAAGTCGAGTCAGCCAAGAGAGCTGAAAATGATCGCAACTATACTTGTCAGAATTTTTGGATTGAATGATCTTTAAAACCAACATTTTGCAAGAAAACAAAACATGGAAGGTATAAGGATATATTGAGGGTTTACTAGAGTTTGAGTGAATGTAGGTAACTATAGGCTGTCATATGAATTACTTCTACTTGAAATTCATTGGTATTATTTTATTTCCTCAAACATCTATTCAAAAAACTGTCAGAAGGCCCGGGAGACCTGGTGGGCTGTCGATCTCTTGGAATTTCAGTCTCTTGAGCTGTAGCTTAAAGCATCAGCGCCTGTATGATTGGACCTCATACAATTCACATTAATTTCTTTGCGAATCTCATGAAGATGTGAAATAAATCTTCATTACGGAAGTGATTGATTTCAGGAAATGTTAAGGTGTACCACTACTCCTTGAATATATTATAAATCAATATATTATTTAGAATTATTAATTTATTTTTTATCGACGAAACCTAGCAGAAGAATGTAAGGCAAGAATCCTCTAAAAAGCTAAACAGATCATTGCAAATGACAATCACAATCTAAATTACTTATATGAATTATTGCGGTCGGGAAGGAGGATGTGCTCATTGAAATGTCGGACTAAGCCGATATTTGGGCTGATAATGTTCCATGCTTTTAAATACGTAAATTACAGTTTTTCAATATTTTTATATACAGATCTGCTTTAAATTATATTTTGTACACGTTTTGTAGAGACATCATTTTGAATGATAGCTATGAATGGTAACAGCCAATCACACACTATAGCGCAATTTCGTCACTTTCCGCATAACATGGCGGCGCCCATGTCCGTGCCAGATCGTCACAAGTCCATGTTTTAAGATTGAATTTACTCAAATATGCCATGGTACATCAGATTTGTGACATGTTTGGATCATTCAAACAAGTACAATTTTAGTTTGTAAACGCTTGATTACAATGTTTTGACCTTCATTCTCCTTTAAATGATATAACTCTATGCGTGAAACGTAGTACCTGTACATGTGCAAACGAATAACACGTGTGTTGCGTCGTATACATTGAAGCCATATATGCGGATATGGCCTTGGAGTATACACGTCACGCTGTTCTTTGGCAATACATTATTGATCGAGGTTTCTCCCCTTCACAGGTATAGGGTATTGATTCTTCAGTCACGTTCCCTCTTTACTTTCTAATGCAAATCGTCATGTTATGTTGCAAGCTAAGCCTGGAAAACGTCAGCGTTGATTAAACTTCTTTTGTACGACGATGAGTACAATGCTTGAGCGAACATTTACCTATCAGTTCGAGGTGAAGACAAATGGCTTTTCTCCGTCACTACACTGTTCATATTCCCCTTCTCATGATAGCGTTGGGAATTCGGTGTGCAGAACTGGATCAATATTCGCTCATGGTTTCTCATTTAAGAAGTAAACTATGCTGGAATCAAATGTGTTGGAATGGATATATCCAAATAAATCAGTTCATGTCGCGAAAATGGACCTTTACAACATGACATGGATCATAGCTTCTTCGTTGTCTTTCTAGATCTTGCTACTTGCAGGATGAGGGTGAGGAATGTGTTTGTTAAAACGTGTGTTTTCACGTTTATATGTATCTGCATTTCGTGGCTTATCAAATTTAACTTTCCAGGAGATAGAAAAGATGAAAAGATACTCAAGAGAAGTCTCAGGAATATTGAAGATGATGTTTTTCACACGGATGCTGAAAAATTATTGAATTTAATAGCATTACGAAGTGATTTAAATGTGAGAGACAGTCGTCTGATTATTAAATTATTACGCAACAGGATATATTATGACCGAGAGGCATGTGTTATACGCATTACCAAATACTGTGGTAATCGGTGTGACCACATCCTCTGGAATTTCCACGACGATCCGACGAAATGGGCTAGGTTCTCATGTCCCTTTGCGGGATCCTGCGCCATCGAGACTAGATTCGTGGGTGCGATGAATCTAACTAAGAGAATTATGCAATCGACGGACGTCCTTGTAATCGTCGATTCCCTGCACGAGGGTCTTCATCTCAGTCAGCTGATAGCAGCTCGACCACGTGGTCAACTCTGGGTGCTGATTTCCCGCGAGAGCCCCCAGCACGATAATGAATATGTGCCACCACTTGGCGGGCTTAACCCGTATAATCTCACTATGACATACTCCTCGGATGCCGATATCCATTTTCCATATTGCTATTTACAAAAGAAACCGGTCACCGAAGAGCCTCCTCCTATTCCCAAGAAGACCAAGCTCATAGCCTGGATGGCATCGAACTGCTACAGACTGTCCTGGAGAAGAGGGGAATTCGTCAAGGAACTACAGAAATTCCTTCCCATCGATACCTTCGGAAAGTGTGGTGAAAAAGGAAGACTGACAGCCATGGAGAGCAGCATGGTTCTGCGAGATTACAAATTCTATCTGGCTTTTGAAAATAGCGAGTGCAAGGAGTATATCACGGAGAAGAGTTGGAAGCATTGTCTTCAGAATGGAGTAGTGCCAATCGTTTACGGCTCGACCCGAGAAGACTACGAGCGTTTTCTGCCGAGGAACTCTTTCATCTATCTCGATGACTTTAGCTCCATGACCGACTTCACTGAGTTCATCTACGAACTCGACAGAGATAAGGAGAGGTACAACCGGTATTTTGATTGGAGGAAAGACAGTAAAGTCGTCTGCCTTTCCGCTCGGTTCTTCATCATGTTCGCCCCGGAAGTGAATCTATGTTACCTCTTGAAGAAGCTCATCCACATGTTCGTGTACCCTAAGACGTCTTGGCAGAATACACAGCCAGATTTCGAGTCTTGGTGGCAGGGGCAATGCACAGATTCCACTGCTAGGAAAGAAGTCCTGGGTTTCGATGTTCACCAGCCGGCGGAGAAGAAAACGAAGCTTCCGACCAGTATTTCATTGTGATCAGTCATTTGGGTACAGCATTTCAAAAGGAATTAGACAGGTCCTATAAAGAGTGGAGGGGAGAGAGAGGGTCATTTCACTTTCTTCCACTTCATCTAGAGGCGCCGCCAAAACCAATGAAAATGTAGGCAAATTTGGTTCGAAACCTCTCCTTCCATCCAGGAAAAGGAAAAATTTCCCAGCGAAAAGAATTATATTCAATTAATTTACCGACAGTGAATCTGTACCCATTTGCCGACTATAAGATGGATTTGCCAACAAACGCCCCCGACCACCCCGCCCCCGATCATTACAATTTTAGTGCTCATTTTTTATAATGCACACTATTTGTGACTTTCATTTTCAATTTAAATATGTATTTAATTTATAATCTTTATCAGACATAGGGAACAGGACACTAACAAAACAATTGATTTTGGGCCCAATTTCATCATATTCTTCCCAGCATAATGTCAATTGTTTTTTCATCCCGATTTATCGAAGCCTACATGTTTGGCAATTGTATTAGGTAAATAGACATGAAGGGCAAGAAAAGGATGGCAATGGTCATGATAGGGGGGGGGGGGGGGGGGGGGGGGTACTCGTTTTTCCGAAGGTTCGTAATTTCGAGAAAAAAAAATTCCCATAGAAGGGGGTTCATAATTCCGAAAATGAAATCGGGTCCATAACTCCGAACATTTTAATTCGTTATTCCGAAGGTTCGTAATTCCGAAAATTAAATAGGGTTTCATAATTCCGAAAACGAAAAAGGGTTCATTATTCCGAAGGTTCGTAATTCGATAAAAGCAATAGAGTCCAACATAACTTTTCGGAAATACGAACCGTCGGAACAACGGACCTTCGGAAATACGAACCTTCGGAATTATGAACCTTCGGAAAAACACATGTAACCATGATACTATACATGTATATATCGCAGAACACGATTATGTCCTTTTTGTGGTGGTAACGATTACGTGAATATTTTCATCATTGTGTTAGAGCAAAGTTGATGTAAATAATAGAAACATGCTCTGAGGTCGAGTAAAGCAAACGTGCATCTTTTTTTTTAATGGGAAATTTTGTGTGCTACATCGGTCTTTCTCTTTTTTATATCTATTTATCTATTCCATTATGTCTCAATTATTTCTACATTTTTCTGCCTCCCGAATATATATTTTTTCTATCTATACACTTGTCTATCTAATCTCCCTCCCCTCTCTCTCACCTGTCTCCTTCTCTCCCTCTCTCTCCGCTCTCTCTGTCACTCATTCTCTCTCTTTCTCTGAATTCACTATCAATTTCAATTAAATTAAAGACAGTCATGTCATATTTTACTCACTTAATCCCCATATATGATGGAAAATACATAACAGGTGTATACATGTATTCTAAAATTTGAAATTTATAGATTTCTTTTTAAATTATCTGGTTTTGCTAAATAGAAATCCATTTCTTGGGCTTGCCTGGCAGAGCAGAACATAATTTTGACAACGCGCATTCCGACTTTTGAAGTCCATTATCTCAAAGCAGTTGAAGGCATACTCTGTCACTATTGACGCTCGGGAAAGTTATCAATAAATTTGAATTAATTCGCTCCGTTGCGTACGTCATAGTATCAAGAAAATAGATTTATATATGTTGAGAGAAATATAAAAACACATTTTCGTTTTTAGAATATATGTATATATCTGTTAAATATTTAAAATCTCAAATGGGATTTTATATCAGGAAGAAAGACAATTTTGCATTCTTATTAAAAATATCTTTATGTACACATCAAGAAAATGGCAGCCCCCAGGTATTTTTAGCAGACGATAAATTTTGCTGAGAAAATCTTGATTTATGCCCATATCTCGTATATTTTAATGCAAGACTACGTAGGACAACAAGAAGGAATTTGAGGTTAATTCCCCTTTAATTTGATTTGATTTTGATTTGATTTGATTTATTCGTCAGGTATATTGTAATACAAACATAACCAGGTACCATGACAGGATAGCCCATGAAAGCCGAAATGGCTTATTTCCAATGGGGTCCTTGGTATCATCTAGAGTACCTTTATATAGAAGAGTAGCGACAACCTGTGATTTGAACGCCATTTTGTGTCCACTATTACGTAACATTTCTATTCAATTCCGATGAGCACCTGGGTGTTCTCAATAGAAAGAATTCGAACGCCATTTTGTGTCCAGAAAAGTCAGACGTCCATGTCGCTTCTCTTCTATATAAAGGTACTCTAGTATCATCGTAATTTATGTTTGTTTTTTTACGGAAATGTCGTTTCACATTTCTAGCAACTTAATAATTCATCATGACTTGTATAAACGGTAATTATTTTCTAAAATCGGTTGAAAAATAACCATGCATATTATAAGTCATTCTGAAATGGCATCTATAGTTTTGAAGGTACGTACACAAAGTATAAAGACTACTTTAGCACAGTATAGAACACACTTGGGATAACAAAATTGTTATATACATATTTACAAAACATATTAGAGGATAGTATACTTATTCAAGGATTACACAATGATTGCATGTAATATAGTATAGCAATCGAATGCACAGTGTCTCTTAAAAAGCAGTAAAAATACAAATATATTTATTACTGATAATGAAAGATACGAAATCATTCCTACAATTTGAAAAGCATTATGTCATCGTACATATTTAGGCCTAAGAAAAAAAAACCAACATATTTTGCAAATCAGGACAGCCAAAAATGACATATTTCTGATGAAGATAAAATAAATCAAAGCATCAAGTGAAATTTTCCTAGCAATAAGAATGAATATAAATACCGCATTTTACCACGTTGTTCTGTAAACGAATCAAAAATGTGATAAAGAATGAGAGTAAAACTTCAGCTAAGAAACCAAATGAAATTCCTGTTGCCATTCTATCTTATTGGGAACAGATATTGCAAGATTTTTAGAACATGTATTTAAATGTGTTCACAGAGCTTGCCATGCTATAATTGAAGATACGAGGGGGCTATGTTTAAAGCATTCTGTTTTATACTTTGGCACATAAAGTAAACGTTCATCTGCCTGCATTGCCTCGTATGATACTGATGAATGCCACTTACTTCAACTAAACTTTCTTGTGAGTTGGATGGTGCCAAATTATGTTGAATTGAACATTATAGTAACACGCTGAAATTCATAAAGTCTCTCAATTGGCATCCATGTCAGATTGCTGATTAATTCACTTGATGGAGTCTCATTACTTTTGTTTGAAATTATTCTAGCAGCTCGTCTTTTAAACTTTCTTATTAAGTTTATCCGTTTGTTCCGGATATCGAATTGTCCACCCAATGAGGAACAATAATCAAAGTGAGGCAACACGAGTGCCCTATACAGTGCGTATCAATAAAAAAGTATACCCAATTTTGGTAGCTTCTATAATCAAAAATTCATAACCTCTATGAGCTTGAAATTTTTAACATAGTAAGGAAAAACTTATATTCTGTCTAATGATAACTTGTTCATAACCATGCTGACAATGATGACTGAGCAGCAGGCTTTTCAAAAAGTAAATCGTCAAAATCCTCTTGTACCAAGTTTGGAGTGAAGGCTGAAGCATTGATTGTTGGTCAAAACCAATTACGCACTTGTTATTTCAGTTTGAAAACAATTGCTGAGTTATTTCAATTGATTTTGTGCATTTGAACAGAAAAGGTGTCAATGTCAACTCAAACCCAAGAATAGGCTTATAATTACAAGCACAGTTTTTACCTTATGTGTCGTTGTGGGGGTTACTCGTTTTTCCGAAGGTTCGTTTTTCCGAATCACAAATTTCCTATAGCAGGGGGTTCATAATTCCGAACGTTCGTAATTCCGAAAAAGCAATATAACCCTGCGTAACTTTTCGGAAATATGAACCCTTTTTCATTTTCGGAATTATGAACCGTCGGAGTAACGAACCTTCGGAAGCTCTACTGCTTAACAATACTGTACTGTACATGTTTTTTTAAGTATATAAACGAACACGTGCGTAACAATACGAGACAAAAGAGAGATAGACGATAAGGAGAATAAGATAGGAAAGGAAAAAAAAGAGAGAACAAGGGAGAGAGAGAGAGAGGGAGAGAAGGAGAGAAAGAAATAGAGAAAAAAGAAAGGAAGAGAGAAAGAAAGATTGAGAGAGAGAGGGAGAAGGGGTTGGGGTAGGCATGGGCGCCAATCCTCACAGGAATTCTATTCAAGTGGGGGGACACACCTGGATGCAACAATGGGGTGTCCCCCCTCACTTGAATAGAATTCCTGTGAGGATTGGCGCCCATGGGGGTAGGGGTAGAAAAGGATAAAACGACGATGAACCAAAAACCGAATGAACAGATCATGAGGAGAAGTTAATTGTTAGGTAAGGGGATATAGTGCATATTGACAAGGCCAACGGATTAGGGGAGGGTGTGGATGCGGTCCTGCCATATCTTCCTTTTTGTATGGTTCCCTTTCCTCTCTTCCTTTTACCTCTCTCTGTCTTGGCCCTGATGGACATGGGGGTGGGAATAGGCCGACTCAAATGAGCACTTGCCTAAAATTATATTAATTCTCGATGACTTCAGAAATATTCATACATGTACATGTACTATCATGACGTATTTTGTATCAAACCAAAGACTTTGATCATTAACAAACACTTCAATAAGGTTAAAGTAGCCCGACATTCAGGTATGAATTAATGAAAAAAACTCACTTTGGGGGCAAAATGAGGTGACAACTTTCGTCAAAACATCCTAAATAGGGGGTCGATATATTTCACACCACATGTAATCATTTGATTTGATTTCTTTTGTAAACTTGTGATGAATGGAACAAAGATAATCGAGGTTGGCATGAACCAGTGAATATTATTAAAGAAAAGTTATAGGGGTTTTTAAAGAGCAGACAAAAGTATCATGTTCGTTACCCCACTTCTTAGCTCTGACAAGGAAATGTGTAGCTTAATTATTTTACAAGCTATATTTATGTTTTTAAAAAGAAGCTTCTGTTGATACATAAATTGGACTCGTCAAACCCCCAAACTCATACTCATAGAGAGAGGCGGCGGAACGTCGGACTCGGACAATGGAAGTGAAGGGGCACATTTTGTCCGCCAAACAAAAGGCAAAAGGTGCACCCCTACTTTCATTGTCCGAGCCCGACGTTCCACCGCCTCTGGCCATAGATTATTCTAAACTATTCAATGATTTACCGGAGTGAAAACTCCTTGTCCACTTTCTCTTCAACTATGAAGTGGAATACTGTGAAATTTGCTGCGCATGTTCCTGATAGACAAAAGTGTCTGATTGCATTACTTAAAGTAGAACACTGATGATTTTAAATATTGGCTTAATACTTATTATTGCATAGATGGCATAAATTAAACAAGGTTATCCAAATTTAAAGCTTGGAAACATTTGAATTAATGATTATTATCAATTATAAAACGGTAAAATACAGCCCCCGATATAGCAGCTGAAAAGCTCCTTGAACGCTGCTGAGATGTGTGACGACACAAGAGGGGCGAGTCCTGTCTAAGCAGACGATGTCCCATAACATTATACACATTTTTCAGTGCCTGTTTTGTCATCTCCTCTTCACTTATTTCTCTTACTTGACTAGCGTCAGTCTTAATGTTAGTCTGTTGCCTCACTCTTAACTTTGTGTATGGTATTATTTTGATGAAAAATGCAGCGTTAAAAAAATAAAGAAATCAGTCACTTGTAAACAAAATAAGACGCCATTGTATTTTCAGCTGCTTGCACCGCGGCATGTTCGGCGTTTCAAGAGGGAACGAATACCATCCAGCTATTATTCGCAGGGCTTTTCAATTTGAAAATGGGGTTTATTTCATTGATCATTGACCCTTCTCCTGTGTATTTACAATCAAACGGTTTTAGTTATCAGAATCAGTTCACTTTCCCTTTTAGAATGGTGTGAAATAAGGTCATGTTTAAATGTACCAAACTCTTTATAATTTGATAAATAATTGCATTGCAATTACGTTCATTCATTATAGGACGTCGTCTGCTTAAGCAGGATCGATCCCTCGTATGACGACATCAAAACATCGCTATATTTCTGGCGAATCCTCGGATATTCCACATGCTGAGAAGAGCTTTTATTTATGTTGTTTTTATAATCATCATATACGCAGTTGACATAAAACTTATACGATTGCCATCTGTAAGCTTCCCAATTTCTAGTGATACATTAATTGCCATATTTGTGATTTTCTTGAGTGTTCTACTTGAAATATGTTTTAGGACTATTGATTTTGCCTTACACTTTATTAAATAACCAAAATAAATCTGAATGTCATGTTCGTCACTCTGATCTGGAATTGACCTGCTTCACGCGCGTTTAGCTTAAATTACACGTACCGTACCGTGCTCTTTATCTTTCTGACCCCAATTTATTCGCTATTGCATTAAGGGATCTCGGTCAACATTATCGCAGGAAGAAATCGTCAAATAATGCAAGGCATACTATATCTTTCCTGAATATATATTGCTATATGGCTTATTGAACGTGTTAAAGTAAATCAATAATGTATTGATATATGTTTTTAGGGAAATTATAATTCGCTGAGAAAACGACAGCCACTGAAATTAGTGTTCAGTTCAGTGACGATAGCCGACATGAGATCAATGGCCAATGCAAGAAGACACGCACGATACAGAAATCCGCCGCCGAATTTGGGTGGGCCGAATTGTCTAGTGCACTTCCTTGAAATATAACTTCAAGCGGAGAAGATCACAAATTTTTTACATATAACGTAAGCCATTTTCTTCTTTTTTAGATAACAAATTGTACATTTAGTTTGTTGTGATTGTTCAAAATGTTTTGGATGTAAATTTAATGTGATTTTATGTCATAAGCTCAAGAAATGATGAAAATATATGTAATTATTTGTTTTGGTATGAAGAGGCAAATGCTGCTTGATTTATTTCTATTGTCCCACATATTTGTGTACGTGTTAGATTAGTTGATATTATTTCTGTTGTGTTTGTATTCTGTAAATAATTTTGGTCTCTGATTTGGCAGACAGTGTCCCATTTGGGAGATCGATTTGCTTTGTTTACATTAGCTTACATTTGCGGCAAAGTCTCCAATATGGGAGACAGCCCCTAAATCATGTAAATGGGAGAGAGTCTCTGACATGTCTGATAATGTCCACTCATAGCTACATTCCTATACTTCGTGTGTATAATGTAGGCAGTCATACACCTCATCTTTTTAAAACACCACTGCACAAAAGTCACCAATATTCACTCAAAATCGGCATTTAATTTTCAAAAACCGACCCCAAAATATCCAAGAAATACAATAAATTCAACTCACCAATGTTGGAAAAGATATTTACAAAAATGAAATCCGCAATTTACTGTTGATTCTCGCGAAACGAGCTATCGGAGTCATTGTGTACATTTCCTGGTCGCCGCGGGCGCTGACATCTCCCCAAAAGAGTTTTGTCCTCAAAAATTCGGTCCCTATGGCGTACACGGAAAAGTTCCGAAAAGTTCCGAAAAGTTCCGATTTTCGGATCGTAAAGATCGATGTGCCCTTGCGATCCCGAGTTTCTTCGTGGACAAAAATTATATTGGCCGATTTTAGTCTAAGACATCGGCAGTTTGTAAACAACACGCGATCGCGAAACAAATCGGCGGGGATTTCTCCGGTTTTGGACAAGATTTTGACTTTGGATTTTGCTGTAAATATCAAAAGTTCTTCCTAACGGCCATTTGAGGTAGGAGTGAGATTTTTAAGGGCTGAATTTGAAAGCAAGTATTTAAAATATTTATCTTATTTCCCCCCCCCCCATACCTTTAGTACATGCGACAGAAAATACCAACTATTTTACAGAAATGTACCCGGGAGTGACTCATAGGTACATTCCTATACTTCGTGTGTATAAATATGTACATGTAGGCAGTCATACACCTCAACTTTTTAAAACACCACTGCACAAAAGTCACCAACATTCACTCAAAATCGGCATTTAATTTACAAAAACCGACCCCAAAATATTCAAGAAATACAATAAATTCAACTCACC
Organism: Heliocidaris erythrogramma; assembly: GCA_025617745.1. Lineage (NCBI taxonomy): Eukaryota > Metazoa > Echinodermata > Echinoidea > Camarodonta > Echinometridae > Heliocidaris > Heliocidaris erythrogramma. The sequence goes on from CM046867.1 coordinate 38,495,286, forward strand.
GATGTTGGAAAAGATATTTCCAAAAATGAAATCCGTAATTTACTGTTGATTCTCGCGAAACGAGCTATCGGAGTCATTGTGTACATTTCCTGGTCGCCGCGGGTGCTAACATCTCCCCAAAAGAGTTTTGTCCTTAAAAATTCGGTCCCTATGGCGTACACGGAAAAGTCCCGATTTTCTGTGTGCGCGATCGTAAAGATCGATGTGCGCTTGCGATCCCGAGTTTCTTCGTGGACAAAAATTGTATTGGCCGATTTTAGTCTAAGACATCGGCAGTTTGTAAACAACACGCGATCGCGAAACAAATCGGCGGGGATTTCTCCGGTTTTGGACAAGACTTTGACTTTGGATTTTGCTGAAAATATCAAAAGTTCTTCCTAACGGCCATTTGAGGTAGGAGTGAGATTTTTAAGGGCTGAATTTGAAAGCAAGTATTTAAAATATTTATCTTATTTTTTCCCCCATACCTTTAGTACATGCGACAGAAAATACCAACTATTTTACAGAAATGTACCCGTGAGTGATAATGTCTGATAATCAGCCACGATCCACACCACGAATAGTCATATTGACCACTACGAATACAATATGCAAAAATAGTTGGTATTTGCTGTCGCGTGTAGTAAAGGTATGGGGGGAAAAATAAGATAAATATTTTAAATACTTGCTTTCAAATTCAGGCCTTAAAAATCTCACTCCTACCTCAAATGGCCGTTAGGAAAAACTTTTGATATTTTCAGCAAAATCCAAAGTCAAAATCTTGTCCAAAACCGGAGAAATCCCCGCCGATTTGTTTCGCGATCGCGTGTTGTTTACATACTGCCGATGTCTTAGACTAAAATCGGCCAATAAAATTTTTGTCCACGAAGAAACTCGGGATCGCAAGCGCACATCGATCTTTACGATCGCGCACACAGAAAATCGGGACTTTTCCGTGTATGCCACAGGGCACAGGGACCAAATTTTTAAGGACAAAACTCTTTTGGGGAGATGTCAGCGCCCGCGGCGACCAGGAAATGTACACATTGACTCCGATAGCTCGTTTCGAGGGAATAAACAGTAAATTACGAATTTGATTTTTGGAAATATCTTTTCCAACATCGGTGAGTTGAATTTATTGTATTTCCTGGATATTTTGTTGTCGGTTTTTGTAAATTAAATGCCGATTTTGAGTGAATGTTTGTGACTTTTGTGCAGTTGTGTTTTAAAAAGTTGAGCTGTATGACTGCCTACATTATACACACGAAGTATAGGAATGTAGCTATGAGTGATATCAGCCACTCATAGGTACACGCCACACCACGAATAGTGGTCATATTGACCACTACGAATACAATGTATTTTATGCAAAAATAGTTGGTATTTTCTGTCGCGTGTAGTAAAGGTATGGGGGGAAAAATAAGATAAATATTTTAAATACTTGCTTTCAAATTCAGGCCTTAAAAATCTCACTCCTACCTCAAATGGCCGTTAGGAACACATCAGCAAGCAATGGACATGGTCATATTGACCATTAGGATCATATACATGTGTGTATACTGGGTATTGGGGATACAGATGTAATTTTGTTTGAAATGGAGGTTTTTGTGGGCAAACTGATACTTAAGTATCATTCTTTAGATTTTAAGTTATCAGTTCGTTAAGATACAAAATGTAGAAAGTTATAAAAACTTACATTTACAGCCCTCTTTTTGGTACTTGTTACCCACACCTCCATACGGATGACGACTGCTCTCAATATGTTGCGCACTAGTGAGGCCGCTCTACATGGTTACGCACCGTAGATACGTACGCAGAATATTACGCACACAAGCTATTCTACGAAGACCTGGAAGGGCCAAACTGACGACGTAAAAAAATATAAAATATTACGTACGTACGTAGTAATTATTACGTACGTACGTAATATTTTTAATTTTTTTACGTCGTCAGTTTGGCCCTTCCAGGTCTTCGTAGGAGGTCGACGAACCGATCGCGCCGGTACTACTACGAGCGCTGAGGGCTCCCTTCATCATAATCGTGAAAAATACAAACTGGATGCTGACGGGACAGTCTCGATAGCAGTTATCGACAAAAAGGACCCAAAATTTCAGGAAACCCTCTTCAGAGGTCACAAAACAACCTGGTAAGTTTTAATCATTTATTATTCAACATAAGTATGGCTATTATGGTTAATATGCCCAGTAATCCTCAAATTGGCAAGAATCCTACCTAGGATATAAAAAAAACAGCAGAACGGAGGTATAGATACGATTTGTATGGAGCGGAGGTATACCCCTAAAGCGGCTTAAGAAACTAATAGATCTAGTGCAGCAAGATCATTCGCTGTCAATTGCTCGTGGTCTAGTGGTAAAGGTGTCTGGTCAGACTGTCGGAGTATTCTCTTTCTTTACTGCACCCGCATTTAAGGTCCCGGGTTCGAATCCCGTTCTTTCTTGCTGATAATTTTTTCAGTTATGACTCGATAACGATAGCGTTTATTCCGTTATAAATAACTGAATTTCAACAATGAAAACCAAGACTCTTGACTAATTATTCACTTGTTCAGGCAGGTTTAATGGCGGCTGGGCATAATAACAACTTTGGCCATAAGTATTTGGATTTAAGTAAACTGCAATATATGAGTTTCAATTAAATATAGCCAAAAATGCACAGTGATGCAGTTTAGGTATGGGATGTGTGTTGGCTGCGTTACTACACAGTCGGCAATGGCGTGTACCTATGAGTGGTCATATTGACCATTAGGATCGTATACATGTGTGTATACTGGGTATTGGGGATACAGATGTAATTTTGTTTGAAATGGAGGTTTTTGTGGGCAAACTGATACTTAAGTATCACTCGTTAGATTTTACGTTATAAGTTTGTTAAGATACAAAATGTAGAAAGTTATAAAAACTTACATTTACAGCCTTGTTTTTCGTACTTGTTACCCACACCTCCATACGGATGCCGACTGCTTTCAATATGTTGCGCACTAGTGAGGCCGCTCTACATGGTTACGCACCATAGATACGTACGCAGAATGTTACGCACACAAGCTATTCTACGAAGACCTGGAAGGGCCAAACTGACGACGTAAAAGAATATAAAATATTACGTACGTACGTAGTAATTATTACGTACGTACGTAATATTTTTTATTTTTTTACGTCGTCAGTTTGGCCTTTCCAGGTCTTTGTAGGAGATCGACGAACCGATCGCGCCGGTACCACTACGAGCGCTGAGGGCTCCCTTCATCATAATCGTGAAAAATACAAAATGGATGCTGACGGGACAGTCTCGATAGGAGTTATCGACAAAAAGTACCCAAAATTTCAGGAAACCCTCTTCAAAGGTCACAAAACAAACTGGTAAGTTTTAATCATCTATTATTCAACATAAGTATTTAGATTTAAGTAAACTGCAATATATGAGTTTCAATTAAATATAGCCAAAAATGCACAGTGATGCAGTTTAGGTATGGGATGTGTGTTGGCTGCATTCCTACCAGTCGGCAATGGCGTGTACCTATGAGTGATCAGCTGTGCGTTTCTATTATTAATGCCAGCATGGCCAGGCAGTAGTGGCGCACGGCCGACATTGGAGACCGTTTTCGATTTGGGAGACTGTCTCCCATATTCGAGACTTGGCTTGCAAAAGAACAACACCAACAAAAAGGCAGTTTCTCTCAGCCAAAATTTTGCCTCACTGACAACAGAAGCCCATATGTTTTGTGTGTGGATCATAACAAAAAATGTTATGAAAACAAAAGTAGATAGTGGATTTTTAGCTCACCTGAGCCTAAGGCTCGAGTGAGCTATTGCGATGGAAATTTGTCCGTCGTGCGTCGTCCGTTAACTTTTTACATTTTCATCTTCTTCTCCAAAACCCATGATCGGAATTCAACCAAACTTGGTAGGCATCATCCTTAGGGGTAGGGGACCCAAAGTTGCTAAAATAGTACATGTGGCCCCCAGGGGGGCCCAGGGGGAGGGCCCCCAATTGAAAAAGCTATGTAAATTTCAAATATCTTCTTCTCCAGAACCAGGCATACATGTAGCTCAGACTTGGTATTGTGTATGGAGATACCTCTATAGATGAAGAATGAATGTTGTTCATGAAATTTCTCTGAGTGGCCCTATAGGGGCCCTGTGGGGGTAATATACTGGAGGGGGGGGGGGCGCTACCAGGCAAAATGTACATTCTGATCTTCTTCTCCAAAACACATGATCGGAATTCAACCAAACTTGGTAGGAATCATCCTTAGGGGTAGGGGACCCAAAGTTGCTAAAATGGTACATGTGGCCCCAGGGGGGCCCAGGGGGAAGGCCCCCAATTGTAAAAGCTATGTAAATTTCAAACATCTTCTTCTCCAGAACCAGGCATAGCTCAGACTTGGTATTGTGTATGGAGATACCTCTACGGATGAAGAATGAATGTTGTTCATGAAATTTCTCTGAGTGGCCCTATAGGAGCCCTGTGGGGGTAACATACTGGAGGGGGGGGGGGGGCGCTGCCAGGCAAAATGTACATTCTGATCTTCTTCTCCAAAACACATGATCGGAATTCAACCAAACCTGGTACGAATTATCCGTAGGGGTAGGGGACCCAAAGTTGTTAAAATGGTACATGTGGCCCCCACGAGGGCCCAGGGGGAGGGCCCCCAAGTGTAAAAGCTATGTAAATTTCAAACATCTTCTTCTCCAGAACCAGTAATAGCTCAGACTTGGTATTGTGTATGGAGATACCTCTATAGACAAAAAATGAAAGTTGTTCATGAATTTTTTCTGGGTGGCCCTATAGGGGGTCTGGGGGGGGGGGGGGGTAACATACTGGAGGGTGGGGGGAGGGTGGGGGGGGGGGGTGGGGGAGCAAGTAGTCCGCCATCCATAAACTTTTTTCATTTTCAGCTTTTCTCCAAAACCCATGATTGGAATTTAACCGAACTTGGTAGGAAGCTCAGACTTGGTATTGTGTATAGAGATACCTCTATAGATGAAGAATGAAAGTTGTTCATGAAATTTTTGTGGGTGGCCTTATAGGGGCCCCTGCACCAGATGTGAATTGATCCACCTCAGGTGAGCGTCGTGCCTCCTGGGGCTCTTGTTAGAGTAGAAGGTCAAAAGGGGTAATTTTTCATGAGGAATCTGCTTATCACATTTTCATTTTGAGCTGAGGTACCGGTAATCCCTTTTCCGCAAATGTAAACCAAGAAAATTGGTCTTCTAAATGGGAGACTGTCTCCCAAATAGGCTACCCAAAATGTTGACAAAAGTCTCTGTCATAGAGACAGTCTCTCAAATAGGAAACAGTCTCCGATATTGGCCGTGCACCTCTTCTTCCCGGGAGCTCTGCCGCCGTCGTTTGGCGGTGGAGCTCCAGCATGTCCAGGTAGATCTACAAATTTATTATTAAGTAAGAAATGTGCATTAGCTTGATTGCTTATTTTTCAAAATGGAAAAAGAAAAGATAAAAATTTGTACTTAAATATAAAGAAAAATCTCTTACCTCACTAGCTGGCATCAAATATCCACGATTTGACCAGTAATTTGATGGAAAAAAAAAGCATTTTGCAGGCATCACCAATACTCTGCCCGTGTTACTTGTAGCGCACCGATTCAAATGACTCAACATCACTAGTGCGCAATCAATAGGACCGTACAGCCGACAGTTTCCCCCACTGTACACATATATGGGGAAACTATCAGCGATACCAGTGATGACGCACTAATGAATTTCACTTGTTTGAATAGATGCTACAAGACGGGGAAAAACATCGACGATGCCAGCAAAACAAATTACCTTTCAAATCGTGGATATCGGATGCCTGCTATTGTGGTAAAAGAATTTTCTTAATATGTAAGACAGTAATTTCAAACTTTTAACTTTCCTTTTTCTGTTTCGAAAAAAAAAAAAAGTAACCAAACTAATACAGACTCTGACTTAGTAGGTTTGTACCTCCATTGAGTTAAGCTCTCACATGACATGCATGCCATGAGCTCCACACCGAACACACATAGCGGCTTTACTCACACATTTGTTGTAGAGTGTGTTTGAAAATGCTCTCATGAGTCAAGTCATCCAGCAAAATTCTAGCAAAATGCAACCCTAGATGCACTGATGTTGGTATTTCTTTGTGTACTATTGCAGGGGCGGATCCAGGTAAAAGGGGATAAAACAACTCAAAATGCCTGACAAGCCAAAAAAAAAAAAAAGAAGGAAAAGAAAGGACCAACCAAACAAAACAAAAACATCCTTTTTCCATGTGCCTCTTGGGTAAAATTTGTTTAAAGGGGCAGGGGGTGTGCAGATTATTAGGTTGTGTATTTACGGTATGCCTATTGTGTTTCAAAGGGAGGGGAGACAAGTGCCTGTTGTGCCTCCTAAATCTGCCAGTTATTTTTGGCAATAGATTACAAACTGACTTAATAGTGACTTAAATAAATAATGAATGATCTTTAATTTGAAGAAGATTCCATGTGTGAGATAAACAGCCCAAATAGTTTTATGCATTCTACTTAACCTCCTCCAGGTCTGTTGCATGAAATGGTGCCAAGAAAGTCCGAAATACTTGCATTAAAGTGAGAGGACATCAACGTGGTAGGTCATCTCATAAGCCACACCGTAGCACTGAAAGAACAGTGAGCTGTCTATGATGTCACATTGTGATGCATGCAACAAAGAAGGAGATTTCTCCTTCTCCATTCAAGTGCACAGCTTCCCAAGAGATGCCCAGATGCGCAACCAATGGATCCAGGCAGTGCAGCATGTGATAGAGGGCTGGACGCCGAAGGAAGACTCTGTTCTATGCTCGAAGCACTTTGAAGAAAGTTGCTACAAGGAGCCTGACCCAGTGCTGGGTAAGGCCGGGATGATGTGCCGAGGTCTTAAAGACAGTGCTGTGCCGACAATCTTCAAGACCACTAAGAAGAAGGTCCTTGTCCAAAACCACAAGGAAAATGGAAGGTTGAGATCAGCTGAGATGCAGACACACTTGGCTAGAGATGGACAAGAGGTTAGCCATTACTTCTTGCCAGGAAGGGGAGGGGGGGGGGGATTGGGAGGAGGGGCTGTGGAAAATGTAAGATTTCTATGTGCATCAGGCCACTTATGATCCTCGTCAGGAGAATTTTTTTTTTTTAACATGCAACATTTATTTGAGAGAATCTTGCTGTATTCAAATAAGCAAAGAGGGAAGATGAAAGAAGATGTCACAATCCGCTCCCATATCCTCCCCCACTCAATGGCCTTGTTAATATGCATTTTATCCAATGAGAAAGACCGATGCCCTCCCCCCCCCCCATTGTTGTCTGGACCCACACTACGCCACCGTCTTTGGGGATAATTTAATTAGCAATTAGTTCTCTTGAGTAGCTTTCATAGTGGGTAGTTGTCCAGAGTTTAGTTGATGGGAAGGGTGATTTTGATTGTCCTATGGGATTTCTGTGACAATTTATGTCAAAATATCTTCTTGTCCGGGGGAAGGGGAAAGGGGGGGGGGGGGGTCAGTTGATATAGGTGGTATCTTTCTGAGGTTATTTGTCAGGAGGGTTAAAGACTTCTGTGGAGTGATAAAACCTCTTTACTCATTTTCTGGTGATTTTTTTTTTTCTTCATAATTTTGTAGCTTAGGACTTATTTGATGTTCTGATGGTTTTTTTTCTTCATAATTTTGTAGCTTAGGACTTATTTGACGTTCTGATAAAACCATGTAGTGCAAAGCTGCAAAGATAATGCCACAAACCATCTGTAACAGGAAAGTCATCAGTACACTTACTTTGTTAATCGTAAAAGTTTTTCCGCTTTCCTTACATAACAAGGTTTTATCACCTCACAGACTGTACTGAAGGGCTTGTGGATGTGATTGTATTCATTATTATGTTGGCTTGACACTGTTATTGTTGTATTTCATCTTATCTGTTGATTTCTTTTATTGTTTAGGCCTCCAGTAGAGAAGAGATTGCTACATGTACTGCCAATAACCAAGGTAAGTCAGCCCTGTTATTCAATTTGGAGCAAACCACTATCAAAATCAATAGGAAGATGTGCATTTTCTAATTTCAATATGACCAGAGGAGCTAAAATGTTGATAAAATAATAATTGGTAAGATAACAATTTCTTCATTCTTCTGTAGAGATTAGGTGCTTTTTATATGCCATATTGAAAATTAAATTAAAATTGATTCCATTCCCCATGTTCATAAAAACATGCAAATCAAGGATTGGAATAAAAGCTTTGAAAAATAATATCTTACAGCCAAGGAGGAATCACGTCCTCAGTCTCCATCAACTAACAGTCACCATCAATCAAATGAAAAGATGGATATTGATGATGTCACCGTGAGCAATGAAGGTCTCTCAGTAAGATGTTATAAAGAAGAAGACTGTTATGAGCAGAGAGAGAATCAAGAAGGAACGTCCTATGCCTCCAAGCTAGAAACGAATCGTAGTGTCTTCTTTGATGGTAATTATATTCAGCTCAATTCAATTCATTTTGTCTCACCCACCGGAGGTGAAGGCGAGACTAAGGGATCCAAATGGCGTCCGCCGTCCGTCCGTCCATCCGTCGTACGTCGTCTGTCACAAATGTTATGACAGATAACTTTGCAACTCGCTTTTCAACCAAACTTGGGTTGTAGATGCACTAAGGGGACCTGCATGTTATGATGCCGTTGGAGGTCACATGACAAGGTCAAAGGTCATTTGAGGTAAGACGTTACAGTTTACCTGCAAGACTCTCTTATGACAGATAACTTGGCAACCGTCACACACTTTTCAACCAAACTTGGGTTGTAGGTGCACTAAGGGGACCTGCGTGTTATGGTGCCGTTGGAGGTCACATGATAAGGTCAAAGGTCATTTGAGGTCAAACGTTAAAGTTTACCTGCAAGACTCTCTTATGACAAATAACTTTGTAACCGTCACTTTCCTAACATTAATAATATAGATTTATGCAAGCGTAACTCGTGCAGATTTATGCACTTGGGGGACTTTCATATTTCACAATGGATACAATTCTGTTGCATGGCAACAGAGATCGCGATATTTCTAGTTATCGCAAGTGGACGAGACACAATATTGCTAATGGCTTGTATTTCAATACTCCAAAAATACAAATATACAGCATATATGAAACCATAAAATACAATCAAATGAAGAGATACAATACAATTATTCATAAGAATACATTTAGTAAATACAGTGAACATATAAACAGTATGGAAGTATTGGGAACTTAGCAGGTAGGCAGTGCCTTATATAAAGCCAAGTCCAATGGAAAAAAAACCCCAGTTTATTCAGAGAAAAATAAAACCACACAAAAACAAACGAACGCGCACACAATATATAATTATTTATTGAGTAAATGACATTTAAGACACTTTTTTTAAAATATATTCAACGATAGGCTTAATCTAATATGGTTTGGCAAGTCATTCCAACCTTTGTAAAAAGCTGATTTGTGTGAAAACTAAGAGAAACAGGATGGTGAATGTTTGACAGAAATCGGACAAAGAATAAGAAAGTTATGAATGTTTGAAAAATTAGATCATTACATCTATGTCAGTCTCAAACTGGCATATTGGTAAATCAGTTGTGATGTATTCATGGTCAACTCTCCCATTTGTCGAACGCCAAAATCATTAAATTCCTGTTTTCTCCTGGGCGCCTTGTCCTTTGGGGCAGTACTCAAAATATATTGAAGATAGCACTGTTATAGGTCCTCCAAAAAGAAAAAGATCCTACTGAGTTATACACTTTGAAAAATTTACCCTTTATTCATTTTATGTGTTGGAGCGAATGGGAAAGTTGACCGCCGCTACATCATAGTGACCGTACTGATACGGCCAATTTGAAATTCCCATATGTATAGTGATTACAACTTTAAAAGAATCATAACTTTCTCATTGCTTGTCTGATTTTGTTAAAACTTAACATCAATCTCCTTCTCTGACTTTTCTGCTTTCACACAAATCAAATTACCGGGTATTACAAAGGTTGCTTTGCCCTTTAAATACAGTCAAACCTTTGTAAATACCTGCATGGAAAGACAACCTCTCTATAAAGCCCACAGTTTTTGTTTCCTTTGAAATGCTTACCAATGAACCTGCATGTAGAAACCACCTGCGTATAAAGACTGCTTTTCTCGTCTCCCTTGAGTGGTCTCCACATACAGGTTTTACTGTAGTACCTGTATCATGGTTTTATAAAATTTACTGTCCTTGCATCTTTGTGTTTGCTTTAATCCCCCTCCACACCTACTTGCCTCCTAGCTTTTGACTCCCCACACTCTCCTTTTGTTTCCATTGTCTTGTGCCCCCAGCCCCCCCCCCCTTACGGTTTCTTTTACATGTATACTGTTTTGTGTCTGTAGTCTATATATATGCTTGTCTTGTTTTTTAGTGTTTGTCTTTTTGCCTCTGACGAAGATTCTGCTAGGATCGAAAGCTCAGGCCCCTTTTGACTCCATGTTTTTATAAAGTGAGATTTGTTTCAATTTTGGTTGTGTTTAGAGGTGTTGTTATCTAGTGGATAAGTCACCAGACTGTAGATCACAAGGTACAAGCTCGAACCCCAGCCCAGCACCAACATGATTTGGCAAGACATTAATCTGCATATGCCACTCTCCACCCAGGTGTAAATGGGTAAGAATGTCTTAAGCGCCATGAGTGTCACAGCATGGGGGATATGAGCGCTAATAATAATAATAATAATACATTACATTTATATAGCGCATTATGTGAATACTTCAATGCGCTTTACAATGTTATTTATTATTATTATTACTATATAAGTGGAAATTCTTATTAATATTGTTATGATATAACTTCATCTGTTTCAGGTGATCTAAATTATCCACTCTGGAAGGTGTTTGAACAGATTGCCAAGATAAAAGAGGAGCGGGCCAAGAGGGCTACAGTAGACCAAGATAGAAGAGAAGGAGAAGATAAGATGTGGTGTAGTGTATCTCAAGGTTAGTGTCTATTTTTTCACTAACAAATTGTTTCTATGCTACTTGTTTGTTTTTTGCAGTATTGAGTTGAGTTTTGATCGTGCGATTACATTATGAAAGAAAATTGTCTTGGAGCAATTGGGAAAGGATGATACTCTACAAGAAATAAACCTTCTCTTTAAAGCCAACTTGGGAGTACTGGCCAGTAGTGAAATTGTTTAAAAATATCATTGTGAATTTTCTTCATGTCATCATTTTAACTTGCGGTGTAGTTTAGGCCAGGCAAGTGTTAGCAACAAACACTTAAGTGCTTTCCTTGGGAATTGCCGACACATTTTGGGACACTTTTGCTGATAGACAAAGACATAGTCCCTAAATTTAATTGAATGCTTTGTTTATTTTATCAGCAATCACTCTTTTTGTTTCAGAATTATTAAGCCAGTTCGTAATCAGTAGGTGGTACAAATTCCCCTAATTTGTACGTGCACGCATATCTGTTTTGGTGAATATGCTACTTGTTTAACAACTAAAATCACATTGGTGTGCGTGTCATGGTGCGCACTCTTTGAAAATGTATAGAGGTCGTTTGTACTCAGTACAATGACCTATGTCTTTGATTGCAATTATCTTTAACTTTGGTTGAGAATTAATACCTCTCTGCAAAAATATTTTAAGATTTATAAAGAGATATGCAGTTCATTTGTCAATATGTAAAAATGTAGCAATTTGCTCACTTTCAAAGAATCCCCAACTATTTATTCAATTCACTTTTATGTCTAAGTTGAGAAACACATCTTTGAAATTGAGCATTTTGTTCTCTGTTGGCATTCAGACTTCAGGGCGAATCTAGAGACTTACACACAGCGGCTTGAGACCAGGCGGAGCAATATTCCTGTGACCTTTGACCCCTCAATGCCGAGCACACTAAGCATTCTGGGTGATAGTCAGGAGACAGTCAGATTGAGAGAGGAGTTGACTGTACCATGCCTTGGTAAGTTCTGTGGGTCTTAACCCGTTGCCTACTGAATTCTTTAACTCTCATAGGCTTAATACAGAAACCACCCGGTTCCCGTAGTCTATGGGTTAACCGTTGACTACTGAATTCTTTAACTCTCATAGGCCTAATACAGGAGCCACCCGGTTCCCGTAGTCTATGGGTTAACCGTTGACTACTGAATTCTTTAACTCTCATAGGCCTAATACAGGAGCCACCCGGTTCCTGTAGTCTATGGGTTAACCGTTGACTACTGAATTCTTTAACTCTAATAGGCTTAATACAGGAGACACCCAGTTCCCGTAGTCTATGGGTTAACCGTTGCCTACTGAATTCTTTAACTCTCAGGCTTAATACAGAAGCCACCCGGTTCCCGTAGTCTATGGGTTAACCGTTGACTACTGAATTCTTTAACTCTCAGGCTTAATACAGAAGCCACCCGGTTCCCGTAGTCTATGGGTTAACCGTTGACTACTGAATTCTTTAACTCTCAGGCTTAATACAGAAGCCACCCGGTTCCCGTAGTCTATGAGTTAACCGTTGACTACTGAATTCTTTAACTCTAATAGGCTTAATACAGGAGACACCCAGTTCCCGTAGTCTATGGGTTAACCGTTGACTACTGAATTCTTTAACTCTCATAGGCTTAATACAGGAGCCACCCAGTTCCCGTAGTCTATGGGTTAACCGTTGACTACTGAATTCTTTAACTCTCATGGGCTTAATACAGAAGCCACCCGGTTCCCGTAGTCTATGGGTTAACCGTTGACTACTGAATTCTTTAACTCTCATAGGCTTAATACAGGAGCCACCCAGTTCCCGTAGTCTATGGGTTAACCGTTGACTACTGAATTCTTTAACTCTCATGGGCTTAATACAGAAGCCACCTGGTTCCCGTAGTCTATGGGTTAACCGTTGACTACTGAATTCTTTAACTCTCATAGGCTTAATACAGGAGCCACCCGGTTCCTGTAGTCTTTAGGTTAAACTTTAAGTTGAGTTTTAGTCATGCGATCACATTGTGAAATAATAATAAATTGGGAGTGGTTGATTTATACAGTGCATGAGACTTTTTGTATACTGTGCGGTTCTAGAATCATCAAAACGATACGAAATTGACTCAGTCTTGGTGGTATATAAGTTACATTTATTATACCCCGCCAAACAAAGTTTGAAGGGGGTATATAGGAATCAGTCAACGGTTGGCCTTTTTGGGCGGTCGGGCGGTCGGTCAGTCAGTCTGTTGCAAATCTTGCGGATCGAACTACTTTCTCAGTTTTCGACCAAAGCTCATGAAATTTGGTACACACATTGGTCTTGGTGGGAAGATGTGCAAGACATATTTTTCGGATGAGTCGGAATCTGTGTTGCCATGGTAACGGCATATTTATGGCAGAAAATCAAGGAAACACCTTGCGGATCGAACTACTTCCTCAGTTTTCGACCGAAAGTCATGAAATTTGGTACACACATTGGTCTTGGTGGGAAGATGTGCAAGACATATTTTTCGGATGAGTCGGAATCTGTGTTGCCATGGAAACGGCATATCTATGGCAGTAAATCAGGGAAAAATCTTGCGGATCGAACTACTTCCTCAGTTTTCGACCAAAAGTCAAGAAAGGCTGTTGTCACGGGGCGGGGGTATTAATCATCATCTTCAGTGATATTTCTAGTTACTATTATTATTGTTATTATTATTATTATTATTATTATGAAAAGAACATGCCTGTGCACATAGAAATGTATATATTGGACTACTCATAAAGGTGGCATGCAAGTTTGGTCTGTTTCTCATGTTTCAAATATGAGGGCATTTGAAGAGCAGGCCTTTCCAGTGGACATTTTTTCTGAGGCATTCTTCCAAACTGACATTTTAAGAATGAGAGAGAGCACAAATTATGTCTCATCTTTACCAGAACTCAACCTTCTCTTTAACCCTCTCAGTCCCAAGCCATTAAAGATCACATTACAAGAAAATTCCATCAAAGTAAATATTGGCTTAATACTTTTTATTGCATATATGGCATAAATTAAACAAGGTTATCCAAATTCAACGCTTGGAAACATTTGAAGTAATGATTATTATCAATTATAAAACGGTAAAATACAGCCCCCGATATAGCAGCTGAAGAGCTCCTCGAACGCTGCTGAGATGTGTGACGACACACCAGGGGCCAGTCCTGTCTAAGCAGACGATGCCCCATAACATCTTACACATTTTTCAGTGCCTGTTTTGTCATCTCCTCTTCACTTATTTCTCTTACTTGACTAGCGTCAGTCTTAATGTTAGTCTGTTGCCTCACTCTTAACTTCGTGTATGGTATTATTTTGATGAAAAATGCAGCGTTAAAAAAATAAAGGAATCAGTCACTTGTAAACAAAATAAGACGCCATTGTATTTTCAGCTGCTTGCACCGGGGGCATGTTCAGCGTTTCAAGAGGGAACGAATACCCTCCATGCTATTATTCGGAGGGCTTTTCAATTTGAAAATGGGGTTTATTTCTTTGATCATTGACCCTTCTCCTGTGTATTTACAATCAAACGGTTTTAGTTATCAGAATCAGTTTCACTTTCCCTTTTAGAATGGTGTGAAATAAGGTCATGTTAAATATACCAAACTCTTTATAATTTGATAAATAATTGCATTGCAATTACATTCATTCATTATAGGACGTCGTCTGCTTAAGCAGGATCGACCCCTTGTGTGACGACATCAAAACATCGCTATATTTCTGGCGATTCCTCGGATATTCCAGATGCTTAGAAGAGCTTTTATTTATGTTGTTTTTATAATCATCAGATACGCAGTTGACATAAAACTTATACGATTGCCATCTGTAAGCTTCCCAGTTTCTAGTGATACATTAATTGACATATTTGTGATTTTCTTGCAATGTGATCTTTAAAAAAAACCCATTGAGTTAATACACATTCTTGCACCTAGGGGACTGAGAGGGTTAATAATAGCATTGTTGTGATCTAGTGAACATAGTACTCTCATAAGACTATGGATCAACAAGGTGCATGGTTCACATCCTTTGCCATGGCACCAACATGGTTTCAGTTGAACAGTCCGAATGATTTTCATACGCAAATTGTTGTATTATGAACTTGACCGTTCATTGATTGTATTTTGTAAATCAATACAAGAATTGTTGTTCAATTACATATTTCATGCTAATTTGAAAATCAATAAAATCCCTGTTGAGGGGAGAAAATATTGATATTAATCATGGCAAATCTTCACTATCTGCTGTTCCATTTACAGCTGCATTATGGTATTTGCTTCGTAGGAGAAAGAAAAAAAAAAGAGGAGGAAAGTGAAAGGAAACTGGTGACAATGTAAGTACATGGCCAAGGAAGATAAATTGTCCTGTTCCTTGCAGAAGAGGGCAAATGGATACTTATCTATGGACAGAAATGCTTTCCAAAGTATGACTGTTCTTTGAGTACTGTACTGTACTGCGCTGTACACTATGTTCCGTCATTAGTGATAACTTAACACTTTAGCAATCAAAACTAAGAATGTAGAAACTTGACAAAAAAAATTGTGTTCGAGCATTTCTGTGGGCAGGCAAGAACCTTTTTGTATTCACTGTGTTTTGTTCCTGTATATCTTTGCTCATGCAGGAAAGATGTACTCGTCTGATCGGGCTCTGTGTCCCCGTTGCGGCAGTATTTTGGAAGATATGATGAAGATTGTCAACCACATGTGCAAAGCCAAGAAGAAGTTTCTAGAATCAGGAAAGTTTGGCATCATTCCAGATGTTGTCTTTGTCAAGGACAAGAAATGGACGCGGTTACAGAGAGCAGATGTGTCAAAATCTCCAAAGAAGACAAAAAGACAAGAGGTTATTGCAGGGCTCGTAGGTGAGAATTGTCCCCGTGTTTCCCTTTCTGCATTTCCCTTTTTAAACTGACCACGTTTTCAGGTGACTTGGCATTTGCACTGGTGACAATTGCTTCTGGCTTTAGTTTAGGTTTGGGGCTAGGGTAAGAGGGTTAGAGATTTTCATTTTCATTGGGGAGGGAGGGGTGAGTCTCAGTATCCTCAAATAATCTATGATATTTTCAAGAAAGACAAGATAGGGTTAGTAAACAAATTTTTAGGTATTTTACTCCCAGTGTTAAAGATCTTATGCTCGATCTGTAATGAAAAACACAAGTCAGAAAAAATTGGAACCAGCGGGATTCGAACCTGTCATCTACTGCTTGCCGGGCAGCGACTTAAAAGAAGACACCACTGGCAAATTTTAAAAAAATATGTTGTTCTGCATGTCCCTAGGAACTAATCAGTATCGAAATTGTAATTTTTGAACAGCCTACAAGTGCGTATATTTTGATATAAAAAATATGTTTTTGCCACTGTCGATACGCAAATTGGCTCGTGTCGGCCAAAGATGTGACGCCATTGCAGCACTTTGAGTTTCCACCACAATGCGTGTGCGTTACGCGTCTGTAAAAGAAGACGATAGCGCATATATATAGCATGCATACATATATTCGTGAAGTTGCAAAAATGCCGTTGTGCCAGGCAATTTACTGTTCGAATCGTCGTGAAAATTGTCCGGGAAAATCCTTTTTTGCCATCCCTGATCCGAAGAAGGATAGAGAAAGGTGTGCTGTATGGATAAGGAACATTGGAACAACCAAATTCAACGTCAAAACGTACATTCATTCCCGTTTTCGAGTGGTCTGTGAAGACCATTTTGACGTTTTGGCGTTTGAGACCAACCTAAAAGCCTTGTGCCTGGGATACAAACCCAGGAAGCTGCTAAAGCCCGACGCTGTACCAACCATATTCTCCCACAAAATCTTTACAAGCAAGCAATCTTTCTTCGCCCAGAAAATCCCTCATTCATCTCCTTAGCTTAGATTACAAGCTTATTGAAGAATGTGATCAGATTTTACTTGAAGATTAACCAGGAATTTATGTTAATGTCGTACTTGCTATCTATATCGCGAACGTAAGAACGTAAACAATGCAGCTTGCTGCATTAGCTTTCCGCGCGTGCCTTAAAGTACACGCGTTAATGGGAAGCACGTACGAACGATGACAAACAGTAGTGCCAATTTTAATTTTATTAATTCGATAAATTGTGAAAAAAATTTGCTAAAACCACTTTATTTTTTCAGCAGATAATATTCAAAAATACAAAAAACTGAAAAATTAATAACATTTTCTTTTTGTCATACATAATTGTCTCACAAATAGCATTTTTATAGGCGCTGTGAAAGCGATCTGTGTATTGCTCCATATCGGCATTACCGTGATTTGCCGTGGTTTTTGCAGTAGTGCTGCAGTGACGTAACAGATTTTAGCGGCTCGTACTAGTAGATATTGTAATATTTATTTTTTAAAAATCGAGATCTATGATTTTATCGACCTGAGCGATGAGTTTTTTGGTCAATCTGACTAGTTTTATAACATTAAAAATTGTAAAAGTGCTAACATTTGTCAGTGGTGTCTTCTTTTAACCACCAGGCTATTCTGGTTCACGGCCAAGTCACGATGAACTGGAATCAAATACCCAAGATCCTCTTCTTTCTGACTCATTAATATTCAAACGGTCCGCCGTAGACAATGGTTAGTAAACGAAGAAGCTTGATGGGAGGAATTTTAATTTGTAAACAAATTTTTAGGCATTTTACTCCCAGTGTTAAAGATCGTATGCTCGATCTGTAATGAAAAACACAAGTCAGAAAAAATTGGAACCAGCGGGATTCGAACCTGTCATCTACTGCTTGCCGGGCAGCGACTTAACCACCAGGCTATTCTGGTTCACGGCCAAGTCACGATGAACTGGAATCAAATACCCAAGATCCTCTGGATGATAATTAATGGCTTATAGTAGTGTTCATATACTTCTTTATTTTCTCTCCAGATGATATACAAGACTCGCACAGATTGTCCGATGGGCCTTCCTCACAGAATCGCAATGAAACTAAGACTAAAATAAAGAAAGGAACATGCAGTAGTAGCCTTTGGAAGAAACTCAAGCGGAAGCAAAAGTCCCAAATAACATCAAAAAAATCACGCATCGTGAAGAAAAAGGAGAAGAAAAGAAAGAAAGAGGAGAAGTATGAATTACCAGGGCACTTTAGAGCCCTGAAGATGTTTGTCCAAGCTAGGTCTGATTGCCAGTCTTTTCTTGAGCAATCTCTGGATAAAAAGGTGAAAGAAATGAGAGAGATGGAAAAGACAAGTAGCATAGGTGAGCTGACGAAGGAGGATGCTACGGATCTCCTTTTCGCAGACCTTTCAGCGCGTGGTTTAGTAAGAGTGAAGAAGGAGCCAGGTGATCTCCAGTGTACTATCCAATCTGATGTGGGTCAATCCAAGGACCAAACGTTAGGTAGGTTGTTCTTGCTTTTAGTTCTGGTCAAGTGATTACATTGTGAAAGAAAATGTCTGGAAGCAATTGGGAAAGATTAACTATGTAGTAAATTAGAATTGGTGTATACTGTGAGGTTTTGGAATCATCAAAATGATAAGAACTTGACCCAATCTTTTTGATAGTCACATGCACTGCACACAGATATGTGTATATGGGACTACATTCATGTTTGATCCGAAAAAGAATAGAATAATAACTACCTTTTGTTTGCGTGAGGTATTTTTATTAAATCCCCAAACTATTGATATAATCAAGAAAAACTCACTTCACCAACCTCGGACGTTAGGTCTCACAGAGGTACACACATATATAAAATTTCTGCGTTATATTCTTTGGAAATGAGTTCTCCCTACCGAACAAAGCTTCGTAGCAATATAAGTAATTTGTTTCTATAGACAGAATGCCACCGACCCCTACAGAAAGGGGAAAAGACAATGCACAAAACGTTACAGCGAATCGAAAAATTACCCCTTAAACCAGATTCCCCCATCAGTCAATTTTTTTTGCACAGGACTTTGCCTCAACACATGACACATCCATCTCCATCCTTCTCTTTACCACTTCGACAACAGTTTCTTCCAGACTCAGCCTTTCCATGAGCTCGCTTGTATTCTTTCTATTAGACAGTTTCACACCATACATCTTTGATACAATGAAAATCCCAAAGACAACAACCCCCAGATATAATTGTCCCTTTGGAACCCCTCCCCACCCCCCCCCCTTCCGGGTAATTTTCATACGGAGGTAGTTTTCCCAGGGGTACTTGTTTGAGAGGGGGGGGGGGGGGGTGTCCAGGGTTACTTGTCGTAGGGAAGAAGTTGTCCAGAGGGAACTTTTCGGGGGGGGGGGGGGGGGGGGGGTCATTGTCCAGGGGGTACCTCTTTTTGGGGATTGCAGTTCTGTGAGTTGTATTGATCTCAGTATTGACCATTTTATCGGTTTCAACTAAAATTTTTATCTGAACCTCGATCCGTAATCCTTTACTTATTCTTATTCATTTATGTTCACAGCAGACAGAGTCGGTGTTCCGCAGGTTTACCCAGTAAGCATCATTCCCTCGTCTCTTCTCTTAACAAACTTGAACACTGCTCCATGTCCTGAGAGCAACGATTCCATGGACCTTGATAATAAATCATTGGTGAGGTCCCAGATGGCTTTGCTACCTGACCCGAGCATGTCATCTCCAGTGCAATATGAGAACCCTAGTGGTGGTGGTATCAGATTGAGTGATGGTACTGTTGTAAAAGCTGAGCCGATGGATGATAATAGGTGACAGAGGAACAAGGAAAAGAGGACCTGGGTAATTGGAACCACCTATCTCTCCGCGCTTTTTTCTCACTCGGGGCTCATGAATAGAGATGAAATTGAGAGCACCGACTTGTCCAAGGATGTCTGGAGGAGGAAGACTAGGTCAACAGGTCATTAGTTTTCATAAAAGGACACGGATTTCCATCATCTGCTGCTGTTTCATCCGCTTCGAGCGACTTGAAGAAGAAGGTCCCTTTGATCATGATTGATGTTTAAGTGCCTTTCTCTATACACATATATTTACAACCACATCGATCATGTTGAATCAGAAATGAAGCACAGAAAAGATTGGTAGAAATGATCGCAAAGTCAACCATTGCCATTATTTATGGTTGGTCTTCGCCGCTATGGCTTATGACTATGAACAGCTGCCAAAGGAACTTGTGAAGAGTCTTTTTTTTTCAATCAAGCAGCTGTCTGTTTCTATCTGCTCATAGGGTGTTCCCTGTATTAAGCCTATGGGATAGGGTAATTCAGTAGTAATTGGGTTAGTAAGAATCTACAACCTTCAAGGTGGTAGAAAATAAAGGAAATATAAAGGAACTTTGTACAAGCTAGCAATGGCCTTGCATCTTTGTTGCTCACACCCATTGTCTTATAGGCACAAATCATTTGCCAGTAGAGTATCTCACAGGGCCCTGTTTCATAAAACTTGTTATCAATAACAAGATGCAATAACTGTTATAAGCTACAGAAATCCTTGCATCTGATTGGCTGAGAGCAAATTTGTCATAGAAATGTGGCAGTTCTTACTGATAACAAGTTTTATGAAACGGGACCCAGGCGAGGCCATATCAAACGCCAATCTGCTAGCCATGGAAGCAATGTCATGCCTCTACGTGGTTCAAAGACTCTTCTCACATGGAGCTGTTTCTTTGAGTGTGACTGCTTTTCTCTGCTCCATGTCATTCGTCATTGTAATCGCATTTATATGATATTGACCTGCCATGAGCTGGATATCACATCCATCATTTTTGCCGATAATCGAAGATAAGGGCAATATATGTGGCAAAATATTTGGTAAAAGAGACAGTCAATATTGTTACTACATGCGTATTACCGATACAACTCTATCATGCACGTCATATAATTTTTTTTCTTTGCTGTAACTCCCTTGAGTGTCATTCATGGGGACTGCTACTCAAGTCAGGCATTCTTTGCTGAGCAAATATTACATACATTATTACTTTGCATGTCCATTTGAACAAGAATCCATTTTGAATTACTGTGCATGTGCTCTTTGTAGTACCGGGCCCGTGTTCAATTCAATACTTAAGAATGAAATTTGAGTAGTTTACTTATAATTCGGCTGAGGTAAAATACTTAAGCAATTTTGGTATTCAGTTGAATCTTTTGGCTAAGTATTTTTAAGACAGCTCCCTAGCAGACTTAAGCCAATTACTTGATTGGCAGGTACATGGCTTTCATACATATGCGGAGCAGTATAAGCTGCGCACAAGCAAACCTCTAAGCGCGCATCTACTGTGACGCATTTATTGCGCATGATTTTGGACAGGATATGTGACGTCACATTGGATATCAGTAAGTATTTTGCCTTAAAGTTGGCTTGCTAAAGAAAAATACCTTAAAGTGATCTGAATATGAGTTAAGCCATTTCACTTAACCGAGTTTAATGCTTAGTAATTTACTTACTTAATGCATGTTTTGATTTGAATACCGCCCCTGGTACCTGCATGGGAATAGATGGGTGTGAATATTGTGGACCAAAAATGAAGTAAATCAAGTGCAGTGGTATATTGGAAGGAAAAAAAAAAAAAAAAGTTTCCCCCCTGAAGATGAAGTGTATTATGGCCTGCATTCATAGCAAACAAATTATGTGCTATATTTCTCTGTCCTTAAATGTCCTTAAATTGATAATAATTATATAATATTGAATGGCCTTGAGTGGGATAGAAGGGTATAGTGCATGAGCTGACGAGCATATTTCACAAGTCCTCATTGTGCGGACTCATGAAATATGCTCAGAACGAGTGCAATTTAAGCTTGTGTTTCATGAAAGAAAGGCCATTCAATGTTATTATTTATATGAAAACCAGTACCTTAATTTTCCACATTACATCCCTTATGTTTTGTTCAACTTCAATTTTCAACACAGACAGATAATCATATCTTTGTGTATTTAAACGCATATTCACTTTTGGACACGTTAGCGCTCCCCGAACCATGAGATGTTGAATAATATTGAACGGTCACCCGGGTACATTTAACAAACCATGTGATATTGTTTTTTAATTACACGGTCATCCGGATACTTCCGTGCAAATCGTAAGATACACCAATTTTTCTGATTGCTGCAAACCCCTTCTTACAAATAATAGTAGATGATACATGTATTGTTTACTAGAGGTTATGTTAATTTTTGCCCATGGAGCATCTAGATGTTTATGTTTTAATTGTTAAACTATATTTGTTTTGTGAAGGCTTTTAAGAAGGTTTCCAAAACTCATTTTGAGAAGAAATGCAATAATAGCGAAGCATTTGCTTTTGAAAGACAGGAAAGTTTAAAGGGAAATCCAACCTTAATGGCAAGTTGTTATGAAAGAAAGAGGAAAAATCAGAGAAGCAGATTGGTGAAAGTTTGAACGAAATCGGACAAGAAAGATGAATTTTGGAAAGTTGTAATCACTGTACACATGGAAATATCAAAATTAACCTTAAAAAATGCTAATTTTTGGTCTAGACACTCTTTCCAGTATTCTTAGCAAATATACTTGAAAACAAATTCGGTATCAAAATTGATTTCTTCAATATTTTATTTTTATTGTCTTTTGGTTTTGGATGAAATTTGATGGGGAAACTTTTGTGATCATAAACGGCTAAAATAAATTAATTTTAATCCGTAAAAGTAATAATATTCATAGATTTATAGATTTGGGCTGAAAACACATTTTGTATTGAAATTACATGTATACATGAAATCACGTTTTTGAGCAAGTTTTGGTCTGACGTGCAAGTACGAAATGTTGCACAACTTCGGAACCGCTTGCCCGGACGTCGCGAATTTGGTCTCAAGAGATGCGTGAGATTTGAAAGAAAGAAGTCATAAAACGGCGCGGCGACTGCTTTGCGCGTTGTGGACATATCGCGAGAAACGTCTAGGGAGTGGATTTTGCCCTCCCCCTGGCCTAATTAGGGTTAATAATGTATACAAATTTAATGTCTACACCATTATCAAGTGCCTAGAGACATATTTCCTTCCTTCCTTCCTTCCATGGGCACAACTGCCACCTTCAATTCTGAAGGGCAATTCCAAGGTTACTCATGTTACGTTTGCAGAGGTTTTAAACTACATCTTAAGCTCCTCTTCTCTTACTACAGGTGTTAGGTATAAAATGAGTTTTAGTTACAACAATGCACACATATTAGAGTACCTAAATACAGTATCAAAAATTCAGAAGAAGAAACATATTTTCTGCCAATCCTTGCAGATGTTCCGTTAATCACACTACATAATTGAAAAAGAAAAATGTAATGTGAGTATAATGTGTAATGATTGTACATGTACAGGCATTTGTTGAATTGACATGCAATTTATTCTAATGTGATTAATTTTATTTTCCAGTGAAGGTATAGAGCTATTACTGTAATGATAATAGTAATAATAATGAGACACATTTCTAACGCTCCTAATACTACGTTTCTCGGTGCTAAAATGATGATTGAAGTGCAGGGGGGTGTTTCACAAAGAGTTAAGTTTGACTTAAAGTTATGCGTTAGCGCCAATGCGCATACGGTATTAAACGCGTAATCTCATTGGTAGATTAACCCAATAGCGCGCGTCCCCTGAGCATGATCTGACCAATGCGGTGACGTGTCATATACCGCAGACAACTAGGAACTTAAGTGTGACTGTTAGTCATACTTAACATACATACTTTGTGAAACACCCCCCAGGACATTCACTGAAAATGTATTGTGATGTCTGCTGTTGTGCTCCACTCATGCAGTCTGCTGAATCAGCATTGCTCCCCAATGAAACATGTTATTTCATGCTTAGTTATAAACATAGTGTCCTTTTGAACTTTTATTATAATTATCATAGAAAATGAAACATGCTATTTTGTATTTGGAAACACAGGTAAACACGATTTCCTGTTGAATCGTGTTATTATCATAGCCAACAGTTGGCAGTTCTCCCACTGTTCAGTTCCTGCGGCCAGAAATGTATAATTTGTGGAAAAAGAAAATATCAGAAAATTCAATGGAACTGTACATGGTCTGGTTCTATGGTAATTGTGCGTGTACAGGAATTTGTTGAATTGACATATGACATACTCCAATTTGATCAAATATTTTTTTCTTCTCCATCGAAGGTACTGTATAGAGCTACTACTGAAATCAAGAATGATGTAATACATGCATTTCCTGGTCTGAATGTGTACAGATGCCATTTTCTATTACAAAACTGCATGATTTATGATGTATGAATAACAGAGAAAACATTTATTAAAATAACTTAGTGTTTTGATGTCTCCCTTTTCTGTATACCGGGTAGCTGTGCATTTTTCATTAATTACTTTTTGGGGTTTTTTTTTTGAGGCAAGGTAAATATTAGGTCTGATAAGCTTACAAATCTCCCTGTCAAAAGATTATTTTTCAGAATAAACATGATGTTGATGAAGTTGTAAGGAATGAAATAAGAGAAGATTTAAGGTGTCCTATCTTTGATAAATAGTTTTGTGATATGGTACAATATGTAACAGGAGGGCAACTTAATATTACAGGACATCCATATTTCATGTATATATTTACATATCATCTGTTTGGAGCCAGAAGGGCGATAACTGTGTTAAAATAATGTGAGTTATTAACGCCCTTTTGACGCCAAACAGACGATATGTCCAATAAATTACAAATGGCATTTAAATATGCCGATATCATGTTTGAATAAAGAAATAAATGAAAACTTGACCATTCTTGACCTTATGTGTTGCTTTCTTCTAGTGCTTTCCTTCAAAAGCTGGCTGCAGTCTGCCTAACATAGCAACTTGCTCAGCCCAGCCCAATGCATGTAAAGATAAAACAGAATTATTCTGTATTCAACTACAAGCAGTGGAATAAATTAAGTCCAATGGAAAATAGCATCTTATGATTAATGAAGGATGGCTTGCATAGCCTGATATTACCAGACTTGTAAATGAGCAAGATTGCAACAGCTTTTTTTCTCAAACTTTCACCAATTGGTTCTAATTTTTCTGCATGAACTTTTCTACAAAGGGTTGATTGTATATTATATATATTTACATAAATCCTACTTAAGGCGAAGTCTGAGGCAAAAAAAATAAGACTGATGGGGGAATTCGGTGTAAAGTGGAAGTTTTCGATTCGTCAAAACGTTTTGGGCATTGTTTTTTCCATAGGGGTCGAAGGCATTCTATCTATATAAACATAGAGGGCACCAAATAACTTAAATTGATACAAAGTTTTGAATGGTAATGAGAACTCATTTTCATATAATATTTAATGTGGAAATATATATATGTATTTGCTCTACGCGACCTAACGTCCGAGGTTAAAGTGTAGTTATTTTTATGCCTCCGCCCACCGTAGGTGGTGCCGGAGGCATTATGTTTTCGGGTCGTCCGTCCGTCCGTCCGTCCGTCCCCTTTTCGTTCTCGCGATAACTTCAAAACCGTTTGGCGGATCAGTTTGTAACTTGGCCCATGTATGCATATGGGAGGGACGATGAACTGATTAGATTTTGGGGTCCAAAGGTCAAAGGTCATAGAGGTCATTATATACATAAAACTGGTTCGTTCTCGCGATAACTTCAAACGTCAAAATGTTTGGCGGATCAGTTTGTAACTTGGCCCATGTATGCATATGGGAGGGACGATGAACTGATTAGATTTTGGGGTCTCAAGGTCAAAGTTCAAAGGTCATAGAGGTCATTATATACTTAAAAATGGTTCGTATAGAGTCTAGGCCTACCTATTTTAGAAATTTCAAGGGGACAGTGGTCTATTTGCTATAAAATATGTATTTCCTTGGTGTATTTGATGATTGTAAGTCATCAATGGTAATTAAGTTTTTTATTTGAAAATAAAATGAAATAAATTTTCTGTCTCCTGTGCTTTTGAAGTGAAAAGATTTGTAATTTTGATGGACCAATCCTTTTTAAAGTGTACAGGTATGCCACACATTGCCAATCTGATGATGGCGGAGGCATAAATTCCGACCGCGCGTGGTCGGAGATTCATCTAGTTTCTTGCTGATATCAAGCTCAGGGATTTACTAAAAATACCTTATCACACACAAAAGGTAGTAATTATACAATACTTTTTGCCATAAATACAAATTAAATCAAATTGAGTTATTATACAATACTTTTTGCCATAAATACAAATTAAATCAAATTAGTTCTAAACATAAATTAACATTCAAACACACTAATTCTCCCCAAAATCAGTTCATGCTGATATACATATCTATGATTAAAAGAGAAAAAAATTTGTCCCATAGTTGAATCTAGGTAGTTATATGCCTTTCAATACTATCCACTACATTATCCAGAAAAGGTTCAATACTCCACTCAGTGCTAGAAAGACCTGTTGTTGAAGGGCAAACAATTTACCGTAGGAGAAGTTAAAGAGAAGTGCAGTCTTAAAAAATCTCAGTAGTTATTTATCAGTCATTGAGTATAGACAGGATTTGAATTCATTTGGATGTTGACAGTTGCCATTAACCGGTATACTTAAAAATGGGGAATTTTCACCTTTTTTTCAATCATGGATGATAGGTTAAGGATTAAATTGGATTTATATTAAATTTAGGATTAAAACAAAACTATATCTATGTATTTGTTTCTCTATTATTATCAACACATTTTTATCAACATCGCTTCTCTCCACCCATGTGTATAAATGAGTACCTGGTAAGATGTTAATGTCCCTGAATTACCATTTGCAAGCCTATAAATGGTACCTGGCTGCATATCCTCCTTATAGAATGAATAGAGTGCTCTGATGGTGCAGAATAGACCCGGCCCCCCCACTCGGAGGTCGAAGGGACCGCATTCGTGTTCCCAAAATCCCCGGTAAAGGGGTATTTCTTTGGCGACATAATCCGGCCCGTGAATTGTAAAAAAAGGGGGTGTTTTTTATCTTTCACCCGGAGATTTCATTAAAAAAGGGGGTGTTTTTCTTTCTCTCTCTTCGACACTTGAGAAATTCATAAAGGGGGGTTATGAAATATCTTGAAAAATTGATCAAATCCCAGGATCAAATTCCTGAAATTTTTTGTTTGGTTTCTTATGACTGCATTGAGTTCTGAGATACCATTTTGAACATAAAAAACATCTCTTCCAAGGTATTGTAATGACAACTTACTTGGGAGGGGGTTGGTGTCTGTCCTGGGATATGGGGTTGGAATGAGAGCTCACCTGAGATAGGGGGGTACATTGAGCAGTGTTCTGAATTTAGGGGGGTCTCCAAGGCAGGAAAAGCCCACAATAGGGGGGTTCAGAAATTTTGGCAGCCCGGAGATAGGGGGGTGCTTTCAAAGGGAGGGAACAAGCATATGCGTACCCTAAATAATACTGAGTGGGGGGGGGGGGCACACACAAAAAAAATCCCTCCAAAATTCAGCCAAAAAAAAAAAAAATTGTGCATTTTCAAGTTATGTTTACACGTAGTACATAGCATCGATGCTTTGTAAGTCTCGAAACTGTTTCCGTTGCGTTCAGACAGGCCATGATCGACTTGCTTCTATCACCCACTCGTGACTATTCATCGCTCACTCGCTGCCAAAACAATAATTACTGCGCCACACACGGTGACCCGAGTATAATTGGTATGGTCAAAACATGCAGAAGTTTGTGCATAGGGGTCACATCATGCGAAGTTGTGAGTGAAGATAGCAGCGAGTGAAGCAGCGATTGCGTTCACATTACAAAGAGTCACAAGCATGGTGGGTGGTCTACCACAAAGCATCGATGCTTTGTCACTGGATCCCGAGATTTACTCCTGCCAAACTCGCTGCCAGAATAGTTTCGAAACCTAGCTCCAAATCGCTTCTATCTCGTGACTATCTGCGTTCAGACAGCGTTTGGTCTTAAAACTATCTGGTCATGGCCAAAATAGTCTCAAAACCTAGATAGCATCGATGCTATCGCTTTACGTGTGAACCCGCCTAAAAATTGTCTATTGCAGGTGAATTCAAAGACCAGTGTACTACTGAATGTGAAAGTAAGCACCTTGATCACTTTGAGTGTTATATTTCCTGATATTTTATTCATGTAATTTACCATTATTACCCAATTTATGCATAATTATAGCTACTGCATATAAAATTGATTCAACTTCATCAAATGTTGTTTTGCTTTTCTAGTTGGCCTCCTGTGTCTGTTGTTAAATTTATTTGTTAAGGTAGTTTGAAACATATCAAGATGATGATGGCACAGCATAACCCTACCAGAGTCTTTCCTTTTAAAAACTCTGAAACTTAGTGTCAGTAATACTATAATAATCATTCACACCACATAATTCAAAACTTTTAAATAAAACAAATTCAGTAGAGAAATCTTTTTATCATGACGAATATACATTTATTTGTTTCAATTACTCATCATAAAGGATTTACAAAGGGAAAAGGGAAACTACTTTCATGATTAAAACAATTTTCTAATTCCAAATTCTTTCAACATATTGAATTATACAAAAGACATTAGCTCATCACGTATGAAACCTTTTTTGAAGATCTAGAATACTGTTTTTATCTTTGAAAATCCTACCTTTGCATATTAACTGAGTGTATATTCTATTTCTGGATAAGATTAGTATAATTATATTTTGTTCACATGAACACCAGGAAGATGATAAGTCGTCATGAAATATGATAAATCATTTTTGTCGAAATTGGAAATTGGCAATATCTTGTACCAAATGAAAATTTAAAAAAACCCAGTGTATAAAACCTTTCAAAAGAAAATTTAAATACCCAAAATAAACAAAAAAAGAAAACAGTGTGCTGCCCTTCTAACAATAAAGAGAGATACACTGGCCTTTCTCAGTTGATCCCTGTTAATAGTAAATACATAGAAATATAAACAAATCAAAAGCAGTACTGGTAGTGATGTATTCAGATAAACTATATGTACATAAAATACCCCACTGAGGCTATATTTACCTGTATCACTTCATCAAATATACAAATTATGAGAATATAGAATGCCATTACAAGATCTCCTTTCAAAGTACAATATATAACATGTAATACAACAGAGCATCTCACATTTGCACTGACAGGGTTTATGAATGGAGCATAAAATAAAATACAAAAAAGAACTTAGGCCACTCCAGGAGTACATGTGTGTATATATAAAAAGAGTACATTTCATGTTGTTTAAACATCACAAATAACAAGAGCATTTCTATAAATTAACACAGAAAGCACAGACACCCTTTTCAGCATTCGGGATGGGGGGGGGGGGGATTTAATTCCCCTCCCTTAATATATTTTACCCATCCACATCCAGATTTATCAGCTATATCAGAGGATGGCCTAAAAACTACACTTCTGCCATCTTGATTTAGCTTCATATCATCTGTATACCCCGCATGGCATCATGGAACTGTAATAAAAACCATGGTTTCATTATGAAAACACAACCAATCATCAACAAATAACCAGATATGTTGGTTTAAAAAAAAATAATCAGCATTTTGGTTTATAAATGAACAAATATCATCAAATATTTCTTGAGTTATATTAAGAAGTTTCAGGGGGATCTTAAAGTTTTGGTTGAATATATGTCACTGTAACTCCCTGGTATGAGGTTACAGCGATGTATGTAAAACCCATGCTGAATGGCATGGAGGTGTCGTAATCTAGTGGATACGTCTCCGGACTGTGGATCTCAAGGTTCGTGGTTCGAGTCCCGCCGCGGCACTAATGTCCTTTGGTAAGACATTAATCTACATCTTGCCACTCTTCACCCAGGTGTAGTAAATGGGTACCTGGTAGGAATTTATTCTTTGAATGCTTTCAGTGCCTTAGGGCAGCTGAGCCAGGGTAGTAATAGTCCTCTGTAGGCGCCTTGAGCATCCTCTGGGATGGATACGTGGGCAATATAAATGTAGCTATTATTATTATTATTATAGAGAATAACTGCATTTCACTGCAAAATAAAGTGCACATCACTTATTTAAAAATGCAACAGACTCAACAAAATTTAAAATGAATCAACTCACTTTGGTCTACTACTGTATCATTCAAACTCATTGAAAATGTATCAGTGTACAAGTTTATTCTCCATAACATTTACAGTTCGGGCCCCAAAAGTTTACACACACCTGCAAGAAAATCAATTTACCACACATTTTCACAATTTCACTCATTCTACGAATGCCACTTAGAATTGATAAAAAAAGTAGGAAAAATCATCTAGAATGGGCCCTTGTGTACATAAAAAGTGGTTTTCTATGGCTAAAAATATGTCGAAAAAGTAGGAATTCCTACTTTTGTCTGAAAAGTGGCATCCTTTTCATTCCCATCCTGTCTTGCCCGATGAAAATACAGTGGAACCTATTTATAACAAACTCCTTGGGAGCAAGGAAATCATCTCTTTATATCGAAACCTTGTTATATCAGGGCTAAAAAACAATAGAATACAAAGGCGTAGGACCAGCAAAATGACCTTGTTATAATGAGAGTTTGTTATAACAGTGTTCTTTATAATGAGGTTCTTCTGTACTATATCGTCTGTTTGGAGTCAGAAGGGTGTTAACTCTGTACTTTAACACAGAGTTAATGCCCTTCTAGCTCCAAACACACGTTATACATTAAGCAGAGACAAAACTTGGTCTGTCCTCTCATAGAAAAAAGTTAGCTGGAATGAGTTTGTGAAAATATACAAGTACATTGTTTTTCCACCGCGACCCTGTTTCATAAAACTTGTTATCAATAGCAATTGCAACAGATTTATGACATATTTGCTCTCAGCCAATCAGATGCTCTGATTTCAGTAGCTTATAATCTTTAGCGCAGCTTGTTATTGACAACAAATTTTATGAAACAGGGCCCTGGTGCATATGTAAACTTTGGGTCCAACTGTATATACTTAACTACAAATGTTCAAAAATTTTAACAATCTTGATAAAAATTATGCAATCAATGATATGAATCACAACTTGTGCTATAAGAACTCATGTTTTCAGACCCAAATCTTAATATAATAACAACAACAACTTCTACTACTACTACAACAAAAATGAATCTTTAGGGACACTGCACACTATACAATCCAATTGCAATTCCAATTTTTGGAAGAATTTGTGATAGCATTAGCTGCAGAAATTTAAAGAGATAAAGTCTTCCTCATTGTGGTCTTGAATATCAATATGAATACTAAAAACCGACATTTGGAGCTTTGCAAGTTATTTAACTGGCTTTAAATCCTAAACAATCACAAACCATGTCTGAAGTCACCATATGATTCAGAACAGATTTGGCCTTTCATGGACGCCTAACAATACCCCCATAATTCCAATTGTATTACTCATGACTTTTACAACCACTACAATGTTCAAATGCTTTTGCATTGTTCTAGCAATTTCTTCTAAAAGTGGATCATAGTTGGATCATATAATGTGAGCTGATCTCAATACTAAACACAAACGAAGGAAACACAAACGAAGGAAGCACAATTTGTTGGCACAGGGTAAAGCAATGAAATCAAGCATAGCCATTTCCTGAATGAGTTGGACATTAAAGTGCTTATTAAAGGGCAAAATTGATTCCTGGTCAACAAGAATAATGCTATTGACAATAATGACAATGCTGAGCTATTTACACTAAAATAACACTTTTCTAAAAGCTGGATGAATATCAAAATACTAAATCTGAAAAGCTAGGTTTCAATCTTCAGGTTTTTTCTAGCATAACAAATGTAGTTAGTCTGAAGTCTAACATCTCCATTTGTTGAACATGATTTAAAGATAAGGCCGAGTTCTGGTCACGAGATTGAATTGTCAAAGAAAGTACTGTCTCAAAGCAATTGGGAAAGGTTGATTATATAGCACATAAGAAATGGTGTATGCTGTAAGGTTTTGGAATCCCCAAAATGAGAAGAAATTGACTCAAACCTGCCGAGAGTCACATGCACTGCACACAGAAATGTGTATATGGGACTACACACAAATGTTTATCCCGTACATTTCAGCCGTTTCTAGTCATATTTCAAATATGAGGGCCTTTGAAGAGCAATCCTTTACAGGGGACATTTCTGCTATGATGTTCTTCCAACTTGACATAATGAGAATGAGAAAGCTAACAAATTATTCTTTACCTTTCCCAGAACTCAACCTTCTCTTTAAGTCCTCTCGTTGGATTTAACCGAATTAATAGAATATGGGGCCAAAGTGTTAAGTTAATTATGTGCATAGCCCCCCAAAAGGGACATTGTGTGCACCTTCTCCACTCAAAGAAGGGTACATGAAGAGTATTTTAATCCAGTTCCAACTTGTGTCTTTAGGTGTGCAATTGGCACCATAATGTGATGTCCATAATGTGATGTCTAGCTGCAGTACACATGGTCAGTGTTGACTGACCAGGGCCCTGTTTCATAAAACTTACAATCAATAACAAGTCACAATAACTGTTATAAGCTACTGAAATTTGATTGGCTGTGAGCAAATTTTGTCATAGATATACCAGGTAGTTGCTTTATGAAACAGGACTCATGGCTGGTATTCAATTCAGTACTTGAAATGAGTCAGTATTTTACTTTATAGCCATTTAGCTTAGCTAAGTAACATGGCTAAAATTTAATTCAGATCACATCTAATTATTTTACTTTAGAAACCGAGCTTTAAGCCCAAATACTTAAAGTGATAGCTATTTTGAGGTCACATAGCCAATCCACAATCCACACGTCTCATTATAATTCTATAATTCTTATTCTATAATTTGCTTGTGCGCTTCTATAATTTGCTTGTGCGCAGCTGATTTGACTCACGTATGTATGAAAACCACATGCATGGCAATCAAGGCTTCCAAGATAATCAGACTTTGGGAGCTGTCTTTGACTTGGGTTAAAATACTTAGTCAACTGAACTTAGTCAACTGAATACAGAAGTTGGCTAACAATTTCATCTATGTTTATCTAAAATGGGTTTATATTCATATACTGCATCAACCAATCTGAAGCTTATTTTTCAAATGAAACCATATACAAATTAAACTATATAATATATATATGTACATAAAGAAATATAGAGTACTAAATCATGCAACTATGCCTAATCAGGCTGTATTATTCAGCCATCATACAAGCTTTATAGCCACATCACAGGAGTAGAAAATGAGTACATGTATGGAGAAACAACAAAAAGAGCACTGAAATATATTTTATAGTAGTACTTCACCTAGTGTCATAAAGCAAAACAAGCACCATACTGAGAAATATTGTGGAGTAATTTAAAAAGTCTTTTACTAGCAATTTCCCTTTCAATAAATTTTCTTTCCTTGTGATGGGATGTTGATGATATTCAGATGCGCAATGACCTGTGGATATTTACAATTGTAACTATAACAGGAAAAATGTGATATATATACAAGAGTGTGCAATATGTGATCTAATAGATCTGTTCACAAAGTTATTCAAATTTATGGATGTTTCTTTCCTGGCGACCTAGTAATGAGGTGTTCCATTAACCTGTTATTAATGAATGAACTACAATACTTGCAATCCAGTTTGCATACATTACTTGTTGCTATGCCTGACAAGCTTTCAGGTTGTCAAGAACAACCTTCGTTTTAATAGTATGCATAAAATTTCAATATATGTATATATATTCATTACTATTAAGTAATCTTTAAGCGTCTGACACCTTCCTACAAATGGATCAATCTGACACATCCTCCATGTACCTGCCCAAACAAATTATCCTTTAAAGATACCATATACCTCCCAAAAGATATTAACATTCAACACACCTACAATAAATAAATATATATATACTGGTATATATAAAATGGCAAATCCATGGGGTGGGTAAACAAACTGTGATTATATAGTGTTCTATGGCGTACCATAAAATGCCTACTTAATTCTTGGCATTACAAAAAGTGCATATAGATATTGGCAAACCATGGTGTGGATAAACAAAATGTGATGATTTAGTGTTTCTATGGAATACCATAAAATGCCTATTTAAATCTTGGCATTACAAAAGGTGTATATAGATATTTGCATGGCACTGGAAAGCAAATGTTTGTAAATGTAGTAAATGCTTTGGCCTTATCAAATAACTACAGTTATTAAGAAGAGATAGCATTTCTCTGCCCCTTTAAAATATGAGGGACTTCCATTTTTATAGAGGCAGGGTAATAATTTCCTTTTAAAAAGCACATAGAAAGAAGTGTAATATGTGCTACACAAAAAACAGAACATTATCGTTCAGGAGAAATAAATGTAAAAGTGCACATCAAAATTTGTCAACGATGATTCATGATTATTAATATTCATTTCTCGAAAGTCTGTGGCAAATAAATATATTCTAGATAGGCAATTGCAGATTCACTTGGATTATGTTGATAAAATTGACAACTGAAGTCACTGTGTAATGTTAATGTGAGGAACATCAGCCGATGGATAAATTTAATTCTTTTCTCTATTCATTTTTAGCCTCTTTCGATGTTTTTGCACCCCAAATGTGTTTATCAATAACAAACACAAGAAAATATTCAGATTTATTGCAGGAGGTGGATTCTGGGTTTTCCATACAAAAGCTTGAGCCCCTGTTCTATTTCGGACTGAATGACAAACTTGTGGCTGTAAATTAATCTAAAATCTCCGCTTTTAATACATACCATATTCACCTCACAACACATTGTAACTGTACTCCTTTAAAATAAATCATATACTGCTCATTGTATTATCAAACTGCAGCATTTGATTGAGTAGACATGAAAACGAACAAGTGTAAGCATGGATAATAAACATACATTTCTGGCAGTCAAGTCAATATCAGAGCAATTGCAAGTCATCAAAAAGAGTGCGCGTCATAAATAAAGGGGACATACTGGAAATCCATATTTTGAATTTTCGGCGGGATATATTCATTCAGTGTGGCTTCTCATTCAATTTATAACATAGCACACACATCATTTTCTCATCAGTTAAAATTAATAAATTTATAATCAATGAAGAAACATATACACAAATATATTTTAATAAGTACTATTACTGACATCAACAAAAAAATCATATGTAAATATTTTCCTCTCTTCTTGGGAGGTGATTTTTTTTTTAAACCCTGTTAATGTTTTTTTTTTTTCCTTCAATATGAAATCAGATCCCAAAACACTTGCAATAGAAAGAAATAGATAGAAATTTGCTTGGTAGGAGGCATCTACGTTACTACTAAAAGTGCTGCTTATACCTTCAAAGAAAGCCAAGTACAGATATAACAAGCTTCACATGGAACTGCAACAATGGGATGTCAAGCATGCGTAGTCAGGGGCTTCTAATCCTTTATAGTCATCGTTGATATTGATTTATTAGCATTGCATTGTGTTTCTTCCTGGATCATGATCTATCCACTCCACAGAATCTAAGCAAGTAATGCCCCAATTGCACTTGCACAAATTTTCATTTCCGCATGGTTTGTGCATTTTGCATGTCAATATGGGAAGTATTGGTGGCAGCATGCGGGTGGATCCTGGAGGATGCAGGCCACTGCTTGAATGCGTGACAAACTTTCAAACATATTTAATTTTACGATACAATTTTTTTGCAGTATTCGTAACCACTCTGTGACTTTTACGCAACCTAGTCGCCACCTAGCCGAGCCAGTGTGTGCTATGACATGAATCAAATTGATGCATGAACAATGATTAACTTTGGCGTAAACTTGGTGTAAAGTATTCGTAAATCAGACTTGACAAAAAAAGTTGGAGATGACCGCTCAATGGCACGCATTGGTACGCACTACTGCGGGGCAATGCGGGACCAAAATGCGTGCAAGTGTAAATGGGGCATAACATTTTTCCAATGAAGCTTAGTCAGCAAGAATGACTTGCAGAGTTCTTGTTGTTAACATAAACAGAGAGTTGTGTGGTGACTGCACAATAATAATGTCATTGAAGAACATTAATGAATGGCTCCTGATGGTATATTGAAAGTACAAGGGAATGGCCTTTGCTGCAAGTGGGAGAAAAAATATTGTCTCTCCGGCAAGAAGTACAAAACAGGAAGGAGATTTTAGTGAATAGTCCCACCTGACCATATAAGTTCAAACTCTTTCACATCATACTACCAAAGGCCCACTTTGCAAACTGCTCAAAGAGCTTTCCGACGGCACTCTTATCCTCCTCGTCCCTAGCGACAAACGGCGTCTTCAGGGGTTTGTTGAGGATGTCATCCAGCTTGGGAGGTTCCCAGTCTGGCTGGTGGAAGGAGAGGTTAAACATGGCTCCCCAACGACTGAAGATGGCCTTCTCTGTGATAAAGCGATGACCACCGAGATAGCGTGTGTCTTCATGGCTCTTGTAATAGTCGCATTCCGTGGGGTTGTCCCATGTTTGGAAGTAGTGGTAGCGGATCTTGGAATCTATGTTATGCCTGTGGGAGGGGCAGGTGGCCGGGCAGATGTAGAAGGGAAGGGGAAAAGAAAAGGTTGACAAGAAACATTAATCATGTTGTCCTGGGCTTGGTACCCCTTTCGAGTCTAATAAAGCTATGTCTATGCATCTGGGGAGCGTTTCATCAAGCGTTTTGTCAGTGATTTTTACCAACAACTGTTATAAGCTACTGAAATCCTTGCATCTGATTGGCTGAGGGCAAATTTGTCAGTAAAAATCACTGACAAAACGCTTGATGAAACGCTCCCCTGATGGAGACAAACGGTGAGTGTATATTGGCAGTACTACACCACAAGGTCAAGCATACATGTACTCGCAAAAACTTGACAAGTGATATGTGTGTATTTCCAATGGAAATATCTAATCCAATTTACAATATAGTTGACATGGTTTTAATTTCAACGTTTTAGATCCTAGAAAATCTTGTGATCAAACCACATTTCATAACCACAGATGGAAACTTCTCCACAATCTGTTAAAGAGCCAAAATGGCTTTGATTCATAACCATTTTACATAAAGTTAAAGTGAATTCTAAACTTGGTAGTAATTTGATTTGTGTGAAAGCAGAAAAATAAGAAAAACAGGATGAGGAAAGTTTGAAAGAAGTTTGATAGAGAATAAGGAAGTTATGAATGTTTGAAAAAAGAGATCACTAAATCTATGCAAACCTCAAATTGGCAATTTGATGAATCGATTCTGATGTATTCCTGGTCAGCTCTCCTGTTTGCTTTACACTAAAATATCAATAATTTCAAATTTTCTACTAAGCACCTTTCCCCTCAGGGCAGTACACATAATATATTGTAGATAGCATATTGTTATAGGTCCTCTCAAAGAAAAAGATTGTACTGAGTGATAAATTTGGAAATATTGACATTTTAGTAATTTTGAGTTTTGGAGCAAATGGGAAAGTTGTCTACCGCTCCATCACAGTGAGAATGCTGTTTCGGCCAATTTGAAACTCCAATATGTAAAGTGATTACAACTTTTAAAAAATCATAACTCACTCATTGCTTGTCAGATTTTGTTCACACGTTCACCAATCTGCTCTCTGATTTTGCTACTTTCTTTCATAACAACCTGCCATTAAGTTCGGATTTCCCTTTAAAACCCTTCGGGCTCTTTATATCAATATAATATTGTTCATATGTATTAAGTGGTAGCAGCTGTACACACTGTGGACATGTTCTTTAATATTGCATAGATATTCTTTTCACTTACCATGTAGACCTTCACATGAATAATGGATAAATCACACAAACCACAATGTAGGGAGCAGCTGTTCTGTGAATGTCAATGGCATTGCCAGATTTTTACCATTGAAGAACAGCCATGAGGTTTGAGATCTTGGATGATGCAGATTACATGTACATAGCTTTAATGTAAAGCACTAACATTTATAAACCATTCAGAATGATAATTCCTTAGAATATCAGGCTTTACAGGATTAAATGAAGGCTTAATCTAATTTGATTTACGTCTTTTATAAGGGTGACAAAGCAATAACATGTGTTATTACTTTTAATTTCAGGATCAAAAGCTGTTTAGAAGTTGGATTTCTTTGAGCTTTTTATATGTTAACTTTCTGGTGCATTTAGTACAGTTAAAGGTCATTTAGGTAAAAATAATGTACTATATCAGTCTGATAATAAGTTATCACCTCACAGACGTCCATGAATTTGATCTAAATTAAAGTTTTTCTCAATGTTAGTTCCTATTAGTAAAGTGGCAACTTTGAGAGTTCTAATTTCAATTTTAATTACAATATCCAATGCAGATACATGTGTGTGAAGAAAACCTACTCTATTTACTACTTTAAACTTACAGCTTTTTAATGCACATTTTCAGTTACCATACAGTGTAGTAAGGTGTACTGTACAGCTACTAGTTACTGATTAAATGAATGCAAAGCAGACTATAACTGACAAGCCTTTGATGTCAAATATGTGACAAGTACGCAAATTGAAATTGTTCATGGGTGAAAGACACAAAGATACCAAAATCTAGAATGGGCCTTGTGTACATAAAAAGTGGTTTTCTATGGCTAAAAATATGTTGAAAAAGTAGGAATTCCTACTTTTGTCTGAAAAGTGGCATCTCTGATTCTTCTCAACTTTATCTTGAATACAGTTTACTGTTCAAGAGCTATAAAATTTCAACCTCTTCATGTCCCTTAAAAATTATATTAACAAGGTCAAAGATGAACCACCAGGACCTTTGTCTAGCATTGATGTGGGTATGGAACGTTGTGGTTTGGCTCAATAACTTTATAAAAATATAAAATTCTGATTTTGTTATTGTTTCTTAAAGTTATCTTTGTATTCATCATATAATACTCATGCCAATTTTGAAGAATAAGCCTGAAGCAAAATCAAATGTTTGTGCCAAAAATCTGCTTTCTGGCAAAATCATGATTGCTTAATAACTGGGGCTTATAATAAATTTAGGGGGCTGAACAAAACAATACCCCCCCCCCTTCTGCTGAATACAGAAACTTTTATCCTGGCTCCATTCCAATAACAGTATTTTGTTGTTTTCAAACTCCTGACAGGGCAAAGGCAGCAGCTGAGAGCATTTATGAACATGTATATTAATTTTCATTTTCTTAGTTGTTGATGAGGGAACAGATTGGTTTCATACAGGAGTCATGTAAAATAAAAATTTGTGCAGTGACTGTATCTTAATGCGCATGTATAATTCAATTTTTTCCCTCAGAGAAATATAAATTAATTAAATTTTTCTAGTACAAACCAAATGGGAGAGGACCTCAAAAAACATGTCAGGAGTTGCCAATTTGAGTTTGATGGATTCCAACTACAAAAATGCAAGACTTTCTTACTTCTTATTGGATATTTCTCATTTTTTTTGCTTCTGTCAAAATCAACTAAACTGACTAAATTCATCACTTTACTTTGTGAAAGTGCATCATCATTGCTGTTTGTGGATTTCATAATTTCCCGATAGCAAATTTAACCACTCGCGAAATAGCCTGGCTAGTCCATTTCGCAAAAAAAGTATATCGGCATAAGATATGGCTTATAGAGTAGTCTCAGTCTTGCTAAAAATCACAAGACTTGCACACAAAAATGAGTATGTGGGACTACTACACACACATTGGTCCAAACTTTTCAGCTAAATTTTTTTCTCATCATATTTCAAATATGAAGGCATTCCAAGAGCAATCCTTTATCAGAGGACGTTTCAACCATGATATTCTTCCAAACCAACATGAAAAGAATGAGAAAGCCCATAAATTTTCACTTTTACCAGAACTTGACTTCTCTTATTGGGGAAACAGATTGGTCTGGCTAGATTGATAATCCTTATTACCGGGAAACCCTCATGGCCCTCTAATAGCTTTCAAGGGTATTTAAAGGAAATTCAAATTTAGGAGTAACTAGAGCAACAAGTGTAGGTGCCTCAAGGAAAACACATTTTTCACCAAATGTATAACCTACATCTACGCTGCCCAAGAGAGTTAACCCGGGACGAAGCTACAGCTTGCCTGACAATGTATTTCAGACCGATAACTCAGGTGAAAGATTGTCATTCTTTGAAAAAATGGCTCTAGGAAATATAGCCAACCAAAGTAGTGGGCACACGCAGCCAGTCAAGAAATTGTCATCGCATTTTTGGTATTTTTGGCACTTTCGCTTGAACTTTGTTATATCATTCATGTGCACTTTTTCGAAGTTTAACATTTGGGTCTGCGATAACTAATTATCATAATAACAGAATATCGTCCATTGTACATCCATGGCTATGCAATGACACAAAATTTGATATGTTTCATCATTTGGAAGAATGTTTTCGGAGAGTGCACATCTATAGTTGTGGCGGCATCAAAGCTTGTTTCAAAGGGAAGCTGTCTGTTATGACTCCATCTGTTTGAACCCTCTTGGCTAAACCCTATTTATAATACAGCTCTTTAATATATCTTTTGAAAGAATACAGGTGGCATAAAACCCATAAAATTAATTTTGCTGCTGGTACTTACTCGCAATAGTTCTCATCTACCATGCCGTACATATGGACCTCTTCACACATGTCGAGCGCTAGCAGAATGGTGTACCATCCCGTTGATAACCATGTGTTGGTATCAAACCTGGAAAGGAGAGACACAGAAATTCATGCAAGAATGAATAACAAGAATCAGATTAGGGAGGTGGTTAGAGGAGAAATCCACTGGTATTTAGCTGATATGAAAAACAGCAGAAAAATGATAGTTTGAACAACATGCAATAAGAAACTAGAAATATCACATATTTTTCGGATGAGTCGGAATCTGCGTTGCCATGGTATTGGCATATTTATGGCAGAAAATCAAGGAAACACATTGCGGATCAAACTACTTCCTCAGTTTTTGACCGAAAGTCATGAAATTTGGTACACACATTGGTCTTACTGGGAAGATGTGTACAACATATTTTTCGGATGAGTCGGAAGCTGCGTTGCCATGGAAACGGCATATCTATGGCAGTAAATCAGGGAAAAATCTTGAGGATCGAACTACTTCCTCAGTTTTCAACCAAAAGTCAAGAAAGGCTGTTGTCACGGGGCGGGGGTATTAATCATCATCTTCAGTGATATATTTTAAAGGCTGTAATCAATCAAACACACATTGGCAACTCCATGATGTACCTTGTGAGGTACCCTCTCATTTACTCTACAGATAATTTCATAAATTTTCATTTTCTTAGTTGTTTAAGAAGGAATAGATTGGTTTCATAGTAAAAAATATATGTGCAATGATTATATATAGAGTGCATGTATGATTAAATATTTCCTGATCTTTGAAGGTTTGCATGGTGGAGCTTATAACGTGGAGAAGGTTTACGGTTCACCATGTGTGTTGGTAGGAGGAAAGGGAAAAAAGGAAATTAGAAATGGATAGACGAGAAAGGGTGACGAGAGAAAAGAAGAAATATTCTTTCGTGACAATGGGTGAAGTCCTGAAAAGGACTGTAATCCATTTCTAATTTCCTTTTTTCCCTTTCCTCCTACCAACACACATGGTGAACCGTAAACCTTCTCCACGTTGTAAATATTTCCTTTAGAGAAAATGGAAATGTTATTATCTTCACGTGACTTCCCTTAACTTAATCCATAGCCCTTCCTTAATAAAATTGGCACATTATTCTAACACAATGGATTCAAATATCAATTTCAGTCTGCAATTACAGTATATTCAACAGAATGGCATATTTTCATGTGACTTCCCTTATCTTAAGCCATTGCATTACATAGCCCTTCCTTGATAAGATGGGCTCACCATTCAAACAACTGCAGATACAATAGACTTATGATACATTATTAGAATCTATTTAATCCATTGAATTACACGCATATAGCTATCCATTACTCAAAATGACTCTCTATTGATGGATTTCAAAATCAATCAGAATGGCATCATTTTCATGTGACTTCCCTTAATATCTTAAGCCATTGCATTGCATAGCCCTTCCTTGATAAGATAGGCTCACCATTCAAACAACTGCAGATACAATAGACTTATTATTAGAATCTATTTTTAATCCATTGAATTACACACATGTAGCAATCCATTACTTAAATTGACTCTCTATTGATGGATTTCAAAATCAATTAAGCCAGTCTGCAAATTATACAATAGACTTTATGTTAATGTGACTTTTTCTTCCTTTTTAAAAAAATATATGACTACCATATATTTCACAATCAGCCAATCTACATGTACAGAAGCGTAGCTTGATAGCCTAAATCATACCTACTGTGAAATTTGAAAATGCTCTAAAATCAAATTTGGGCATGTTTCAGGCCATTTTAACAACTGAGAAAGTTTCTGTGCTTTAATTGGTTTGGGATTAATTTTACTTGTATTAAAATGCTTTAATCGATTTGGGGTAAATTTTACATATGTTTCACAATATTATGTGCATGCATGCATTAATAGGCCTATGCACGCCTACACACATGTTTCAGATGATACAAGAGCTCTAATAACAAGAGCCCCAGGGGGCACGACGCTCACCTGAGGTGGATCAAATCACATCTGGTGCATGTTCTCTCTAGCACATGAACAACTTTCATTCTTCATCTATAGAGGTATCTCTATACACAATACCAAGTCTGAGCTTCCTACCAAGTTCGGTTAAATTCCAATCATGGGTTTTTGGAGAAGAAGCTGAAAATGTATGTTACCCCCACAGACCCCCTATAGGGCCACCCAGAAAAAATTCATGAACAACTTTAATTTTTCGTCTAGAGAGGTATCTCCATACACCAGGACTCCAATTATCGGTCGGCAAAAGGCAATTTGCCGCAATGCCCCTTCAACTTGCCGCGATGCCCCTCTAAATATTACAATACTTACGGCAACTTGTGGGTGCCCCTTTTTTTATTTTGCCGTAATGCCCTTTCACCCGAAACATACACGAACAATAGCTTGTTGAGGAACTCACTACGCGACATCGAGGTGCGAGAGGGACGTGAGTTTTAAGGCGCGCGAGCTGCTGCGCGCCTTAATCCATTCGAGGTAGGCAGCTCTGCCAACTTCTACGGATTTCCCGTAATTGATCAATCAATTGCCAATTTGACGACGGTAATCATTGCACCGGTCAATGTAATATGCGTACTGCGTGCACTATGTACCAACCACCGTATTTAGTCTGTACAATTGT
The DNA here is from genome assembly GCA_025617745.1 of Heliocidaris erythrogramma. Taxonomy (NCBI): domain Eukaryota; kingdom Metazoa; phylum Echinodermata; class Echinoidea; order Camarodonta; family Echinometridae; genus Heliocidaris; species Heliocidaris erythrogramma. Next base: position 38,538,185 of record CM046867.1, read on the forward strand.
ACGATCTTCAAATTGGCGCAAGAAAATTGTCGATAACTTCAGTATTAATGAGCTTGAACGAAAAGGGTTTTTTCCCCATAGAAAAGCACATGAATCGCGCACCCGCCAGCGAGCTATCTTCCGCGTGTTGAACGTAACTGAAGTAAGCGATGTTTTCAAGGTGTCTTTGCATATACGTTCGCACGTTGTGTATGCCCGGGGGAGCGTTTCATCAAGCGTCTTGTCAGTGATTTTCACCTACAAATTTGCCCTCAGCCAATCAGGTACAAGGATTTCAGTAGCTTATAACAGCTGTCGGTGAAAATCACTGACAAAATGCTTGATGAAACGCTCGCATGGCTCGCGTGGCTAGATATGGCTAGGCTCACGCGCGGTGCGCGTGCTATGATATGACCATAGACAAATTATGACCGATGACCGAGTCCAGTGCATGTGCACAATCGCACGCTGCGCTGGATACGAAACTCGAAAGCTCACCGGCCCCTTGTATGGCGAAGAAGAGCTTTTTGCATTGCTCCCCTACCGCTCTCCTTAAAGATCACATTGGAAGAAAATTACAAATATGGCAATTAATGTATCACTAGAAACTGGGAAGCTTACAGATGGCAATTTTAATGGTACCTACATGTAAAGTCAGTCATTTGTGTTTTGTTATTTATTTTTTATTTTTTGCCTTGGTGCCGGGCCCCACTGACTTGCCTTGATGCCCCTAAAAAAATATTGAAAGAGACTGCCCCCAAAACCAGAAATTGCCTGCCCCTAAAATTGCTGACTTTCGAGGCCTGCATACACAATACCAAGTCTGAGCTATTCCTGGTTCTGGAGAAGAAGATGCTTGAAATTTACATAGCTTTTACAATTGGGGGTCTTCCTCCTTAAGTACCATTTTAGCAACTTTGGGTCCCCTACCCCTAAGGATGATTCCTACCAAGTTTGGTTGAATTCCGATCATGTGTTTTGGAGAAGATCAGAATGTACATTTTGCCTGGCAGCGCCCCCCCCCCCTCCAGTATGTTACCCCCACAGGGCCCCTATAGGGCCACTCAGAGAAATTTCATGAACAACATTCATTCTTCATCTATAGAGGTATCTCCATACACAATACCAAGTCTGAGCTATGCCTGGTTCTGGAGAAGAAGATGTTTGAAATTTACGTAGCTTTTACAATTGGGGGCCCTCCCCCTGGGCCCCCCTGGGGGCCACATGTACCATTTTAGCAACTTTGGGTCCCCTACCCCTAAGGATGATTCCTACCAAGTTTGGTTGAATTCCGATCATGGGTTTTGGAGAAGAAGATGAAAATGTAAAAAGTTAACGGACGACGGACGACGGACAACGGATGACGGACAAATTTCCATCGCAATAGTTCCCTCGAGCCTTAGGCTCAGGTGAGCTAAAAATGCACAAATTGATCTAGAATTGATTTTCAATGTGTTTTTTTGTACCGTAATGAACATTTTGAAACACTGTGGAAATGGAAATGAATGATTTTGGGGTACAGGGCAAATGGGAGAGGAGCTCGCAAGATATGTCAACGAGTTGCCAATTTGTGTTTGATTGATTATAACTTCAAAAATGCATAAATTTCTTATTTCTTATTGTATTTTGCTCAAACCTTCACTGATCTGTTTCTTTAATTTTCTGCTTCTTTAAAACCAACTTGTAATCAGGGTGGATTTCCCCTTTAATGGAAAAAGCATGTGAGCCAGTTCTTGATTACACCATATGCATGTGCAGATAAAGGTAATCTGTACCTCGTAGAAATAACCTCTACATGTACATGTATACGCTGTCAAAGAATGCACCGGGTCCGCTCGCTATTCATAAGAACTGCAATTCATAGAAAACCGTTAACACGTGTTATGAATAGCGGTCCTTATGAATAGTTATGAAAAGTGGTCCTTATGAATGGAGGTCCTTGTGAATAGTGAGGTAATTTGTCTATGGTTTGCTCGCTATTCATAAGGACTACTATTCATACAAAACCGCTATTCATTTAGTCACTCGTTATGGATAGCGATCCTTATGAAAAAGTGGTCCTTATGAATAGCGGTCCTTATGACTAGCGAGGTTACCCTGAATGCAAAACATGATGCGAATACTGATGAGATTTTAGTTGTTAAAAACCCCCCAAAACAAATTTGCATGCGTACAAATCAGGGGAATTCGTACAATTACGAACTGGTTTATTGAAGTTGTAATCAAACAACTTGTTTATTCGACTTATGCCTTGAATATGCATGCTCCATTAATTCTATCTATTTTTTAACAATCTGGATAAATAACCAAAAGGGGGATTACCACAATGGGGAGCCAAACATAAAGAATCTACCTACATGTATAGAGTATTCAATATGCTTAATGTAAAGAAATGCGTAGGTGATCATAAATAATAGGTTTCGTACTTTCAAAAGTGAGATAATAGCATTCCTGAACCGGAAACTAGGACATGTTTTTCAAAGTTCTCTCCCAAAAGTTTGTCATTATTTTTATTGTTATCATATGGGCTGCCCCCATCGCTCTCTACCACAAGGATATAGCCCCATAAGCATGGCTCTATGCAAGCGGTTGATGTGCCTGCACAATAGCGGAACCCCCGCTGGGCTTCAATCCAATCGCCACACACCTGCAAAGGGGCCTAGAAAGACCAAGAATAATTCCCCCAAAATGAGTTTTATTGTCATGAAATTGAAAGATTCTGCTCATCTCCTCCTAAATGTGTTTTATCTGTATGTATTTACGGGCTTTGTTTGATTGATATTATTTCTGGTTTCAATATAATATTACAGAACATTTTTAGTTCTAAATACAACAGAAATATGGGAAATTAACATTTACAATTCACAGCATTTGGGAACGCAGGACACCGTCATCACGAGTGAGTTGTTTGATGTCGATGGCGACCTCTTTTGGCTAGCAGAATCAATTACATTCCTATATACAGGGTATCTTCTCTTTCATTCTGTCCTTCATTCTGTCCTTCATTAGTCTCTCTCTCTCTCTCTCTATGTTTCTTTCTTATAATTCTCTTTCATCTTCACCATATCCATTCGGTGAAAGAAATACTTTATCTCACAGCGAGTTTTATGTCTTTTATCCACGGGTGTAAATATGCAAGAATTTCTTTTGAACTGGGGGATGGGGGGGGGGGGGGGAAGACCATTCATGGAGAACAAAGCCATCCCCTTATCATGAAAAGAAGGAATGCATGGATATATGCCAATACTTTTACCAGAGCTCTTTGTCAGTTCACCAGAACTCTATATCACTATATCACTGACCACTCCCATGTATCTCTCCCACAAAGAGATTAGGGGAGGCGAGTTGGCTCAGTCGGTAAAGCGTCTGCCTGTCGAACCAAAGATCGTGGGTTCGAATCCACCCGGGCGGATGACTGAAGCCTGCGTTGTGTGTTAACGTGCCCCCTCTCTTGTTTCATAGACGCAGGCTATGTTACAGTGGAAAACACTCCGTCCCTCGGATAGGACGTTAACTGGAGGTCCCGTGTAGAGGAAAGTCACCACCTTTGCACGTTAAGAACCCACTGCACTATTCGAATAAGAGTAGGGGGAAACCCCGGTGTAGTGGTACACCTGCACATCCCAACTGATAGTTCATCTTCGTGATAGGCTGTAAAGCCCTTTGAAGATTATGGAAGAAGAGGATGAGAAGAACTAGATGTAGAAACTACACATAGATGGTGAAGGAGTTAACCATTTTTCATAATGCTTCCAGTCTATTAAATGCATAGCCGTTTGTCAAGTGCCTAGTAACAAACTAAATACATTCACATGTTACAAGTTATTATATTTCAATAGTCAGAATGCAGATCAATAGGACATGGAAGCCAACATTTTAGTCTAACCTAACAATGCTACATGCACTTTAATGACTGAAATGCAATAATTTGTAACAGGTGAATATCTGAAAGTGAATCCTAGAGAATGATCCAAGAGACTACTTCTCATTTTAAATTTCCCCTTGTAATAATCTATGGCCTATCAATACTCACTTGCTCTTGCCTGTCTCGTTCTGAAAGATCAGATCAAACTGCAACTCTCCAACATCGTCCAAGGAATAGAAATCGACCTCTGGGTACGACTTGACCATGATTTCAGCTTTCTCCATTGCCCATCTGTGGTTGGGTTCATTGAGGCCGAAGAACACTATCTTCTCCGGCTGACTCTGTTTATCGGCTGGACTGAGGAGGCTGGCCGAGTCAGCATTGACCGGTTCGGTCGACATGTGGCACACAACGCGCATTGTAGTCCTTGATCCTACATCCTCCTCAAAGCCCTCTATTGGTGAATTGTTCATGCGAATCACGCAGGGCATCTGATCGATCTCTCTTCCTCTCTTGCTTCCCAGCATGTGACCAGAGCTGGATATCACAGCACATTGCTTGCATTTGTCTTTCAATGGCTGCAAAAGGATGAGAAAGAGTAATCAAGGAAGCAGGAAGATTATGGCTGTCCATCCTGTATGCTGAGAGCCAGGATGATGTTAAACCGTTACAAAATAATTATGCAACGGGCCCTGGCCTTCTATGGGTTAACTTTTAAGGAGTATGGAGAAAATGAAGGATAACATAAAAGCCCCTCACGTGGAACCCAACTTGGAGTTGGGCCCTTATTCTATGCAAGCGTACGGGTGTCTCGACTATTGTCCTCACAAGTCGCTGTATTGTTTATTGGGAGTGTATTTCAACTTGCAATACCTCTTTACAGAATCAACATTTGAAGCTCACATTTTGAATACAGTATACATGTATTGACATAGAAACCCTAACATACAGAACAAAATATCTTTTGGTGATTGGTACACTTTTAGCTCTATTGAGATATGAGTTTACACTTTTCTGGCCTTCAGCAGATGATTTCTAACATACAGATTAGACTGTGTGTCCATCAACACACCCAGAGAATGAATTTCGGGCAATAATTCTGTCAATTTTAACAATGTATCTTCAACCACACAAAAAACGTTAATGGGTTGCTTTATGTTTAAATTAAAGATTATATACCTCATACATAGATTCTTATTCACTGATTGGTCAAAACTATATCACATCACATGACACGGCGCATCTCGATCTATCATTGCGTCAGAGGGTTTTGGCGTTCTATCAATTGACCCAAGGTCAAATGATAGGACGGCAAAACCCTGTGATAGAACGCGTAACCCCTCCGCGACTTTTGCACACATGTACGTACACAAAATTTGGTTCAAGTTTTAAGAGCGCTTCACGCAAGTTGCTAGGCTATGACTACGTTAATCAATATACGCGCAGCGCGTAAGAATTCGACATGGCGAGTGACTTAGCAACTGATCCAGCTTCAAGATTCAAAGTACTATTTAAATGAATCAATGAAAAGAATGAGGTATATAAAACAAATATGGACCACTCTGTAATCGGATGGTGGTAGAAATTATCACTCCCTCGGTGGTGTTCATACCGCCGGCCCTAGAAGCCGGGCCGGTATGAACACCACCTTGGGAGTGATAATTTCCACCATCATTCTCATGAGCAGTCAATATTTGTATACTATTTCATACTAGACAGAATTAATGTATTGAATATGTACAGTGAGGGGCTGATGTACATACATGTAGTCTAAAGAACCTTAGGTTCAGACCCAGTACAATGACTAAAAAGGATGTGTGCAAGTCTGCATTCTAGGTGTGACATACATACCTGTCCTGTTCGGAGTGATTGAAAATGACTTTTCACTAGCGCCGGGGCGCCTGGTTTTGGGAAGTTCAGTCCGAGGCGTATCCTGCCGTCAGGATCAATGGATTCTGAAAAAGTTCTGACAGAACTCTTCTTAATGACAATGACATCTTTGCCAGCCTGATGAGTGGCACTGTTTGTGTTCCCGTCCGATGTGTAGAGATAAGACAGGAACATGAAGCCCATCAGGATGGTGTATATAACCAAGAAGACCACAGCTGACCGCTTGCCCTGATCGTAAAAGACAAAATATTATGAGACTGGTTGTATGTCACATGCTCTGCAGTCAATATCCCATACTAACCAAATTAACTTCAACCCTGCACTAAACACTATACCTAGTCCTTATCCTAACCCTAACCCTAAACCTAACCTAAAATTGAGTTTTGACTCTTTGAGTTACCCTATCTCTCACGATGAAATAAAGCCTGAAGCGATTGTATCCGGAGCATATCTATGAGCAGCTAAAAACAAGATCATGTTCAAAGTGAAGTGTATTGTACCTGTACATAAAAGGCAATGTGCTTCCCAGTGCATAACCCCCTAGGGTAACAAATTTCCATGCTTATTACTTTCAAGCTCCAAAAATGGTCCCCCCCCCCCGGAAAAAAAGTGCTGCTGTGCAATATTTCACAATAGGGAGAACAATGTCCAAATATGAGGAAAATAGAGACCTATATTCTTTTATAAGTACATGCATAGAGTTGTGAAAAAGCAATAGCATCACAGGGCATAATTGAGCTACTGATATTTGAACAGCAATTTCAGTCAGGAGACAAATATTTTGTTTAAAATTCTAGTATTCTACACAGTTCAATGTAGCAAATTGCTAGTGTTATACACAGATCTGTAAATTTGTGTAGCAATCGTACCAAAAAAAGCGTAGCAAATTGCTATGCTATACCGGGTAAATTATTCCCTGCATCACTTCTGCTTTTTGCAGCTGTTAGCGTTAGTGATACTCATATACGCATCATGTATACATGTACATGTATGCAGCTGGTCGAATAGACACCCACATGTACACAGTAGCAGGACACACAACATTGCAGGTACACTGTACATGTAGTTGTATCTAGCAATCATTTAATCTCATAATAGTAGAAAAAAAAATAAACACAATTTTGACACCTATTTCTAAGCAAACCTGACTTATTTCTGGTTCAGAGTTTCAGACATTAAATAATATTTTAAAGATTTTTTGTTTTCCTTTTTAAAAATGGACTTTGTAGATTTTTTTTCCGGGGGGGGGGGGGGGGGGAGGAATTGCTGTATAGATCAGTATAAGCATGGAGGTAGTTGTTTGAACAGCTACATTCTATGTTTTTTAGTGGAGAAGGGGCATGTTTGTAGTGAGTAAAAAGTAAAAAGTAAATGACAAGGTCCATGACTACCAAATAACTGAGCTTGAAAGCACATTTCTTTCTTTGCAAAGTGCACATTTATAATCCCCAAGAGGAGGTACAGGTAATCTTTTGTCCAAGACTTTAAACAAACAATTTTAAGTACAGATACATGTACAGCAAGTTAGATGCTAGTCTGTGTTTGCACATTATCTACATTATTTGGTTTGTAAATATGAAACCCAGATTTTCAATAAAAAGTTTGAAGCCCAATTGGCAACAGGAGCTAAGCATGTTTGGCAAGAGTAAACACACCCACAGTCTGCCTAATAAAATGGCAAATGTACAAGTAAAAAAGTAAAAAAATCTAAGAGATTGTTTTACCCCAACAATAATTTTTTTTTTGCCATTTTCTCCAAATCTATACAACTCAAAAGTATGCATGTGAATATTTGAAAACACCATGTCAAATGCTGTAAAAATCGTTAATTTAGATAAAATGCCTACAAATAAATGACAATTATCAATAATATGTAAATACTACATGTACAACATGGGCAGCATACATTCTACATGGTAAGTGAAATTTAAAGGAAAGTATTACTTGCTGTGTAAGGAGTAGTTACATGTACAAGGAACATTTATTAAAGAGAAAGTCTACCCTGATTACAAATTGGTTTTAAAAGAAGAAGAACAATTAAAGAAACAGAACAGTGAAGCTTTGAGCAAAATCTGATTAGAAATTAGAAAGTTGTGAATTTTGAAGTTGCACTCAAGCAAACACAAATTGGCAACTTTGTCACGTTTTTTGCGAGCTCCTCTCCTATTTGCACTGTACCCCAAAAATCATTAATTTCCATTTTCTCTAGAGAAAATATTAAAAATATACATGCACCTTATTCCTTCATTAGGAACTAAGAAACTGACATTCATGAAATTTTCTGTACTGAGCATATGGGAGAGAAGCTCGCAAGATACCTCAGAGATTTGCCAATTTGTGTTTGATTTATTACAACTTTAAAAATTCATAACTCTCTTATTTCTTATCAGAATTTGCTCAAACATTTACTAATATGTTTGTTTCATTTTTCTGCTTTTATTCAAATCAAATAAATACCTGGGACAGTTTTATCTCTAATATTGTTGTACATGTATCTTCACCATTATAACAAAATTGTTATTCTGAAAATTGTTGTAACTTTTGTTGAAACTTTTGTTTCTTCGTTTACTCTGCACATGATGCTAATTTACATATATGCATGCTGAAGATCATGAGATAATTGGTATTCTGAAAATTATTTCATCTTTTGTTGTATCTTATCTTCCATTGTAATTACAACAAAACTTACAACAGCTTCTAGCTATTGTATCTCATGATCACGGCAATTTTTCTAGCTCAGAATCAGACAGTACATGCTCGAATAGCAAGATGGAGACTGTGTGTATGATTCAAGATCTCATAGAGGAGACATTTTGAAGAAATTACAGGTGGGATTCGATGATTTTACATTAATATGTGACTTGGTTCGAGCAGAAGAGGGTGAGCCATTTTGTTAATTAATTGCAGTCCAATAGCACATGGCACATTATAAAACATGTAATTTAATAACTACATGTACGCCGTAAATTAATATACGCACAAAGCGCATCTTTATGTTTGACTTAAAGGATGCTTCTAATGATTGCACTACCTATATCAAATCCATCTTGATTGACAAAGTGTCAAAAATTTCAGAATACCAACTTACAACAATATAAGCGCTCCGGAAGATACAACAAAAATTGCAACAAAAGTTACAACAATCTTTAGAATACCACCCCAGGCTGGACTTTCCCTTTAACTGTTTTTTTTTATAATCACTGGTAAAATGTGAATTGTAACATGTTTAAGCCAGATACACAGCTGTCAGAGATGATCAAACACAAAAACATTTAGAATATGGATAAGAGACTGTGGTCACATTTGTCCGATGACGATTACGATGACGAGATTTTCAATGAAAGGTACATGTACACCCTACTATATGGTGAGGACGCGTGAGAGTGCTCGTGATTGTTAACCCTTTCAGGACAGGAATTATTTAAGGGCTAAATTGATCACAATTTGTTCTTCCAATTGGCAACAATAATATTTTTCTTTTAATGCTACATGGTTCTAATAAAATGTACATGTAATGTCTTTGAAAACAACACACATGGTTAGGAACAGTGTCGAAAAGTGGAAAAATTGTCAATTTTGATAAAAAACAATGATTTTGAATCTCTCAATGTGTTGCCAATTTAAGGATTTAAAAATTATTCTCCTTTTTAAAAATTCCTGGCATCAAACGTAATATGGTCATTCAACAAAAATGGACATAGTGTGTGCAGAAATTTTTGCTCTTTCTACTCACGCATCTGGTATATTTGTTAGAGCTCTGAATCAAGTTATTGAACTAAACCACAAAATGTGGTCAATTGTCTCGAAAGGGTTTACCCATTGACTACTGAACGTTCATATTTCCCATAGGTTTAATACCGGGACCACCCAGTTTCAGTAGGGAACTGGTTAATAGTAGGGCAGCTCTAAGGTATACCTTTCATGAAAAATCTTTAAAAATAATTTGTGAGCTTTCTCATTCTTTTTATGTTAGTTTGGAAGATTATCATAGTAGATATGTCCCCTGAAAAGAATTGCTCTTCAAATGCTCTCACATTCAATGTATGACAAGAAATGTATGACAAGAAACAGCTGAAATGTTCGGGCCCCAACATTTGTGTGTAGTCCCATATACACATTTCTGTGTGCAGTGCATGTGACTCTCAGCAGGACTGAGTAAATTTCTTATCATTCTGATGATTCCAAAACATTACAGTGTAATTTGTACATGTATGTTCTATATAATCAACCTTTCCCAACCCAACTGCTTTGAGACAATCCCATGACCAGAACTCAACTGTATCTTTAAAATCAGTAATGTCACAATGACAAATAATGTCCTCACAACACATCACATACTGTACCGTTTTTGGCTGAATGCACTCATTTCCGGTACTAAAGTTAATGGGTGTACTGTCTCCGGCTGAATGTACTAATGTCTAGTACTAAAGTTAATGGAATGCCGGTATAGTTAAAGTTACATGTATATTCAGTTAGCTAATTAGACTTCATTTTGAAAACACAAAAAATGTATACGTTGTTATCATGGTGCTGCCACATATTATGTTTATTGTACATGTATACTACAATGTACATGTACATGTAGACATATGTTTTATTGTATACTACATGTAGACATTATATCATGTTTATTGTATACTATTATTTATTGTACATGATTTTCTACTTACGTAATACTTAGGTAAAAAGTTATTTTATTGTATTTGTTATTAGAACGCAGAAATAAAAGCAATCAAACAAACATATGCCCCAGCGACAATTTCTCTGGGGAATATTAACATGTACTATGCAATGCTGGTATATCTGTATGGAAAGCGTTTTCAAATTTAATTTATACTACCCAACTTACGGCCTTTTGACACAAGAGTCAAATTCATCATACGGAAGGCTGATTAGTTTACAGCAAATTTTCAGTGTGAACATCGGATTATACAATATTCAGACAGATAGGAAGTTGCGATATAAAGACCGGTCAGAGCAGGCTACTGATACAAAGTTCGTATAGAGGAGGCAAGAGATTATACGTGAAAAAAATATACGTCTTTAACTGGGCAGAGCTAATTCATCATATCAATTATAACAGATCTGGCATTGGATATATGAATTACATAGAAACCTGTACAAAAATTGCTGTTTTTTTGTGACGGTCAAGCAATTATCGACCTCTAAAATCAGTTCTACATGTCCAACCGGGGTGAATTATATATCAAAATATGCGTGAGACTTGAGAGAAAAAAGTCATGAAGTTAGAACGTGAAATCCCAAACAGTCTAGAAGCGCGGCGAAAAAAACTACAGGGGGGCCAAAAAGGCCCCCCCCCCCCATGGGATTAGGGTTAAGTGCCAGAAACTTGTAACAAGGCCTACATAAATGATATTATGTACCCACCCACATATCAGATAAATAATATCACCTTTATGCAATAAACTACTACAGTGTACATATCAGTTGCTCAACTAAATTACATGTACAACTGTGCAGTTTGTGTACAGGCTGTCTTCCAAATAAAAAAAAAAAAAAGAAAAAAAAAAAAAAAGAAACATAACAAAACAAAACAAAAGACAAAGAGAAGACAAAGAAAAGAAAAAAAAGACTACGATATGTGATGTCATGCGGCATGTAAAAATCTCTTTGCTTCTTAAAATATGGCATATCAAGCAATTTTACCACACAATATTCCAGCTAAGATTTGATTTACATATTTTGTTTTAAAAGTGGATGTAAAAAATCACCTTTTTTATTCAATACTTTTGCAGCCTTTCATGAATATTTTTATCGTTATCATTTTATTACAAGATGAATATAGTTGGATGTATGTACTTTTATAATTTCAATATATAATTATTCCTCTTTCTGATGCCCATTTTACAGTGCCCTATTATTCCTTGGACTGCTGCATTGCATATTATATTGATAAACCGAAATTGAATTGAAATGAAAAAAAAAAGGTTGTTAGATGGGTTTCCATTCATGTACCTCCGACATTTTGTAACAAAGGCCTGTAAAATAAATGTTGGTTGCCTTACTGTTTTGGAAAGGAAATCGAAACAATCGAATACACAGAAACTAGGACTAACATTTGCAGCAAGGTAACTTGACTTCAATGACGGAACATGGAGAGACAGAGGAAATGAACTTTTCCAGTTGTTTTGACTAATAACAAAGGAAGTTTTTACAAGGACTGCATCCCTATGAATGTAATGCACATAATGTATGAAGTCTTGGGAAGACGTATGTACAATGTATGTACATGTAAGCCAAATCCGTCATTATCAATCAAATGAAAATTCAAATCACACCACTTCAAATTCACTTGATGAAAACTGAAAGTACTTGAACCAGAATTTAAATGTCTGGTAACTTATGTTTTTGTTATAAATATCTTGAGCACTGTGAGTAGACTTTTTTTTTTTTTGCAGATGCACATCACCATTAATCTTATTGGAAACCTACAAATTGATGACTCCAAGACAACACAATATAAAACAATTTTTTTTCTTATTATGTAGACATGGTCAACCTTTCCCAATAGACCGCTTCGGTAATGTATGCAAATTTTATGCATACCTTTCAAACAAAGATTGTGCTTGACAACCTGAAAGCTTGCTGGACATAGCAACAAATAATCTATGCAAACTGAATTCCAAGCATTGAGGCTCATTTATAAAAAGCAGGTTCATGGAATAGCTTGTCACTAGGTGCTCAGAGAATATATGATGCACCACGCGGTACCCCGGGGTAGCGTTGTACCCCGGGGTACCACGTTGTGTAGCGCCATCTCACGTCCACTCGAGTACAACCCCAGTGCGTGTACGTAGTCACAATGCATGTTAACAGTGCAGTGTTATTATGCATGGTGTGCATGCACTGTACTGCTGCTAGCAGCTAGCCCTCACAAGCGCAGTGGCTATAGCGTTAGCTCCCGCGGCTTTAGAACTTGATTTTATTTCACTTCTTCCTAAAACATCACTTCATCGTTACTGTATTTTAGCTGTCAAACTTTCAAACTTAGACAATGGTGGAAGGTAATGGTGGATACGGAAATTTACTGTAAGGGAAAGGACGTAAAAGACGGAAGATTCCAAGGACCGAGAAAGTTGAAATAGCACGATATCGTGCAATACAGAAGTTGGGGGACGAGCAGGCCGCTGATCTGTAGCGGTTTTTAGGAAGGCGAGTAAACGGGGGAGACAAGGAGCAGGCTGATGGTGTTATTATGACACTGCTGGCCCAATCCCTCTCTCAAATCGAAGAAATAGAAATCAATAATAGAATAATTACTCACAACAACAATGAATTTGAGAAAAATACATGACTTATAGGATGTTTTACAAGAACATGGGACACAATTGAATGTTGAAAAAATCACACCAAAATAATTTCCCACTTTTTGGTAACCCAGGGTACAGCCCTAAAAAAAAATTAAATAATTCAAAAAAATGGCCGATTTTTATTTGGTACCCCAGGGTACCATTTATGTCATCATATGTGCATAAATTTGTATACATTACAGAAGCGGTCTATTGCTTTGAGACAGTTTCTTTCACAATGCAATTGCACGACAAGAACTGTACTTTATCTTAAAAATAATTTTTCACTAGACACTTGACAAAGATATCTATAGGCATTTCATATGAATACATGACAAAAACGGCATATTGTAATACTATGGAATACTGGCATGACTCATTGATTACTTCAGAATCAATAAACATACATGTACATGTATTGTTACGGGAAATCTTAGAGTGGGGGTGAGAGTATGTATGCATATCAAACAGAATAAAGCAGGTTGCTATACAACAATACAAGGATTGTGTCCCGTTAACTGACGTACATGACCTACATGTAGTAGTATGTTGATGTACACATCTGTACATCACCTCCATGATTCTGTGCACAGAGTGATTTCAGATAATGCATCCAAAGGCAAAAGATATGATTGTATTACTTGCAAGCCCTTTTTGGGGCTAAAAGCTCACTGTAAAAAGCAATTGTACAATTTTGCACACAATGTATGGACCCTGCACGCTTCCGAGTACATGTAGCCAAAATTTATCTTTCTTTGGGAAAATTTGTTGGTTGCAAATTAAACAGTGCAAAGAAGAGAAAGAGAAAGAGAGAGAAAGAGAGAGAGAGAGAGAGAGAGAGAGAGAGAAATGGACAAAGAGAGAGAGAATATCCTGAGGCATGTATGGCTTTCTGTAAGGTTTGCTATCCAACGTGCAGGTGCTGCTTTCAATAATTGGATTAGTGGAGGAGACTGCCTGACTTTGGGTAGAGGAAAACTCATACACTGGTATTTTACTGCTGTTTCTCTCTTGCCAAATCTGTATATAATAAAGAGAAACCGATTACGATGAAAATACTTTGGTTGTTAAATGTGTGCTGCCTTTACTTTTTGGATAATGATGTAGCCATATATGCTCTAGTTTAATATCAAAAAATCAAAATCAAAATCAAAATCTTTCTCAAAATACTGTTACCCTTTGTTATCATTAAACATGTACTCGGTCTTATATTTATGTTTAGTATATTTGTAAAGCCTAGTGTTTTATACTGTTGTTATTTATACCATCGTTGAAAGAAAGTGTTAATGTTATTGTTTTTGTTACTTATTGTTGGAAGAAAGACAAATGATAATAAACTTGAGACTTGAAACTTTTAATTTCCAGTTTCATAGTGAACAAGACTGCCTGACATCCAGCAGAAGAAAAGCCAGGCACTTGTATTTTAGTGCTTTCTCTTTCCTTGCCATAGCTACACACCTTGCCATAGCTACACACCTTGTAACTAGAGAAACAGATAATGATCAAAATACAAAGTATTTATCACCATCAAGAATTCATAACGAGTGTTTTTCAATCAACCATATTGCATGAAAATCTGAGTGGTTGTGTGACTAAGAGGGTTTAAAGATAAAGTTGAGTTTTGTTCATGCGATTACATTGTGAAAGAAACTCTATTCAGCTGTCTCAAAGCAAATGGGAAAGGTTGATTATATTAAGAATTGGTGCATGCAGCAAGGTTTTGGAATCACCAAATGAGAAGATATTGACTTTATCCTGCAGAGAGTGACATGCACTGCACACAGAAATGTGTACATGGGACTACACACACATGTTCGGCCCGAACATTTCAGCTGTTTCTTGTAATATTTTGAATGTGAGGGCATTTGAAGAGAAATCCTTTTCATGGGACATTTCTACTATGATTTTCTTCCAAACTGATATAAAAGGAATGAGAAAGCTCACAAATTATTTTTCACCTTTCCCAGAACTCCACCTTCTCTTTAAATATTAGGTTGAGTTCTGGTTATGCAATAACGAAAGTGAAACATACTACATGTACATGTCATCAGTTTCAGGTGTCAACAAAGTAAGAATGGATGTACATGTAATATGTTACTATCGTTTACAATATCTTTGTGCATGTGCTACTTTTGTATTTTTTTATGAGTTGAGAAATAAAATAAAAAGAAAATAAAAAGCATTTCTCACCAGGAAGCATCTTGAATGATGGTCCATTGTGGCAGCACCGTTTTTATCAGCTGATGAACATGTCTGGAAGAAAAGAATATTTACAAATAGATTAGCAACTAGCGATTGGTAAACAAAATCAGAATGAATTTAAAAGGTACCAATAACAAAAAAATATTTTGCTCTGTATGTTACAGGTTCCATGTCACTATACTACTGTAAATGCAGAAATATTTGCGGTACATTAATTTTTTGTGGATTTCACGCAATTTTATCGGCGGACACGAATTCTAGAACACGCAAAAATATTAGCACGATTTCTTATGCTTGTTTTTAATGGACGCTGCATTGCGCGCTTCATCTGATTAATACGTGTTTGAATCCAGAGTTTGTGTGTGTACTTGTGTCTGTAGTATGCATTTGAATGGACCGCGTATGTGTGAAACAATAAATGAAGCTGCAATTTTTTGCGAGTGAGTAATTGTACAGAGCGAATTCAAGAACCTGCGAATATGTTTTTGGGTCGCTCAGCACGAAAATTTAATCAGGCGAAAATAACAGCGTTTACAGTATATTGAAACAATGCATGGGCTTCAAATATTACTTCTATAAAGAGATACATGTATTGCATGTTAAAGTACACTCTCAATATATGTAAAAGTAACTTGTGAGTAGACTAGTTGACGCATCCGTGCCCCCTCTCAAAGAAGAGGGCCAGCATGGAACCCAAGTCGGATCTGGGTTCCATGCACTCAAGCCTTTTCATTTTATCCTTTATAGAATTTTATCCTCCTATAGAATGCCAGGTAAAGTTCTTTGAGGGTGATTTTATACTTTCCTACCAATACATTATATTTTTTTCAGCCGATTGGTATCCTTTAAATGCTCTTTATTACCATACGGCCAATATTATTGATACTGAATTTATTTCAACCTCTGGTGATGCCTAGGATTCTGTTTGCACCAATCACAGACATCAATCATTTCCTAAGTCACACAACCACTCATTCACGCAATAAGTTGACTGAAAAACACTTCCATCCTAGTCCAAAGTAGAACCAAAGTAGAACTAATTTACATGCAATATTGAAAATGCAGTGTATCATAGTTATAGTTAGACTTTAAAGCTTTAAAATACATTAAATAGAAAAAGGTATTACTATATTGCTTTTCTTAAATAAGACGTATCAATATGGATCAGTTTATAACAATAATGAAAATGTTGACACTGCTGATACATGAAGCAAGCATTTCCTTATGAAGTGCAAAAGGCGGCCATCTTTAAAGATAAAGTTGGTAATGCGATTACAATGTACATTGTGAAAGAAACCATCTGGAAGCAATTGGGAAAGGTTGATCATGTCTAAATAAGGATTGGTGTATAGTGTGATGTTTTGGAATCATCAAAATGATAAGAAATCAACCCAAACTTGCTCAAAAGCACATGCACCGCACACAGAAATGGGTATACATGTATGGGACTGCACCCAAATGTGGCATGAATGCTCGGTCCTTACACTCAACTATTTTTGGTCATATATCAAATACAAGAGCCCCAGGGGGCACGACGCTCACCTGAGGTGGATCAATTCACATCTGGTGCATGTTCTCTCTAGCACCACCAGGAGATATGTTAGAAATTGAAACAACTAGGAGGATGTACATGAGATGATGTTAGAAATTAACATAATTCCCCCCCCCCCCACCCCATGGTCTACAATGTCATGTATTATTTGAATCTCCTACATCTAAGGATGATTCCCACCAAGTGTGGTTGAATCATGCAAAGAATGTACATTTCCCCTCCTGCATATTAACCTCGCCCTCGCAGGACCCCTATGGGGCCACCCTGAGAATGTCATGAACAACTTTTTTTTATTCATCTTCAAGATGTATATAACACACAAAATATCTAGATAAACTTCTGGATCTGGAGAAGAAAAATGTTTGAAATTTACATAGCTTTTACACTTGGGGGCCCTCCCCCTGGGCCCCCTGGGTCCCCTGGGTCCCCTGGGGGCCACATGTACCATTTTAGCAACTTTGGGTCCCCTACCCCTAAGGATGATTCCTACCAAGTTTGGTTGAATTCCGATCATGGGTTTTGGAGAAGATGATGATGAAAATGTAAAAAGTTAACGGACGCCGGACAGCGGACAAATTTCCATCGCAATAGCTCACTCGAGCCTTACATGTAGGCTCAGGTGAGCTAATAAGGGCATTCGAAGAGAAATCCTTTTCAGGGGACATTTCTACTATGATGTTCTTTCAAACTGACATAAAAGAAATGAGAAAGCTCCCAAAATATTTGTCACCTTTCCCAGAACTCAATCTTCCCTTTAAATCATTGAGCCACACAATATACTGGCCTCGCATATGTTTAGCAAGGCCCTAGCAAGATATACAAATATGATGTGGTGTTCAGTCATAAAATGATTAAATCAATGATCTTTACTTGCATGGCCTCATCATCTCATCTAGGACTAGGTGACTCATATTAGTGGTCAAGGCCACTGGATATGATAAGGAGAAGAAATTGAGACTACAGGCATCCAATAGCCTCCATTTACATACACCTATAAAAAAGGTCATGCATCAGTCTCACACCACGTAAGATTCCCTCCATTATTTACAGGAAATCTTCGGGTATGAAAATAGAAAAAAATATCTCATAGAATCCACCTAGACTTACAGTGAATATTCAGCTTAAATATTAATTAATAAATTACATAAACTATGGACATACATGTATATTCTTCTGCGGTGCAAGAGCAGCAGTATATAACTATGATGAGTAATTAAATGAAAAGATGTGCTTTTAGTTCTGATTTTAAAATGTAAAGGATGTACCAAGCATTGAAACACATTTTCCAGAAACGTGAAAATATAATATATGTTAATATAATATTATATTAATTAATAAAGCACAGAAACTATAGATATATACATGTATTCTATTCAGCGCAGTACATGTAACTTATAACACTGATGAGTAATTAAATGAAAACATGTGCTTTTAGTTTTGATATAAAAATATAATAAAGGATATACCAAACATAGAAACAGATTTGTCAAAAATTAAGATGAAAGGTGAAGAAATTGAGGGAAGTTGAGTTTTTGTCATAAGATTACATTGTGAAAGAAACTGTTTCAAAGCAATTGGGAAAGGTTGATCATGGACATGACTGTTCGACCTGAACACTGTAGCAATTCCTTGATGGTCATATTTCTAATATGCTCAGGGCATTTGAAGAGCAATCATTTTCAAGGGACATTTTTACCATAATATCTATATATATTACGCTATAAAGGATTTGGGGCCTTTTTTTGGTTCGAATAGGCGGCTCCCATTTCTCATTGAGGCCAGTACATCAAGCATCATCCACCTACAAAGAAAATGTATAAAAAGGGTACCTTTTCAGCAATAAGTGCATAACCCGGGTTACGCGCGTTTAGGGTATCAAGAAAAAGGGTATCAAATTCAGAGATGATAAGAAGAAGATCCGCAGACCATCTAGTTAAGGCGGTAATGTGTTCCAAATTAGGTCAATTTTTGAACGGTTCCTCTTTGGCTAAATGGAGGTCTATGATGAAGATGTAATCCTCAAATAGGTTGTAAAATACCAAGCAAGATATAAAATCGCCTTTAATGGTATGAAAATCAGGGATAGACGGGTTTCTCTGTTTAGGCTATCAAAATCTGCCCCTACTGCAATCTGCTTTTTAATTCAACAAGTGATTTAAGCGTATGATGTACAGGTCTTAATGAGACATGTATCCCCCGCGGGCAGACGTTGCAATCGATTCGGATCGATTCAGGTGCCTGTAAACTTTTCTGCCTTTTATTTGTGAAAATTCGGCTCCTTTTAGATTTATGTAAGCATTTCATTACTTAAATTGAACTTTCAACCGTTTTTTTATTTTAATTTTTTTTTTGGTGGGGGGGGGGGGGGGCTGCTTCAATTGTTTCTGTTTTTTGTGCGGGTCGATGTTCGATGAGACAAGGTGAAGGGGGGACATGTAACTGTTAGAATGTAAACAAAATGGGGAGGGGGATTTGGCCACTTCATACATGTATAATATATTTAAGGACTCTTTATTTAAATTTAATCTATTTCTACTTTTTACTCATATCATGGAAGCATATACTAGGTTAAACTTCCTTTTGCGACAGCCACCCAAAATGAAAACAATATATAGGGTTAGGGTTGGGGTTAGGCTTTAGAGTTTTGAGGGTTTAGGCTTAGGGTTAGTGTTTAGGGTTTACCTAACCGCACATTTGGTTGGCTGTCGCATAAATCATTCTTATTATCAACAACTAAATAGACATGAATGGGGAAAATGGCCCTCATACGGTTGGAAACATTTTATTGTATATCGCCTCAAATATATTATTCATTCCCTTATGACAGACTGAACAGATCTGTAGACATCATTCGGGGGAGGGGAAGTGTAGGAGATAACGTCACTTAGAAATATCGGTTGCCACGGTGTAAAGAAGGAGTGCCCCCCCCCCCACCAAAACTTCCTTCTAAATATTTCCACTATGATATTAATACATATAGGAGATTACTCCCGTCTCTCCTCGCGCTGGGATGACGGGAGGGTAGTAGGGAAAAGTCAATCCGTTGGGACTCTCAAGACCCATATACATTGTAAGGGGGCCATAATCCCCCTGAAAAGAAAATGACAATAGATTCATTTTTTGCTCATTTTTGTATTCTTTACAAGGGATGCTAATTATGCATGTTATCTTTTCATGGCCTTAATTTCTCTGAGTATTACCCCACAGAAACATGGCAAGATCAAAAATCGCTCCCTCTCGCTCTATGCACGAATATAGTACTACTCGAACATAATTATATCCATATCATGTAGTCTTCATCAAGATGAACATGTATTTTCTTCAGAACTCATGCAAGATTTGGATAAATAACACATACTCACATGTTGTAAATACTTCTTGATAAAAAAACCAACACTTTACCCGACTTTTTTTATTCACTTGATTATTGTGACATATATACGGTACGTATACGGTGATTAATCATAAACAGAGCTAGCGCCCGTTGATGTCCACGGGCTGCTTCTGCTAGTGATGATATATTCTTCCAAACTAACGTAAAAGGAATGAAAAAGCTCACAAATTATTTTCACCTTTTCTAGAGCTCAACCTTCTCTATAAGGGCAATGTCAATACCTTATTGTAATTCCTTTACAAATCAAGTTCGGATTATGTAATATGTCATTATTATGATCACACAACACTACAGACATTGCCTTGAGGTTGATATTTCTAAGGTCTTTGCGACCATGTTTAATGGAAGGTGTGTTATTATGCATGGTGTGCATGCACTGTATACCGCGCGCGCTAGCTGCTATCTAGCAGCCCTCACAATTACAAGCGCAGTGGCTATAGGCGCTAGCTCCCGCGGCTTTAGAACTTGATTTTATTTCACTTCTTCCTAAAAAACATCACTTCATCGTTACTGTATTTTAGCTGTCAAACTTTCAAACTTAGACAATGGTGGAAGGTAATGGTGGATACAGAAATTTACTGTAAGGGAAAGGACGTAAAAGACGGAAGATTCCAAGGACCGAGAAAGTTGAAAGAGCACGATATCGTGCAATACAGAAGTTGCATGGGGACGAGCAGGCCGCTGATCTGTGTACATGGTAGCGGTTTTTAGGAAGGCGAGTAACGGGGGAGACAAGGAGCAGGCTGATGGTGTTATTATGACACTGCTGGCCCAATCCCCAATAGAAATCAATAATAGAATAATTACTCACAACAACAATGAATTTGAGAAAAATACATGACTTATAGGATGTTTTACAAGAACATGGGACACAATTGAATGTTGAAAAAATCACACCAAAATAATTTCCCACTTTTTGGCAACCCAGGGTACAGCCCTAAAAAAAAATTAAATAATTAAAAAAAATGGCCGATTTTTATTTGGTAACCCAGGGTACCATTTATGTCATCACATGTACCTCAAAACTTGTCCACATTTTCCATGTGTAATGTACATGTACATGTAGGCTTACCTTTAAAGGGAAAGTCCACCCTGATAATAAGTTTTTTTAAAGAAACAGAAAAACTAAAGGAACAGATCACTGAAAGTTTGAGCAAAATCTGATAAGGAATAGATTTGTTTCATACAAGTTTTGTTTAAAAAAACATGATCATATCTATTAAGGTGCATGTATGATTAAAAATATTTTCTTTAGAGATAATGGAAATCAATGATTTAGGGTACAGAGCAAATGGGTAAATTGGTGTTTGATTGATCACAACTTCAAAAATTCATAAACTTTCTTGTTTCTTATCGTATTTTGCTCAAACCTTCACTGATCTGTTCCTTTAGTTTTTTCTGCTTCTTTTCAAACAAACTTGTGATCAGGGTGGACTTTCCCTTTAATAAATTTATATTCATAGAAAAAAATGATCACAAAGCATGATCAGTTTTACTGGTACTTTCATGCAGAGCCTACTCAGCCTACATAGTTTAATTGCTTTACTATGAATTTGATACACTTGTGCATGTACAGATCTGTGGCTGTACATGTACATGTAATTGATATTAGGTACCATATGTGACCCTCCACCACAAGACGACCAATAAGTCGCAATGGGAGTATAACTCAAAAACTTTGCAGTGTCTGATATTCAAAATCTACAGAAGGAAAGAAATATATCTATTCTAAAGGTATGGAAAGTTTCAACCCAATCCAATGAGTACTTCACAGTGTAGGCTTTGGAGTTTTGACTCAACCTTTTGTGCGACAAACAATAGGAGACAGATTAGGCGCTCTTAAATGGTCACTCTTCTTTAGAGCCCGTTTTCTCTATTGTTTTGGCCATTAGCCTGTCTGACACTCAGACATTCTCGTTGCAGTTTATAAGGGTTTGCTTAGTCTATACAAGACAAGTTGTATATCATTTTAAAGCTTAGAATATAAGCTTTCAAACTGTGCTGAAATTAAAAAAACAAAATTTCCGACTTATTGGTCGTTTTGTGGTGGAGGGTCACATATTATGTTGTTATGATCATGCATTGTATTACGAAGCTTCTTTCTGACCCTATAATTGCACAGTGAAAGACTTCACTTCTCAAAATACAAGGAGACTTGGTACTATATTTACCCCAAAAAGTAAGTTCCCCCCTGACACTTTTTAATATACATACACATGTAAGGGCAATTCCAAGCATTCACAAACTATTTTCAAGTTTGAGAGAAGAATAATATCAACATCACATCATAATGAATATGTTCAAATAAATAGTGCAATACATAAACCAATACGAGGTAATTTCACAATCACAACTGTTGAGTTTCATGTCAACCATTCATCAAGTTTATGAAATGTTAACTATTATATTGCTTCGTTATGGAATACGGAATGACACAAAAGGGGCATGGCTTTTCAACCAGAATAACCATTGCTCAAACTCTGAACTTTGAATATGCATCCAGATTTTAAAGGACCTAATAAGGAATGCAAGTACATGTTAATCTTTGATGATGTGTATTGTTCTGTACATCACAAAATTTACAACCATTTGATCTGAATACCGGTATGTGTCATATATTTTTAAATATTTTTTGTAATTATTTTATTTCACCTGCTTAGACCCGCCCCTAAAAATCCTTTGGAGTCTGATTCTTCACATGACATCATCAGTCACCTAAAACAAGCCAAACAATAGACACTGGTATTACCTATCCCTCAGTTTAGCACCTGCTCACAATAGCATCCATGTTTTAATACAATACCAACTCATAAACTCTCAATCACAATAGCAGATGCTATGTCAGAAATGCTCCAGAATCACAGGAAAAGAAAGGTATTGAAAATCTGTTGTATGAAAACACACGATGCTATGGTGAGCAAGTACAAAACAGAGAGAGAGATACTTTACCGTATAGTCGCGTGTACACGGCGCACACGTATATAAGGCGCATCCATACTTTCGACCCTCTGTATTAAAAAAAAAAAATATTGCCGTCTTTGCACATGGCGCGATTCTATCGCGTGATAATACATACGAGGCTCGGAATCGGCCCCAGAATGAGTGAAAGTTTGAACTTAAAGTCATATCAGCGCCGCTACTTAGCTCCGCAAAAATCTATCAGTACATATGTATACAGTGTGTGTATACGTAGGGGTATGTGTGTGTACAACGCCGTTAATAGCGCACTTCATTGTATGAGCAAGACAGGGAAACTCACGCGGGAGAGCTTGGAAGAGAGAGAGCGTGAGCGAGGGAGCGAGATGAATATTTAGGGGGCAGGGCTAGGGACAGAACATAATATATCATTGCTGGTTTGCATATCTAAATCCGGTGTAATAATATAAAAATTAATGAAACAAATCAACGAAATTTACTCCGGAATGGAAACTCAGCGTTTGAAGAACTAACAACACCACACACACAAACACACCAAAAAATAAAAAATAAATAAATCACGGAAAAAGAAAAAGTCTGAGAAGAAAATATAAAATGAAAAGATAGCTTTCAGGTCTTTAGAAAAATTCGAGGCACAAATTTATTCATTGTTAGAGTACATTAGAATTAAGAAATATTAAGATAAGGAATAATAAAAATTTTCTTTAAAAGTAGGGCTACCGAAAGAGGGAATTTACGAAGAAAAAACCTAACGTTAGATCAAATATCAAAAGCAATGGTCAACAATTAAGCCTGCCCCTCACTTAAAAATATAAGACATTGAAGAACTATAAAGGAAAACCCCTCCAAAATTTGAGGAAGCAAATATTATTCATACCACAGTGACGGTACAAAATAATAATTCAAACTAGGCTACCAATCGGAAGAAAAATTATTGTTCGTTAGAATCGAAGAAAAAAAAAATGGCGCCCGTAGGTCACGTAAAATAGAAAAAGGAAGATGCCAGAGGCCGTTTATAAAGAGAGCTGTAACACGCGCATAATAATCCTGCACGTATGCTGTCTTTGTGTAAAACATGGCGGATCAGTGTAGATACTCTCTGTAGCTAGCTCATGCCGTTTATCGCGCGCGCGCCACCTCTTGGCCATACCACGTACAGTCATCTACAGCCACCTTGCGAACAAATGAAAAAGACGATCTATTTTCATCATTATAGCCGCGAATTCAATCTGGTTTTCGTCATTACAGTTATGAAAGTGAAGCTTAGACTAGGATTATACTGGCCATGTATGTAGAATTTCGATAATTGTTTTATAAAGCGGAGTTTTTAATATAAAAATCGGACAATTGTCGTTCAACTGCACACTACCCCGATACAGTGCAATGACATAGGCCTAGTGTTACATGTGATATGTCCGGCCGCGCCGGGGGCCTGGGGCGGCGGGTAGCGCTGGCGGGCAAGACCCAGTAAGAGCTGCATTTCGTTGTCATTTCCTTGTACTTGTTTATATGGCGCACCCCGACTTTTGACATTCTCTGCCATGAAAAAAAGTGCGCCGTATACACGCAACTATACGGTACATACCAGTGTCTTTTGTTTGGCTTGTTTTTGGTTACTGATGATTGACTGATGATGTCATGTGAAAAATCAGACTCCAAAGGATTTTTTAGGGGCAGGGCTTAGCAGGTAAAATAAAATAAAATAATTACAAAAATGTTTAAAAATATATGACACATTTTCAGATCAAATGGTTGTAAATTTTGTAATGTACAGAACAATACACATCATCAAAGATCAACATATACTTGCATTCCATACATGTAGGTCCTTTAAGATTGCTGTGGCATTCTGCAGTATATTAGCTTTGATATGACACCATGTTCCTGGAAATATTTTCTGAAAATATTAAAATATGATGCAAAATATAAAACGAAGCAGCGTTATGGAATGACCAATACGGAGTGACTTCTGAAAGTCAATGGGAAATAGTATATATAAAATTCATATTATATAAATAAGTAGTAAAAAACATAGGTTGAAACACAGATTTGATAACATTTGATAACATTTGAAACACGATTTGATAACATTGGATGACCTAAGATATCTGTGTTAAAATTAGCTCTATTAGTGTTTATTAATCTATTATAATTTATGCAAATTTTATTCATAAATTCATATTTTTGTTAATAATTAGATTTTTGAAAAATGCTATAAAGAGTGTTCATTTGTGTGAATGCTTCTGGTAAGTTTAAAAGACATTCAGATTGATTTTTCATTATATTCCATTTTATATTGCACATATTTCATTGTTTTATAGATTTCTCATGTAACCTATTGTTTATTTCATTATGCTTATATTTCATCATATGATTTATTTTATTTGATAATATCATCTAGATCAACATCTAGGTCTAAACTACGAAAAATCATACCTATAGAGGAAAGAAATACATCTCATTAACAAATGGAATAAGAAAACGGCATTTTCCCATTTATTCAAATTATCAAAATTATTACATTTTATATCATTTTCATACTAGAAAAATGATCTCATCATCTCTACTTTAGTTGATAATTGTCTAATGCATTAAAGCTGAACTAATGCATAGGTTCAAGGTTGAATTAATTTGTGCAAAACTGAATTTAATGTCATTCCGTAACATTACTTTGTTACGGATTGACACAATTAATACTGTAATTCATATGTGAAATATTTTTTGCCCAAAATCAGCACATATAATTTGTATGTATGAAGTACCTTGATTTACCAATCGACTTTCATAACAAAATGATAGTCAGTAAACGAAGAAGCTTGACTGGGGAGGAATTTTTTTTTAAATTTGTAAACAAATCTTTCGGCATATTACTCCCAGTGTTAAAAATCGTATGCTCGATCTGTAATGATCATTACAGATCGAGCATACGATCTTTAACACTGGGAGTAATATGCCGAAAGATTTGTTTACAAATTTAAAAAAAAAAATTTTAAAAAATGATAGTCCTTTTCAGAAATAAGTTGAAGTATTAGAGATTATGCAGAACATAAACTAATGCTGCTCTTGGTTACTATGTTACTTGCATCAAGTGTATTTCAGCAAATAAGTCATACTAGTACGACCATAAGTGATATCAATTATTAATTTAAAGATTATGTTAATCATTTATGCAAATTTTCAGTATTCAAACTACTCATTAGTGTGTAAATATCTAAATTTGATCAGATTATGAAAATTTGGATATTTACAATAAATGTGTAACCACATTAGATATGATCAGACAGATTTGACATTTTGGGTTTCGTGAACAGTTTTGCTTGGAATTGCCCATAACTCAAGAAAAATTAGATAAAATTTGTTCATTCAAAGAGCAGAGCATGCACAAATTTCTTACCCACATTTTCATTGGTTATTTGTGAACAATTAATCATGTTTCCATAATGAAATCATTTATTGCAGTCGGCATGACCAAAAAAGGTTGCTTTCTACATTTGATGACATAAATGGTACCCTGGGGTACCAAATAAAAATTGGCCATTATGTTGAATTATTTAATTTTTTTTTAGGGCTGTACCCTGGGTTACCAAAAAGTGGGAAATTATTTTGGTGTGATTTTTTCAACATTCAATTGTGAGTAATTATTCTATTATTGATTTCTATTTCTTTGATTTGAGAGAGGGCTTGGGCCAGCAGGGTCATAATAACGATAACACCATCAGCCTGCTCCTTGTCTCCCCTGTCACTCGCCTTCCTAAAAACCGCTACCATGTACACAGATCAGCGGCCTGCTCGTCCCCCAACTTCTGTATTGCACAATATCGTGCTCTTTCAACTTTCTTGGTCCTTGAAATCTTCCGTCTTTTACGTCCTTTCCCTTAGAGTAAATTTCCGTATCCACCATCACCTTCCACCATTGTCTAAGTTTGAAAGTTTGACAGCTAAAATACAGTAACGATGATGTGTTTTTTTTTAGGAAGAAGTGAAATAAAATCAAGTTCTAAAGCTGTGGGAGCTAGCGCTATAGCCACTGCACTGCGCTTGTGAGGGCTAGCGCTAGCACGAGCGCTAGCAGCAGTACATGTGCATGCTCACCGTACACGCACTGCATTCATAACTCTGGGGTTGTACTCAAGTGGACGTGAGATGGCGCTACACAACGTGGTACCCCGGGGTACAACGCTACCCCGGGGTACCGCGTGGTGCATCATTTCTTAATGGATGCAGGGTGTACATTGTAGATTCTATTAACTTCTTTTGTTATGTACAGGTGCATAACTTGCAATTTAAGTTCATTAAACTGCATTGAAAATTGTAATTTCCTAGTGCAGTTTCAATGAATTGGGATTGCAAATTATCTGTCTTTACATGAACAAAAGATGTGAAAAGAATCAAAACAAGTATGTAAACCCTACATTGCCTTATGAAACTAACAGTATAGCTTCTTTCTTGTACTGACTGCAATAGATACCATAATTTCATTATGAAAACATAATCAATCATCAGCAAATAACTAAATAAATCAATTTTATCAAATATTTCTTGAGTTACTGTATATTAAAGTGTCGGGGGGGGGGGGGGACTTACTTTTTTGGTTGAGTATATTTTGCCCCAGTTGCTACTAAAGTGACAGAAATAGTCCTCGTGTTATAGGCATTACCTCAATAGCATTTGTGTTTTCTTCTATAAGATATGCTTTTTCTTTGACAAGTATTTTCAAAAATAGGTATTAATTATAGATTTAGGCCCTCCATTTTGTAAGGATAAAAGGAGAGAAAAGCACTATAAGGAGAGATGTCCATGGCAGTCTCGCAGCTCTCGCCTGCATTGCCCAATTATCGGGGCAAAATTTTCACCTGGTGAAAAATCAAAGGCTGGGGCATTTAAGGGGTGCTGCTCCTGACCCCCCTCCCCCACCCCATTTGTATAACTTAAATCCCCTTCAACTTAGATTTATATTGGATGGTGAAGTTCATTTGCTTCATTTCAAATTGAAATCAAGCTGTGTGTTTTAAAGATGCAGAATATGTGCACTGCAGAATGAACTGTCAGGAGGTGACCTTTAATGTGATGAAATCGTACGATTTGGGTATTTCCAGAACGATGCCAAGTTTAAAAGAATTTGAACAAATACTTTTGAAATTAAGTAAAATTTCAAAGATTTAGCCTCAGGTTAACCCTTTCGTGACCTCACTCTGTGGTTTGGCTCAATAACTTTTGATTCAGAGCCCTAAATGCATGCATAAATGTATGCATGAATAGAAAAAGCAAAAATTTCTGCACACATTTAATCCATTTTTGTTGCATGGCCATATTGCTTTTGATGCTAGGAATTTTAAAGGGAGAATAAGCTTTAAAATCCTTAAATTGGCAACACATCAATATGTTCAAATCATTGTTTTTTAAAATAAAAATTGGCCATTTTTTTCAACTTCTTAACACAGTTCCTAACCATGCATATTCTTTTCCAAGACATTACATCTTATTACAGCCATGTAGCACGAAAAGAAAAATATACATTGCCAATTTGAAGAACAAAATGTGATCGATTTACCCTTAAATAATTCTTGTCACGAAAAGGTTAAGTTTTTGGAACACAATTAAACTCAATTGACCTAACTGACCCTCGACCTTGACCTGAAATTTGTTCATTATTGTGATACTCTACAACACTTGTGTGCAAGTTTCACGGAAAATGAATTTTTGAAATGAGAGCATTTCCAAAATTGTTGACTTGCTTACGCCGGCGAGACAAAAAACTTTTTACACAAGTCATACCTCCTAATCTTAAACACTAAACAAGTTTTGTGTAGGCCTATAAACCTATTATTTGAAGGACATGAAAAAGACATTCAATGACATTGAAAACTAGACATTCAAAGACATGTAAAGTGTAAGCCTACAACAATAAGAAAAGTACCTACCTTCATTTGTGATTCACTCATCCCCATCTCAAAATATGACAAGTGTTACTGTACCAAAACTCAGGAAATTATCTACCTTTGAAGGGAGTTAAGCAGACATTATTATACAACCAATAAGCTTCGAAAAAATAATCAATGGACATGGAAAAACAAAAACTCAAACGCTCAAGACTTGGTAAGTGTACAGTGTAGCTCAAGTATTAAAGAAACAACTGACATACAAAGCACTGTTTAGTCAGGACCCCTTCTTTCTTTATCAATAGAGCAATCAGATATATATGTAAGTATGTCAATATCAAAGGCCACAAGTAGTCTGGTTACCTGACCCTTTGAAAACTATATTTCATTTCCATGGAGATGGAATGCTGGCTGGTGAATATCGAATTTGGAAACATGTATACATATTGCAAGTCTGAATAGTTAGCGTTTATGGGTAAGATTCTTGAAAAGTGTGTTCTATAATTATTTCTATTTTTTTGTACAATTGAACACACAATACACAACAGTGGGTCCTTGAATTTATTAGTGTAGACTAATACTCATTCAGGGTCAACAAACTTTAGACCTGAGTTTGTGCAGGGAGTCAACCAGGGAAATGTATCTCGGTTACATTTCCGTCAGTCCGTACTCAGATTTTTTTGGATGGGGGTGTGTGCGCACCATAGTTAGGTGCGCATTGCGCACCCAGCGTAGAACGGTGCACGATTCACTCTCCCCACAACTTCGGGTTTGTATAGCTCATATAGCTTCATGGTGTTACGGACAAAATAATTAAAAACGTCTAGAACCTAGACTAGTGGTGTTTCTCGCCGACTCAGCTCCATCGAGAGAATTAGAGGTCATCTTTTGTCATGATAATGACAATTCTCACAGCAACGTGCAAAAGGTAAGCTGAATCGTATCTCCGCTGACAAATTTATGTACATAAGTGTTCATATTACCCAAAATTAATCATGTTATTAGTATACAAATGATGCACAGGTCTGAGTGTGTCGGTAGGAATTGTGTGCATAAGGTAACTATGGAATGTTTAGACTAGTTTCCATAGTTACCGCATGCACACTATTCCTACCGACACACGAAAAAACATGTGCATCATCTGTTTTATAGAACGGTTTACAAATTTTTGCCAAAAATCCATTTTTTTCAATCATGCGTCCGGTAATTACCGACGCATGGCAAATTTACTGGATGCATGGCTAGCCATGCGTCCGGTAATTACCGGACGCATGGCAAATTTACCGGATGCATGATAAGAGAAAAAACCTTATACAAGGCACTGCTTCATGCTTGCACTGGTAAATCATTTCCGTGCATCATAAATAGATTTTAGAAATTTAATGACTTCCATAGAGAACTGAAAATCTGGCTATTTTAAGGTTAAATTTCAGAATTTCATTTTTTTTTCAGTGTTAGAGTCTTGACCCTAAGCTAACTAGGCCCTACTGAGTAGGCCTACTGACTGTCAACTTTTTTTATTTTTCACCCATTTCTAGAATCTGTCTACAACTAGCCCAAGTTAGATATAATCTAGTCTATTTACACTAAATCAAGTAATTTAAAGAATTAATGCAAAGATTCTGAGAACTTCTAGTCTTGCATCAACAAATTTTAAGTTTGGTCATCCCATAATCCACGCCAGACCACACTCTAAGTTACGTGTCGATGCAGTGGATATGCTGCGCTGTAGTGAATCACCGTATGCACTGTACTACAGTGCAGCGTACGGTACAGTGACCCTCTCCTTTCACTCAGTTTCACACTGCACTGATTTTCATTTAATCGCCTTTTCAGTTTGCTTGTTTTTAAACAGGTAGATCTATAATCGGATTTTATTGGGCTTACCATCAGAATCCGAAGTCAACTATCATTAACATCTGAATTTTGTCTCAAATCTTGCAATTCTCCGTCATTAAAAAGTCGTATATCGCGGCTCTCAGCTCAGACTCTCGCACTCGCTAAAATAAATATTGATAGCATGTTTACAGTGGTTATCGTCGGTGATCGCAATAATTATCGATATCGAACGTCAGGCCAGTAAAATTCAAGGCACAGCTCTTAACCAATCAGATTGCAGGGATTTCTAGACCCGTTCTATAATCCATTTTGACCAGAACCACCACAGCAAATACCGAGGGTGGTTTCCAAGGTCCAGTGTGCATGAGAATGTGTGATTCTAATGTGTGTGTTTTTTGTGTTGACATCGTCCAACAGGCGCCATAGTAGCAGGCCGTGTATAGCTCCACAGGCCCAGTACCAGATTGATAAGCCAAGGAGCTCGTATAGCTAGTGCGGGAATGCAACCCCCCATCCTATTCATGCAAAAAACGAGTCAAAACATTGAGGAAAGGTCTTATTTCAGACATTTTATTCACAAGCCTCAAAATGTTGTCTTTCACGTCAAAACTCCCACACTGCGTGTAAAATGAGTGCGCAGACATGGGCACCACACTCAAGGCTACATTACTGTAAAATGGTTGGTATTTTCTGTTGCATGTACTAAAGGTATAGGGGGAAAATAAGATAAATATTTTAAATACCTTGCTTTCAAATTCAACCGTTAAAAATCTCACTCCTACATCAAATCACTCATAGGTACATTCCTATACTTCGTGTGTATAATGTAGGCAGTCATACACCTCATCTTTTTAAAACACCACTGCACAAAAGTCACCAATATTCACTCAAAATCGGCATTTAATTTTCAAAAACCGACCCCAAAATATCCAAGAAATACAATAAATTCAACTCACCAATGTTGGAAAAGATATTTACAAAAATGAAATCCGCAATTTACTGTTGATTCTCGCGAAACGAGCTATCGGAGTCATTGTGTACATTTCCTGGTCGCCGCGGGCGCTGACATCTCCCCAAAAGAGTTTTGTCCTCAAAAATTCGGTCCCTATGGCGTACACGGAAAAGTTCCGATTTTCTGTGTGCGCGATCGTAAAGATCGATGTGCCCTTGCGATCCCGAGTTTCTTCGTGGACAAAAATTATATTGGCCGATTTTAGTCTAAGACATCGGCAGTTTGTAAACAACACGCGATCGCGAAACAAATCGGCGGGGATTTCTCCGGTTTTGGACAAGATTTTGACTTTGGATTTTGCTGTAAATATCAAAAGTTCTTCCTAACGGCCATTTGAGGTAGGAGTGAGATTTTTAAGGGCTGAATTTGAAAGCAAGTATTTAAAATATTTATCTTATTTTCCCCCCATACCTTTAGTACATGCGACAGAAAATACCAACTATTTTACAGAAATGTACCCGGGAGTGCATCAAATGGCCGTTAGGAAGAACTTTCCATATTTCCAGCAAAATCCAAAGTCAAAATCATGCCCCAAACCGAAGAAATCTCCGCCGATTTGTTTCGCGATCGCGTGTTGTTTACATACCACCGATGTCTTATACTAAAATCGGCCAATCAAATTTTTGTCCATGAAGAAACTCGGGATCGCAAGCGCACATCGTTCTCTACGATCGCGCACACAGAAAATCGGGACTTTTCCATGTACGGGATAGGGACCGAATTTTTAAGGACAAAATTCTTTTGGGGAGATGTCAGCGCCCGCAGCGACCAGGAAATGTACACAATGACCCCGATAGCTCGTTTCGCGAGAATCGACAGTAAATTACGGATTTCATTTTTGGAATTATCTTTTCCAACATCGGTGAGTTGAATTTATTGTATTTCTTGGATATATTGGGGTCGGTTTTTGTAAATTAAATGCCGATTTTGAGTGAATGTTGGTGACTTTTGTGTAGTGGTGTTTCAAAAAGTTGAGCCGTTTGACTGCCTAGATTCTACACACGAAGTATAAACTATAGGAATGTAGCTATGAGTATGAGTGATTGGAACTCCCTCCCACTAGGGATAAAAAAACTTAAAGTTTAAACTCAACACAGACCTAACCTTAAAATTATACCTTGAAAGGAGTCATTTGTCAGAGTAAATTGCACGTTGCATGGAAGCGACTTCACATCTAGACGTTAGTGCTTCCAAGCGATGTCTGGATACCCCCCTTTCTGAGATTCTGAGATAAAGATCATGGGGCTTGATGAGTGAAAGTCGAGCACGTCGAGCAGCGCAACCCACAGCATGCCCATCGAGTGATCGACCCAACCGGCCGCGCCTTGTTCTGGCATGACTGGCGCTGCTGGCCACGGCACGCACGGCAATACGCAGATCTATCAAAGTTAATACAAAAAACAAAGCGTAATTTTCTGCTTTTTAATACTTACCTTATTTGCGGACATGATATTCAAAGGCTACTCGGTTAAATTTCTCAACATCCATTCACATAATCAGAAATACATGTAGGCTGTAGAAAACATTTCTCCCTCTCAGTGTCATACACCGACTCAGATCATTCATATCATAATTCAGCATACCGTACATGAACTTTCATCGATAATTCCTAAGAAGCGCAAGGGCCTAGGGGGCGCTATGCAACACCACATTCTGACCACATTTTAGGTACTGGACGTGGTGAAGCTTCCCTACCATTTTAGTAGAAAAACAAAATCATCAATTTATTTATCTATATAGATCTAGATTATAGCTAGTAAATCTTGGTGATAGGCAACGCGAAAGACCATTGCCTCTGACGAAATATCTCGCCTTTAATTGAATGGTCAACACATATTGACCATACTGACCAAATTTCATCAAAGGCAAACAAGATGTTTTCAGTTTCAGTTTTATTTTCATTTCCAACAGAACGGTGATTTTGACAAGAAATCAAATACAATTCAATATTCAATAATATAATACATTTTACATGGTATAGGTATAAAAAGTATACATAAGCATCCAGTACGATAGTTCTTTTTTATTTTTAGGTTAAACCTGTGGAAATGGAGTGATCCACTGCAAAGCAGAGCTTGTAGAATGTAGATCCCTCGAAATAATGACAAACATAGTTTTTGTAACATGTAAACATATTGACTAGAAAAAATATAAATATAGGCCTACATAGATTACAAAAAAGTGGCAGAATAATAATACAATTATAAATCTGTAATTTTAAAAATTGTTACGACATCACGTATATAGTATAGTGAACATGCATAATTATAATAAAACAATTTAAAAACAACAGAAAAAAAAGCAAGAGAATAGAGAAATACAAGGATAGAAGATGAGGAAACCAGGAACTCGCCCAATGTTAAAAACATTCAAAACCAAACTGGACTTATTACATATTCATAACCTTCTTGTCAAAGCACACTTCAAATTTAAGACGTGTTTGGCGCTTGATTCCAACCCTCTGGCAACCCCACGTACGCGATAACCAGATGCTGGAGATCGGAAGTCATGGACAGATGAAGGTATTAAACCTCAGATATTTGGGACTAATTTCTCTCACTGATCCGATTCTCTCATTTTTCTGCCTATCAACTCGATATCAAAGTGGACTTTCCCTTTAAATATACTGTCTTTGCAAAACCATGAAAATTACATTTTGATTTGAGAAAGACGAGTGTTTGAAAGAAACATTTAAATAATCATTATTACAGATACATGTAGTAGATTAAGGCATCACTTTAAAAAAAAATCGTTTCTCTAATTAAGGGGGGCACTTATAATAAATTTCAAGTCAAAGTTCCTTATATTGCTACACATTGCGGATCCAGGGGGCACTTCCGGCCGTGCCCCCCCCCCTTTTTGAAAAAAAGTATGCATTTTGACCATAAAGGATCTCCCCTTTTGGTGATTGTGCTCCCCCCCTGTTAGAATGAAAACTTTTTTGCTTGTCAGAGAATTATGGAGGGGAATGTTGACAAAATGTTGACAAACTTGCATTTGTGTGCTCCCCCCCCCCCTTATACTAAATCCAGGCTGGATCCACCCTGTTGCTACAGGTCTAAGTTTCTCACATAGGGCTAGGGGCTTACATGAGAAAAATGAGGTGATATGACTAAAATGATATATCGATGATATCATCCTCAATACACGTCCCTTGCGGATAGGGCTTTCTCCTGGCACTGTCTTGTCATCATAGAGGCATACGTAGTAGACCTATATGATACGTTAATATTTAATAATAATAATAATAAACCGTTCTTGTATAGCGCATATCACATTATGATATGTTTGTTGTTGTTTAAGAAGGGACAAAATATGTTTTGGAAGGCCCAGGCTGCCTGATATTATTACGCCCTTTTTTTTTAAATATATTTTTAAAAATTCAATTTAATTTTCATTTCATTTTTCTTTCCCTATTTATTTGTAAACATATAGGTATATATATATATATATATGTAGACTCTATTTAACCATCATATATAGGGCCTACATTACCCATAGTTCAGACATTGTCAACATGAAATCGATAATAATCAATTATTTTAATGTATTTCATCAACGTATAAGAGGTATATTATTTTGATAAACCTGCATAGCAAGCAGCTTCTAACCTTGATAGATAGGTCATCCTTATTCTTATAATGAAGTAGGCAGAATAATAGGCCTCCTGGTACTGCTTTGAAACAGCTAGTATAGTCATAAAATGCTGAATTTTTTGGAACCAACGCTCCAATGTTTTGGATAATATTCAATTAGTTTCCTTAGCTATTAAGCATGTGTTGTCTCTTATATGTTATGTAAACCAATGCATGGATATATGGGCACCGCTCCAAATCAAGAATAGATGTGAAGGTGAACTTGTAAGTTACTCTGCTTTGTTTTGATGATGCATAAAACGTATACCTTAATTTGGCGGAGTGGCAAGAAGTGAACAAACTTTTCAGTGTCAACAAACATCTCTAGTTCTTTTGTATAGTGTTATTATCATACATATATAAGAATAAAGGTGACAGGAAAATTGTAGATAATTATAGAGGTATTACTATTCTAAGTTGCTTTGGAAAGTTGTTTACGTCTGTCATTAATCAACGTCTTACTAAATATGTCAATGATTATAACATCATTGGACCAGAGCAAGCTGGATTTCGAAAAGATTATTCAACATTAGATCACATACTCACATTCAAACTTTTACTAGATTTTTATTTAGGCCAAAGGAAAAAAACATTTTGTGCCTTTATCGACTATAGATTTAGAAAAGCGCTTGATAGTGTGGATAGAGTAAATCTATGGAAAAAGCTTTTAAGCAATAATTTTAATGGTAAGTTATTAAACATTGTCTTTAATATGTATAAACAGGCAAAGTCATGTGTTAAATTGAATGGGATCAAGTCAAGTTATTTTAATTGTCTTGCTGGTGTAAGACAAGGAGAAAATTGTCACCTCTTCTGTTTGCAATCTTTTTTAGTGACCTTGAAATGTTCTTGTATAAGAAGTATGATGGGTTACCTAATCTTAGAGAAAGTGTGTACAATTTGTTAGAAAGTGATGATACTGTTATGTATTTGAATATTTTTGTACTGCTTTATGCTGATGATACTATAATTTTAGCTGAAAGTAAGGACCAGTTGCAGAAAGCTTTGACTGGTATAAAAGAATATTGTGATACTTGGGGTCTTCAAATAAATAGTGCAAAGACAAAAGTTATGGTCTTTTCAAGAGGAAAGATTAAAAATAAACCAGTCATTTATTATGGTGATCAAACTTTAGAAGTTGTATTCAACTATACCTATTTAGGTATTGTCTTTAATGATAATGGTTCATTTAATCTAGCTATTAAAAGACTGTATGATATTGGATGTAGAGCAATGTTCGAAATCTTTAAAAAGGGCAGGACTATGTGTTTAGATATTGACACACAACTTAAAATATTTGATGCTATATGGTAATTCCAATGGTTGTGAATTTTGGGGTTTTTCGAACTTGAATCTTATTGAAAAACTGCATCTTCAGGTTTGCAAAATAATTTTAAAGGTTAAAAGATGCACTAATTCAAATATGGTCTATGGAGAATTAGGAAGATTGCCTTTGTCTTGTATTGTAAAATCAAGGGTTGTTACTTTTTGGAGTAAAATAGTTTTAAAAGACAGTCCCAAATTGTCTACGATTGTATATAAGCTTATGCTTGCTATGCATAAAGATGAATTAGTAAAGTGTAACTGGATGCAGTTTATTGAGTCAACACTAAATAAATTACGTTTTGGATACATTTGGCTTAATCAGTGTGATGGTATAAATTTCTTGTGGCCGCAAAATTGTAGTGACGCAAACCCTGTCTGACCAAAGGAGACAAGAAGAATGGAATTTCGATGTTAATAACTCAAGTAGTTGTATAAATTATAGATTATTTAAAAGGATGAATTTTGTTATGAAAATTATTTGAATATTTTGTAACCCAACCTCCGAATTACATATACTAGATTCAGATGTGGAAAACTTAGCAAACTTCCTGTTATTTCTGGCTGCTTTATGAGTATACCCCTGGATCAAAGAAAGTGTGAAAATTGTGAAAAGAATGCTATAGGTGACGAGTTTCACTATATACTGGAATGTGATTATTATAAAGAAAAGAGAAAATTGTTAATCAAAAAGTATTAGGCCTATTATCAGAATCCGTCCACTCTCAAATTTAAATTGCTGCTCCAAGCAAGGGGTAAGGAATTGATTAGTTTGTGTAAACTTGTTCTTTTTATCACACAGACTACTAGTATGTAAATTCATCTTCCCATGTACATGTATATATTGCTTTATTCTGGTTGTTTTTTCTCTTTTTTCATATTTTATCAATTTTTGTTGTTGTTGTTGTTATCAACCTGAGCATTTTGATGCTGAAAATATGTTATGCTGTTTACATATTGTGTAATTTTTGATGAGTTCATGTACCTTTAATTTGTTTTTGAAGGTTTTGAATAAACTTGAAACTTGAAACTTTGTCTCTTATATGTTATGTAAACCAATATGGGCACCGTTCCAAATCAAGAATAGATGTGAAGGTGAACTTGTGATCTTTTTGCTCTGCTTTGTTTTGATGATGCGTAAAACGTACTGGTACCTTGAAGTGAACGAACTTTTCAGTGTCAACAAACTTCTCTAGTTCTTATAAGCAAACATGTTAAATTTACGCGAAAAATGATTACTAGTAGTAAAAAATATATTTTGTATATATTAATACAATTAAATATACATGTACTTCAATGTGATTTAACATAATAAATAATACATATTTTATTTTATGTTTTTTGTATTTTATACCTAGTCAGTCTCGATAGTGAACATACCTTTTTTAATACCACTTCATAAGTTAAGACAAGGACTGTACTAGCAGACTACGCATGACGATGCTGATATGATATGCATGAGCTAGCGCACGAGCACTGCACTGCACTGCACTGGACCTGAATTCGAATTGGTACAAAAATAAACACACAAGTACACACACGTAGTCGAGTCAGGTATTAAGTAATTCCAGAAAAACCGAGAGGCGAGACGTTCCTGAGACTGAGGTACTGTTTTAGTGTTTAATTTGTTTCAACCTTTGTGTGACTTTTGTACAATTGTAGTCTTAATATTATTAACCATTGTGACTGGTTAGGTGAAGAGTGTTGGCTTAATAAGGACAAGAAATTTCAGTCTAAAGTTACTCTAGGCTAGCTCAATTCAGGGAGGTGGTCTGTAACTAGTGTAAACTAGGAATTAGTAAAATACTGAGCTTGTTGTATACCGTACTACAATACTGGGTACCGTATGCCATGGTCTATGTGCATGTGATGTGCACGCACGATGCACTGAAAGTGAAAATTCTGTCTCTCGTTCGTTAGCCTCTTATTTGGATAGGGTCGGCTCTTCACTTAGTCTTAGAGACAGAAACGCTCCGTACACTCGCCTGTGCAAACTGACACTGATTGCCGAGGAACAGTACTCAGTACAGTAGGCATGTAGGGTGCGCCCCGGTATTCGGTCACTTAAAAAGAAATCGCCGCTGATATGAATACCTATCTCTTTAAATTGACAATCTACCATCAAAAGAACCGCAAAATTGTCCTTTAAATAATTATCAAAATAATTTAAAACATGGAAACTTACCCCCAAAAATATCGCCGACAGAAGAAGGAGAAGTTTTCCGCCCAGTATTCGGTCGGCGCGCCCACAATTTGGTCACGCGATAGTGCGCTGCATCTCGGGAGAGTTATATAAAAAAAATTATAACCATTTTTGTCACATTTCTGCGTTTTTAGGCATTTTCTGTGGCTTCTATATATTCATACTTAAATGTATGAAAAATCCACAAATCGAAGATCTAGGGTCAGAAATAATGAACAAAATGTATTTCTAAAAAGAGCAAAGCGCGTCGGCGAAGCGCAAAGCGACAAGCGACAAGTTGCACACAAAGCACGTTGGCGCAAGGCACTCAATGTTGCCTGACCGAATACTGGAAGAGCGCCATCTCACTGGCAGGGGTGAGGTATATATTCTCTTGCTCATCGCTGAGATCGCCATTTGCAAATTCGCTGTGATAGAGGGAAGACCCGGAAGCTCCTCTTCACACACATACTAAATTCATTGCACCTGCACACATTGTTATTTCGCCATAGGCGTCTACATATGGCTATGCGTGTTAACTCACAGGCTAACGGAACCCGGAAGTGCGCAAACTTGGGTAACACTGACCAGTTTCGAGGGTATTTGGAGATCTTTTCCAGGGCGTACGACCTGAATTGCTTTCAACATTAGAGGTACAGTACATGTACTTTGTTCATGTGTCTGTTATGTACAGGTTTCGAGCCTCAAAAATTATTTATGAGTTCTTCACAGCTGTTCAAAGAGCTGCGTGACCGAATTCTGGAATATGACCGAATACCGGCGCGCGCATCCTAGGCGTAGTTGTTAAAATGTGAATATTACGATTTTTAAAAATATTTGTGTAAATTATATAGATTAGGCCTAGGCTCTATCATGTCTATCATGTCTAGTCTTAAAGTTAAACGAACATGTTATTGTTCAACTTACCAATTTGACTGCTTTATTCCTTTTAATGCTCCTTTTTCAGGTACATGTAATTCAGGGTCCAAGGTTTTCTCCGTTTGAAAATCTTCCAGCCGTATTCAAACTGTTATTTATACTGTAAGTCAATGTGTATTCGGTTTGCACAGCAGAGTGATACGGCCGTTTCTGTCTCTAAGTGAAGAGCTAACGAACGAGAGACAGAATTTTCGGTCTAGATGCACTCAAGACAGTTTGGGAGTAGCCCCGGGACGCTGCCACTTCGTGGCAGCATCCTGGCCCGAGTGAAACCACTACTATTCCGTGGGTCTCATAATTTACATGGGCAAATGACGATGTATAGTTGTGCCGTAGGTACGGTACATATTTTTTAAATGGCAGTGTATATAGCCCCACACGTGTGTCTTTACCATCCAGCCACGCGCGTGTGGTTGTATCTCCCGAAACTTGTGCGTGTCGCACGCGACACTTGTATTCTACACTGGCGAGAACTTTGTGTATCCAAACCACGTATGGCTGGATACAGCCACACGCCGGCATTAACACCTATAGTATTGTATATCAGGTATCACCACGTATTGTATCACCGTCATCACAATCAAAATAACCTCATTTTTCCATTTAATTCTTACATTCTACGCCACTTTAATTTCCTTGAATCGTTTCAATTTCATTCTCAACGTCTTCTTTCCGGGATTTTCTAGTCTTGTTACAAAGGTTCGTCTGTTAACAGCAAATTTTCACACTTTTTCTACTTATGTCATGTCCATTCTGGCTTGCCTCCGCGACGGCTCTGTCAGTCTGCGTAAATAATGAGCATGTATTATGTACTGTGCACAGGCTGACAGAGCCGTCGCGAAAGCAAGCCAGAATGGACATGACATCAAAAAGTGTGAAAATTTGCTGTTAAACAGACGACCTTTGTAACAAGACTAGAAAATCCAGGAGAGAAGACGGTGAGAAAGAAATTGAAACGATTCAAGGAAATTAAAGTGGCGTAGAATGTAAGAATTTAATGAAATAATGAGGTTATTTTGATTGTGATGACGGTGATCAGTGATATACATGTACAATACGTGGTGATATACCATACATGCTACTGTATCCAGCCATACGTGGTTCGGATACAACCACACGCATGTGGCTGGATGGTAAAGACACACGCGTTTGGCTGTATACACTGCCTTTTTAAATTAAAGTATCATTTATGCCATGCCACTTACCTAAATAGACCTTCCGCAGATCAGCTCTTCCTCATAAATGTATAGAGTCGATTAAATGTCACTTTTTTCACTCAATTGTAATCCTCCCTCTCCTCTCTCACGAGCGTGAATTTGGACGTACGTAAAAACATATATTGACGCGCGTATTGCAAACTATACACCGGCCTACAAAAGTTTTTAGTACAGGAGCCGGGAAATTAATAGACCTTTTAAAATTTTATCACGGTCATGTGGTGTTATTTGACTAATCAGGATGGCTACATTCTTGAACCCGTTTTATAATGGCATTTATTAACCATGCCAATTCACGTATGTTTGTAAACTACACCAGCGTAGGCTGGCTATACGCCTTTTACATCACAAAGCCAGGTGTTTTTGTCCGGCAATCTAAACATGGAATTGCCCTGAAATAACACTTTCCTGATACCTCCCGCGACCAACAGGTCCTTCACCACAGCGT
The DNA here is from genome assembly GCA_025617745.1 of Heliocidaris erythrogramma. Classification (NCBI taxonomy): domain Eukaryota; kingdom Metazoa; phylum Echinodermata; class Echinoidea; order Camarodonta; family Echinometridae; genus Heliocidaris; species Heliocidaris erythrogramma. Next base: position 38,579,788 of record CM046867.1, read on the forward strand.
CTCCTCCTAGGGAAACTTTTGGAATGATTATTTGTTTTTGGTCGTACGTATTTTTACAAAAAAATTCAAAAAAAGAGCATAAGAAATTTCAGAGAACTCACCAGTGTTTGTGTATCCATGCCTCCTCTTGTCATGAATGCAGATTTAAAATGGCGGCTGCGTGCGACGGTGTGCGCTATCGGCGACGTATAGTTTCAATTATGGTTGTATTTTGAAGTCTCAAAATGTAGAAAACAGGATGGTTGATATTCGGGCAAGAGGCGTCACCGTCACCGCCCCCCCCCCCCCCCCCCCACCCTCACATTCAAAAGTGCTCCGTGGGCCCTGTCCTATCCAAGATGATTTAAAAAGAATATTGTTAAGGAAAAAAAAACAGTTTATAAAGTCCTGACCCCGAATCAGTCAATGGTTAATCAACAATTGGTGTGAGAGTTACACCGTACTCTATCAATTAAAGTTAAACCAATCATTTGCAAGTTTACCTAACTAACGTATGGCAAAATCTATGGAGCTACAGGGGGCTCCCACAAGTGGACCCAACCCAAAAAGGGCTTTGTGGACACATGTGACCCTCCACCACAAAACGACCAATAAGTAGGAAATTTGGGTTTTATAAATTTCAACACAGTTTGAAAGCTTAGATTCGAAGCTTTAAAATGATATATACCTTGTCTTGTATGGACTGCGCAAACCCTTGTAAATTACAACGAGAATGTCAACGTGTCAGACAGAGAAAACAGGCTTTAAAGAAGAGTGACCATTTAAGAGTGTCTAATCTGTGTCCTATTGTTTGTCGCACAAAAGGTTGAGTCAAAACTCCCTAGCATACACTGTGAAGTACTAATTGGATTGGGTTGAAACATTCCATACCTTCAGAATAGATATATTTCTATGTTCCTTTAGATTTTGAATATCAGACAGGTCATATTTTTAAAGCTATACCAGAAAAGCGATGTGAAGTACAATCCCAGCAAGTTGACACACACAGTTTGAATGTCCAGGAAAACATGGTCATTTTGAATGAGAGTAACATATTTCAACAAGGTATTTTAACCTGAAATTTTGTCACATGGTAGATTAATAAATGAACTTTCAGAAAATACAGAAAAGTTAAAATCAAAATTTCCACCCCAAACCACCTGTTTTAGCTGTTTACTCTAAAACTCCCATTGCGACTTATTGGCCGTTTTGTGGTGGAGGGTCACATATATCTCTCGGGGTAAAAAAAAATAATGAAATAATGAAATACCCATGTGTAAGATTTTGTTGTGATTACTAGCTAAGATTAAGAATATGTTTAATAACCATTTTAAAAAATAAAATTGTATGAAATACTCACTGTGAATTGAAGATGAGCTTGCAATTTTCTTCAGCTAACATGATATTAAAAGTGACATTTTAGGCAGTTTAATCACACGACACAGCTCGCGCAATCACCGTACATGCATAGCATGCACGTTAGGTCATGTATAGGTACGGTATTCGGAGCGATGAGTCGACACACATTTTGCAAAAGTCGGTAAAAAAAATTATCCATCATGAAAATGATGGAACTACACATGTAGACCTAATAATATTAATGTAATCAATGAGTTGTTAGTTTCAGTATGTTGATTAATATCTACAGAATTTTGCAGTAATTCCTTCATCAAAATGTTTCCAGATACAGGTCCGAGTACCAAACACAACAGTCACTGAGTCAGTGAATGTAATGCACGGTGCTTGCGAATGCGAGCTGTGAATTGTGATTAAACTGCCTAAAATGTCATTTTAATATGATATCAGCTCAAGAAAATTGCAAGATTATCTTCAAAGTAAGTATTTCATACAATTCTATCAAAAGAATGGTTAAAAAATTGTATTCTTAGCTAGTATTTAGTAATCAAAACGAAACCTTACAGATTGGTATTTCTTGATCGATTCAACCTCTCCGGGCTAACTCGGCCTTGCAATTCTCGTTGGGCCGACTTCGCCCTAGTGCCGAGTTAGCACGGATCCAGGTAAAAACACCAGTATGATTAAGGCTGAGTCATATTGGTTTGTAAACCGGCCCTCGATCGAGGCTACCGATCCCCGGTGCTGTTTTGGCGAAACCGGTGCATAAATGAAATTTATGTAAATGATATAATATAAAGAAAAGAAGTAGTAAGCGCGAATTTCACGCGTTGCTGTTGGTACGCAAATCTAGCAGCTAGCAAAAATATCGCCATAAGCGCCACTTAATTCTAATTTGCGCTGCAAAAAAGTGAAGCCTGAGATAACAGGATCTCAGATTGCAATGATCACCTCATTTCATTCATCATAGTTGCTAGCACTTATTATGTACATAAATTTTACTACGTAAAGGTTGGCTAGACATTTCAAACTTGGCTTGAATTTCACTTTTATTCTAGCTCAAAGCTAAAATCTCATGCCTCAATTCATTCTCCAGTAAATTTATATATGTCCCTGAAAATCCACACAACACCTAGCTTAGGAATTCCCACAGATAGAGGTCTATACATGTGTAGCTATGTGGGGGTACAAGGTTATCTCAGATCACCTTGTACATATATATGTATGAGTGGGGTGGGGGTGGGGGAAGCTAGGGTAAATTTAAAGAGACAAGGCTAAAGATCAAATGACAAGTTGCAAAAGCCTTTTTCATTCAATCTCGTTGAAAAATTTTCTTGTTTGAATGTTCTGCAGGTGCTTGTACCCTTTTACTAAGATCAACAGTTACCAATGGCAATCATGATGGGGGATGAAGAGACTCGGACCGAGTCCTGCTGCTGTTCCTCACGCAAGGCTTCCGTGGAGAAGGAAGCAGCCATTGAAGTCAAAGATACGGAACTAGAACAAAAGGTACAATTCTTATAGGGATCTTTCTAGCTGTATCTATGATTATGCATACATTATGTAGGTATATATATGTAGCCTGCCAACTTTGTAAAAAAATAAATGCAGGTGTTGTTTAAAACTTCAGCATTAAACTGTTAGTGTTCCTGGCTTTAAAATTTTATGTATTAAGTTTTGAAATGTACTGGTACATGCTTCCTGTGATTAAAACCATACTCATGATGATTAAAGGAGAATGAAACTCAACAAACTGTAGCTAATAATCATGTGGAAAATTGTCAGTCTGTTCAAATATCTTGAAAATACTTCTATTTGATTACTCAGGAAGGAGAACAATCTAAAGTGTGCAGATTCCTTGCTAGATATTATTCCATGGGGGCTGCCATTTTGAAAAACTGTGATGTCTAGTCATACATGTCCATTTACCTGTACACAATGGATATGATGTTGCATAATGAATAGCTATGATACAACTAAAGCCACCAGTGCAAAATGGCAACCATCTTGGTACCTCCAGCGTCTCGCACAGGTGATATCTATAGGAGCAGTTTTATGTAGGTCTTTGTCAAACCTTTGTCTGACCAAGCAACAACTTGTGCATGACAAATCCTGCTTAAACAAAAGAAACTGCCCCACCTATGAAACAGCTGAACCAAATATCTTGACACAAATGGGTTTTATGACAGGATAAAAGTATCTTCATTTGAATGTACAAGACTACAAAAGTGGTTTGTTATGAGAAAATCCAGTGCTATGCATTCCACAGGTGATCATGAGTGTCTGGTAGCTAGTATACAGGTCAGTGGGTTTCTCACAAATAGCACTGCTCTGACATTACTTTGTAAAGAAAATGGCAGCCCCCATGGGATAATGTCTAGCAAGGAAACTGGAACTTTTTGAGACATTGTTCTCCTCCTTAAATAATCAAATAGGAGAAATTTCAAGATATTTGTAATAGGCTGACAATTATCTACATGATTATAGGCTAATGTTTGTTGCCTTTCATTCCCCTCTAAGCATCCGTCTTAAATTATTATTATGAAAGACTGTGCAGTAAAAAACAAACTTTCCTGTGGTCTGCTGTTCCTCTTGTAAGTCCAATGACTCCTAATTTGCCTCACCAGATGGGAATCTTCTGCCAAGTGCAAAAGTATGATGCATGATGAGCAAAGTCTATTTTCACAGATGATTGCATCGCAGATACAGACACTTGAACCCTTGAACCAAAGCTTCTGGAGCCTGGCAAATTTAGCAGGATGGGACAACCGGCCTCCCCCCCCCCTTTTAAAACTCAAGTGGCATTAAGTACACAGCCCTAAATTGTGTTCCTCTCATTTTCAAAGTTTTGACCCAAAAGGCTCCTGAAAAAAACCTTTGTGTTCCCCGCTTTAACAACAAGGAAAATGACTCTTGCGATGATAATATTTGTGTATTTTTCTTTGTGTATTTTTCTTTATTCTTGGTAATGTAGGGGATATCAGTTGAGCAAATTCTTAGACGTAAAAATCATAAATTATGTTAGTGAAGTTCCCAAATTTAGATTCTTCCTGAAGTATTTTTTCGATATGCCTTTATTAAAAGCGTACCAATCACCTGAAAAAGTATGTGTACGGGAGTGTATGAAATTAACCTTGAAACACTTTATCTGTCCTTCTATGGGTTAAAGGTTAAGGAGTATGAAGAAACTAAAATTATACATAGAACCCCCTCACACGGAACCCAACTCCAGCTTAAATTCCAGGCCCTAATTTGTGTGAGCGCTTATGAGTGAGTCAAATAGTCTACTTACAAGTCGTGGTAAAGTTTATTCAGAGAGTATTTAAACTTGCATTTACTCTTTACAGAATTAACATTTGAAGCTCATACTTGATTAGAGTATAGCGACATGGAACCTCTTAACATACAGGGTTCCCCCACCTCCGCAACCCACGCACATATACCCTGCCGCTGCCAGCGCTCACTCACTCCTGATGACGGGCAGTCAACATGCCCGGAACGTCGAGACGCCTCATCTCTCCTGCTCTTCATCGCCGAGACTTCTCACCGGATCTATTCTCCACCGCCGAGACTCGTCACCTCATCTACTCTTCTTCTTCCAGCCACCTTTTCTCATCTGGTTTACAGTCCTTCTAAGGACTTCACCCTCTCTCACAAAAGATAACTTCTTATACCTTGTTACTTTCTCGACTATCAATTTCTCATATTCTCCCCTTCTCTCATCATTCTCTACCCTCATTTCAATATCCCAAAAGTCCTTATCAGGACTAACACATGGTGAACCGTAAACCTCCTCCACGTTAAAATATTTGTTGTTGAAAAAGCCAACGCCGCTTCAAGCCGGTGTGATTGGTCGGACATTGCTCTGATTCACATGTGTTGTATTTGTTTTGTTCTAGAGTAAGCAAATTAGTTGCAGTGAAAACACTTTAAGAAATTACTTTAATTAATGTTTCAAATAATTTTGGATGCTCTTATTTTTTCAATCCAGGGTCGCTTCTCACGTTTCTGCGAGGTCTTTGCCAAGATCGCCCTCATTGTCGGAGGGTTCATCATTGTCCTGGGAGCCCTACGAAACACCCTGACTTACTACCTCCAGCTGTTTTGGGGCGTGTCGGGCAATTTCTGGATGAGTCAATGGGGGAAGGTCTATGATATATTTGAAGGGGATAAACTGAATATCTCAATAGGTACGTTTAACCCTTTGATTACTGAATTTTTTTATTCCCATAGGCTTAATACAGGGACCATCCGGTTTCCATAGACAACAGATTAATGATAATCTTCTTTGTGATTTATTAAATGATTTAACGATTGATAGGTTTTACCTGACTGCTATTACGATAGCAAGTACAATGCTTGAAGTAGGCAGCCAGGGGACCTACAGCTTTAAGTCCAATCAGAGGGACCTGGTAAAGAGGATTAACACCTTACCAAAGGGCACTAATTCAATGATTTGTTTTTTAACCTGGGACCTCCCAGCTATGCGACTACTGCTCTATTTGACAGAGGTGTAGAATAAAAGATGGTGAAAATGGACTTGTAGTTCCTAATGTTTATCAACTAATGCATTTTCGTTTTTTCATGCAGCTATGCTAGTTGCCATCATTATCCAGTATTGGGTAATATGTGCATTTTTTCTGATATTGGATCTTATCAGACCATCATTCATCCTCAAGTACAAGATACAACCTCTTCAAAATGATCCAGTAAGTATAATCTGGTATCAAGATGCCTCAAAGGTGACCAATCAAATGCACAGAACATGTATGTATTCAGAAACCACTGAAATATCATCCCTCAAAAGCACTATTTGAGACCTTCCAGTGGTTTGTAATTAAAGAGTATAAGGGGCAAAATGTTATTTTTTTCACTGTAAGGCCGTGCACACTCGAATCAGCATCACACATGCTTAGTATCAAAAATAAAAATGTACATTCATTGGTATATCAATTGCATATTCTTATGTGCATCTTACTCCCTTGGGCATTTTCTATTTGATCACTGTAAAGTGCATGGAATGGATGATGAACTTACCTTGAAAATTTTTCCTGTATTTCTGTGATGCTGAATATAGTCAACCTCGCTTAAGTCAACGTCGCATGTGTCGAATAGTCGCTCAAGTCGATGAAAATAAAAAGTCACAATTTATCCTCATAGACTTATGTGTGTTAATCCTTTTGTAGCTTGATTACTCGCCTAAATCGATCAAATTCTCAGAACAATACCATGAAAAAACATGTAATTTTGATCGCGCAAGTCGAACTAGACAACATGTGAAATCAATCATTGTCGAAACTGCCACACGCCGATTTTGTGTACAAACATTCCCCGACTTGCTGGCACGATCTCCGCACCCTATCTCGCGCTCTCATATGAAGAACAAAATGTCACGTGTTACGTCATGTTTGCATGAAGGACGCCGCGTACCTGTGCTGCACGCAGTTTTAATCCATATATATGGATGTAAGAGAGGATTTAATACATTGGAATTAATCACTGGACGTGTCTGGTTTTATTCTTTATTGTCCAACTTGTAACAGGAGTGTAAAGTAATATACTGGGTACATGAAAGGTACAGTAATGTATGTTCTTGTTTTCTTGATGTCGGCACAATATAAATCATGGTACATTATGTGATGAGAACTCCCGATTGATCAAACCACCGGGCCGCCGGCCACAGTCCACACTGCGGCGTCCCCGTGTTTATACACGCGTAATTCGGATTTTTTTCGACTTCTGCGCAAGTTGAAAATCGCCTAAGACGACGCATTTCACTCAGTCCCGTCATGATCGACTTACGCGAGGTTGACTGTACTTTATAATGTGAGATGTTGCAAAAGAGGCGTGCTACATAGTGCCCTTCAGTCTATAAATTTTAGTATGTCAGTGGTCAATCTAGAAAATTATTACATTTCTTGTTCTTTGATTGTTTAGATGAAATCTTTGATACTGTTTTTAAATTTTTTTTTCTTCATCCATTTGATGTTTTTTATGTTCTCTTTGTAATGTAATACCTGTGAATGTACATGTTTTGTTTCAAATGCGGATTTCATCTATTGTTTTTATGAGAATGTGGAAATAAATTTTGAACTTTGACCTTTGTTTCGTTCAGATCCCAGAAGGCAAGCTACGTAAGGCAATTCTGACTGTGATAGCTAACCAGACTGTGGTGGTGTTTCCCATAGCGATTGGTGTCTACCACTTCATGGGATGGAGGGGGTGTGGTTTCAGCCCGGCAGAGCTACCGTCCTTCCAGTGGGTCATGCTGGAGCTCTTTGTTTTCCTCATCGTAGAGGAGTGTGGCTTCTACTACTCTCATAGGTGTGAAGATTCATACTCCATAGTTTCTACAGATTACTCATTCTATAATGCCAATAAGGGTCATTTCAACCTTGATTCATACTCCATAGTTTCTACAGATTACTCATTCTATAATGCCAATAAGAGTCATTTCAACCTTGATTCATACTCCATAGTTTCTACAGATTACTCATTCTATAATGCCAATAAGGGTCATTTCAACCTTGATTCATACTCCATAGTTTCTACAGATTACTCATTCTATAATGCCAATAAGAGTCATTTCAACCTTGATTCATACTCCATAGTTTCTACAGATTACTCATTCTATAATGCCAATAAGAGTCATTTCAACCTTGATTCATACTCCATAGTTTCTACAGATTACTCATTCTATAATGCCAATAAGGGTCATTTCAACCTTGATTCATACTCCATAGTTTCTACAGATTACTCATTCTATAATGCCAATAAGAGTCATTTGAACCTTTCTAGGCCACAATGCTTTTTGACAGTTGTCATAGAATGAACTTTCAATAGTGCAATTTTGGGCATGAAATATCTTCCAGTTAAACTTCATGATAAGGTTACCTTTTCTGTTTTTGAAAGAAAATGTAGTCTATTGTAGTATAAACATATTGTTGAAAGCTCAAATTCTAGGGCTGTATTTGCTGCCCCAAACCAAATTTTGGACACTTCAAGTAAAATATCAGCAGACACAAAATCTTGTATAATACATAAAATAGTTACATAGACAAGGGAATCTTGACATCAAATAAACTTAATTCAGTCTAGAACTAAATGAGAAATGGTCCAAAAGAATATTATTGGAAGTATAAACAAAGAATGGGAAATTTTTGATTGGGGATTATCAAAATTTGTACACAAAGGAGGGTAAGGGAACACTCTTTGGGGGTCTTAAATACTCTGCTAAATACTTTGAAAATCTGTACTTTGAGAAAAATAGTTCTTGAATTTTTTAAATTTCTTGTTAACGTTCAAACTCAGATTGTCGCACCATCCAAAACTTTACAAGTATGTTCACAAGAAGCATCATGAGTGGATCGCGCCCATCAGTGTGGTAGCCATCTACGCCCACCCCATAGAGCACATCTTCTCCAACACTCTCCCTGTGGTGCTGGGTCCTTTGATCATGGGCTCCCATGTAGCTACCCTGACCATGTGGGCGATGCTGGCCCAGGCCTCGGCTATCAACTCTCACTGTGGATACCACCTGCCCCTTGTACCCTCTCCAGAGGCTCATGACTTCCACCATCTCAAGTGAGTCGTGGAATTACCTAATTTAGTGGGGGGTTACCCTAATAAATCTGGGGAATATCTTGGCACTTGGACAACCCGGACTTGGCAAACAAAGCAAGGCTGACTAAGCATGGAGAGCTTGATTCTGTTGCAAATACATGCATGAATTTTTCATTAAGTACATGTTTTTAAACCCCAATTTACGAATTTATTTAATAGGAATGTGTAAAACAGTCACTAAATAAGTACTCATGAAAACCTAAAGACTTGAAATTCTACAAATCATGAAAGTCAGAGCTTTAGATATCCAGTGTGTAGATAGCACTTTAACTCTTGAAACCAAACAACCTGATACCGAGTTTGCCATCGTGCTGGGTTAGCATGGTGCCGCCTGAATTTACCGGATAGTTCTTTTGGAATTTTAGCTCTTAAGCACCTACATTTGCATGTACAGATTTCCTGCACTACAAACATTAACTCGTTGAAAATTAATCGTAAAGGTATACTATATTTTATAGCTTCAGACATACCGTAATAACTTTTCTACAGTACCATTGCTTGAAGCTAATCTTGAGTTGTAGTTTGAGAGAAGCTTTCTTACAGTGTGAATTCTACATAAGTTTATCCTGCATTAGATGGGCCATTTGGACTAGCAAAATGTCAAAAAGATAATAAAACTTGCTGGAAAATACATTCACTGCAAATAACACCAACTACAGTAATTATGAAGAGCTGGATTTGTTTAATTTTCTTGCTCATAACTCAACTACAATACATTTTGTAAAGATATCATGAATTTGTAGCCATGAACATTCAATATAAGTTTGGTTTGATTCCGTTGAATCTTGTGGTCCATCGTTAAATACACCAGTCAAAGGATCCCTAAATATAATGAATAAGTGTTTTATTTTATTCAATTTTCATACAAAATGCATAAATGGTCATAACACAGTGTTACAGTAGATAGCATTTTCCTTATTTTAGTGTAAGTTGTGTAAATCTTGAAACAAGTCATAAAGCAGTGTGCATGGTGTTCAATGCTGTAGTTGAGGATATGTAGTGAATTTTGTCATGCAGGGAAGGGGGCCAGCCTGGTATTGCTTTGCATATATAATCATTTGATTCATATTTCTGTTTTTGACTTCTTAGATTCACCAACAACTTTGGCACGCTGGGTATTCTGGACCGTCTCCATGGTACCGATGAGCTCTTCCGCAAGACCAAGCCGTACCAGCGTCATTTCCTTTTGCTGGGTCTGACCCCTGTCAGCCAGACCTTCCCAGATGATCCTAAACGGAAGGCCCTTCCTTGTGCCAAGGATGAATAACCGATAGGAACCCCCAGCATCCTAGTAGTAGCTCCTAGTAACCTCGTAGTAGTGCTGTTGTTACATATAATGTTTGCACAAAATATTTCGTACATGACCGTATAGGGTAAAGATGGAATTAAAGGTAATTTTGAGAACAGACTTTAGAATGTTCATTTTGAGAAACTTTCCTGAAGTTACTATGATGTGATGATAATATTAGAAGGAACTCCATTCGTTTGAGGATGTGAGGACCAGCTACATTGTAATGACATTACAACACCTATTAACTGAAAATTGCTCATGCTCTGAACAGAACAAACAGAGACATGCATGTATGGGAATAGGAAGTTACCTGATAGCCAATCACATTCTTCTCTAGTTCTGTTTTAGATGAAAGAGCATTTTATATGGGACCCGGCACCACAAAACCACCAAAAAGTCACAACCCCTGATTTTGTGTTAACAGCTGAAATGGAAATTTGGGTTGGAAAATTTTATTTTCGGACTTTTGGTTTTTCTGAAAGATCGTTCTTTTCTGTACCTTATATCAAAATCTGGAAGCTTAAAACACAGTAGAAGATGAGTTTTTAACAGTTTTTCTAGACCAGTTTTTTTGCGCACAGCTTCGGTTTCTTCCTAATTCTTCGCCTTCCCGTATGATTTTTTTTTAATCGGTACCGCTCACCCTCGTAAAATCACTGCAATCTCACAGGCCTTAAATTACCTTTTCCCTAATGATTTTCATACTGATAGAAAGAATAAATTCTCAGCAATCTCATCATACTGATATTACAGTTACATCAATAGCCGCGAAAGCAAATTACAGAGCAGATTTAAGTTCCATTTCGATGACGAAACAGAGTCTGAAAAAGGATTTTGTTGCTAACGAACGATCAAGTTTATTTATGTGAGCAAGGAAAGAGTATCTAAGTTCTATGTAAAACAAATTGCATATAGGTTAATCAATGTGAACAAGAAAAAGAGTAGGTTCTATTTAAGTTAATTATAGGCTAAATTACAAGTTCAGTGTATGATAACAGAAGGACTATACAGGTAACAAACCAGTATTATGTAACAGGGAACAAAGAAAGACACCCCAATAGAGTGAATAGGCATTGTCTTGTGCACTTGTCAGGCCACGGAGGTGCGCTTAATCTCCCATTAGAACACTCTCATTTGCATCATAATAACTTTCAAATGACTCAAGTTCACAATTTGAAGTCTTGGCAATAGAATGAATAAACTATGTTTAACACTCCTACCAAATATCAACCTAATCCGACAATTCATTCATAGTGGGTGCTATGGCCTTTTGATTCACTCTCTATCGACTTTCTCTCTCGTTTTCTTACTCCGCACGCTTGAATAGGCCCCAACTTTAGAGCTCATTTCCTCCCTATTTAATAACAGCAAACATCTCTTACAAGCTCCTTTCATTCGCTGAATTAAAAGGGTTAGAAAGATTATAATGAGTCATATATCATTTTAAAGATGAGACTTTATTCTATCCAAAGATGATAAAATCAGAAAAAAAATTTTTTGCAACTTTTTGGTGGTTTTGTGGTGCCGGGTCACATATGCAACCCATTCTCCACAAGGGAATAGAAAAAGATTAGAAAACACATCCCCCTCAACCTGTACTTGATGTTACCGTGAGACTGGAATGTAGGATGAAAGGATCTATAGTGGAAACTCACTATAACGAGGACCTTGGGAACAATGAAAATGACCACCTTATATCAAAGACCTGGGACCAGCAACATTACCCTGTTATTTCAGGAATCTTGTATCGGAGCTCTTTATAGCGAGTTTCCAGTGTATGTGGTTCCTTACTCTCAAGTTAAGACTAAAAAATATGCCTACTATGCATTTATGCATAGATACTTGACATGTTGTGGGTAAGTGATGTGCAGTTCATCTGCTGTAGAAAATAAATGAATAACCTTTACTGTTCATGGAACAGCGATTGTGTTGGAATATAGATGTACAAGGTCATAGAAGTTGTTTCCCTGCCCAAGAAACATATATATACATATATATATATATCAATATATATAGACCATGGAGACGGGCCAGTAGTTTCAGCGACACCAGATTCAATTGACGTTACACTTACACATATATATATATATATATATATAATTTTTTTTTTTTTTAACTTGCAAGTACATTTAATAGAGAGAGGAAAAAAATTCTTACATTGCAAAGTGCAGATTACTAAAATTAAGACCATATGTAGAAAGAAAGAGAAAAAAATGTGAATGGCATATTATGTTAATTAAATTGTAGAATAGATACATACATGTATACTCTACATTTATGTAACAATATATCCAAAGATTTTTAATATTTTTGTCAAGCGATAGTGTTTGTTAGGAAGTTGCCTATTATATTTGCTGAAAGCAGGTGCTGGCGTTGTTGCACAAAGAAAAATAGATGTTGTAAATAGGGTAAAACAGAGTTGTTGTATGTGATGTACCGGTATTTTGAACATGGTCATTAGTATCGTAGTGATATATGCAAGTTTTTCCTATGCCGTGAATATTTATTGCACATGTAAACAATCCAACTAAACAATCCAAGTTTTAAAGAAATTGCAATAGTATTGGATTTGAACATTCAAACATGTAAAATCAAATTGATAGAGGTTCTGAATAATCATATGAGTAATGGAATTGTAAATTTTGAGGTTCGTAAGCTTCCTTGTTGGACGAAAAGCCTGCTGTGAATCGTAGTGACGTCAGAGCAGTCATGCGATTGTCTACGATTCAGTGCCGATTTGGCCTTTATTCCGAACAGAAGGCTTGTAATGCACTAAAATTTGGGTTGTAGTATTCACCCAATTATTAAGAACCTCTCTCAAGAAGATTATGATTGTTTAAATTTTAATATCGAATGTAATTACGATTTCTTCGAAAATCGGATGGCAGTCGGATCGTATAATGTGCGATGATGAGCTTTAGATCCAGGTGTAGTAAATAGATAAGGGTAGACATTATTTGAGTGCTAGGGCATTATTTATATTGAAGCTCTGCTGAAACCAGGGTTGCAAACTTTTATATTCCTTGACTAAGTTGCCATAGAAATCCAACCGATATTCGTCTATCATTATTAGTATTATATGTATTAGCTTCTGCCGATAATCAAAGTGTATTAAACCCTTTTAATTTATTTTTTGAGTGTATGAAGTTATTTATACCACATTGGATATCTCAATCAGAACTTTTTAACCATGATATAAGTTTAAATTTTGTTTTGCTGTTCTTATTTCAAACGTAGAGTAATACGTGATAAAAAGAAAATGTCTGGTTCTACAATGGGTAATGTGACTAACTTCTTTTTGCTTATTTGATCGGCCAACTCCATTGAAATTATTTATTCAAATAAGCTCAGATATTTAAGAGGTTTTATTCAAATGCTTGCGTAAGACTAAGAGGTAGCTGCTTTAATTTGTATCACTGTGATTGCCGTGATTGGAATGTGTGCAAAATAGTATCTGGGGAAATCGGATGATCTTCACTGTGTGATGATGCTGTGATGTGAAGTGACTGTCAAGAATATGTTTTTCTATGTTAAAGATCACATTACAAGAAAATTCCATCAAAGTAAATATTGGCTTAATACTTTTTATTGCATATATGGCATAAATTAAACAAGGTTATCCAAATTCAATGCTTGGAAACATTTGAAGTAATGATTATTATCAATTATAAAACGGTAAAATACAGCCCCCGATATAGCAGCTGAAGAGCTCCTCGAACGCTGCTGAGATGTGTGACGACACACCAGGGGCCAGTCCTGTCTAAGCAGACGATGTCCCTAACATCTTACACATTTTTCAGTGCCTGTTTTGTCATCTCCTCTTCACTTATTTCTCTTACTTGCATTGCAATTACGTTCATTCATTATAGGACGTCGTCTGCTTAAGCAGGATCGATCCCTTGTGTGACGACATCAAAACATCGCTATATTTCTGGCGAATCCTCGGATATTCCAGATGCTTAGAAGAGCTTTTATTTATGTTGTTTTTATAATCATCAGATACGCAGTTGACATAAAACTTATACGATTGCCATCTGTAAGCTTCCCAGTTTCTAGTGATACATTAATTGCCATATTTGTGATTTTCTTGCAATGTGATCTTTAATGGAAACAAAATTATATATTCCCGATTGTTGTTGTTGGTTTGATTTTAAATGGCACTGTTCAATCTCTTCCGATCTCCCGTTTGGTTATTTACACCACTCATCATTTTCTGATGGTAACTGGATAATTCAGGCAGAGAAAGATGGGAATTAAGTTTCCCTCTTTTCGACCCCATAAGTCTCTCTGATTGTAATTATGTCAAGTATGTACCTGACAGAGTGGGGATCAATTTTACTTCGCCAGTCTACATTAAGCTTCTTCAGAGACCCTACGATGTTTTGATGCTAATTGCAATGGGAAGTGGTGTGTACCATGGAGGTTTGAAACTTGTGCTCCTCTCAATTTGTACAAATTATGCAGAAAATAAATATGTGGTTTATTCTGTGAGCTTGTCAGCGGGAGAAATGGAAAAGAACTGTGAAATCTGATGTACGCTTGAAATAAATGTTTATTTCACTTAATCAGTTCTAGATACAATATACATGAGTGTATTGGTATCTTCATTTGAATTGCATAAGTCTGTAAGAAGATGTGGACATGTTACATGTCATGGATGAAGAATTGAAAATGGGATTTGATATAATTTTATTAAGTTTGAGTACATTTACAAAACGTGAGAAATGTACACGTATAATAGTGAAAGGAAATATACACAGCATAACCCATAATTGCGTGTGAATAGCCTATTTCCAATCGTATATTAATAGCCTATTTCCAACGGTTGCAGAGGATAGAGTTGATGGTATCCTTGAGCTCAAAATAATGAAATCATATTTTAAGGAAACTGTATATGAATCATTAATCACTTAGAACATAAGAATCCTAGTACATTGGGGCAAGCACAACATCATTAAAGTTAGAATAGTGACAAGAAGAAACAATCCAATTAAACACGATTTAATACACTGAGGTAGCAACATATTCTATCATAGTCCCAACATACTAAATTGCTCTTCATTCTTTGCTTGTTTTGAGCAGGCCAATCAAATTTTTTTGGGGTGAACAATAAATGGCCCGAATTCACAAAGGAGGTTTAAATCTAAACCATGGTTTAAACCTCCGTAAGCGTACTGAAATAAGCGTAAATTAGCGCACATTGCCCATGTATGATTGGATCGGATTCCGTGCACACGTACGCTTAAAAACCCCATAAGGGGGTTTAAACTGTGGTTTAAACCAAACCTCCTTTGTGAATTCGGGCCATTGGGTCTAAAAATCCTTTGTCACATTTTTTTCAGAGCCACATGATTACAACATGTATGTTAAAACAATGTCTATCAAACAAATAAACACACTGTGTGTTATACATGTGTCCTGTGTGGTCGCCCCCCCCCCCCCATGGATGTGCCCCTGATTTAGGGGGATACAGAAGGACTCAAGTGGCTAGGAGCCTCCTCCCCCCCCCCCCCCCCCCCAATCGGTGTAGAAAAAGCCCCTAATAACCCCCTAATAAAGCCCTTGTAATAAATAAATAAATGAATGCCGTAGCCCTGCGGGGCGCAAACAAACTGTTCGAACAGACTGGTCGCCGCGCAACAATGCACGCTTAGCCTGAGCTCTCGTGCGAGATTTGGTCGGCTTCGTGCTGTCCGAAATGTAATTGCAGTAGTCCGACCACAGAACTTAGGAGTTCTGTGAGTCCGACGGACGCGTTCGACGCATGCACAAACTTTCTGCACGAGTGAATAAGGCTTACGCAGTCCTGAATTTCCCCACGGCCGCCTGGTGGCGTGTCCCTTTAACTTTCATCGTAGAACGACGATGGTGTGATTCGAAATGGAAAAGGACATAATAATTATCAGATAGCTGTGTATTTATTTATATATTGCTATATTATAATAATGAACTGTCATATCTGCCTTCAAATATATAAAGCCCTATCTTGATACGGACCACCGATGACACTGTCATTTTGTTAGTTGGCAAATCAAGCAATAATTATCGAATAGCCTCGACCACACACTTGCTGCTTTTTCTTCTCTCTCTCTCTCTCTCTCTCTCCGAGTCTCCCTCTCCCTCTCTCTATCTTTCTCTCTCTCATATTTCTTTCACTCTCTCCCTTCTCGTCGCTCTCTTTCTTTCTCTCTCTCTCTCTCTATTTCTCGCCCTCTCTCTCACTCTCGATCATTCTTTCTTGCTCTCCTCCTTATTCTCTCTTTTCTTCCCTTTCGTTTGAATCTAGCCGTATCATTGACTGAATCCCATCTGTCACACAGAACGACACCTACCATCTCTTTAAATGAAAATCGATATTGCCTCGTCAAATTCTGACCGATAATGCCAAGTCGATGGAGCTGATAAATCCCCTTTTAAAAGGTCTTGCCAAAGGCCAAATTTAAATGAAAATAATAATAAGAAAACAAATAAAATACATTTTTGTTATAAATTGACGGAGTAAGAGTTAATATTAAAAGTGGGATTTTTTTATAGAGATGCCCTTTTCCCAATTTATGCGCGAAGGTACAATAGATTTGCCTAAAATAGAGGCCGGGGTACTCAATTAATATTGCTGTACACAAGTGCGACCACAGGTTTTCCAAACCACCCCTGAACAAGTTTTATCAATTGGTCAAATTTACATCCTATTCAAGGATTTTCACGTGCTTTCTTGAAAATGTTACTCCTAAACAAGTATAACCCGTAAAACATACCCCTAAACAAGGTCTGCATGCCTCAATTAAACCTCTCAAAAGTCAAGATTTAAACCACCTTAAACATTTAACCTTAACAAGGTCTACTTCAATTTAAATTAAACGTACCTGTCAGTAGCAACTTTTTCTGATATCAAAAATAGCAAATTAATATCTCCCTTTAGATGCTTGTGTAGAATAACAAAGAATGATAACTACCATGTCTGTTTCTGGAAACATCTTAGAATAATTCATTTAGAATAATTTAGAAATATGTACACGATTAAAACATACATGTAATCTCGTTCCTGATTAAAGAGAACAAGTTCTGTAGCACTGTAAGCTCGCTTGCTTTGCATACACATCGCGATATCGATCTGCGCTGCAGATCTTCTTCTTACGTATTAAAGTACGCATCCTAACTTGAGATCGAGATCGTCTAGCGTATAAGGGACCTAGGCCTGGGGATACTAGTAGTAGTAGGAGGTGGTGATTGTTGGTAGGGGGGGGGGGGGGGGAGGGATGAGCGATTAAAGTTTTCAAAAGAGACTCGTGCAATTCTAGATCGCACAAAATCCATGGCGAAATCCAGACAACTAAGGGGGGAAAGATACCCTAAACGCGTATTGAAAAACTCCACAAACATACCCTTTTTCCCAATTTTTGATATCCTAAACGTGTCACGCGCGTTCACGCGACTTAATCGGCAAAACTACCCTTTTCACGCGTTTTTTGGTCGAGCTTGTGTACAGTAATATAGTTGAATTTGATGTAAAACCCGATAAGCTATAAGTTTTTGTTTTTGTTTTTTAATCTCCAACACCACTCTACAAGGGAAAGGAAAAATTATAATGACTATCTTGCGACTGATCAACTAAAATCAAGAAGGCTGTCAAATTGCTTTTGGGGGCTTATCGAAACTTTACACGAGCTTTAATATGAGATCAGCATGCTTGCTAAATCCATTACTTTGGTTTCATCTTAAATATCTATCATGAATACCATTCTCTATGTTATACAGTGCGTCCCAGAAAAACATTAACAGTCGGAAAAGGTCTCCCCAAATAAATATTTCAAAATATTTGAATCAAAATGGATAGCTTCGGGTATTTTCTATTAAATGACACCTAAAGATCGGGCGATATTTTACACTCGAGTGAGCAAAGGCCACTTTTGTGAAAAGGTGCAAAATCCATACCTAACAAGAATTGGTATTTCTTCTGGCTGGTATCAGAAAATGAGAGTTATGAAAAGGCTTAGAAATTTTCACATTTTGATCAATAATAGGCAGCTGATGAAATCATTTTTTTATATATGCTTAAGTATCTCATCAGCATAGTATGCTTCAGAGAGCGAAGTTAACTACTTTATTCAGTGTTTTGAAATATTAGTTTCGGCAACTTTTTATTTCAAGCTGGCTTCTCAGTCAACGAGAAAGTTTTGATGGGATACGTCAGAGACCCATTCTTTCATAAATTGCTCTTTAATGATCAGAATACGAAAGTTTCTAAGCCTTTCCCAACAGTCTCAACTTTGCTGATAGCAGCCAGAACCAATACAAATTTTTGTCAGTGTTATGTATTTGCACCATTTCACAACAATGGCTTTTGCTCCCTCAAGCGGAAAATATCGTTAGATGTTTTGGTGTCATTTCATAGGACAGACCTATATGGAGAGACCCTAATCTAGGTATGACAATTTCATGAACATATTTTGAAATGTTCATTTGGGAAGACTTTTTCAAAATTCGCTTTTGCTAACTCGAGCTTAAAATATTGCCGGATTTGTTGGTGTCAATTTTGGTAGAAGAGACCCTAAGCTATCCACAAGTATGGAAATTTGCTATGAATATTTATATATTTATTTTGGGAGACTTTCTCCTACTCTTAACTTTTTTGGACGCACTGTACATCTATCGAATCAGTGCATTCATGAAGCTTAAGTGCTTTTAATGTACAATGTAAATATCTCATTCATGATATAAAGAAATAATCAGTTTGCTGCTGTAAAAACACAATTCTCCGTTAAGTCACGTTGATTTTTATATACTACCTTCGGATCGTCAAAACGTCAAATGTCTGTAGGGCGATATGATATTTGCAATTCTGAAAGTATAAGATATATTGCATATAATATTATTGAAACCTAGTTTTGGTGAAAGTGCATATTTTTGATCCCTCCTATCATTTCCCTCGAGGGTAATCCTAATCACTCATAATACTCTCATCTCAGATACGCCCATGCAATTCTAATCATTGGCATTTTAGAGTGTCCATTCATAGTGCCATAGAGGGGGTAACCTCGCTAGTCATAAGGACTGCTATTCATAAGACCACTTATTCATAAGGACCTATCAACAACGCGTGACTAAATGAATAGCAGTTTTGTATGAGTGGGTCCAGTCACTGAGGGGGGCTGGTGTTATTGAGGGTGGGCGATGAAATGTGAAAGAACAAGTACGGTACATCGATTAGGGCAGGATATAAGAATTGCTCGACTCATATTTTTTTAGCTGCTTTGCTGTTTAAAATGCTCTTTGCTTTTTAATGTCGTTTTTTCTCACCCTTTCCTTTTCATTATCTCACTCTTTCTGTTTTTTTTTCTATTCATTCATTTTTTTCTCCTTAATGCCATGGAGAGGACATGCTCATGTGTTCCCTACTTGACTGGAGCAACGCTTAGCCATTAGTAATTTCGACTATTGATTGTAGACAGTCTTCAAAAATAAATGGCAAACAAAATAGGACAGAAAGTAGGAGGACAGATGATGTAGGTCAAGGATTTACACATCATCTATAGCCAACAAGCGATTCGTACATGCTTACTGAATGTGTGGGATGTGACATTTTATTGTAAACATTTTATTTTCTTGTGTATTAACCAGGGGGCGTCGGGCACGTTCAAGAATATGAGGGAATGATCGGATTGACCTGCTCACTGGCGATACACATTAATTTTGAAGGTATTTCTTTTAGGGGATACCTGCCTGGGGGTGCTTCATAAAGCTGTTCGTAAAGTTACGCATGACTTTACGAATGACTTAATTATTTTGACAAGCCAAATGGGATGCTCAATCATTTTTAACTGCATCAACTAAGTTGAACTGCAGACGTAGATTAACATTCTTATTATAACAAATATTTTTAATGCCAAGTATATTTTTTGGCATAATATAATGGAGGTTATTGGAAATACAGTCACACTTTGTTAAAACATCAGGAAAAACTTTGGGCATGCTATCTGGTAGTTCATATTCAAGTCGTTCGTTAAAGTCACGCGTAACTTTACGAACAGCTCTATGAAACACCCCAGCAACCATAGACGGGCCAGGTGCAAAAGGAGGACATGTCCCCCCTCTCTCACCCCCTGTTCATCCGGTAATTAAAAAAAAGGTCATCCACGGAAATCTGTGATTTTGTTTGTCACTTGCCCTCCCCCATCTGTGCCCCCTTTCTAAGAAGTCTGGCCACGCCATTGCCTGCAACCCCCACCCATCGGAATCGAAAACACAGAGGTATTGGCTAGTCTTGTGGGCAAGGGTCACTGTAAGAATATGTCATGTGAAATATGGAGATGTATCTGAAGTATGGATGATCTCACTTTGAATGATCAGATAATCAGATGATTGCACTGTTTAAGACATGTAAATATCGGAGGCGTAACCAATCGCTAGGCCTCCGTTTCAAAGGATTTTAAAAAAAAAACCAATTAAACTTGCAGTTAGTCTATTTTATTTTGTTTGCTGGTTTGTTTTTCTTTTGCTTCTCAGAAATTTGGAGTCTTGTGCCCCCAAAGTATATTTCTCCAGGGAAGGATTTCCCTAACCCTATTTATTTGAGGAAAGACCACTATCGTGTCCTGGTAAAAAAAAATATATATTTCACAATAAAATTCAAAGTTGGTAAGCAGTGATCTCAAAGAAATTAGGTTGTTGGTCATGACCATAAAACAAAGATTTCTGTCTCAATTACATGCATAGAAAGATGAATAGAAATACACAAAAATGATTACTTAACTATTCTATTCAATTCAATTCAATTTAATTCAATTTATTTAACCAATCATAAAACAGACAATTAAAATGAAATATTGATACAAAATATACAATACAATGAAAGGTTATGGACCCCTAAGAAGCAGAACTTGTAGTTGGGGCACAACATAATACAAATAAAAAAGTAATATATTTCATTTACATAAATTGAAATTAAATGGACGGATTCGGTTGGTCAACATTCGCACAAGCACACACACATGCCTACACACGCACACTTTTTTTTTTCTTTTCATAATTTTTTTTTATTCCTTGATTCAGATTTTCAAAATGAATATTACAAATTAAACATTGATTACACAGTATAATTCAACATGGCAATATTAGACAATACAAATAATATAATTCCATAGCATGCCATTCATAAATAAGCTATAGTACAATTAACAAGGTATAGATTAAAATTTAAAGTATATAGGGCAATTGTAACAATGAATAATATTTTTTTAAGCCGTTTGTAATATTAACTTGTATGTCCTCCTTCCGTCCAACATTCAAAATAAGTCCATTTTTTTGCTTTTTTCCGTTCATTATCTTTACTTTCTAAAAGTGCATTATAGATTTCTTTCTTTGCTGGGGGCGTTCCTTTTGATCTCGCATTGTATATCATATATTTTATGAGTATAATTAAGTGGTTAATGTACATGTGTTTTTCTGATTTTCCATCTAAACCAACTAAAATTTCCTCCCATTTTAAAGTATTTAAGTGCATCACACCCTCACACACACCCCCCTCCCCACACACACAGAGTCTTGTATTGCTTTATTTCCGAGGACAAGTATTGTTCCTCTATTGTTCCTCCGTCCTCGGACAGTCGACGGAATAAGGCATAAATTCATTGTTCGACGTTCGAGGACTATTGTCCGGCTTCCGAGGACCATTGTTGTCATTTTTTTTTTGTTCTCTGTCCGAAAATGTTCTCGGACATACGGCTAAACACGCCCACACCCACACACATATATATAACGCACATCCATACATGTATACAATACATTTCAAAAGACTAAACGAAAAGAAAAGAAAAAACCGTTATCGCGGCAAAGCCGTATTGCAATGAATTTACATTTATACTTTTAAAAATGCATAAGAATGGTAAATAAGCATTTACAAAAATTGACATACTAGTAATAAGCGAACAATATTCTGTTCCATTATCACAAAGTAGTATGATATTTCATTACATATGTGCATTGTAGTAATGAGTAAAGACAATAAAACTGTCCTACTTAGACTGAATTGTTTTTCTAGCTTAATTCAACATTGTATATAGCATAGATACATTCATTAACACAATGTCACTACGTACCCACATATTTCATGCCAATAATTTTCACGATCAAATAAGCAGCATGTTTATTTCTCACAAGAGCGTAAAGGAGAGAATAGATAATAGACATCACAAGTAATCTTTATATTGATCTGCAAGTAAGGGGTCATATTATTGAGGGCATCTCTGGTAAGTCAAAAAGAACTTATGTCTTTAGAAATAGCTATTTTGGTTATTGTCCTAAAGACAAAGATATAACAAAATTAAAAAAAAAATCATTTATAAGAGTAAATGGGACATGGCATGTGAGATTGACGTCGAAAGGGGAATAAAGACAGCATCATGAATGTTACATATTTTGCAGTGTTATATGCCATACACTTGTTTTTGCACTTACTTTACATGCTTCCGAAATATCCTCTGCGAAACTATCATATACCATTATATTATTCTTGCACTATGGCGATATTTATGAGCAATTGCCGTCACTATCTTCAAACGGGTACCGATGGCATTTAAGAGCCTTCTAATGTCTGCAGGCATAGTATTAAACAAAATGCTAAGACGCCCAAACTTCTTAAAATCAGAATAAGAATATTTTTTCCCATTACTCAGTCGGTCTCGATAAAGTGACCTCAGTTGTAATTATTGTGTCACCACTGAGCAGTTATAAGTTTATTGCGATGTTATCTTGTCGAGCTGTGAATTTCAAGCAGCCAAGCCCATGGGAAGTTTAATGGGAAGGGATGGGAATAAACGACGCTGGCTTACGAAATCTTAAAAATTCTAAAAATACATAAATGAAAGATATGGAACAAATCACAGAGCACTACGTTGTGTCTGATCCAATAGTTATTTTCCATTCTCGCTCCTTTATTAGTCTTGTTATTTTCTTTGAAATGTCAAGGAGCGCACTGCAAAAACTATATAACAAAAAAAAATCCTATATCAAGATTGCTTCTCAAACCTTTATTACGATCGTTGATATCTGGTTCATGCTTTTACAATGTGCCGAAAGATATGAATTCACAACTAAAACAAGGGGAAGTAAAGACAAAGATGATGAAAGTTATAAGTTTACTTATCTACATGTTACTGTCACAGATGATAATATGATATTCTTTTAAGTGAACATAATCGGCACCAGGTCTTTGACTAAATACTGTGTTTTTGAGTACTTTAATTGCCAAGGAATTATCTCAAAATGATTTAGAAAGATAGACTATTATCACGATCATAAGAAATTTCTCAGCATCGATTTTCATAACAAACCATGCATCTACAGGTAAATCCCGAGAAACTCAACTTAGCTTCGACAACTGAGGGTCAGCCGGTATGGAAAATGGCTGAAATACACCAATAAGTTAATCTACCTATAGACATCAGACTAGATCGTTCCCTCACATAAAAAGGACCACATCGCCAAGACACGACAAAATCTGGAGCAAGGAAATAACATCTTGAAGAAGCTTGAGAACACATGGTGAACAGATGACAAAACGATCCGTACCAAAGTTCTTGCTCTACGCTTCTCCGCTGCTAAGTATATATGCAGCCACTGTCCGGAGTAAGTCGTCTCATGCTGCAAAGATTGACCCAGTCCTAAATGCTGTTTGCAGAGCTATCTGACCCTGCCTGAGACCAACAAGAGTAGACGAATTTTACTTGACTGTGTAGTATCGCCCCACCATACATCAGAAGAGAGGTTTCATCGCCAAAGGAGAAAACCGAGCAAGAAGATAACCCACTCAAATCTAGACACATGCAGTTTTCTCTATTCAACTGAATTCCTTGATGGTACCGCCCAAAGTCGAATGATAACCCTGTGGTCTAACCATGCACCTCCAGTCAATGCCTCATAAGCTTTCTAATGGACCAAATGAATCGCTACCTCCGGGTTCCGAGGCATAGCGCACCTGGTCATGTCTAAATCGCCTTTGGACTGGAACAGGACTATGCAAAGTCTTCATGCAGAGGATGGAGAACCTACTTGCGACTGAGGGGAGGATCAGACGATGAAACCCCTTTTAGTCTGCCCCTCTGTATCAGAACCGGGTACCGTCAGTGATCTGGAGGGGTTCAACGCCAAAGCCAGAATTTGCATACTGCACTGGACGGGACACGTGTAGAGTGATCCGAGAAGAAGAGAAATCATTGGGCTAAAAGTATATCAGTTGTATTTTATAGTGAAATATTTACAGTTCTACGCGTATAATTTAACCTATTAACCTATTTGGAGTATTTTATTCAAGGAGATAAGAAATAGTCTCAAATTTCTCAGTTAACTTTGACATTTACTGCAATACACAGTGTGAGTCAATAAAAAGGAAACTGAGATCCAACCCTAAATATCGTTGCAATCAGTGCATATATACACATTGTAGCCTATGAATACACTGTAAAAAAAAAAATGTCTGTAATTTTACAGCAAATCTGGCGTCAGCAGAGTCGCCATAACCTCTGATGTTAAAATACAGATTAGTTGTTACTTTTTCCGATGAAAATGATGTATAAATAACATCAGATTAGCTGTTATGAGTAAATACAGAACTAACCTGTATTTTTTTCCCTGTAAAAATACAGATATTTTTTACAGTGTATGTTTTCTTTAATTTGACACGTTTGACAGTAAAATCTGACAATGGCAAGCAGAACAGTAACATTTACGTGATTCATGTCAAATATGCCTATGCCCAAAGCTTGAATGAAATGGATGATCAACCCAAGGTTTGGTTGAATTGTCCCCATTCCAGTTGAATGAACTCACACAAAATAATGAAAATAACTCATGAACGAATTCAATCCCAAACTTGGGCAAAGGTGAATTTGACATGATTTTTTTAAAACTGGCCTGTGCTCAGTCATTCATGATCACATTTTGGTGAGCAGGGCATCAAATCAAAGAAGATATTATCAACTGTATCATAGTATTAAAATATATATCAATTCCACTTGGTTTTTAAGACATAATAACTTAAATATGAGTTTTCTTTTCATCGACTCAAACTGTATATTCTCAAGTTTGCACGAAGTAAGCAGTTGCTAAAGCTGCATTTACACTTTCCCGAATTTTGTTTCCGCATAGTTTGCACATCGTTCATGTCTGTGCGGGAATTATTCTTTGCAGCGTGCGAGAGGATGCTGGAGGATGTGGGCCAGTGCTTGAAATGCGTGACAGAGAGTCCAACATGTTTAATTTTTTGGCACGACAAAATTGTTTGACAACATTCGTGAACACCCCGTGAACTTTACGTAACCTAGTCGCAACCTAGCCATGTCAGTACGTGCCAGTGCTTGCCATCAGCAAAGTGGCACGCATGTTCCGGACTAGCTCACGACACCCGATACAGAATCCATCCACAATGAGCAATGGCATATCTTGGAAAAAAAGTTATATGGACAAAGGAATAATTTACAACACATCCAAGGTGTGTTGGGTTTGATTCCAGTGCGCATTCAACGCTGTGTTACCGGTGTTACCCAGATATCATGTTATATAGACTTCCAAACCAGCCGCATGATTGTGAAAAAAATTACATGTAAAAACACTAGGGAGCAAGCTTACTGCACTGCGGCAGCCCGAACGCGTAGCCCGAACGTTCGGGCTGCGATCAGCAGTCCTTCGAAAGGTTGGGTGCCTCTTAAATCCAAGCTCGTACGTCAAATTTCTACCATTAAATATGACATAACTTCATTTCAGGATTTTTTAGGTACTTACAATACTTTCCGAATAACTGTTGTCTTTCTTTTCGATGAGGATGATATAAAAAAGGCCCATTAATTGCCTGGCTCGAGTAACAAAATATTTTCGTAGGCCGCTGTTATAGTTTGCAATACGCATGCGCTTCAGTATATTTTTTTTGCATAGTTCGAATTTTCGCTCGCGAGAGACGAGAGGGAGGATTACAATTGAGCGCAAAAAAGTGACATTTGATTGATTCTATACATTTCTGAGGAAGAGCTGATCTGCGGAAGGTCTGTTTAGGTAAGTGGCATTACATATATGATACTTTAATTTAAAATATATGTCCCTACGATACAACTATACATTGTCATTTGCCCATGTAAATTGTGAGACCCACGGAATAGTAGTGGTTTCACTCAGGACGCTGCCACGAAGCTAGGGAGCAAGCTAGCTAGCGGTAGTACGTGCATGCCGCTAGCGCAGTGCGAGTATAGTAGTGGTGCCTGGCCTGGCGCGGCCAGCGGAAATGCGTACGCAAGTCAGCCACGTTACATCAGCGTCTTGTCAAGGGTTTTCGATGTTAAATGATTGTGCTCTTTTATTACCGTAGAAATAGGACGGAAGAGCCTTGATAATACTTGTCAGAACTGCAGAAGAGCTAGTAGCATTTTTTCAATGGCTCTTCATTACGATTTTAGTACGGTATAGTACAGGAACCATTCATTCAAAATGTGGAAACTCTTGGATCGAGGAACCGATCAACCGCCAGCTCCCGACGGACTCCCACCCCCAGTTAACCCAGGGTTCAGCTTTACACTTTACAGCTAGGTCTAGGAGCCGGCCATGTCTGTATCACCCATGATGGGCGTGGGGCTTCTCACACAGTCACCACTGGTCACAGGCCAGGGTCACCTCTGCATTTATTCTAAGGTACTATGTAGAAATTAAAGATTAATGTTAAATTTTAATGGGTTAATCTGGGGGGGGGGGCACTCAACTACATGTGATAGGCCTAGCCTATATTATTATTGCTGTACAGTACACACTTACTGCGGCAGCCCGAACACGTAGTGTTCGGGCTGCGCTTCGCAGTCCTTTGATCGCATGGATGTCACATAATTACAAGGTCGTTTGTCAAAATGATAGCCATGAAACATGAAATCAGTTGATTTTAGGCTATTTTAGGTACTTACAATACTTTACGATTGACTGTCGTCTTTCTTTTCAATGAGGATGATACAAAAAAGGCATATTTATCTCCAAGAGCCTGTAGTAAAAACTTCCGAAGGTCGGTGTTTTGCTTGCAATGCGCATGCGTCAGCAGCTCCAATTATAATACAGACAAGAAGGGAGGATTATGAATATTCATTAAGACGAGCTTGAGCGAGAGCGCTAGATCTATACGCTAGCGATCGGCGGATTACAGTGGGTATATGAATATTCATTATTCCATTGACGAAAACTATGCCGTCATTGTAATAAACATTCATAGGCGCATGCGCAAGTGCCTATTTTCAATTTGGCTTTAACAACATGGCGAATGGGACTGGTTTCGAAAATTGAGAGTAAAAAGTGACATTCATCGATTCTACACATTTTTTAGGAAAAGCTGATTTGCGTAAAGTCTGTTTAGGTAAGTGGCATCGTATATATGATACTTTAATTAAAAAATAATAATTACATGGCCATTTTTTAAATGGTCATTTGAACATTGGTAGATTGTGAGACCCACCGAATCGTACTGGTTTCACTCAGGACGCTGCCACTTCGTGGCAGCGTCCCGGGCTAAGTACAGACGTGCGACCACAGCCCAGGTTTTCAACCCCCAAATACGTTTGAACTTTGATTTTTTGAGTATCACTCAGTATCTCAGATATTATCTTGTCAAATTTACACCCTGTGCAAGTGGTTTTCGCGTGCTTTCTTGAAAATTTTACCCCCTAAACATGAGACTCGTGGCCCAAAATCCTTGGCACAAACATGCTAAATGCATCACACGCTTTATGTGCCTTAACTGGCAAAAACTACTCTTTCCACACGTTTTCTGGTCACGCGTGTGTAGACCCCTACAGCAATAAACATAGTTCATAGTAATAGTTGACTAGACTAGCCCCCGGACGGGGTGAGGGGGTGGTGTATTAATCGTGAAATAGACCACTCATCTGCCATAACATTAATTAACACTTAGGCCTACTTCTGCGTTCACTTCAATTCAATTCAATACTGTCGCTGGTCACTGCTCTGGATCTCATTTAGAATTAGTTATTTCAGGTATTTCTAGTCATATTTCGAATAATTATAAGAGCTTTTGAAGAGCAATCCTTCTCACAGGATATTTCTATGATCTTCTTCCAAACTGACATAAAAGGAATAAGAAAGCTCACAAATTATTTCTCACCTTTCCCAGAATTCCCTTTAACATGTGACTATACATTAGTATTTGTTATTGTTCACAATATTTCAAGGGGAGTTTGAGCCATAAACTTATTGTATCCTGAGGTAGAATTCAGGAGGATACTTGGATTCAGCAGCGTTACGCAGCCGCCGCCGCCGCCGCCGCGTCACATTCTTGTGTACGCTCTAGCGGTCACAATTCTCAACAGATTTCTTTTCAAACTTTGTATGGAGGTGTATCTTGGTAAAATCTAAACACCTATAATTTTTGGTGATGCTGCCCCCAGTGTCTTTTATAGGGTAAAATGCCTTATTTAGGGGGATAGTTTGTGTGCGCTCTAGCGGTCACATTTCTTCACAGATTTTGTTCAAATGTTGCATGTAGGTGTCTCTTTTTATAATCTAGAAAGAAGCCAATAGATTCTGGTGATGCTGCCTCCAGTGTTCCGTCTTTTATAGGGTCAAAGGTCATATTTTGTTTGATGTCGTGTGTGCACTCTTGTGTGCGCTCTAGCGGTCACATTTCTTCACGGATTTTGTTCAAATTTTGCATGAAGGTGTCTCTTGGTGTAATCTAAAAACTTATAGTAGTTGGTGATGCTTCCACCAGTGTCCCGTCTTTTATAGTGTCAAAGGTCATTCTTTGGAGAATTTTATATGGAGGTGTGTCTTTGTGAAATCTACACATCTGTATTGTTTGCTGATGCTGCCCCCAGTGTGCCGCCTTTTGTAGGGTCTGGAGGACACATTTGTTGACTGATTTCTTTCACATTTTGTATGGAGATCCATCATAGATTACTCTAGACCTCTACAGTTTTTGGTGATGCTGCCCCCAGTGTTCCTTCTTTCATAGGGTCAAAGGTCATATTTAGTGGATATCTTATGTGCGTTCTGATGGGCTTAGTCCGAAAGGGTGGGTAGCGTCGCATCGCGTTGACGCGAACGCAACCATTCGTCCAAAGCCCCCCTGGTTTGACCGAAAGGGTGCGTTGGTTTGCGTCGCATTGACTGGAACGCCACCATTCGTCCAAAGCACCCCTGGGTGCGTTGACTTTTTCTAAATATTGTTATTATTATTATCATTATCAGGGGCGGATCCAGGATTTTGTAAAAGGGGGGAGGGGGCAGAAATGCAGGGCTGTCATTAGGGGTGGATCCATGATTTCGTAACATGGGGGGGGCACAGAAATGCAGGTCTGTCATCAGGGGTGGATCCAGGATTTTGTAGAGGGGGGAGGGGGGCAGAAATGCAGGGCTGTCATCAAGGGCGGATCTAGGATTTTGTAAAGGGGGGGGGCACAGATATGCACCCCCCCTTTACAAACAAAATTCTCGATCGGCCCCTGATGACAGCCCTGCATTTCTGTGCCCCCCTTTTTACAAAATCCTTGATACGCCCCTGATGACAAACTTGAATTTCCGTGCCCCCCTTTTTTTTACAAAATCCTTGATCTGCCCCTGATGACAGACTTGCATTTCTGTGCCCCCCCCCCTTTACAAAATCCTTGATCCGCCCCTGATGGCAGACCTGCATTTCTGTGCCCCTCCCCCCCCCCCCTTTTACAAAATCCTGGATCCGCCCCTGAAAGACAGCCCTGCATTTCTGTGCCCCCCCCCCCCTTTACAAAGTTCTCGATCGGCCCCTGATGACAGCCCTGCATTTCTGTGCCCCCCTTTTTACAAAATCCTTGATACGCCCTGATGGCAGACCTGCATTTCTGTGCCCCTCCCCCCTCCCCCTTTTACAAAATCCTGGATCCGCCCCTGAAAGACAGCCCTGCATTTCTGTGCCCCCCCCCCCCCCCCCCTTTACAAAATCCTGGATCCGCCCTTGATAACGATAATAATAATAATGCATGTATTTAGAAAAAGTCAACGCACCCTTTTGGCAAAACCGGGGGTGCTTTGGACGAATGGTGGCGTTCTAGTCAACGCGGCGCTTCCAACGCACCCTTTTGGTCCAACCCAGGGGGCTTTGAACGAATGGTTGCGTTCGCGTCAACGCGACGCTACCCACCCTTTCGGACTAAGCCGCTCTGATGTGACATTTCTTGACAGATTTCTTTTGAATTTTCTATAGAGATGCATGATAATCTAATCTGCACACATTGTTTTGGCGATGCTGCTCCTGGTGTTGACAATATTCCGGGCCACTGGCAGGCAATGTCTGCGCCATCCTTTTGTATAAGGGAGGGGAGTGGGGACCTTTGGAATAACACCCCTTTGGAGAAACACACCTTTTGAAAGAGGAATCTTCAAAAAAATGAATAATGAACTTTCAGAAAAATGACATGTAACTGCCAAATCTTGAAATACATGTAGGTCCCCTCTCAGGCTCTTTTGTACGCTGTAGCTCTATTTTCAAAATCTATCCCAGGAATGAGGTTACCAGTTGACAAAATGAGCACAAGTCGACGGTGGAATTTTTTTTTTTTTTCCCTCTTAGGGGTTCAGTGCTAAATCTTAGTGCTCACTAGTTCTTGGACTTTATTTGGTGTTTAATATTTAATTATCTCATCCCATAGAGGGTCTATGAAGATTTTTGTATGTGTTAGAGGAGGGTCAGACAGAGATTCCAAGTCAAATTCTAATTTATAAGAGACTCATCCAATCAGATTGAATTCTCTATCCGGGGTGTAATATGCACCTGGATAATCTCCCCTTGACAATTGCTCACCCCCCCCCACCCCCCCCCCCTCCCCGGAACAACACCCCCTACGATAATTCCCTCTCTCTTCCCAAGCAATACCTTGTAGGACAATGCTCCCCTCGACAGCCCCCCTTAAATTTCCTACATGGGACAGTTTCCCACTTATGACAATTCCCCTGGATGAACACCAACCTTCCCTTCCCTCAACAAAATTAACCTAAACATCCTTATAAATTGCAGTAATGGATAAATTTCCTGAGGGCAAATTGTGATTGGGGGGGGGGGGGGGGATTTTGTAGTGGGGTAGTTGTGTGGCCTTGGGAGAATTGTACTGCATAGAGATTGTCCTAAGGTGCTTATAGTCCATGATAGAATTGTCATAGGGGGGATTTTCATATGGGGAAATGTCCGAGGAGCAGATTGTACTCGGATACAGATGTGATTCACAGCTGCATGTGACAAAAATCACGAAATACTATACACCCTGCTTGTCACGGAATACGGGAAATATCTACGTTCTGGTTCCATATTCCATATGGATCATGGCACCAGAACGTAGATATTTCCCGTATTCCGTGAGAACAAGCAGGGTGCAAGGGTTTTATCCCTTAAAGTGTACACATATAATTTATTGGTCAAGAATACAGAATTATCTCTCAGATAAATTGACCAATCAGATAACAGAATTCATGAAAAAAAGAGCCCACTAAGAGATAAATATATATATCATAAAATTTAGTGGAAGATACAAGTCTGTGGCTATAACAAAACTATTATTTATGCTGAATATATTAGTTGGCAGGATTTTAATTTCTGCTTTGCTCTCCTTCACTCACATTAAAAGGTATGAAGTATTGATGGAGTAAAAGCCGTCAACTAAAAGTCTGGAAAGGTTGGATTGCAGACATATCCATGAATGAGTACTACAGGTAAATCCCGGAGGTAAATATCAATATTAAATTAATACAATGAATCTAAATCTTAAATTTTGAATTATCATCATATACAAACAAATGAA
This sequence comes from Heliocidaris erythrogramma, assembly GCA_025617745.1. NCBI lineage: Eukaryota > Metazoa > Echinodermata > Echinoidea > Camarodonta > Echinometridae > Heliocidaris > Heliocidaris erythrogramma. The sequence goes on from CM046867.1 coordinate 38,611,840, forward strand.
ATCAATACAATCTATAAAATCTACATAGAATATGAAATCCATATACATGTACAATTCAACTCCACCTCCCCCACCCCTTCTTAAACAACAAAATTCACTGTGGCCCACCAATAAATAAACAGGTGAATACATAAATAAATCCTTAAATCAGTTTAGTTAATACTAATCATCATTATCATTATTTTTAATCTATAGATGCTAAAATGAAATCAATATTGAAATTTATCAATTTTACTTGTCCTTACTTTTATGTTGAATAATGGGTAATAGCTGCACTTACAGTGCATGAAAAGTGCTTATTCATAAAAAAAACAATTAAGATCTTGAACCCTCCTTCTGTGACCCATCAGAGCCTTAGTGTTTTAGTGACTCTCTTTGAGATAACCCAAGCAATCCTGACTGAACCATAATATGTCATGCACTAACCCACTGTTTTCATTGTGGCGGCAAGCAAGTGTACACGGTAGTGAAATTCTGTGTAATGCCACACATCGTTCCCTTTCATTTACCCTCTTTTTTCCATTCCAATTATACATGTAAATGGGTACATAAAGGAATCATTGAATTGATAATAATTCTGAAATTGTAATAACAGTAATGATTTCATAATAATCTTACTAAATATAATAATAATTATAATGATTAGTGAACCAGCTGCGGGGCATCGCGAGTGTCATCATCCAGGATGCAGCTCTCCTGAGATTTGTTATATGAGAGCAGGTCTTGGGCAAGACATCTAAATCACAACTGCAATATTTTTAGGCGTTTCTTCATTAGGAAAATGGGTTCCTGCTGCAGCATTGCTGTTGGAAGATCCTTAATGGATGATAATTCATCAACTGATAATGGCATTAAAGAAAAATGATATTAAAAGAGAGAAAAATAACTTGATAAAGTGTATTACCCTTGAAAGCAGCACCATTACCTAAATTGTAAGGTCACAAAAAGGAATATTCCTCAATATAGCAGCAATGATCGTATTCTGAAGATGCGAGTTTAGATGTTGCACTTTATTTTTGGATCTTTATAATTTTTATATAAAAATAGGAAAACATTGATATCCACAAGATATGAAATCAAATCAATCATCAAATGTCTAACACTTGTATAGCCTACTAGTTAAAAAGTCACAAACTTGATAGTGTTACATGTAAATGATTTATGATTTGCTATGCAAATTTATGAGATCTATTTTATTTGATATTCTGCTAGGTACCCGATGACACCAAGAGTGTACATGTCCTGTGTTAGTTGCACTTCGTTGGATTGCGTACAGGAGGTATGTAATATGGAGATTTTTTTTCCGTTGTTTAGAATGCAGCGCACATGGTTTCGTTTTGAGATTGAAGGGGAAGTCCAGTCCAAAAATAACTTAGTTTTAATAGATGCAGAAAAATCAGACCTACAGATCCAAAAAACTTTGAAGAAAATCGGACAACTAATAAGAGAGTTATGAATTTTTTTAGTTGCATGAAAAACTAGAGAAACAATGAAAATCACTTGACAAATTGGCAACCCAGTCATTGGTTTGTGATGTCATAGTTACACAACACCAATTCTTTTGTTTCTATTCATAATACAAATTCTCAAATTTTGTCCAAGAATATGAGTTTTCACATAACTTGAACCAAATTACATCTATATGTTTTTGCATGTATATAAACTTTTACATAATATTTCAAGAACTTCAAATTATTAATGTTGTTTCCAATTACATTTCTGTAATCACTCATTTTTATATCTGTTGTATAAAATATTCATATTTTTCTGATTTTTACAGAAAGTTATTTACTCTGTATTAGCGTATACATGCAAAAACACATACATGTACTATTAATATAAGTTGGTTCAAGTCATGAGGAAATCATATTCTTGGACAAAAATTTAAATTTTTCATTATGAATGTTAACAAAATAGTTGGTGAGTTGTGTACCTCACAAACATCACAAACTCATGACTTAGTTGCCAATTAGTCTAGTGATATTCATTGTTTCCCCATTTTTTCATGCCACTTAAAAATTCTTAACTTTCTTATTAGTTGTCCAATTTTCCTCAAACTAATTTTGATCTGTGGTCTGATTTGTCTGCTTCCATCAAAACCCAAGTAAATTTTGGACTGGGCTCCGCTTCAATGAAATATTTCCATATATCAAATATGTTTATTTCCTATCCTACATACACTGGTCTCTAGTTTTGTAGTGGTCTTTAGAACATAACCCCCCCCCCCCCCCACATTCCAGATTGTGATTAATTTAAATTGGATGGTTCACAAGTACAGGGGCGAACGGGAGGTTTCTAGGAGATCGTTGTCTGGGCTATGGGAGACTTCAGTTGGTAGTTGCCTGGATGGTATTTATATCGTCTACAATCATAGTCATTCTAATCCATACACAAGAGTATACTTGAGCATGAAGTTTTAAATTGGAAAATAATGTCATTGATGGGAAAAAAGGCGCTTTCCTTACCCAGCTAAAATATATCCAATAATTTGTTTTATGTACATGAGGTACATGTACTTTATTCATTGTACAGTACCAACTGAGGACATATATATGATCTCTGTATATTTGTGTTTTTTATCAACAGATACATGGATAATTCTGAATAGCAAGTACCAGGGAAAGAGTTCTGCTGGGCTGCACATACACCATCTACATTGAATCTATTTCCAAATTTGTTTTAACACCGTGGTTCTATCATCAACTATTAAGGTTTATTCTGAACGTATTTTGGTACAGACATCAGTGTTTGAATAAATATGAATGTGTTTTAACCCTTAGGCAAAAAAAAAAAAATTGTTGTATTGGCGTAATGGGTCTCTGAAAAATAGGGTCGGTCGGTCTGGATTTTTATTTATTTATTTTTACGACAGTATAATACATAATACACGCAGCCAGTTCTGTCCACAGCACTTTCGGGTTTTCGATCACGATCGCGATCGCAAAGGCAGCACGATACGCGATATCGATAGTAAAAAAAAAACTAAAAAAACCTAGGGTCGGCGACATTTTTAGGGTCGGGCGGGTTACGCCAATACAACAATTTTTTTGGGGGGGTCTTACTGAACTGGGCTATTTTGCTCCATGAAAATACTTGGGGGGGGGGGCCTGGGAGGCCCCCCCCCCAATTGATCTCGGAACGCAATGTCCAACGAACTTGATAATTTGCAAGTCGATAGATCTTCACATGCTGAATCTGATGGTGTGATTAATTTTAATCAATTATGCAAATTCTTTGAATAATTAGCTAATTAATTATTCATAATGCATATTTTATGCATTTTTGGGATATTTTCATAATTTCAGCCTAAACAATTCGAAAATTACATGAAAACTGTAATAATGAAGAATAATGTTTCCCAATTGTGAAATAAATTCTTATATATTTGTATGTGTAAAACAAGAAAAACAAACTTTTTTCCTTGTTTTGTATTGTTTTTATTTCTTATGCTTTCTATTGTTTATATTCCTTATGTATATCATTGTTTCTAAAATTTGCCCAATTTATCTCAGAACAATATACATGTAGAAGCACGAATCAAGTGGAAAACCAATTCCTGAGCAAGATTCATAAAGAAATGCAAGCCAAACCCCCACCATTCTCTCCCTATCACCCTTACACCTGCATTAAAACAAAACAATTTCCAGGTGGACTTTCCCTTAAATAAATAAATACAATACAAAACAATAATTTCGCCTTGTGCACATGTATATAGCACCGGAAAAAAAAAATGAAGTAGGTGAATACAATGTACACAAACCCGGCATTATACCCGAAGAGGGTGCTGTGCAGCTGAGTACGTGAACAAAAAAAAAAGAAATAAAAATAACCAGGTGGGAAAAAAACATTAAGGGATATTGTCATGCAGTTTTTTTTTAGATTCTGCATGAAATAATTAACAGAGCATTACAAAAATAAAATATGGAATTATACATTATGTATTACTAATTGAGAAAGGGTCTTAAAGAGTTAACTCACATGTATACTGAGAACTTGTTCTTTAAATTTTGATAGCCAGGTATGAAATGATAATAAAACAACATCAGTTTTCAAATTAATAGGGAGAGTATCCCAAACACGGGGGAATGTGTGAATGGCAGAACCATGGAGTCTTTGCGTGCGGGCTTGCAGATGTTTGAATAAAACAAAACCAATTTGTCAAAAGTTGCATCAGACAGAAAGTGGCATGGTGTGTAATGCGAGTCAAAGTGCACAGCAAAATTTGTCGGAGGGCTCCGAATCCCCCCCCCCCCCCCAACGCACAGTAAGGGTTAGTGTGTGTCCCCAGTCTGATATCCTGAGATCCGAAATGACAATTGATATACAATATGGTATACAAGGCAGGCAGAATTTATTTGCTGTGTATTAGTCTACATCAGGTTTTAGTGACTATTAGATTGAATATTTCTGAATTTACTGGGAAAAAAAATATTTGTGAATGGCGAGTGCTGTAATAAGCCTATTGTGTGCCCTGTCATGTGCTCTTCCTAAATCAAATGGTGATAAAAAATAGAAAATGAAAAAGAGAGAAGATAAGACGATTGGGCCCCTTCCCGCACCCTCCCCCGACCAGCAGTCTCATAAATTTGCATAAATTTGTCAGAGAAACGCTGGTTTCACATCATGCCCTCATGGTGCCAGTGCCGCTTCTATAGCTACGCCACTGATAGTCAATTTACATATACATGTATACACTATATTAAGTTACTTTTTCCCATTATTCTTAAAGGGGAAGTACGGTTCCGGAATAACATGCTTTCAACAAAAGCACACAAATCAGATCAAAGTTTCATGGAAATCATACGCTTAATATTATGGATTTTTAATGATATAAACAACTGGAGAAAACAATGTAATTTGCATGTATGTACATGTACCTCCATAAAACATTTCCTTTACTGTGATAATGAGGTTTACAATGTATCATAAGTTTAATCACATATTGTTTTTTAATTTATCATTAGAAATGCATACTTTCCAAGACTTATACCAAAAATCATTTTCTGTCTTATTGTATACACTGTACATGCAAAAACATGTTACTTCTAGATATATCTAGGTGTCATTTTTGTGAAACACACACATCTTGTGACAAAAAATAAAACTTTATTATAAACAATATAAATGGTTAGTGGTGTACCCATGTCACATACTAAAGTTGCTAATTTGTCTATTGGATTTCATTTGTTTTCCCTAGTTCTTTTATTTTATTAAAAATAATTTTATTATTAGTTTATGTGATTTTCACCAAACTTTTTTCAATCTCTTTGATTCACTTGTCTGCTTTTGTTGAAAGTCATTTCTGGCCCCTCTTTATAATTGGTTTATTTCTCTTTATCTTTACACTACAACAAACAGTGCAGCTAAAGAAAACAGATTTAGACACAATTGACAAGCCATTTTAATTTCTTAGTCATAAGCTAAAATAACTTTTATTTTAGGTCTTCCATAAACTACATATTACATCACATACATGTATTTCTGTATCAACACTGCATAGACTAATGCAAAACCAGAAACATTCCTGGCATGAAACTTTGCGAACTGTAAACAAAAGAAACTTGCGATTTGCAAAAAAAAAATACTGTTATGCCAATTGTGCTTCAATGGTTTTGCAGCATGAACGTTTTGCCAAACTGAATAACTCACAAAATTTGCATTTAAATGCAAGCAAAAAATTTCGGTTTTGCAGTACGTATTTTTTTAAACTACCATAAATACTGAAAGCACATAACACATTAAAGAGACATGTAAACTTTCTGTGTATACACTGTAATCTCTCGCTCTCTTTCTCACCTTCCCTCTCTCCAAACCTCCACCCCCTCCCTTTTCTTTCTCTTTCTCTCCCTCTGTAGGCCTACCATGTATGTATTCCTTTCAAATTTCTATGGTAATACATGGGGAAATACAAGAGTATGTCTGTTGACCATCTATGTATGCTAACCGTTAGAATAGTGTTACAAAATTCAACAAGTAAAAAGCTTTATCTACTTGGGGAGCTTTGAAAACAACAAAAAGATGCATTGTGTGAGGCAGAAAACAAAAACTGCCGTAGCCAACAGTATATTCAAGAAAATGGGAATAGCAAGATAACAATCAGAACGAGGCTGAAGATTCTTCACTGGCATGTTATACTGGTAATGACATAATGATGTGTGTCGTGTAGATAGAAATCATATTGAGGCATCAGAAATGTGGTCCTTTACGCCTAGGCATATATAAACCCCTCAAAAAAGTTTTGAAACTTGAGTATGATTGATCTTATCCCTCCTGTCCTGGCAAAATTATCGCTATGCTTATTACGTATTATTGAAAAGTGTTTATTCCCTCTTTAAAGTGAAGTCCTATCTGCTATGACTTTCTAGTAAGAGTCTGCAATACACCAAAATAAGGGGCAAGGTCAAAAGTGAAAAGTCACAATGGCTATTATGTTTGAAGCAGCAAGAAGCTTCCAAATGGTGGCATTTCATAGTCAGTTTTATTATATAACACATGATTGTTCTCACTTTGAAATGTAAATAAAGCATACTATATGAGAAGCCGTCATAGACAAATTTCTTGCCTCAATTATGACTACTGTATTATGCTGACATGAATTCATCAATCATATTTTGTGGGAGATTCTCCTTGGGCTCCCAGGTTGAGTTCTTCCTTGAGTATCCTTCCCACTTTACAAGGAAGAGAGGTCCTCCAGATGCTTTCTTTGCCTGCAGGATCTCTTCCACATAATAGACCTTTTCTGTGGAAACTGAGGGAAAAAAAATATTAATTTAAAAGACAACAGGTTGTAATATTTTATTACAACTAGAACGCAGACTTTATCTCCCTTTATTTACTTAGGAGTGTGAACAACTTCAAGCTCTGTTTATACATAGAAAAAATCCTTTGTCAATTGTCAACAATTCAATCATGTGGTAATGCAAGTCAAAAAGCTATAATAGATATCACCACCAGGTGTTCAGTGGTAGTATTGAAGACAAAGGATAACTTAACATTCTAAATATATTAAGATTAAAAAATACTTTTCAGCTATAGAATTGTTAGTCTGACTGGCGTGAAACTAGCGTTTATCAGTACAACTTTTATTCTCTAACAAATTTCTTGAATAAAGGAAAGCCCTGTGATAAGTGTCATTCACACAAATTGTATAAGCACAGTGGTGAAATTCTTTGTTTTGCATTGCAATGCAAATGTCAATATAATATGTAGGGATGCAATAAAAATAGTAGCACAATCAATATTACAATTAAATTTTGTGATAAATATTGCGCTGAACGATTAGAGAGTAACCGTCCTGTTTTCTATCCCATCATGCAGATTACATGCACATCTGTATCAATGACTTTACAACAGCGTTATTTGTGCAATCATCTGTACGCTTCACTGTACTGGGTGCCGTTGCATAAAACTTGCTATTATAGTAACTTTGCTATTTTATTAACTTTGCTATTATATTAACTTTTCATGGAATACTGGATTTTGATTGGCTCTTGAACAGCGTTATCATGGTAGTTACCATTGATGGCAAAGTTACTATAACAGTAAGTCTTTATGCAATGGCACCCCTGATCTCCATAATATACCGTATTCATAAGGCCCATGCTTCACTCACATGGGAGCAGTCAAATACATGTATACAAGCACCAAGTACATTTAAGTTTATTCCTGTTCAATGAATTTTTAATCGGTAAGAATAGCTGCATAAGATATTGAGAAGTGGAAAACTATCCCCTTCCCCCCCCCCCCCATTTTTTTTTGCATATTAAGGAGCCTTATTTCTAGAAAAATGTGCTATTGTTCAATTTGTGAATTACATTTATTATTTATCTAATATCTATAATATTCATTTGCATACCTGTACTTTTATCTTTCTTCTGTCTCCTTCGCCCTTTCTTCTGCCTTTTCCCTTTAAAAAAAAATGTCTCTATGTTACTTCATTTTATAAAAGTTCAATGCATTATGAAGAGCTATAAGGATACTGATACAATAAGTAGTGAAATATACAAATGATGTACAATGCACAAGTATAGAAAGTGGCTCAATTAAGGAAAATTGAAGATATCCAACTGAAGTAAATAATAGAACTTATAAAAACTATTTTTTCAAATATATTGTGTCCATAAAACTGTCATTCTGATGGTAATGTGTAATGGAACATAAATACATCACTGGATGCATGGGAGTCAGAAAGGTGTTGAGGACATGCATATAGACTTTGTACTGACTTATCATTCTCTGACAATCAACCAGCATTATGAAGAGTCCAGCAATATGGACTATATGTACATATTTTTTGTAGCCATTCTTTAAAATTGTGATTCTTAGTTTTCTAAGCTTCTAACGACACATCTCACAAACATAAATCAATCTATTTTGCATATATTCTGGTGTCAGGTAAAGTGGAAAATAACCTTCACTGTTTTGATATATCATTGTAGGCAATAAATACATTGGCAGTTTCAGATTATAAAAAATAATGTTTCATCTATTTTGATTCTTGAATTTATAGTTTTGAGGTAGAGCTACAGTACCTACATGTTAAGCTTGTCCCAGTTTATTAATATCACTGTTACGTATTATTTGTGCGAAAAATGGAAACTGGAACAAAACAATGAGAACAAACATTTGAAAATGGGGGTAAATATCAGGGATGCCACTTAGAATTGATAAAAAAGTAGGAAAATCATCTAAAATGGGCCCTTGTGTACATAAAAAGTGATTTTCTATGGCTAAAAAATATGTTGAAAAGGTAGGAATTCCTACTTTTGTCTGAAAAGTGGCATCCCTGAAATATACAAATATATGCATATTAAATAGTAGAGGAGATTCATGTACTCTACTTATAAATCTTTATGTACCACTGTAATATTACTAACCATGGGATTTCACAGGATTCGCACATGTGTTTTCTTCCTGCATGAGCGCATCTCCACCTAAGTGCAGAATAAAGGAAATGGTTCATTCACAAACTTAATCAAACATTTTGACATTACATGTATTTAAAATTACTGAAGAATTTCACATGGTGCAGTTTGATGCTGTTCCATATCTTTATTTTCCTCTTCTATGAAAAGCATTAAAGTTCTATATTTCAACATACTTGTAAGAACTGACAAACAATTGATAAATGTGTTGGGTATTATTCATGCTCAGTAGGATCTCATGCCTTTTGTTGACATCTACTTGTTTAAATTGAAAAAAATCTTTAACACACAATATAAATACTTTTGATACATTTCCATGTAAAGTGTTTGGGCATGATTTTATACATTACATTTGTACACAAATTATTTTTTTAGGTGATTGGTACAAAGAAAAGGCTTAGTTCTGCAATCGGTGATGAGTGAGTTTTCTCATTCTTTTTAAGCCAGCTGGGAAGAATATTATAGAGGAAAGATCACTTGAAAAGCATTGCTCTTCACATGTTAATTCGAAATATATGACAAGAAATAACTAAATTGTTTTGGGAACATCCATGCCATGTGTGTATGCAGTCCTATATACCCATTTCTGTGTGGAGTGCATGTGTTTTTCAGAGATTGTGTCAATTTCTTACCATTTTTTACGATTCTGCAACATGACATTATATAATTATTATGTAGACATGATCAACCTTTCCCAATTGCTTTACGACAGTTTTCTTCACAATGAAATCTCATGATCAGAACTCAACTTTATCTTTAAACCTACTAATATACTAAGTACCATTTATGTAACACTATCACAATATCAACTGCTATAAATGCATTGTATTGAAAATGTACTTATAAAAATTCAGATATAATCTCTCTCTCTCTCTCTCTCTGGGCTATCATAAATAAAGGAAACCCACTTTTGCAGACATCCTGTTGATAAACTCTATGTACACAAGTAATGATAAATCAATTGAAAGAACATTTCTTACAATTTCCAATGATACCTTGATCATGTTTATAGCTGTATTCATCACTGAACATCAATTTTTTTTAAATTTTGTGCAGAATCCCAGTTTGTTTAATATCTTATAAAACAAAATAGGTAACGTGTTTGATTTTGCCAGCTGGCTACGTTGCCCTTTCAATACAATGAGAAAATGTCATCATGGATTAGATTTTGCCTGAACACAGAGTCTTATAAAATTCACCAAAAATATGGAACAAGCTGTTTGTAAACTTTGACAACTTGGCCAGCAAGACGTCATACTTCGGTATCACTGGAAAGCAAATTAGCCACTCTTATAGACGATATTAATTCGATTGACACTATTGTTTATTTACAGGAAATTTTTAATTTGGATTTCCATTTTTTTAATACACGTAGTACATTGTTGGTCATAAAGATGTATAATACATTGACTTGATTCCACAATTTCTTTGTTTTTTGACAATCTAAAAACAACTTCAGTGCACATTCCCTTATAACATTTTATATATATATATATATATATTACTCTATTCGCAGCCATAGGGGGAATCCTTTTATCTCCTGTTTGTCAGAATGTCAGTACTTTTTATTTCATTGGATAGAAAAATTGTTTTCCAGTAAAATGACACCAAGATCCTCAATTTTGGGGAGTGCATTTTGATTCTACGCCCCTTTTTGTGAATTGCTGTCATTTCCAAGATTTGCTACTTTTGCAATAGTCATTAGATCAGTAATACATTTGTGTAAGAGTGCTTTTCATTTGGTCATTTTTGTTTTTGTTTTCAAAGTCATGCAGTTAGAGCAGTCATGCTTTTGTCAAAAAAAAGCTGATTGTATGAGAAGCCACCACACACACATTTCTCACTGCTTCAACCACGACAACGGTTGCAAAAGCAGCTAATTTTGAAAAAATAGCCGTAGATTCAAAATTCCGGGCCTGAAATGATGAATTTGGTGTCATTTTGCTGCAAAATGCGTTTTCTATTCAATGAAATACAAAATAATGATATTCTGTCAAAGAAGTCTTTGAAATGGGATATCGCAGGTGTTGCATTTTTCTGGGCAACCCTCTATATATATCATAAAGTATTACATGTATACATAGTATACAGTATATACATAGTGTATCTATCCTGCATTAAATTGCACAACCTCTTTATGTATTTCATAATACTAGACCTCATGAATACATGCATATAATAATTACCTTTTGTCATATTTAAGAGAATGTCTTCTGCTGATTCAAGTGGAGCTTCTGTTGGATTAAAGACAATAAAATAAAATAATAATTAGAACATGAATACTATTTCATACAAACTGGAAAACAAAATTCATGAAGAATAAATAGATGTTTTTTAAATAAAATGAATCAATTATAAATTTATTACTTCTTTAGTTCAATGATCTGAATATATAATATTTGAAGTACTGATGACGGGACTTCTCAAATATGAAAGAATTAATGTACATTTTTAATGAATGTAGAAGCCAGCATGATTATACCTGTATGCAAATAGAATTTTTTCATATTTATGTCGAAGCAAGTATACAAATTGAAGGTTGTGAAGGTTGGGGTTTGATTACTGAAGGGTTACGTCTTAAACAGCATAATTTCAAATTGTTTTCCTTTTTTTTTTCTTGTGACATGAAAATATCATTTGTAAAACCATCAATAGACCGTTTTAATTCAATTTCATTTAGATTTGCTGAAAGATAATGATGAGTTCTGGTCATTTGGTTATATTGTGAAAGAATTTGTCTCAAAATAATTGGGAAAGGTGTAAGATTAAAAAATAGGAATTAAAAAAAAAAAAAAAAAAAAAATGGAAATTAAGTTTGAAGAGCAATCCTATTCAGGGAGCTATTTTAATATGATATTCTTCCACAGTGACATGAGAATGAGAAAGCTCACAAAATATGTTTTCACCTTTCCCAGAATGCAACCTTCTCTTGAAGGTGTAAGGGAAGAAATGCCCACCAGTTATCTTTGTATGGATATTAGCTATTCCATGTCAGTCACATCACATTCTTTTCTTTTCATATCATTCAGAGCACCCTCCTCCCCTAAGTTTAGAAACAGAGTAAAGGGTCTTTGTCTGTCATGACATACTCACATGTCCTAATGACACATTACTTGATTTGTCCTCATGACAAATCAAAGAAATAATTCTCATTGGCCAGTCTTTGTATCTTGATACCAAATTTGTGTGTACATCCCCATGATTATGGTGTTACAGGACATTTAACGGTCACCAGTATTAAATGGGAGATTCGTACAAGTTTATGTGTAAAACATATAGGGATTGGAATGTATTCTAATGTCATAAAGTCATAAATAATTTTTGAAAGCATGATAAATTGCTAAGCAATAAAAAACATAAAAAAGAAAATAATAATTAGCATAAGGAATAGAAATAAAGATATCTTCAATGATTGCAACATTTCGGGAAGGGGAGGGTGGGGGGGGGGGGGGAGTGTTTTGGCATGATCCCCCCCCCCCCCTTCCTCCTCAGTCATATTAGGGTTAAATTCAACTAGTTTACTGTAATCTTTTTCCTGTATTTCAGATAAATATGACCAATGTAAAAGGCTTTTTAGCTCACCTGAGCCTAAGGCTCGAGTGAGCTATTGCGATGGAAATTTGTCCGTCGTGCGTCGTCCATTAACTTTTAACATTTTCATCTTCTTCTTCCAAACCCATGATCGGAATTCAACCAAACTTGGTAGGAATCATCCTTAGGGGTAGGGGATCCAAAGTTGTTAAAATGGTACATGTGTCCCCCAGGGGGCCCGGGGGGAAGGACCCCAATTGTAAAAGCTATGTAAATTTCAAACATCTTCTTCTCCAGAACCAGGCATAGCTCAGACTTGGTATTGTGTATAGAGATACCTCTATAGATGAAGAATGAATATTGTTCATGAAATTTCTCTGAGTGGCCCTATAGGGGCCCTGTGGGGGTAACATACTGGAGGGGGGGGGGGCGTTGCCAGGCAAAATATAGATTCTGATCTTCTTCTCCAAAACACATGATCGGAATTCAACCAAACTTGGGAGGAATCATCCTTCAGGGTAGGGGACCCAAAGTTGCTAAAACGTTACATGTGGCCCACAGGGGGGGGGGGGGGGGGGGGGGGGGGGGGGGGGGGGGGGGGGGCAGGGGGGGGGGGGCGGGGGGGAGGGCCCCCAATTGTAAAAGCTATGTAAATTTCAAACATCTTCTTCTCCAGAACCAGGCATAGCTCAGACTTGGTATTGTGTATGGAGATACCTCTATAGATGAAGAATGAATGTTGTTCATGAAATTTCTCTGAGTGGCCCTATAGGGGCCCTGTGGGGGTAACATACTGGAGGGGGGGGGGGGGGCGCTGCCAGGCAAAATGTAGATTCTGATCTTCTTCTCCAATACACATGATCGGAATTCAACCAAACTTGGTAGGAATCATCCTTAGGGGTAGGGGACCCAAAGTTGCTAAAATGGTACATGTGGCCCCCAGGGGGAGGGCCCCCAATTGTAAAAGCTATGTAAATTTCAAACATCTTCTTCTCCAGAACCAGGAATAGCTCAGACTTGGTATTGTGTATGGAGATACCTCTATAGACGAAAAATGAAAGTTGTTCATGAATTTTTTCTGGGTGGCCCTATAGGGGGTCTGTGGGGGTAATAAACTGGAGGGGGGGGGGGTGGGGCAAGTTGTCTGCCATCCATAAACTTTTTACATTTTCTTCTCCAAAACCCATGATTGGAATTTAAACGAACTTGGTAGGAAGCTCAGACTTGGTATTGTGTATAGAGATACCTCTATAGATGCTAGAGAGAACATGCACCAGGTGTGAATTGATCCACCTCAGGTGAGCGTCGTGCCCCCTGGGGCTCTTGTTTTTTAATGAAATAACATTACCAGAAAAAAAGTCAAAAAATTGTATTCTTGTAATAATTATTCACATTTAAATTTCTAAATATTTTTCGTCTTTATAGTAACACACATTCGGGCTATTCCTCAAAATTTTGAATTTTGAATGCTGGTATAACAAGTATAATTGCTTATGGCTTAAATCATCAATGATGATACAAATATATGCTTAACACCTTCCCATAACATATTTCACAATTGGAGACCATTGGAGGTCCATAATGACCCCAAATTCTGAGGTGAAAATGAAAATGAGTACTTTTGCATAATTAATTAGCATTAATTTCTTCAACTATTGTAATTTCTTCAAACTTTAACTATGCATTCTTGCACGTTACCTCATAAACTATACGCACACCAAATTTGGTGATGATTGGACACCATACCGCCAAGATCTTAGAACCCCCCTCTCAAAACCCATTTTTCAGGGTTAAAACTTGAAGTGTTTCTTACCAGCATGATGGATGGTCACTTCTGCCTCATCATCAGCTATATAGGGAAAAAGAAATGTTAAAATCCCCATAAAGATCACATTGCAGGCATTGCATGAGAAAATTTTTATGTGTACATGCTCCTAATCAAAATTGCAAAAACACAAATTTTCTAATTCACAGGGGTATTACCAAGAAAAAGACTCTGCATATATAAAAAGAGATTCAAATATTGTGAGGCTACAAATCACTAATGTTATCTGGGCATGGGAAAAATACTGAGAGGTACGAATTGAATTGTTTCAGCTTTACTAACATCTGTCACATGAAAATGAAACACAGGTTAATTATGAGACCACTTTTTGCAACGTGAAATTTTTTAAAGAGTGAATACAAAATATCACTACATTCATGCAATTCCCAAATACATTGTATATTAAAAAATAGAATTCATCGAAAATTATGACTTGCAAAATATTTTACATTATATTATAACTTAACCTCATTTTGAATAATGTAAGATTTTTACATGATTGTATTGAAGGGTTTTTTGGCATTGTCTCTGGTCTCTGCAGCTGTTCTTCCACACCATCTGCAGATAAAATAAGACTTGTTAAACATAATGTAGTAATACATGTATGTGTAGCATACTTGCCATAGGAGTAAAAAACTAGTATCAGTAGTCATCTACTTGATAATGAATAGAACATGTGGTTAACATTAAAATTATTCATATGCTTTGGAAAATTGCATTGTTTCTGAAATTAAAGGGAACTGGAATTACTTGTACCTCACTTGAATAACTTGTACCTCATTTGAATAAATACATTTATTATCTACAAATGAATGCTGTGTCTGGTATTGCCTCATTTGCATAACATTAGAAACATTGGCTTTACCTATTGTGATGTTGTACATGATATATGTATATCTAACTGGAAGATTGATTACATTCATAGACATTTACCGGTACCTAATTTGGTGATGTTCAAAATTATTCATACCCTTGTAGATTTATTCACTTCATCAGGGAGTATGGTGACATTTCATTTACATTGTCACAAGGCATCTACAGATCTTTACTGGGATATCAAGCAAAAAGCCAGTGTCCATGGCTTAAACTCCATGAGGATGTTGTCCAGTCATGTCCCTGGTTGAACTGTAGTTAGTTCTTTCAATTTTAATCAGATTTAGCATCTACTGGTGGAGCAGTTACAAATTCATTTTTCTTTGAATTATTTGGTACCTACGATGAAGCAAAGTACTATTCCTGGAGAGACATTCCATGAAGCCCTTCCCCATTGCACTGCCTGAGGAAGGGTTTACCCGTATTCTTTGGCTGAATTCTAACTTAAAGTACTCAGGAAGTCCATGTTGGTGACGTATAAGTCAGTTCATAACTATGATGCCTGATCACTATGAAGAACAGTTTGTATCCTCTGAGTACCATAAACATTCAAAATGGGTCTTCACATTGTTCAGATAATATCCTTGGTATGATTGGTACAATCCTTTGAAGATCAGGTGAAGGCATGTATGGACAACATCCTCAAGGAATTTGAGGCAATGGACACCAGGTATCAGCCCAATATCGTAGTACAGACCTCTAGAAACCGTGTTACAGTGAAGATATTAAAAGTGTATAAATCACAATGGATACATACTGATTGATAAAGTGAATAAATCTCTAAGGGTTACAATAGTTTTGAGCATCACCATTTCGGGTGAAGTCACTTTTTCTATTGTTATGCAAATCAGGCAAAACCAGAAACATCATTCACTTGTTTGTCGTAACTCTAAGTATTCAAGTGAAGTCCAAGTTACAGAGGTTCCCTTTTCATTTTCAGGAAAACTTTTTCCAAATGTATGAATAATTTTTTCTGTTCACAGTATATGAATTTGTAATTGATAGAATTTTTGAAAAAAAGAGTATAACAATATCAGTATCTTTAGTAATTGATATATCATGCTACATTAAAATTAATGTTTGTTAATATAGCAAAACTCTGTAGTACATGTAGTAATCTTAAACATTTTGTAAATATTTTTATAACATAATTATGCCATTGAATTATATTTAGGCCTAATATGGTTAAATCTCGTCACACTCATTCCCCTATGACAATAAATTCCAACATATAGCTTTGCACAAGCAATTTTTATGATGATGTTTGCCTTACATTTGTAATGGATTTGTTGCTCACATTCTTTTTTCCAACCTTTAAAAAAACCTTTTTATTTTAACTTATTATAATCTACAATGGAAAGGTTCTTGAAGGCATGACAATATTTTCAATTTTTATTTATCCAATATATCTTTCCCTCATTGTGTTGCCATTTTATATAACTGTTCGTTGCTTTCTCAATACTCTTGTGGAGTATGTTTGTATTTGAAATTTGATTATAAATCATAAATGCATACGTATAGTTGAATACTTAGACAACCACAGGCAAACTTATAGATCATTAACATGGTTATGTTCAGGCCAGGTGAATAGTAAATGGCCAAAAGAAATCCATAAGCCAAAAAACAAAAACAAAAAACTAACTTTAATGTATTTAGGTAACTTAGTGAATTAGAGTGGCACATTAGTACGTGTCCGGAACGCAAAATGAATATTTGCTAAAAATCATGATTTTATTTCATTGAGGGAGAAAATTTTTATTTGGCCATAGTGTTTAAAATAAACATATCTCTACTGTCTTAATAAGGCTGAATATTACCCAGCTGACATTACATGTGTCAAAATCCAACTTTTTATTCACTGCTACTGTATTTTCAACAGCTTCAACATTTGCGTTCTGGGCATGTTCTTATGTGCCACTGTAATTCGCTGAGCTTTCCTTTATAGTTGAAGTATTTAACAGATTTTCGTGTGAGTTATCTTACTTGATAGCGAAGGATCAACCTGCTGTATTCCTGCTTCCTGCACTCCGGACGTCTCTTCATCTTTGCTAACTGACATATATATTTAAGTGAAATGAAAAAATGTATGTGTTTTTAATAATAGAGTACAGTTATCATTTTAAGAGCGTAATCTCGATTACTATCCAATGGATATGTGCAAACTACCTGAGAGAAAAGAACAAGTAAATAAGAAAGGGAAAGTGTGAACGGGTAAAATTACATACTAAACCCATTCATAAATAAACTAATAGTAACAAAAATCAAACACAAACACACTCACACACACACACACTGGACTTATTCAAGTTGAATTTTTCTATTCGAACCATTTGAAGATAAATTTTAAAAGCATTTGGAAATGTTTAGATAAGAAAATAACGCAATACTAGGAATAGTCAGTTTTATGACAATGTACACAGTTTATGCTTCATAGCTGATTTAAAAAATAAGTAGTTAATTACCTGCAAATTTCAGATGTACCGCCTCCTTCAATATTCTTATTTTGGTCGCCCTTCCATAGGCAGCAGGGTTCCTGAAAGGAATATCTGGGGGCATTCCAGACACTTTTACTTTGCCTCCAGAAATTCGGTCATACTGCGTCCTCCGGACACCAATGCACCTCACTGAAAAAGGTGATAAATAGTTTTTCTGTGATATTATGCCTGTACTATCTCTGAGGTTCATTTTATTTTCATCCTGCCCTGTTTAGCAAGTAATGTCACCATTATTACACATAATGTTAACAATAAACTCCTAATCATGGTAATTATTTATCATCGACAGGCACTGCAAACATAAATAATGTAGTGAGAACATGTTCCAGCACCCGAGCCATTTGCCAGATAGATGCGATTATTTGAACAGTTTATTAGTAATCAGCTCACTAGTCATTGGTATTCTTCCTGACACATGCCAACAGACATGGCACAAACTGCATTAGTCCGACTAGTCATTATGTCAGCGTATCTGAAGGTATGACATGGGTATGACATGGGTGCATTCGTTCCCGTGCGCCCCAAATTAAGGAAAACCCTACCCAAAATCATCTCACGATTTTACACGTACGAAGTATAGATAATGGATCTCTTGATTAATAAAATAAAAATATTTACCGCCGCGGAAAAGAAGAATAAAATCACAACCTTTGGATACAGGCATGATGGGACGCAAATTTCTGTATATAGTACGCACACCGAGAACATATCTCGATGTACGTCCTGTATACACAAAGTGATGTGAGTTTTTTTCTCTTTTTTCTTCACAGGGTAAACTATTTTTTTTCATTATTCGATTGCTAAATATTCATCATCAAAGTATAATTCGAACATGTAGTGCAATATTTTTTAGCTAACTGAACTGATTTCACGAAAAATCGTGAGATGATTCTGGTTTGGGTTTTTCTTAATTTTGCGCGCACGAAACGATTGCACCCATGTCATACCATCAGCTACGCTGACGCTGATGGTGACTAGTCAGACTATAACTGCCTGAACTACACTACTAAATCAAGACAAGTGAAAATGGTGAAACATTGTCCCAACAGTAATGATTATCTGATAATTGTTCTACCAAAACATCTGAAAACAAAGTCTCAAATACTCACTGTACTTGTCATTGAAGAATGACTGCAGTCTGCTCCGGAGCGAATCATCACCCAAGCTATCTAGTGATGTTGGACCTGTGTTATAAGACATACAAAAAAATATAATACAGATAAAGGTTATTTTTGTTGAAGTCACGAAGATGAGAAATTAACCCTGACATTTTCTCTCTAATTAAATTGTGAAAGCCAACTATCCACTGTGTCAATCACTGTATGTAATGGAACTATGTGATAATAAAAGATGAATTAATTCTCTACTTTCATATTCCTTTACAATTCCTTGACAAAAGTGAACTTTTCAGTTACTTATAAATCAATCATGGGTCTGTGACACCATCTCTAGCTAAAAGATGGCTGAACTGTTGTCTGTGTATTGTCAAAGTAGTATAGGAAAATAAAGTATTATTATTGGAAAACATCAAATGACAGATGCATCTTTGATTGCATAACACATGATACTGGGAATTCTAGAATTAACTATAAAGTTCTTTAAAAGAAAGAAGATATAACCATTTTCCACAATGGCAGAACTGAAGGTAGACATGAGACATTTGCCATTTGCAATCTCAAGGCCCTTGTCCGTTCCCGCCTCAGCATAGTCCTCCTCTGACCTGTGGACGGCCATGAAGATACATTCATACCCACATTTTTCCAACAGTTTGCACTACAGTGAAAGAGAAAAAGTATTGATCAACATATTGAAATATCATATAGTAGTATGATGCTAAGAATATATATACTATGATTATCATGCAGAATTATTAGGAACAACTGTAAAGGACTACCTACATAGAGTTGATTTATTTTATAGGCCTGTCTTTATACAAGGTGATTCTTTAAAAGCAATACATTCATTAAGCATGAATCTTTTGATATCAATACATCTATATAATACATTCATAAATATATGTATAGTTATATATCTTTATTCAACACTCATTTGAAGGCTTACTTTTTTTTCAATGATTTTTGCTTCTTTCCGCAAAAACAACTTGGCTGCCTTGATGCTTGGAACCATAGGCACTTGCAACTCCTCTTCCTTTAGCTCTCTCCTTAATTGCTCCAATGTTTCTGGATCATGCTTCTTGGCTTGCCAAGCTGCATGGGCATTTTTTAATTTAATCTCATTTGGCAGATTGCCATCACCTAGCAAAAAAAAGAAGGAACATTTATATACTTCAATTTAAAAAAAAACCCAATCTGTGGATATTCAATTTTCTTTGATAAAAAAAGAAATTATCCACATTTATCAATGGAACCTGATGTGCAGACAATGTCTTATAATTGAAACAACAATTTTGCATGTATTATAGTATAGAGTAATATAGAGTAGCATGTAAGCTGTCGTCTCCTATTCGCAATCCTCAAGACATACGTAATCAAACAATGGGATTTGATTATATATGTATTACTTTTTCACATATCTCATTTCAGGGACTTTGTATTTAACTTCCATTAAGTTTTAGAGGGGAAATTCATGCAAAAAGTAACTTTTAAATTTTCAATGACCAGTAAAAACTGTGGAACATAATGAAACTCACTCAACAAATTGACAACTTGATTATTTGTATGTGCCGACATTGGTACACTACTAACCATTTAATTTGTTAATATTAATAGTATACAAAGTGCATTTTGGGGTGTGCGATTGTATTATTCTTTAGAACTTGAATAAGTTGCAATATCTTTACAGTTATATATTTTGCATGTATTAACTCTCAAAAAGTATTTCTTGGAAAAAAAGTATTGCGTTTTACAATATTTCTGGAATTATTGAGTTTTACAATATTTTATTCTTTAGATTATTCATTTTTAATTGGAAATCCATATTATTCAAGATTTTTACTTAATTTTAAGTCTACATTAATGTATACATGGAAAAACATATAATTCCTGTAAATATATGTTGGGATAAATTTTGTTGTAGGACAAAAATTATAATTTGTAGTATTAATCTTAATAAGAAAATTTTTTTTCAACCCTCCAAAATACACTCAGTGGGGGGGGGGGGGGGGGGTGGTGCAGGGGTTATGGGGTCGAGTTTCCCTCCATACTCCTTTACGAGCCAAAAACAAAACAAAAAACAAGGTTTCGTTCTAAAAAGGGACGCACAATAAAAAATGGGGGCATAATGCATACTTTTCACCCAAAGGGGGGGGGGGGCGGGAGGGTGTCAAAAAAAATTTTTTTCCAGCGCTCCAACATTCTCGGGGGGGGGGGGCCAGACTCCCTCCATAGCCTAATTATCTGACAAGCATTAAAAGGATACCCGTATTTTAGAGGTCGGCGGGTATCGCATTTTCCAACACGCATTTAAATAGATGCCCTGCATGTTATGCAGACGAACTGATAATTAGACCAAGTGGTGTTTAGACCTATTGGGTTTAGACTAAATGGGTATTAGACCAAATGGGGTTTAGACGAATTGGCTATAGACAAAGTGGTGATTACACCAAATGGTTATTAGACCACATGTTGATTAGACGAATCGGTGATGGACCAAGTGTTGTTGGACCGAATGATGTTAGACCATTTGGCTATTAGACCAGTTTGCATTAGACCAAGTGGCAATTTACCCCCAGCTCAGGCTCCCTTGAAGGTAGAGAGGACCTGAAGAGCCCTTTTACATTATCAGTCTCCCCTTTTATACTCTGGAAGGGTAGGAAACTTTGGCTCTGGTCAACATCAATGAATAATGGATGTAGACATAATGACCACTGCATGACCTTTCAACCTGAGAACTTTATAACCATATATGGCTGCTGTTGAGCCTCTTTTCTGGGAAGGAATGGGCTGATGGAGTCAAAAAGGAATTAGGGTTATCTGGAGTTTTTCTGATGTTGACAGTTAAGTATTATTAAATATCTACTGATGTGTTACCAACAGCATATTAAAGGATTCCTACATTTGCAACGTGATATTTGGTCTTCGGTGGTAACTGTGTCATTACATGCATTTCAATGTGATACATGTTACAGTCTTGTTATTTGTGTTTGTCGTGAACAGCATGCACATTTCAACTGGAACACAGTCATCTGAACAGCCATGTATCCATGGAC